>JALGPY010000001.1:70572993-71772993 GCA_023055425.1 Linanthus parryae | reverse complement strand
CGAGATCAGTGGCCAACTCTTGACTGACCAGGAACCCTAGCCGTGCGAGACTCTGTAAGTACCAGATCATACGGGGTACATGAGGTCCCACAGGGTTTCCTTCAGCTAGATGACATTTGAACAATGCCTTGGATACTTCATACCTCTCAACCCTTGTCTGCTCTTGGAAGAGCTGCTTCAAGTGTTCGATCATATCGACTGCATTCATGTTCTCATGTTGCTTCTGAAGCTCAGAGGTCATGGTGCAAAGCATGAGGCAGGCCGCATCATTAGCGTCGTCAACACGCTTCTGATACGCCTTTAGGGCTGCAAGAGTATTGTTTTCAGAACCTGCAGGAACTTGCTCCTCTATAGCGTACAGTTTCTTCTCCTTCTTGAGAACGATTCTCAAGTTTCTGTACTAGTCAAGAAAATTGGTTCCAGAAAGCTTGTCCCTCTAAAGGACAGACCGTAGGGAATGTTGTGAACTCGATGAGTTGTTTGCCTTTTGGAATTCTACAAAAGGAAAATACGTAAGGTTTAGTATTTGTGAACTTTTGACTATATTTAATAATATCTCGATTATTAAACATATCTCCCACTATTTTTCTATGGATCAATAACCCTCAAGATATTAATGCGGAAAATACCACTATATTTTCTAGTTTCCCAAGACCCATGTTTCATCTTCTTTTGAGCTTGCTTTGGCAAGTCACCCAAAAATTGACTACTTTAGATAGGAACAATTCCAATTTCATCCCATGCAACTCTTGGTTCAATTGGGCAAATAACTCCTTATTTATCCATCTGTATGGATAATCCCAATTGATTGTCTCTAGGTTTTAATCATATTAATAACCTAGTTGTGTCCAACCTCTTATTTAAACAATTGCACATTACTTGCTTGTGCCATCGCATCACATCATTATGAACCAAGTCACCTTGCTTTGGCATGCACGAGCTTGATAAATCAAGATGATGACGAGTGTTTAAATAACGAGAAGGCAAAACACAATATTTGAATTTTCAGGGATTTTAAAATTCACTTTAATTGTTTTGTTGATCCACAATTGATCTATCTATCTTGAGTTTAAGCACATCTCTAAATAATAGATCCGGGTTGTTAATTATCTAATTATCCTAATTGCATGCATCAACTATACATCAATCACAAAATAATAAGACCGAAAAATAAACTACCACAAAATAACAAAAACGCGATGTGGATATGGCCTTTCTAGACTAAGATATTCTCAAGCCAATGGGAATATCTATGAACCCTAAATAGCAAACACATCTCCATGCGCCTCAATCTTTTGGTCACTCTTCCATAGTATTTGTTGAATGCTCCATGCTCCATCTTTGTGGCTTCTTTGTCTTTAGGCTTCTTATCTCCAATCTTGGCTAACAATCTATTCTATCTAGTACTAGCTAACAACTATAATAAATAAAATAAATCTCACAAGTTGAGAAAAAAATCGGCTTGCAGGCCGTAAATCCTAGTTAACTATTACATTAAATTGATTGGCTAGCAGGCCGTAAACCAAACCACAAAATAAAACAATCACACCAAACCACATCCTAAGGCCATATCCAATCACCATGCGATTTGCACATAAACAGTTAAAATCGAATTTTAACTCTCTTGGTCAATTTTGATTGATTTTAGGATTACTAGGGTCAAAACGGTCCAAGGGGCCCAACTATACAAGGCCGAACCCCTTTGGAGCTGCCCCGGGCCGAGCTAGGCCGGCCGGCCCAACCCGTGGGGTTAGCCGGCTGCCTAGGCTTTCGGCCTAGGTGGATTGGGCGGCAAGGAAGGTGAGGGGCGGTCTCCCTAGGGGCCGAACCTCTTAGTGTTTCGAAAAGCAACTCCTTCCTTGTTCCGCAAGTCCAAAACGTTTCCAAATTAGAACTAGTTTCCAATTTGTGCCCAAAACCTTAGATCTAAGATCCTAAAATTTCTCAAACTCATTAATCCATGCATCCAATACACAAACTATGTCTTGTTTAGTTGAATCACATTCAACATGCATCTTAATGTTTAATTAATACGTTTTAACGCAATAATCTAACAATTATGGGTGTAAAGGACATAAAACGAAACACATAAACCACGTCTATGTTCTACGACCCGTGGCTCTGATACCACTGTAGGGTTTTGATCATGGATACGCAGCGGAAGAAAGAATTATCCATTCAAGACCCTCCAAGGATCACAGGAAGAGAATCATAACGATGGTAAGGGAAAACAAGTAACACACCTTAGAGGTCTCCTGTGATGACTTGTAACGTGAATTGTTTTACGTCTTGAGTTCTAGATCTTCCTTCTCCTTTGTGCTATCTTGGAACGGAGGAAGAGGAAAAAGAAATCACGCAGCGAGGATCAATAGAGGGCTTCGGCCTCTCTTGGTGGCCGACGGGGACGGGCGGATGGTCAAGGGGCTTCGGCCTCTTGTGTTGTCTTTCTCTCTCTCTTGATTTCTATCCCACTCAACTTATGTTATGAGAATTAGTGTGGGAAGGAAGCTAGGATCATCCTTTATATAGTCCAACAACTCCTTGTCAACTACCTAAAACCCCTTCCTGATCCTACTTGAATTCGGATTAGTCCCTTCCTTGCATATTAGTCCTACTAAGTTTGCTAGGTGTTTCAAAGCGATCCTTCCAATTAATTAATCATATTAATTGATTCCAAAATCTTGTTCAACCCTATTGGGCGTGTGACCCCATAGGTTCTATCTAGTTGGTAGAAACAATTTGCTAATATGGAGCGATCTCTAGCAAGACAGCCATTCTAGCCAACTAATAGAATAGTCATCCGAAAAACCTTGTGCAAGTATCTGAATTGGACAAGAGACATATATGTTACACTCGTATATCCAATCCATAGTTTCTCGATCCTGGGATTAGCCTTATTCATGAAAATAACATCAATATCCCATATTGATTTATTTGAGTATGGCCAGACATTCCATAAGCACTATCCCACGAGTGGCCTAGGATATTTTCCACCGTTATGTGGGAGGGAAAAATTCTATCTACCTCACTACGATATCTTAGCTTGCTTCATGTTGTGTCCGATACGTGCCTTTATGACTACCCAGTTACAGTGTAGCATTTGACGCTACCAAAACCACACCGCTCCAAAACTAGATGCTCTAGTGACTTCAAGTCTAAGGATGACAATACCTTTGTCACCACGAGAAGCGCTTGTGACTTTACATAACTCATATGTAGCGTTCTCGGAGATGGGTCAATCCAGTATGTCATTACCCCTAATGCATACCCATTTGTTGGATCATGATATCTCCATATCAATCCAACCCATACTAGTCCATAGATGATTGTCTTATTTAATCATTAATGGACTAGGGATATTTAAGATAAACAACACAATTGTAAATCTAAGGACTTCATTATATTAAATATCCGATAAATAATAGCATGATTATCCTTGCCAAAATAAGTTCATACTAAACTAGATTGCCGCTAGGGCAATTCCAACAATACTACTCACTGGAAACGACATTCCTACCTTGGAATCTGTTAAAGATTGGCTAGGAAAATATTTCTCAATGAAGGACTTAGGGGATGCAGCTTATTTACTTGGTATCAGGACCTATAGGGATAGGTATAGGAAGTTGCTCGTCCTAAGTCGAAGTACATAAATAGACAAGGTGTTGAAATAGTTCAACATGGAAGATTCCAAGAAGGGATTCTTGCCCATGTCGCATGGAATCACCCTTTCGAAGGCTAATTGTCCTTCCAATGAGATTGAGAAGGAACGCATGAGTAGGGTTCCCTATGCTTCGGCCATAGGATCCATCATGTTCGCCATGTTATGTGCTAGACCAGATGTGTCATAAGCGTTGAGTAAGAAAAGCATATATCAGTCCAATTCGGGAGAGAGTCACTGTATAGCGGTCAAGAACATCCTCAAGTACTTGAGAAGAACTAAGTGTATGGCCTTCGTGTATGACACGATCTAACCACAAGTGTTTGGCAGTCGTGTGTAGTAATATCCGGAAATCCAAGTTTATCGAACCCAAAGGACTTGTCGTGAACTAATTAGTATGATTAACTTTATGTGGGCTAGAAATTGAGAGAGTTTTCTAAACTAAATATTTAGAAAGAAAAAACAAATATTTAAATATTGAGATTGAATAGGGGAGAAACAACCAAGACACCTCGTTTGGGGGATTGTTAGGATTCTCTTGTTGACGCCGTTCTACGATTTAAGAAAAACAGACGAATTTTATTTTGCTAATCGAGCAATACTTACTCACTGAGTTACCAAGTGAGCATCATATGTCTAGGTTAAATTAGAACCGAGTTACCAAATAATTGCAAACTAATTTCTAGCTAACAATACGTCTCCATTTAACGAGATAGGATGAAGATCACAAAACAATCATAGCAAACATAAACTCATCAATTAGGTTTATCAAAACATGAATCTCAATCCATAAAACGCATAATCAATGTGAAAGCCCTAACCCCAAACTCGGGTCCTGATCTAATAATTTTAGCTACGCATATTCATGATCGCAAATACAATAGTTTGTGTGATCATGTACAAAAATAGTGAAAATATAAGAGTAGAGGGATCAAAACGGATGAATTCTCGCTTCCACGACGAACTCTAGCTCCAACTTTCTCCTCAAATCTTCTTCTCTGCGTCTCCCTCTGTTCTAACCTGCCTTCAAGGTCTAAGAACCCGTTTTTTCAAGGCCTGGGCACGATTTTTAACGTATTTTGGCCGAATTTGCAATTCAGCCCCTCCAGTTTGCAATTCTCGGCCAGAACTCATAAGCTGATCTTGCGCGGGCCTTTTCTACCTCATCCGGACTTCGTTTTGGCTTATCTTATATTTTTGGAAAGCCCTGGATGTCTACTTTCTAATGGAGTAGGCCTTGATCCAAAATTGTATGTGTAACTCCAGATACAGCCCGAATACTGAATACTGGTCCGGTGAATTTTTCCAGCTCTTCTTCGTTTTTGCGTCATCTTCGGCGGACCATATTTTCTCGTCTGGACTTTGTTTGAGCTCCGTGACCTACCGTTGGAAAGATAATTGAGTCTAATTTCATTTGGAACCTGTCTCACTATAGCAGGTCTTGTAGAACTCAAGGTATCATCAAAATAGTGAAGGTTGGTCACTTTTGCTCCTCTAACTTTGCCTCTCCTCATTCTTCTTGGCCATTCCCGATCTTTTCTCATCTTCCGAGGTTCGTTGCATGCCTCCTAGCAATCTTTTAGCATCCTTTCCTATCATGAAAACATGAACAAGCATACCAAGCGATTATATTTGAAAAATAACATCTAAAAACATATAACGCCCGGACTAGCAATAAATCACAACAAGCTCATTATTCACAAGAATTGGCCTAAATTCCATCACTTTTCACCGAAACGCACACAAATAGCAATGTGTTACATACAAAATATGACTCCAACTAAGGAGTTATCAAATACCCCCCCACACTTACCATTTGCGCGTCCCGAGCAAAGTCTCATCTACTGCATTCATCTGTTTACTAGCTGACAAGACACAAACGACTCAAGTTCGACTAACGACACAACAATGCAGCAATATGATGCAAATTCAATTCTAGACTCGATCTTACAATTATTTAAAACATACAATTTCTCTATTTTTGGCAAGAATAGGCAATCTCCCTCTCATCAACGGAAAATCATCAAGCTTTCACTAATCCTTTTTGAAATTCATATATACGCAACAAGAATTTGAAATAAAAACGATTCTATGCAAAAGCTCACTAAGGTGTCCCCTTTCTTCCACCAATTCAAACCAAGACACAAGCACGTCCTAAGCTTCACTGGGTCTAATTTAGCTTAAATTTCATTGTAGTCTTTCTTCGCCGAATCATATGAGGTTTTCAGACCCTCTTAGCCTTTATTGATTTGAATGCAAATTGTCCCAGTGAAGGGAGTCAGAACTCCTGTGAAATAAGGCTTGACTCTAGTTTTCCTCTCTAAGCTCTATTTGGAGAGACAACAAGTGTATGGCCGTCGTGAACTAATTAGTATAATTAACTTTATGTGGGCTAGCAATTGAGAGAGTTTTCTTAACTAAATAATTAAAAAGACAAAACAAATATTTAAATATTGAGATTGAATAGGGGAGAAACAACCAGGACACCTCGTTTGGGGGGATTGTTAGGATTCTCTTGTTGACGCCGTTCTACGATTTAAGAAACACAGACGAATTTTATTTTGCTAATCGAGAAATACTTACTCACCGAGTTACCAAGTGAGCATCCTATGTCTAGGTTAAATTAGAACCGAGTTGCCAAGTTCTAGTTATCCCTAAACATGCATTAACGATAAATTCTACTCTAACGATCTCAATTCTTGCTTTCACTAAGAACGAGTGATTGTTTGATTTTCCGGGTTTAACAATTACGAGTTACCAAATAATTGCAAACTAATTTCTAGCTAACAAGACGTCTCCAATCAACTAGATAGGATGAAGATCACAAAACAATCATAGAAAACGTAAACTCATCAATTAGGTTTATCAAAACATGAATCTCAATCCATAAAACGCATAATCAATGTGTAAACGCTAACCCCAAACTCGGGTCCTGATCTAATAATTTTAGCTACGCATATTCATGATTCAAAATACAATAGTTTGTGTGATCATGTACAAAAATAATGAAAAGATAAGAGTAGAGGGATCAAACGGATGAATTCTCGCTTCCACGACGAACTCTAGCTCCAACTTTCTCCTCAAATCTTCTTCTCTGCGTCTCCCTCTGTTCTAACCTGCCTTCTAGGTCTAAGAACCCGTTTTTGAAGGCCAGGGCACGATTTTTAACGTATTTTGGCATAATTTGCAATTCAGCCCCTCCAGCTTGCAATTCTCGGCCATAATTCATAAGCTGGTCTTGCGCGGGCCTTTTCTTCCTCATCCGAAACTCCCTTTTGGGCCTATCTTATACCGTTGGAAATCCCTGGATATATACTTTATAATGGCGTAGGCCTTGCTCCAAAATTTTATGGGTAACTCCAGATACAGCCCGAATACTGAATACTGGTCCAGTGAACTTTTCCAGCTCTTCTTCGTTTTTGCGTCATCTTCGGCGGACCATATCTTTCTCGTCCGGCCTTTGATTGAGCTCCGTGAAATACCGTTTGAAATATAATTGAGTCTACTTTTATTTGGAACCGGTCTCACTATAGCAGGTCTTGTAGAACTCATGATATTATCAAAATATTGAAGGTTGGTAACTTTTGCTCCTCTAACATTGCCTCTCCTCATTCTTCTTGGCCATTCCCGATCTTTTCTCATCTTCCGAAGTTCGTTTCATGCCTAATAGCAATCGTTTAGCATCCTTTCCTATCATGACAACATGAACAAGCATACCAAGAGATTATATTTGACAAATAACATCTAAAAACGCATAGAAACGCCCGGACTAGCAATAAATCACAACAAGCTCATTATTCACAAGAATTTGCCTAAATTCCATCACTTTTCACCGAAACGCACACAAATAGAAATGTATTACGTACGAAAGATGAATCCAACTAAGGATTTATCAATGTACGTCATGTTATGTACTAGACCAGATAAGTCATAAGCGTTGAGTATGAACAACATATATCAGTCCAATCCGAGTGAGAGTCACAGAATAGCAGTCAAGAACATCCTCAAGTACTTGAGAAGAACTAAGGATGCGTTCTTGATCTATGGAGGGGAGGAGGAGTTGAGTGTAAGGGGTTACATGGATGCAAGCTTCCAAACCGACAAAGATGATTTCAGATCGCAGTCGTGATTTGTGTTTTGCCTAAATGGAGGAGCAATGAGCTGGAAAGTTCCAAGCAAGAGACAGTTTTCGATTCTACAGCTGAGGCTGAGTACATTGCTGCATCGGGTGCAACAAAGAAGGCTGTTTGGATTAGGAAGTTCATTATTCTGAGCTTGGTGGATGACAAAGAACTCATTGGAATCGACATTCCTACCTTGCAATCTGTTAAATATTGGCTAGGAAAATTATTCTCAATGAAGGACATAGGGGATGCAACTTATTTACTTGGTATCAAGACCTATAGGGATAGGTCTATAAAGTTGCTCGTCCTAAGTCAAACTACATAAATAGACAATGTGTTGAAATAGTTCAACATGTAAGATTCAAAGAAGGGATTCTTGCCCATGTCTCATGGAATGACCCTTTCGAAGGCTGATTGTCCTTCCAAGGAGATTGAGAAGGAATGCATGAGTAGGATTCCCAATGCTTCGGCGATAGGATCAATCATGTACGCCATGTTATGTTCTAGACCAGATGTGTCATAAGAGATGAGTATGAATAGCACATATCAGTCCAATCCAGGTGAGAGTCACTAGATAGCGGTCAAGAACATCCTCAAGTACTTGAGAAGAACTAAGGATGTGTTCTTGATCTATGGAGGGGAGGAGGAGTTGCTTTTTAGGGGTTACACGGATGCAAGCTTCCAAACCGACAAAGATGATTTCAGATCGCAGTCGCGATTTGTGTTTTGCCTAAATGGAGGAGCAGTGAGATGGAAAGTTCAAAGCAAGAGACAGTTGTTGATTCCACAACTAAGGCTGATAACATTGCTGCATTGGGTGTAACAAAGGAGGTTGTTTGGATTAGGAATTTCATTAGTGAGCTTGGTGGATGACATACTACTCATTGGAAACGACATTCCTACCTTACAATCTGTTAAATATTGGCTAGGAAAATGTTTCTCAATGAAGGACATAGGGGTTGCACCTTATTTACTTGGTATCAATACCTATAGGGATAGGTCTAGGAAGTTGCTGCCTAAGTCAAAGTACATAAATAGACAAGGTGTTGAAATGGTTCAACATGCTAGATTCCAAGAAGGGATTCTTGACCATGTGGCACGGAATCACCCTTTCGAAGGCTAATTGTCCTTTCAAGGAGATTGAGAAGGAACGCATGAGTAGGGTTCCCAATGCTTCGGCAATAGGATCCATCATGTAAGCCATGTTATGTACTAGACCAGCTGTGTCATAAGCGTTGAGTATGAAAAGCATATCTCAGTCCAATCCAGGTGAGAGTCACTGGATAGCGGTCAAGAACATCCTCAAGTACTTGAGAAGAACTAATGATGCGTTCTTGATCTATAGAGGGGAGGAGGAGTTGCGTTTAAGGGGTTACACGAATGCAAGCTTCCAAACCGACAAAGATGATTTCAGATCGCAGTCATGATTTGTGTTTCTCCTAAATGGATGAGCTGTGAGTTGGAAATTTCAAAGCAAGAGACAGTTGCTGATTCCACAACTAAGGCTGAGAACATTGCTGCATTGGGTGCATTAATGGAGGTTGTTTGGATTAGGAAGTTCATTAGTGAGCTTGGTGGATGATATACAACTCATTGGAAACGACATTCCTACATTGCAATTTGTTAAAGATCGGCTAGGAAAATATTTCTCAATGAAGGACTTAGGGGTTGCAGCTTATTTACTTGGTATCAAGACCTATAGGGATACGTCTATGAAGTTTCTCGGCCTAAGTCAAAGTACATAAATAGACAAGGTGTTGAAATAGTTCAACATGCAAGATTTCAAGAAGGGATTCTTTCCCATGTCGCATGGAATCACCCTTTCGAATGCTGATTGTCCTTCCAAGGAGATTGAGAAGGAACGCATGAGTAGGGTTCCCAATGCTTCGACAATAGGACCCATCATGTACGCCATGTTATGTACTAGACCAGATGTGTCATAAGCGTTGAGAATGAAAAGCATATATCAGTCCAATCCGGGTGAGAGTCACTGGATAGCGCTCAAGAGCATCCTCAAGTACTTGAGAAGAACTAAGGATGCGTTCTTGATCTATGGAGGGGAGGAGGATTTGCGTTTAAGGGGTTACACGGATGCAAGCTTCCAAACCGACAAAGATGATTTCAGATCGCAGTCATGATTTGTGTTTTTCCTAAATGGAGGAGCTGTGAGCTGGAAAGTTCAAAGCAAGAGACAATTGCTGATTCCACAACTAAGGCTGAGTACATTGCTGCATTGGGTGCAACAAAGGAGGTTGTTTGGATTAGGAAGTTCATTAGTGAGCTTGGTGGATGACATACTACTCATTGGAAACGACATTCCTACATTGAAATCTGTTAAATATTGGATAAGAAAATGTTACTCAATGAAGGACATAGGGGATGCGACTTATTTACTTGGTATGAAGACCTATAGGGATAGGTCTAGGAAGTTGCTCGGCCTAAGTCAAAGTACATAAATAGACAAGGTGTTGAAATAGTTCAACATGCAAGATTCCAAGAAGGGATTCTTGCCCATGTCGCATGGAATCAGCCTTTCGAAGGCAGATTGTCCTTCCAAGGAGATTGAGAAGGAACGCATGAGTAGGATTCCCAATGCTTCGGCAATAGGATCCATCATGTACGCCATGTTATGTACTAGACCAGATGTGTCATAAGCGTTGAGTATGAAAAGCATGTATCAGTCCAGTCCAGGTGAGAGTCACTGGATAGCGGTCAAGAACATCCTCAAGTACTTGAGAAGAACTGAGGATGCGTTCTGGATCTATGGAGCGGAGGAGGAGTTGCGTTTAAGGGGTTACACGGATGCAAGCTTTCTAAACCGACAAAGATGATTTCAGATCGCAGTCGCGATTTGTGTTTTTCCTAAATGGAGGAGCTGTGAGCTGGAAAGTTCAAAGCAAGAGACAGTTGCTGATTCCACAATTACGGCTGAGAACATTGCTGCATTGGGTGCAACAAAGGAGGTTGTTTGGATTAGGAAGTTCATTAGTGAGCTTGGTGGATGACATACTACTCATTGGAAACGACATTCCTACCTTGCAATCTGTTAAAGATTGGCTAGGAAAATGTTTCTCAATGAAGGACATAGGGGTTGCACCTTATTTACTTGGTATCAAGACCTATAGGGATAGGTCTAGGAAGTTGCTGCCTAAGTCAAAGTTCATAAATAGACAAGGTGTTGAAATGGTTCAACATGCAAGATTCCAAGAAGGGATTCTTGACCATGTCGCATGGAATCACCCTTTCGAAGGGTGATTGTCCCTCCAAGGAGATTGAGAAGGAACGCATGAGTAGTGTTCCCAATGCTTCGAAAATAGGATCCATCATGTACGCCATGTTATGTACTAGACCAGATGTGTCATAAGCGTTGAGAATGAAAAGAATATATCAGTCCAAGCCGGGTGAGAGTCACTGGATAGCGGTCAAGAGCATCCTCAAGTACTTGAGAAGAACTAAGGATGCGTTCTTGATCTATGGAGGGGAGGAGGATTTGCGTTTAAGGGGTTACACGGATGCAAGCTTCCAAACCGACAAAGATGATTTCAGATCTCAGTCGTGATTTGTGTTTTTCCTAAATGGAGGAGCTGTGAGATGGAAATTTCAATGCAAGAGACAGTTGCTGATTCCACAACTGAGGCTCAGTACATTGCTGCATTGGGTGCAACAAAGGAGGTTGTTTGGATTAGGAAGTTCATTACTGAGCTTGGTGATGACATACTACTCATTGGAAACGACATTCCTACCTTGCAATATGTTAATGATTGGCTCGGAAATGTTTCTTAATGAAGGACTTAGGGCATGCAGCTTATTTATTTGGTATCGAGACCTATAGGGATAGGTATAGGAAGTTGCTCTCCCTAAGTCAAAGTACATAAATAGGCAAGGTGTTGAAATAGTTCAACATGCAAGATTCCAAGAAGGGATTTTTGCCCATGTCGCATGGAATCACCCTTTTGAAGGCTGATTGTCCTTCCAATGAGATTGAGAATGAACGCATGAGTAGGGTTCCCTATGCTTCGACCATAGGATCCATCATGTACGCCATATTATGTACTAGACCAGATGTGTCATAAGCGTTGAGTATGATAAGAATATATCTGTCCGATCCGGGTGAGAGTCACTGGATAGCGGTCAAGAACATCCTCAAGTACTTGAGAAGAACTAAGGATGCGTTCTTGATCTATGGAGGGGAGGAGGAGTTGCGTGTAAGGGGTTACACGGATGCAAGCTTCCAAACCGAAAAATATTATTTCAGATCGCAGTCGTGATTCGTGTTTTGCCTAAATGGAGGAGCTGTGAGATGAAAAGTTCCAAGCAAGAGACAGTTGCTGATTCTACAACTGAGGCTGAGTACATTGCTGCATAGGGTGCAACAAAGGAGGCTGTTTGGATTAGGAAGTTCATTACTGAGCTTGGTGTGATTCCTAGTATTGTGGATCCAATAAAGTTGTATTGTGACAACAGTGGAGCGATCGCACAATACAAGGAACCCATGTCACACTACAAATCCAAATACGTACACCGAAAGTTCCATCTTACTCGAGAGATCGTCGATCAAGGAGATGTGAAGATAGGCAAGATTCCTACAGATGAAAATTTGGCCGATCCACTTACAAAGCCGCTTGTTCAGCGCAATCATGAGGGCACACTAGATCTATAGGCATACGAGATGCACCAGATTGACTGTAGTGCAAGTGGGGGACTGTTTGAATAGATGCCCTATAGGAAATCTTGTTTAGTATGAACATTATTTTGGCTAGAATAATCATTGTACCATTTATGGAGATATTTAAGATAATGAAGTCCTTAGATTACAAATGTGTTGTTTATCTTAAATATCCCTAGTCGATTATATTGATTAACATGACGATCAACTATAGACTAGTATGTGGGTAGATTGGTATGGAGATATCAATTCTAGCACGTGGGTATGCATTAGGGCTAACGGCATACTGGATTGACCAACAACGAGAAGTCAACATACAAGTTATGTAAAGTCACAAGTGCTTCTCGTAGGGACATTGTATTGTGGTCCTTAGACTTGAAGTCACTAGATACTCTAGTTGTGAAATATCATGCTTTGATATTATCAAAAGTTGCGCCTTAACATGGTAACTATAAAGGTAGTTATCGGTCATGATAGGAAGCAAGCTTAGAGATGGTAGTGATGTAGAGAGGATTTTTCCCTCCCACATAATGGGAGAAAATATATGCGGCCAGTCGAGGGGTAGTGCTTATAGAATGTCTGTCCAGACTCGGATAAATTAATAAAGGATATTAATGTTATCTGCATGGATAAGACTATTCCCAGGATCGAGAAACTATGGATTATATATACGAGCGTGACTTATATGTCTCGTTTTCAATCCTAATATAGAGAAAAATGGATAATATAATACGGTAACATTGGTCACAAGGTTTGTCGGATTATTAACTATTTCTATTAGTTGGGGGGGCATATATGTCTTTCTAGGGCCGCTCTACGTTAGTAATTGTTACTACCAACTAAGTAGAAACATATGGGGTCACACTCCCTACGGATTAAACCGGACTTGAGAATTAATTAGTTGGACTAATTAAATAGAAGGATCAATACGCAACCACATGCAAACTTAGTAGGACTAATATGCAAGGTGGGTTAATCCATGTAAGGCCATGATTAGTAGAGGGGATAATATGTAGTTAACAAGGAGTTTTTAGACTATATAAAGAGACTCCTAGCTTATTTTCTCATAGGTGTCACAATTGTTATCACACAAGAGAGAGATAACAAAGCAAGGAGAGAGCCAAGAAAAGGAGGCCAAACGCCCCCCGTCCGCCCCTCCTCACCGTCGGCCAAAAGAGGCGTGGCCCTTTTTGGTCTCGTTTTACGTGATCTTATTCTTCCTCCTTCTTCCATAGCTAGAACAATGGTGTTGAAGGATCCGGAGACAATCCTAGGAGTAGACTTCCATAGAGACGTGGACATTATTTCACATGAAGTCATCAAGGAGACAAACTAAGGTACACATGAATTTCTTCCTTTACCATCAATATGATTTATAGTCATGTGATCCTTGAAGTGTATTGAATGGAATCAATTATTGTTTATTCCACTGTGTAGTCCGTATAAAAACCCTACAGGAGGAAGAAGAAAATAAATAGAAAAGAAGAAAAAGAAAAGAAAAAGAGTAGGGGAAAAACTTCAGGATTTTTAGAAAATCTCATTGGTACTAATCTTAAGTCAATTTAGTCCAAAACTAACTTTACATAACTTCTCCAAAATCTCCACTTCCCGTAAATTGTTAATAACTCTCCAAAAAGAGCCAAAAAATGACATTTTACCTCTATAATGAAAAACATGGTATTTCATCCTTCCCTTCTTAAAGAGAGCTTCGTCCTCGAAAATTAAATCATTAACTCAAAGTCAAAGTATCCACCACGCAATAAAACCACCAACTTAATGTCAAACCAATGTCACGGTGCTATGGATATTACTCCCTCGTCTATCTATTGTAAAAACACAATGATACTCTTAACATGCAATGTAGCATAAGGTAATGCAATGCAAGAAAACACGAAGGGTTATAGTAGTGTTGTTTTGGCGAGATTAGCGGAACCTATTGCTATGCGCAAAGGCTTGTCCTTGGCTTGAAGGTTGGGTATCCAGCAAATAGAAGCTTAAGTCGACTTGAAAAAGTTGAAAAACGACCTCCAACGCTGATCGGGGGTGCCCAAACATAATGCATATGGAGTCATTACAGAGGAATTCCGGACACTATTACGATAAATCGAATGAAGTAAGGATTTCTTGGTGTCCCAGGAATGCAAACTGAATGTCGTATCATTGCGCACGAGTAGGATGAACTCTAGTTATAGCAGAAAAATTGGATGCGTTGTATCCCTGATTGGGCACATAATTTTGGTGTAACCGAGTTGGGTAAAATTCCTATCACTTGATGGAATCTTTATTCCTAAAAGAGAGAGTAAGATATTCACCACATCAACATCAACTAGGATTTTACTCCATGTTGTCTAATCCTAGCTTCCCACGTTAGCATTTTACTCCTAATGATAATTTTCTTACTACCCCTTGGTATGCTATCTATTACTTTTTCATTTCAATTGCCTCCAACTTTCAAGAGACGATTTTGTTGAAGTTTTTCTATATAATTTCTCTCTCCATCTATCTCTCTCTCTTGATCGGGTGTAGTCCTTGCGTGGCTTTTATATTCTTATTCTTCCTCCCCCACCATCGTATTTCTAGATCTCTCTCACTATTTCCCCCCCCCCCCCCTCTGTGCAACCATTTGTCTCCACCGTAATTTCACGATACGATATCTCAACGTACGTAGCTCAACCCTTTGACTTTGAAGCCTAGATCTCTAACAAGTTCCATATATCCACCAAGATGAAAGTCGCCATCGTCGACTAAGAGCCTTATAATCAACGGCGATGTCGTCAAATCTCAAATTTGGGACAGCGCTGGTAAAGAAAGGTGAGTTTTTGACCTGGGTATTCACTTCATCGGTATGAATATATGTCCGTGTGATTGTTGGGTTGTTTGATTTTGCTCTTTGCAGCTGGGTTCCATCTCATGCATTGCATTATAACTAGGGTAAAAGACATTTTCCACCCTCCAATTATGGAGAAAAGACATTTTGCCCCCTGATTTATGGAAAAAGACATTTTGCACCCTTGTTAACGGATGGAGGGTGGACAAATACCACCCTTCTGTTCCAATCTGCTAGTGGAGGGGTGCTAACTGACACTTCTAACCATTTTACCCTTATTAATTGTGGACAAATACCACCCTTTTCTTTTTATTATATTGTTCATCATGTTCTTGATGTTCTTTGTGTTCTTGAGCACCACCTCCACCACCACCGCCAACACCAACACCAACAACAAAAACAACAACTACAATTATGCAACTTCGAATGAAATCTGGTAGTCAAGCATAAGGATCATAACATTGATTAGGAAAAAAACAATATGTTGGGGCTAATTTCTTGAAAATAGATACTTCACAACTGAAATTAACATCCCATTTCCTCAACTTTTCTAAGAGAAATTACTGATTTACACACACAGAAGCATGAACTATCCATCACAATGTACTGTCAAAAACAGCTGTGTGCCTTCAAACAGTTCCTAATGCAGAGAATTCAAGCACCAAATTCATACAGTTAATTGGGAAAAAGCCCAATCTTTTTGAGCTAATTCCTTCAAAAAATAGCTACTTCAGTACTGAATTTAACATCCCATTTCACTTTTCTGAAGTTAATTTCAAGATTGTGAAAGAACATATGCCACAACCGTATCCAAAAGATGCCAGCTATTACTACTACCTTCAAGAAGACCAGCTTATCTCTGAGAACCACCGGCTGTTCGTGGTCGGCCGGGCAGACCTCCATGAATGAGAGGTCAAGTGCGGATGAAAGACCGAGGAAGACACGGTCGCAGAGGCGGCGCTCGCTGGGGAAGAGGATCCGAAGGGTGACGTTGGTGGCTTTGTTCCACCGATCGATCTCGTCTTCTGTACCTCCTTCATCGTGATTCCCAGTGAGCTTCTTCAATGTCCTGCTTAACCGAAATGAACCCCACAGTTACCAGATTTGAATGCAAACCCTAATTCACGTCCTACCAATGTTCAAATTAGACTAATCCTTTCCATGGATTCCACAGGAAGTTCAAATTACTCGATAAACGAATAGCAAAGATGCAAAACTATGCCTCCTCTTGGTCTGTGTCCGCTAATTGTGTGCTTCGAAACACAGAGACAATTGCTACGAGAGAAACAATAAGATCTGCAATACTGAAAGAGTATGTAGTACCTGGAACGAAGAGGCTCGAAGGGGAGATATAAGGTTTTGGAGTCGAAGGAGGAGTTAGGGCTAGTGGCAGAGAAGATGAGATTGTTAAGCTTGAGGGAAGCAGCTGAAGTGGATACACAGGAGTAGGAATACGCAGGAATCGATTGTTACAGAAGATGCCATGGTCAAAGCGATGTTGGTGTTTCGATTGGCATAGTGGTGAATCGATGGTGGGTAGGAGGTGGGTGCTGGGTTCGATCTGAGGGTGGTGGTGTTGGTGGTCCGACGGGAAGAGAGAGACAGAGGGATGGAGGTGACTGTAAGAGATGGGGCTGGAGAACAAGGGAGGCGGAAGAGAGAAAGAGGGAAGGGATAAGTTTAGGGTTTGGAAATGAGGAGGAGAAGGAAGGAAAGGGCACATATAGTGGGGTAGTTTCTCAACATTCCAGGGGTATTTTGTCTTTTGGGCTCTCCGTTAATTCACCGTTAGTTTTTAACTCTGACAAGGGTGCAAAATGTCTTTTTCCATAAATCAGGGGGCAAAATGTCTTTTCTCCATAATTGGAGGGTGGAAAATGTCTTTTACCCTTATAACTATAATATTGTGATTTGAGGTATTTTTGATTTATACATGAAGCACTAGCTTTGTATACTATTCCATGTAATAGGTGGTAGTATTTCGGAGTGTTTGAGAATTATTAGGTTGGTTATGGTTACTTAAGAATGGGTTGGAGGTAAAATAATGGGCCCTCAGTTGAGGATGTGCATGTATTGATGAATTGTCAGTTTAATTGTTTAGACACACAACAACAGATGCTCGTGTCTTCGGAGGGATAAAGGGTGTGACATATCGTCTTTTCTTTTGTTTGTTAACTAAGGTGTCTCGTGCTATGGTAGAAAAAGCACCCAATCAAGCTAAGAAAGCTTTGTATGATAACCATCCTATGTAGTAGTTTTATTTTGCTTGTTCTTTTTCTGTAGTTGCTGGTTTGGTCTTCGTGTGGTCCATGCTTGTACTTGAAATATTTGCATGTTTTCTATGTGATGATGATGTTTCAACAAAAAGAAGTAATAATTATGTAGACACAAGTTTGATATTGGTCTAACAAAGTTGATAATAGAAAACCGAAAGAGAAAATAGTATTCACTATCGTGAGAAAATTGTGTTAGCATTCTTCTTATATTATCGTAAATGCAGAAAATAAGGAAATGATTTATAAGAGAATAGTTCAACATAAAAGGAAAGCAACTTGGAAGTTGTAGTATTATGGTGTATAGAGATCATGTGGATGAATGAATTAAAGATTTTCTCTCTTGGTCAATTTTTATTTTTGACAAATGAGCTGACCTTGCTTGACGAGTCTTATAATGTTACACATGAGTTAAAAGTTCTCTAGACACGATTTCTTGTTGAGCCAAGTTGAACTCCATCTCCAGCATTTCCCAATTCATACAAAATTATGGAGAAATAGCTTAGGTCATACCCCAACATGAATTACTTTTGCACTGGAAGTACGACTGTGAATATTATTAAACATGTATGATGGGAACACCACAGTCTTTTATTTGCTTGAATTATTGTGCATATTTGCGTTGGTTCTTATTTTATTTGTATTATTACTCTCTTTTTTCATGTTAACCTGTACATAGGAAGTATAGATGCAATTTTAGCATCCAGTGCAGCAGACTGTTTATTTAAATTCTGATCTTCCAAGTATGTTTCTACCACAATGTAAAGTTTGTGCCCCATTTTTGCGATCAATGGTTTATCTAGTTTCTTAACAGGGGAAGCTGAAATGATTAAGCACTGTGAAGAAGGGTCTTTTGCGCTGCAAGATGTAATTGAAGTTTCAAGAGTTTAACGTCTGTTTGGCGATGCTCCTGGTTAGCAATGGCGCGAGCCTTTGGAGTCTTCTATTTCAAGGAAGATGGTGTCATATCTATACATCAGTTTTCTGATTATGTTCTAAAAAATACTGATAAATTCATTGTTCTTGCTTCTGGTGGTATAAGTTCTCTTTTCATACTTCATAATCTGGGAAATCATTTAACTTCATATGCTATTAATATAACCTCTACACCATTGTGGTAGCCTAATAGGTGGTATGTTGCTTTGTCTAGAAAATATGTGTAATACCCCGTATTTTAGTTGGGAGTTATTAGGTAATTTTGGGAAAAAATATTTGACAATTTCAAGAAATTCAAATTTTAAACGCGTTCTTGACTTTTTCTTAGTTTTAAAGTCTAATGGTGTCGTTGAACATCTATGATTATATAAAACTTTGTATTGAGACTATTTTGTAATGTTGGAAACTTGGATAGTTATAATTAACTTATTTTGTAAACTTGGAGATACTTGTAGTTCTCTAAAAGTGGATTTTGACATTTATATACAAAGTGGTTTATTTAAAATTATTAGGAAATTTTATAATTTATGAAAGTTTACTTTTATGTGTTGTCTCTTAAAGTAAACACTCTATAAATTAATAATTTTGGGACCGGAATATTTTACTAATTTAGAGAGATATTATTATATCGATAAATTAATTATTTATTAATGAAAAAAGGTTTTGCGTAAGACTTTTAAATTTCCAAGTCCAATATAGTATGACTTACAATGTCTATTAGTTAGAAATGAAAATAAATTACAAAAACAAGTTCCAACTCCAAAGCATATTCTATGAATGTACATACACTCGCAATTTAAGTCAAGGTGATTGTTTTTTTAATAAATAAAAAAGTTAGTTCACGGTACCAAAAAGTTGGTCCATAATAACAACATTGTACATTAAACATGGTTAGAAATTGATCACTATGAAATGTCCATTGATTTTTTAGAAATAACATCAACTATGGATTCAAAATAGATTTTAATTTCAACAAAAAAAAGTGACTATAGAATCATTTTTTTACTAGACAACAATTTATAATCTTTAAATAATTGCAAATATTTAGTTTTATTAGACTAATACATATACACTGAGATTTTAAGAAACTATCTTATTATTTTATCGATTGTGGTCCAATTTCGTACTGGTCTCAAGTTGGGACTGGACACATTATTAACTTTATCGAGGTTATTAATTTATCATGTATTAACTTTATGGAGGTTTGCTGTAATTGGAAATTATAGTTTCACCCCTAAACTTTTAGCTTTCATATTTCTATCCCAACTAGCAATTCATCTATTGATTATTTATACTCAAGACCCCTCCATTGTCTTTGGTGAACTCTATTAAAATATGGAGATGTTCTTATCACTAGGCATCTCTCATTTTCCCTACAAATACACCACTCACACTACCCCCATTAATACTCCATCATTTTTCTATCACTCACATCTCCATCAACTCTCACAACTACCTCAACTTTGTATCTACATATTTTAGAGGATTCTTCACCAACAACCTCCACCATCAATCCCATTTTTTTATCTCAATTCTTCATATGCTTTTCTCTTCAAAAGCACTCATACAAGCTCTCTTCTTACTCTCCAAATTTCATTCCCGTTTGTGGGTGTTGCACCATCAAATTTTTATTTTCTAGTCTCCCAAGCATGAAAAACTTGAGTCCAAACCAAGTAGGATCATGATAGGAGCTCTTTCACCATTCTTCTCAAGGATAGAAGGCAAATTTCACTCTTTTCATCACCATCTTCTTGAATCTTGGGGTAAAGTTTATTCTAATTTCGAATTCATGCTTGCATGTCCATGTTTAACTTTGATAGATGAGATGTCGTCTTAGTTTTCTTCATGTCTAGTCTTTATTCTTCCATTACATGGCTAGATGATGAGTTCGACACTTGAATGTTTTATATTTCATAAAACCCACACTAGAACACACATGCACTTTGGTGAGCACCTTGTTGGTTGCATGTGCATTTTAAGTAGGTTTTGATTATTTTATCAATATAACTTGAAAAGTATTATTTCATGTTTAAAATTGTGTTATTTGGGTGGAAATCAAGTCTCCATAAGTTTCATCTCTCATTTGAACCAAACTTGTTATTTTTTGGAATGTTATATGTTGATATAATCTGCATAGTCTGTGAAAAACGTGGTCAATCTTCAATTTTTGTCTTTGTGAAATTTTCAAATCTTAAATTTCATGAAACTAGACTCCGAGATCTTTATATGATAAAGAAATCATCTTCAGAGCATTCTTAGTTAAGGAGATGTGGTCCTTTAAACTTACATGTTTTCTGAAACTCTATTATGGACCAGTATTGTCATTTTTATTAAAAATCATATTTTTAAAAAATTTGGCACCTCATCTTTCTTTTTTGTAAATAGACACATTGAGGATTAATTCTGGAGTAGATAAGCATTAATGCTATTCTCCAAGTAGTAATAATGATCCTTCAAAGTTGAGATTTGCTTTCAAACTTGTCTCTGCACAATCTTATTTGTTTATTTCGTATCTTTAATTCTATAATAGCTATTCATAAGATTCTTAATATTTCGGAAAGTGTACACATTTATATATCTTATGAATGAGTTTCATAATTTTATGAAGTGTTTTGATATCGTACATGGGGATCTAAAGTCAGATCTATAATTCTGTCGAGAATTATATTTTCACACTTTGTTTTTTGCAAACTTAGGTTTTTAAATTTCTAAGTGTTATGTTAGATTTATTTTGATGAGTGGACATCATTACATGTGAATTTGTTACATAAATGACTATTTGGTATGTATGGTTTCGTTGGATTATGAATATGTAATTTGGTTGTAACGAGTACGTTATACGTGTGATTGTAGACATCGACCTCGTAGGAGAGAGTGGTTGTCGTTGAAGTGCTTGACGTACTTTATTTCTTTTGGTTGTGCTTCTACTCAATGGTAAGTACATATGTGCGAACCTTATTTATCAAAATGTGAGTATTTTTGTGATTTCTCAAATGAATATTTTGTTGATTGAAAAAGTATGAAAAACATGATTTGCAACACCACCCTTATTAAACAAGGGATGCCTCCGCCCGAGGTGATGACACTCATTGGGAACGGATAAGAATCTTTGGTTCATAGCTAGTACAACCACCGACAATTGAAAATATAATTTATTACAAATTCAAGATAAACAGTGATAGAATTTGAAAATCTAAGAGTACATTTTTCAGTGATATACTATGTGATCGAAGTTCTAAGCATCAAGCTTCCTTATCCAGCTGTGTCGTGAACGTCCCCCACCTTGATCAATAACCTGCGGTATTAAAATGGCGAAATCTGACTCAATTTTATAGAAAATGATCAGCAAACGGCTGAGTAAGCTAACACCCATAGCACGTAAACAGATTATGAGATATATGACACGAATACGAGTTCACTAATAAATAATAAATATCAGATGTATGCGGTAATAACGTTCACGTTGATTTGATGTGTCAAACTTCGTAACCATTTCAAATTTGATATTTCCAACCCGAAGATGTGGTCCATCATGGGATATTTCTGTTAATAGCACTTTGTAATATTTCCACAACTCATAACTTTAGATCTCAAGAGATAGCATTCTCATCGATAGGAGTCGAGTCCAGAAGTTCATTTTAGTAACTAGTTGATACGGGGAGTGACCATATTCAATCCACAACCGCTTTCTCATAATGTGCAAAAGCACAACCATAACCATAACTCAATCTCAAGGAGGTTCGCATCATAGCGCCTCATAACCATAACATAATCAAAAGGAGGTTCGCATCATAGCGCCTCATAACCACATAGCAGTAACCAATCACAGTATGTCGGAAATATATCGTATCAGGGATATGGCACAAACTCACGCACAACAGCTTTCACTTTACGTCATTACGACTTTTCTTCTAAGATATTACCAGATTTAAATCTGGAGCTCCAAGTAAAGCCGATGTGGCACATTTTCGTAACAACTGATGTATGATTGTGAGGGATATTCAAATTTAACCAATAAGTGAGCGATGTGCTACTATTGATAATTGTGGTCCGTGAACTAGGTAAACACGGCCTAATTTGGTAGTCGTGATTGGAACGGTACTTACTCATTTCACAATTGAATTTAGATGTTCTTCTTTCTGATTCGTTATTTTGGATTTGGATTACCAATTTCATGCAATACTCCCAAAGTAGAGTATTTCAAAAGCAAGTAAAAAACTCAAATAAAACATGTATAGTGGTAGTTCACAAATAACACACGCGATACCCAAAAGAATGAAAGGAACACGAGGCTAGGAATATTAACTTACCGTAATCCAAAAGCATGCCCTAGATGTCGTTCTTGCGTACGGAACCGTCACCTACAAGTTGGGGCTTCTAACTCAATACACTCTCAACCAATTTATGAAAACAAACTATCCTAATATATTTTCTAGCTCCTTTTAACTTATTTACGAACTCAAAACTATATTTTCTTCTATAATATTTACCCCCAAAAGTATAGTTGTTGATTATAAATAAAAAATTTGAGAAAAATAAGTCTACTAACGAAACCGACATTATAAACAGTAACTAGTACCCCAAAAGTTTAGAAAAAGTCAATTGCATCCCCTTAAGTTTCTGAAAAGACAAAATAACCCCCCAAAATACTTTCTGAAAATTACAATTTAACCCCCAACCAAGAACATTCAAACTAATCGATAAAAACATGGATTCAAGGTCCTAAGACACGATTTTTATTACATAAAATGACTAAGGATGAGATTTTGAGCATACCCAGTCCAAAAATCGCAAGAAATGGTGAAGAAACGGAGTGGGTCAAGGTCGTCGTCGATGCCCCTAGAGGTGGAGCTCGACGAGGCTTTCTCTGGCTGTTCTTGGCCTCGTTTGAGGGCCCCTCTAGCTTGGTCGGCCCTCCATGACGCGATTGGATTTGGTTTGGAGGGGTGGGTCGCCTTGGTTGAGCTCCGGCGAATTCCTCGCCGAAATTAATAGTGGATGCCGGCGGGTTTGATTCTGTTGATATTGCACTGCTACTGCTGCTGTTGTTTTCATCTTCTACCTCTTCTTCTGATGTCGAAACAGAGAGTATGGGATCGGGAGAAGAGAGAAACAGAATGGTGGAGGTGGTGAGTTCGCCGGCAGTTTCTCGTCGGGGAAGGTAGCGGCACAGCGCCGCTGTTGTGACTGCTGCGTTTTGCCGGAGAAGACAAGGAGAAGAGAGAGACAGAGAGAAGTAGAGAGGTGGAGGAGGAAGAGGTGGTGGCTATGGTGGTGTTGCCAGTGATGGAGGTTGTGATGGTGTTGGTGGGGGTTGTATCGGGTGAGGAGGAAGAAGGAGAAGAGAAGAAGATTTAAATAGAAGAAAAGAAAGAATAAAAAAAATGAAGGAGAAGAGAGATTGACTTGAAGAGAGATGGAGGGGAGAGAGTGTGTTTGTTGGAAAACAAAACAAATGAGGGAGAGAGAACATTGCCAGGTGAGAGGAGAGGGTTTGATTTTTTATTTTATTTATTTATTTATTTTTACTTAATATTATTACTATTATAGTATATATATATATATATATATATATAGTAGTATAAATACGGTATAAAATACATAGTAACAATGCGATATGAATACGTATAAAAAGAGAGTATAGAATACGTATAGTATAAATACAAATACAAGTAAACATACCAAATTTTTTATAAAAGACAAATAATACCACCAACAACAACTATTTAATATTATCTAAAATTACAACTACCTCCCCTCTAGCTATATATATCGAAGATAAACATTTAAACTTTATGAAAAAAGACGGGGTGTTACATGATTTATACTCGAAAGTTGTTTGGATATTCATGAATCCTTTGTGAGAACTCTTGATAATTACTTGTGAAATCTTATTTGGTTATGGTAAAGAAAATAATAAAAATACTTCTAATAGATTTAGGACGAACAGAATTCTGTTATTTATGGCTCAAGCCGGAGGCGCCAAGCGATCCTCCTATTACTTATGGCTACGGCCATTACAGCAGTGCTTCCATTTATTGGATACAACTTGAATGTTCACAAATCAATCCCCGACGAACCAAAATATACCAAGGTATTGCGGCCAAGGGGTTATCAGATCTATAGAGTGATGCTTATACTTGTAAGGGTCACTACGGTATAGGGGTGTCGACACTTAAGTCCCTTTAGCTATGTTGTGAGCGGGGATTGACGTATGGGCTCCTTTAATGCTCGGGACAAGTAGGGTTTGATAGACCCTAGAAAGAATACTTTATGATTACTTTGTGATCCATCTGTCTACATCGATCCTGCTGCTGGCGCTGGACATGTCTTATCTAAACTTAAGTGTTAATTGAAGTTGAAATAAAATTGCTTACTCTATCGATCCCGTTGGTGGCTCTGGATATGCTCCAACCAAAATAGATAAAATTAAAGAAATTTGGTACTCGTGAATCAATACATTAGTAAGTGAAACATGATTTGGTTCTGTGAGCTTGCAATGGTTTAAGAATATCTTGACTACTCGTGATTTATAAAATTCATTGAAGTTGAGAAGTTTTTCTACACGTTTACTTATAATTCTTCAAAATGTCCCCAACTGTTTTACTTATTAGTGTTTCAAGTCTCTTGATTTATTTCAACAAATGCTTGTGTGCCACTCATCGTTTTACATGTCGTTGTGTGTATTTACTCTGTTTTACTGATTGTTTTCAAATTGTGGTCTGTGCGTTTGCTATTTTCAAAATTACCATATGTTAGTGCAGGCCAGGATGGGAACGCCGATCGAGACGAGGACGCAAGAATAAGCTAGATCACTTAGCATATCACACACATTTTAATTTTTAAACTTATTTCGACAAGATTCATTGTATACATTAAATGAAATGTAATCTTCATAGTTAATATTCTACTTTTGGTTACCGATTATCTCTTTAATTTTGAACCAAGTTCCCGGGTTATTTTAGTTGGTATCAGAGCAGCGTTTCTCCGATTAATGAGACGATTTCATTTCCTTAAGTAGATAAATTAGAAAGTTAAAATGTTTTCAATATTTACAATTTTTTAGGATAAACCGATTTGGTAATAACAAAATGAACAAGCCGACGGGGAGTTTGGGTACTTACATATATATATATATATATATATATATATATATATATATATATATATATATATATATATATATATATATATATATATATATTTAAAACTAAGATTTGTGCAATTTCATTAACTTTTAAGTGTAAAATAGTATGTGATCTATGCAGAAGCTACTTGCTTATTTATATGTTGGTTGCCTTATGAGGATGCTTAGTTGCTATATCAAAACGATTTCTCATTGTCGTGTGATGAGTATTCACATTCCCTTGCTTGGTTATGTTATTTTGTCTATATGAGAGTACCGGAGTTTTGACTTAGAAGACCCTAATACCCTCTTTTCTCATATACGAATTTTAATACAATAGTTGAACTGTGTTTTATTTCATTTTGAATTATTTTGACAAGGTCATTTCCAAAATTAGGATTTTTGACCGTAAAGTATTTTTTTAAAAAGGGGTTTCTGAACCACTTTGTCTAACAGCTCGCTGGCGCGACTCATAGTACGACGGTTCTATAAGTTGTGCCCGCCGTGTAGACTAAGTTGGAATATTAGAAACACATGCGATTTGTGATGGAGAGGCACGTTGTGTGACAACACATAATGTTCTTTTCCCCCTCGTATGCGTGAAACAAATGAGGTGATTGGTTCATCTAATCCTATACAGGTAAGAAATTATTTATTAATGTGGATGAGTCAAGAAAAACGACAAGTTAGTTTTAATCAAAATATTTTGTGTCAAAAAGTTTCGAGACTTGTTCAAATACTAGAGAATATTCGAATCACTTTCTAAAAGTGGATTTTGACATTTATATACAAAGTAATTATTTGAAATTAATTAGAAATTTTAATTTTTTTGAAAGTTAACATTTATGTGTTGTCTATTACAGTAAACACCCTATAAATTAATAATTTTGGGACCAGAATATTTTACAACTTTAGAGAGATATTATCACATCGAAAAATTAATTATTTATTTATTAAAAAAGGTTTTATGTGTGACCTTTAAATTTCCAAGTCCAATGTAGCATTACTTACAATGTATATTAGTTAGAGATGAAAATAAATTACAAAAACAAGTTCCAACTTCCAAGGCATATTTTATGAATGTACTTACATTCGCAATTAAATTGACTTTGTCAAGGTGATTGTTTTTGAATAAATAAAAAAGTTAGTTCACGGTACCAAAAAGTTGGTCCATAATAAATGTTATTCATTAAACATGGTTCGAAATTAATCACTACGAAATTTCCATTGTTTTTTTTAAAAAATAACATCAACTATGGATTCAATATATATTTTAAGTTAAAAAAAAAGTGACTATAGAATCATTTTTTACTAGACAAAAATTTATAATCTTTAACTAATTATAAATTTATAGTTTTATTAGACACACTGAGATTTTAAAAGAGTTACTATCTTATTATTTTATCGATTGGGGTCCAATTTTGTAATGGTCCCACGTTGGGACTGGACACATTATTAACTTTATCGAGGTTATTAATTTATCGAGTATTAATTTTTATGGAGGTTTTGCTGTAATTGGAAATTATATTTTCGCCCTAAACTTTTAGCTTTCATATTTCTATCCCAACTAACAATTCATCTATTGATTATTTATACTCAAGACCCCTCCATTATCTTTTGTAAACTCTATTAAAACATGGCGATGTTCTTTTTACTAGCCCCTCTCATTTTCCCTACAATTACCCCCATTATACTCCATCATTTTTCTGTCACTCCAATATCCATCACTTCCCACTATACCTCCACTTCGTACCTACATCTTTTAGGGGATTCTTCACCAACAACCTACACCATCAATCCCATTTTTTTCTTTCAATTCATCATATGCTTTTCTCTCCAAGATCACTCATACAAGCTCTCTTATCACTCTCCAAATTTCATTCCCGTTTTGGGTGTTGCACCATCAAATTTTAATTTTCTAGTCTCCCAAGCATGAAAAACTTGAGTCCAAACTTGATAGGATCTTAGTAGGGAGTTCTTTCACGATTCTTCTCAAGGAATGAAGGCCAATTTCACTCATCACCATCTTCTTGAATCTTGGGGTAAAGTTTATTCTAGTCTTGAATTCATGCTTGCATGTCAATGTTTAGCTTTGATAGATGAGATGTCATCTTAATTTTCTTCATGTCTATGCTTGATTCTTCAATTACAGGGCTAGATCATGAGTTCAACACTTGAATGATTTATGTTTCATAAAACCCACACTAGAACACACATGCACCTTGTTGAGCATCTTGTTGGTTGCATGTGCATTTTAAGTAGGTTTTGATTATTTTATCAATATCATTTGAAAAGTATTATTTCATGTTTAAAATTGTGTTATTTGGGCACAAATCAAGTCTCCATAAGTTCCATGTCTCATTTGAACCAAACTTGTTGATTTTTGGAATATTGCATGTTGATATATTCTGCATAGTCTGTGAAAAATGTTGTCAATCTTCAATTTGTGTCTTTGTGAAATTTTTAAATCTTAAATTGCATGAAACTAGACTCAGAGATGGTCATTTTTATAAAAAGAAAAATCATCTTCATAGCATTCTTAGTTCATAAGATATGGTCCTTTAAACTTACATGTTTTCTGAAACTCTCTTTCTCGACCAGTGTCGCCATTTTTATTAAGAATCCTATTTTAAGAAACTTTTTGCACCTCACCTTTCTTTTTTTGTAACTAGACACATTGATGACTGATTTTGGAGAAGATGAGCATTATTGCTAATCTCCAAGTAGTAGAAATGATCCTTCGAAGTTGAGATTTACTTTCACACTTGTCTCTGCACAACACTATTTGTTTATTTCATATATTTAATTCTATATTAGCTATTGATAATACTCTTAATGTTTCAGAAATTATACACATTTATATATCTTCTGAATGAGTTTTATAATTTTATGAATTATTTTGATATGGTAGATGGGGCTCTAAAGTCAGAGCTACAATTCTGTCCAGAATTATAGTTTCACATTTTTTATTGAAAACTTGAGTTTTTAATTTTCTAAGTGTTATGTTGGATTTATTTTGATGAGTGAACATCATTATATAGAAATTTGTTACATATAAGACTATGTGGTAGGTAAGGTTGAATTGGATTATGAATGTGTAAATTGGTTTTAACGAGTATGTTAGACGTGTGATCGTAGACATCGGCCTCGTAGGAGAGAGTGGTTGTCGTTGAAGTGCTTGACATACTTTATTTCTTTTGGTTGTGCTTCATATCAATGGTAAGTACATATGTGCGACCCTTACTTATCGAAATGTGAGTATTTGTGTGATATTTTAAATGAATATTTTGTCGATTGAAAAAGTATGAAAAGCATGATTTATACTCGAGTTTTTAGATATTCATGAATCCTTTGTGATAACTCTTGAAAATTACTTGTGAAATTTGATTTGATTATGGTGAAAAGAATAAAAACACTTCTTATAGATTTTGGACGATGTACAGAGTTGTGTTATTTATGGCACATGCCCGGAGGCGCCAAGCGTTCTTCCTATTACTTATGGCTACAGCCTTTGAAGAAATGCTTTCGTTTATTGGATAGAACTTGAATGTTCACAAATCAACCCCCGACGAGCCAAAATGTTTCAAGGTATTGCGGTCAAGGGGTTATTAGAGCTATAGAGTGCTACTTATACTTGTAAGGGTCACTACGGTATAGGGGTGTCGACACTTAAGGTCTTTTAGCTAATGTTGTGAGCGGGGATTGAAGTATGGGCTCCCTTAATGCTCGAGAGAAATAGGGTTTAATAGACCCTAGATGTAACACCCCTTGGTTTCCAGACTTTCCGTTCCGGACCGGAGAGCCCGGGTGGGTGCTACTTAATATGAAATGGCGGAAATCGAGAACAAACACTGCCACTGTTGTATATTACATATGAAAAATGTTCCACACATTGTCTTAAAACATTATTACACAAAGTGAAAAGTCTAAGAGTTAGATTTACTAGGCATGCTGATAAAACTA
Organism: Linanthus parryae; assembly: GCA_023055425.1. NCBI lineage: Eukaryota > Viridiplantae > Streptophyta > Magnoliopsida > Ericales > Polemoniaceae > Linanthus > Linanthus parryae. Next base: position 71,743,420 of record JALGPY010000001.1, on the reverse strand, counting down.
GATGAGTCCGCATTTTCCCCCTCCTAAGCCAAGCATTTTCCATCTAGACCTGCGGTGGGAATTAAAACAAGAACCGCAGTTTCGAAAATCAGCAATGAAATACTGAGTGAATAACATCCAAGCACGTAAATCGGGGATGGTATATTTTAATACAAGTAACAATAATAAATGGATGAAGAGTAAATATCTCAAAAGTATTAACCTTCAAATAGAGGAACAACGGAAGTAGAAGACAGTGGAAAAGCAAGACATTCCTGAGTTCTTGTAAATTTTCCAGAAAATCTCCAGTAGTCATAATTAACTTCATATCCAAGATCCAAACCATTTAATCTCAATATTTCTATTTCCATTAATATCCAATATCCAAACATGTAATCCATTAGTTGATACGGGGAAGAATAATCCATCACAAGCATCCAAGACCTTAAGTGTCGGCAGCCCCGTAAGACTTCTTGTGGCCAGATAGGTCAGTACATGTAGCGACCCAGAAGGTTGCGACCGGGTTAAAATACACAGGCCGAGTGGACGAAGCCAACACCACAATAATAATCACAGACCGAGTGGACGAAGCCAACACGACAATAATAATCACAGGCCGAGTGGCTAAAGCCAACACGAAAATAATAAGTTTTCCCCGCACAACACTTTCCACTTTACGTTATTACGAGTTATTATTTTCACGTGTCAATTTCAAAGCAAATATTTCAAACGCAACCAAATCTCAAGTAAAGCACGTGAGTCACAAAACACATTTTGAGACAAATTATAAAATCATATTTCGACACGAAAGAAGCTTGGCACGCTAGACTTGGCATGTTTACTCACCTTGATAACACATCAATTATCAAGTCAGCTTTCACAGGTAGACGTAACCCTCGTCTACGAACTCGTCACCTACAATTATAATTTCTAAATCAATTCACAAGTCCAAGTATGATATGTGGAATGCTATTATCCTAACAAGTCTCATTTGCCCCATGACCCCATTAATTACTAGCATATAATATTTATAGAATAAACTGGTGACGTAAACAACTATATATTTATTTATTTTTCTCATAGAAATATCACAATTCATATAATTGCTAAGTCGTAAAATTATTAAGTTATACACACTCGTATTTAGGAAATAACAAATTATTATACGTCTTATTTTTCTTAGGCGGCCACAAAGTTTGATTTACGCTGATTTAATTATAGCTAATTATTTATTGATAATATATATTCATACAATGTTAAGATAGCTAAATTTATAAATATAGATTTAAATAAAAACAAGTGTTGAGTCCTACATTTTTACACATTTATGTTGGATAAATAATTTCTAGTATTTAGGAAAAAGATAAATCTTAATTAAACAAGAGAAATATGTTTTGCTAATTATGGAGTCAAATTATTAGTTATTAATTTCCTAACTTAACTTTCTAACTTATTTTATTTTGTCAATATTATTCAAATAACCTATTTTACTCAAAATACTAGTTTACAAGCACTTAGAAAATATTTATTTAACAACATAAATTTTTAGTTTGCTTTTTTTTTAAGAGAAACAACAATATTCCATATTAAATAATTCCTACATAATTTTTAATAGCCAAAATTTCTTTCACATAATTAGAATTATATTTAGAAATATTATGAAATAATACTAACCCAAAAATCACATTTTTAATTATACACGTTATATGCAGTTTATATAAACAACAAGTGGATCCCCCGAGTTCTCTTAAAAGACACACAGTAACCCCCCACTAACAAATAACAGTTTGGTATGTTACAAGTTCTACCCTTATAGTTTCTGAAGGTACATTTTAACCCCCAGTTCAAGAACACATAACACTTCCTTCACCCAATCGATCCAAGTCCAGATTTAGCCATTAAAATTGCATTTTGATTATCAAAAACGAATCATGGGAGGATTTAGAAGTTACCCACACCAAAAATCGCGAAAAAACGGTTGAGAATTAGGTCCGGTTGAGCTTGCCGTCGGGATGGCCATCGGTGATAGTCGAATCCGGCGACTCCGGCGTAGTTAGCTCCGATTGTCAGCGTTTCTGGACTCCTCTAACTTCCAGGAGGTGAATGGCACCAATTACAGCAAGTGGGTGCGTAGGATTTGGAGAGGCTGAGCTTTCGCCGGCGTAAATGGCGTCGCCGACGATGGGGTAGCTCGACGGGACAACTCCGGGTCTCCATGGCTTCAGCTAAGGCCTCCAAATTTTTGGTCGAACCTCATGGATTCAATTGTGGTGGATAAAAGAGGGTGGGTGTGTGAGATTCTCTGGTCGTGTTCTTCGTCAGCGGTGATGGCGTCGGCGGCGATGGCGGTCTTGTTGATTCTGCAGCGGTTCGCTGCTATTTCTGCCTCTCCTCCGGTCGAAACAGAGAGGGGAGGAGGGAGATGGGGTCAGCACAGAGAGGGAGGGAGTGTTGGAATAGATGCCCTAGATGCAATCGTAGATTTAGTATGAACAGTGTTTTGGCTAGAATATTCATTTATTATTTATGGCGATATTTAATATAATGAAGTCCTTAGATAAATTGTGTTATTTATCTTAAATGTCCCTAGTCCATTATATTGATTAATAGGACGATCAAATATAGACTAGTATGTGGGTAGATTGATATGGAGATATCAAGTCTAACACATGGGTATGCATTAGGAGTAATGGCATACTGGATTGACCCATGACGAAAAGGATACATTAGATTATGTGAAGTCACAATCGCTTTTCGTAGTGCTAATATTATTGCAATCCTTGGACTTGAAGTCACTAGATACTCCAGTTGTGAAATATTGCGCTTTGATGTTATCAAACGTTACACCGTAACTGGGTAATCATAAAGGTGACTATCGGGCGTGATAGGAAGCAAGCTTAGAGATCGTAGTGATGTAGATAGGATTTGTCCCTCCCACATAATGGGGGTAAATATCCACGGCCACTCGAGGGATGAGGCTTATTGAATGTCTGGCCAGACTCAGATACATTAATATAGAGATATTAATGTTATCTGCAAGCATAAGCATATTCCCAGGATCGAGGAACTATGGATTGGATATACGAGTGTGACTATTTATGTCTCGTGTCCAATCCGGATATGGAGACAAAGGGATAATGCAATATGACATATTGGGCACAAAGGTTTGTCGGGATCACTGACTATTTCTATTGGTTGGGTGGCATGGATGTGTTTCTAGACACCGCTCCATGTTAGTAATAGTTACTACCAACTATATAGAAACCTATGGGGTCACACGTCAAATAGAGTAGAGCTAGATTTGGGATTAATTAATATGGATTAGTTAATAGAAGGATCATTGTGCAACACCTTGCAAACTTAGTAGGACTAATTTGCAAGGAAGGGAATAGTTCTAGTCCTACTAGAACAAGAAAACTCTAGTATGGAAACAACAAGGAGTTGTTGGAGTATATATATAAGAGGCTCTAGCTTCCTTCCCACATGAGTTATTATTAGACATAACACAAAGAGTGGGAAAGAGCAAAAGAGAGAGCAAGACAAAGAGCTAGGGCCGAAACCCTAGCCCCCGTCCGCCCCCTCTACCCGACGGCAAAAGGGTGGTCGAGCCCCCCTTTGTGCTTTGTTGCTTTGTTGCTTTGATCTTCATCCCTCTTCCTCCGGGTTCAAGCTAGCACTTGTTGTGAAGGAAGAATCTAGATCTCACCTCTAGACGTGGATCAACCGTAGAGACGAGGACATCATTCTTCGTGTGATCTCACAAATCAAAAGGTACACATCTTCTATGACCTTAATCATGTTATGATGTCTCTTCCTGTGATCCATGGTGGGCTTTGAGTAGGATTAAATTTTTTGTTATTCCGCTGCGTTACCTACGTCAAAACCCAACAGGGAGAGATTGAGGTGGGTAGTGGCGGTGGCATCGCCGACGGGGAAGGCAGCGGCTTTGCCGCCGCTGCTCTTGCTGCTTTTCGCCGATCAAAACAGAGGAGAGGGAGAAAGAGAGAGAGAGAGAGAGGCAGAGAGAGGCAGAGAGGTGGAGGAGAAGTGGTGGTGTTGCCGGTGATGGAGGTGGTGATGGTGTTGGTGGTGGTGGTTGTCCAAGGGAAGGGGGACGGGGGGTTAATGAAGAAGAGGATGAAGTCTTCTTGATTGTTGGGAGAAACTTCAGCAGACAATTGCGTGAAATTGGGGGAAACTCTTATCCATTTTTTTATTCTTTTTTTTTTCTATTATTTAATTCACTTTCATTAATTTACCTTCTAAGTATTTGACTTTCTTCAAACTACAACTACCACCCCCTAAATTAACTAGTATATGTTTTCTTAAAATACAAATATCTCCCCAATTCACATTTAAACTGCATGAATGGCTATTAATTTACCCGTATAAAAACGGGATATTACACTAGAAAGCATCCTTATGATTACTTTGTAATCCCTCTGTCTACATCGATCATGCTGCTGGCTCTGGGCTTGCCTCAGCTAACTTAGCTGATAATTGAAGTTGAAAGAAAGTTTCTTACTATATCGATTCCGTTGGTGGCTATGGATATGCCCCAACCAAAAATAAATAAAGTTGAAAGAAATTTGGTACTCGTGAGTTAATACATTATTTCAGTGAAACATGATTTGTTCTTGTGAGCTTGAAATGGTTTAAGAATATATTGACTACTCGTGATTTATAAATGCATTGAACTTGAGAAGTTTTGCTACACGTTTACTTATAATTCTTCCAAATTTCCCCAAAAGTTTTACTTATTAGTGTTTCAAGTCTCTTGATTTATTTCAACAAATGCTTGTGTGCCACTCATTGGTTTACATGACGTAGTGTGTATTTACTCTATTTTTACTGATTGTTTTCAAATTGTGGTGTGTGCGTTTGCTATTTTCACAAATCACCACATGTTAGTGCAGGCCGGGATGGGAACGCCGATAGAGACGAGGAAGCAAGATTAAGCTAGATCACTTGGCATATCAGGCACGTTTTAATTTTTAAACTTATTTCGACAAGATTCGTTATATACATTAAATGACATGTAATCTTAATAGTTAATATTTTACTTTTGGTTATCGATTGTCTCGGTAACCCAGAACTGAGATCCTGAGTTGTTTCAATTGGTATCAAGCATTGGTTCTCCGGTTAGTGAGACATTTTAATTTCCTTAAGTAGATAAATAAGAAATTAAGATATTTTCAACATTTAAAATTTATTAAGATAACCCAATTTGGAAATTACAAAGTGAACAAGCCGTCGGGGAGTTTGGGTAGTTTTATATATATATATATATATATATATATATATATATATATATATATATATATATATATATTTAAAAAATTAAGATTTGTGCAATGTTGATTAACTTTTAAGTGTAAAATGATATTTGATCTATGTGGAAGCTACTTGCTTATTTATATGCTAAGTACTTGCATACATACATATATATATATATATATATATTACTAATTACGTCATCGTTTTCAAGAACTCTTCTTTGGAAATTCGATGGTCTAGTATTAAGAAAGCATTTTGCCTCTGCCCTTCTGTAATTAGATCGTCGAATCCAAGTCTTCAAGGGTTTATGGTGCCTCATGTTTCAAATTTATCTATGGGATTTCCTTTCCTTTTTAGGCCGGGTGAAGTTTGTAGAGAAGTAGTCCTTGATAGTTGAATGTTGAGTTAGATGTTCTTCAAATACGATTTCCTATTTAGCCAATTTTAATTCCATTTTCATACGCCATCTTACATTTTATTCTTATTCAACTCTATCAGCCCACAGTGGCTCCTATTGATGTAGGCAAATACATAAATTTGGCGAATAAGGAGCTTCTAATTACTGGAGGTCACTATGCTCTTCCCCTAGGAAAAGATCATAAAGTAAAGATTCTTTCAGCCCACTCAAAGCATTCTTCCATTCTCGGTAAGAATGAGAATTTGTATTTATGTTTGAAATGTTGTTGTAATTATGTACCGATAATAGATTCTTATTTTATAACATCTAAGAAAAATTATGTGTTCCTTTCTGCTGGAATTAAATACGCATATCATTTGTTTGTCACTATAACTAAAATTAATTTTTAGTAGAAACGTCTCATTTTAGTGTATTCTAGGATTGTCAGAGGATGCCCTAAGACGTGTTATTTTAACTGTAGCAAATGTTGATTCCAGGTCAAGCATCGTAGTTCCGAGCTAAAATTTAAATCACAATAAAAGCTACGAAGCCTTTTGCTCTAAGTGTTTTAGTACTCCCGAGACTACTTTTCCCTCTACTTTAGTCTTCGCAATGCGAGTGTTAAATACTCAATAGAAACCAGTAAGTTGTGATTAAAATCTCCCAAAGATTCATTTTGTACATATTCTGACCGATGGAGACTTTATAACCATTGATTGATATATGAAATATAATTTTATATTCTCACCAAAATGCCATGTATGACCAAACATTCTTAATGAGTTGAAGGATGCATTTTAGAAGATCTAAGTTTTGCTTGCTCTGACACTATTTAAGAGAACTTTACTTGTAAAGTGTTTGGATTTTCTTGAGATGATAGATGACCATCTTGTGAAAAAAAAAATTTGACACCATGCTACCACCCAACTACTAGGTGAAAAATTCTTCTGGAGCCACTATGATAAAACTGACTGCATTGTCGTTCCATGATACATGTCAATCCCTAGCGGGCCTAACACAAAATGTGCCGACATTTACTAGATATAACATATAAGTCATTCTCTCGTTCTCACGGGAAGTCTAACGTCTAAGTAATCTTCAAGATTAGAGACAGACGCAATGATATTTGGACACTCAGTCGGATTAGTTTTCAAGAAGATCGCAATCTTAATGTCTGCAATGTCACAAGAGGTAAAACATCAATAACTTGCAAGAATTCATATCAAACAAGGACATACTGCATGATTCACCCTATATCAAAGAATTAACCCAGTCCCCAATATAACAGGAACACAAAAGAGATGCTCTCAGAGCTCAACAATCAAGTAACATCTAAGAGATTATATTTTTCTATAGCTCTTGAAACTACTCGAGCAACAGTACTTGGCAAACAAGTGGAGTGTCCGTCAGGTGAAAGATGCATAAGAGGTTGGTTTAAAGGTTCAACATACTATGTAATAGAGCTCAAAGTACTTTTCATGTATTATGTAAATAGATGCAACACTTAGTGTACATGACAGTCTTTTCATAGATCAGTACATATTATGATAATAGTATGCAATTAGATGCAATATCGTGATTATGGACATATATGTAATCTTTTTTTCATCCATCCTTTAGAACTAATTACTGTATGATGCATATGTTTATATATATATATATATATTGGTATGTTATATACCACCTTGTTCTTTATGCGTTAAAATATATTGGGCCCCTATTAAAATTGTGCTCTCTAACTTTTATTACTACTTCAGTTCGTACCATTATTCCGATGCCAAATTTCATAAGAACAACCTTCCTGATTTATCTCCCTACACGATACAAGAGTCACGTTACCCAATATATTATATTTCTACATACTTCATTTGTACTGTATACCTTAACTTTCATTCATGTATTGAAATTAGGGAACCTTGTCCAATCTGATCAATGGACAAATTCCACTACACAGTTTACCGAGGCAGATTGAAGTTGCAGTGATCACCGAAGGTATCATCTCCCCAAAATATTTTTCATGGAATTCATTTAGACCATCATGTATGAACCTTTATGCTATTTAAATATTTATTTGTTAAATTTCTCATACTACACAAAATCACTATACATATATGTTTTTTTCTATCTTGGATGCACTCTTTCATCTACCAAGCTATTTTGATAACCTATCCCCCCCCCCCCCCGCCAAATGATGTCTCCTACACTCTTTTTCTAGGTCACCTAGAGCGGGGAGGGAGAATTAAAGCATCAAATCTCGGAATTACTACATTTGAGAGCGTAGCTAGAGCGCCGACAATATAGTATAAATTTGTTGTAATTTTACAACAAAGAAATAAAAAATATTATTCTGTAAGATCAATATAGTGAGATTTGGATATATGGCTTGTAAATTAATTTTAAGAAGCAAAATGATTATATTTAGTGCAAAATTACTCAACTATATATGAAACTCGAGCATGTGAAGAGTAAACTCCGTCAAGTGGTTCATAAATGAGTAACAATCAAATGATATATGGAGAAAAAGAGAGGATCATTGAATCCAATTGCAATATGATTTCTACTTCTGTTCAACCTCAGTATTCTTGTTGTTCGTTTCATTTTATATTTTCTTTTGTAAGTCATTTTGATACCAATTTGGACATATAATTTCCACCTAGTCGAAATTGAGGTATGGGGGTTATATAATTTACAATAGTAATATCGCTTACGGTATATGAACATGTTTTGTGTTAATATACGTCGATCCGTTCATTGTTTTTATTATTAATTTATATGTTGGCAGGTTATTGGGCGTTACATGATTATCACATGATATGTGATTACAAATAACCTGCTATAATTATATTGTTTATTGATTTTATTCAAATTTGATAGAATCTGATATTTGGATCGTTGTAAATATTTATTTGTAAAGAATATTTCATAAATCAACTTTTAATCGTGAATTATGTGCCGACCAACTGATTTTTATTAATAATTGATAAGTACTTTCACACAGTATTGTATTTGGTACCTGAGATGATGGCTCAGACGGTACCGGTCCGGTCGACAAGTCTTTGTTTTAATGCCATTGGTGATCCACAGATAGTGCTGGTTTGATCGTCGCCGTTTATATTTATCATTATTTTGACGTACAACAACTGCGACATTTCTTCGTAGGTGATTGGCTGCATGTGTTAGTCTTATGTTTTCAGTAATTCTTTGATCCTATCTTGAAGTGGATCGTTAAGTGCTATCCTTCTAAACATCTAGATCGAGTAAAAAAAAATCAAGGTTCGGAGCATTGAGTAAACAAAAATGGTTGTGAGGTGACAAATATGTATAATATCTATAGATATAGGGTAGGAAGCAGGAGAGTGAATGAAAGCTTAGTGTTCACTAACTTGCAAAATGTCTCTTAGTGCATAGCCTTGGTGTATCGAATGAGACCCTAGTAATTACTAAACATAGTGTAGTCTTTTAATAATTTACTTTTAAAAATTGTAATAGATTATCAATTTAAATGGAAGATGAAAATCATCGTCTACTGAATTCGTCCTATACAGAAAAAGGCTTTTGTTACTTGACCTCTGTACTAATGACTATGTTGATACTTTTGTTTCAATGGTTTTGTGTTACCTTTCGTGACTTCTAAATTGTTCAATCTTACATTTTTATCAAGTTTTAGTTTCTTTATTGTTATTTATTAGCATGATATACAATTCACCATGTCATTTGGGAATGGATGCATCAAACAAATATAGTTTTAAATTTGTTACCAATCCATATTTATTTTGATTTAGTGATAGTTTAATATTATTTTGCTACTTTAGTAATGAACATATATACATGACTAAAATACTTATGGACCGCTACGCATTATCCTTTTTAATATACTCTACAACCACTCATAATTTAACCAATTTTTGTTTAATGCAACCATTAATTAGCCTTTTGAAATAATTGTTCACTAAATTGCCATATTTTGAAATGAAAGAAATCCATGCATATTCAAATGAGGAATACCGGGATCTCATGTAAATGTTAAAGTGAACTATTTTCTTGACAGTCGTCTAAGTGATTTAAGAAGCACTTTGCATGAATTGGTAAAAATTTAAGGATGTGAAAGACGAGAAAATTCATTGCAATGTCTTCAGAAGAATCTAGCACACTCAAAAGAACTTCACTAAAAGAAAGGTACTTGGTTTTATTTAATTTATTGAAATAATACATTGAAAGCTGCAACCACCCCCTTTTCCGGCTCGGATGAGACCGGGAGGGCGATGCTAAAGTGACGGCGGAAATCAAAAGCAAAACCTCCATATATATATATATATATATATATATATATATATATATATATATATATATATATTACATTACTATTAAACATTACACAACGTTTCATACAGGCGTTTATTGAGCACTACTATATTATACATAAACTATCGTACAAGATGATTTCTTGTGACGTTCATTGCATGTGAGTCTCGTACCCATCTACCTCGTAGTCCCTGTCTCCTAAACCTGCGGTGGGAAGGAAAACAAGAACCGCAGTGTCGAAAATCAGCACTGAAATACTGAATGAGCAACGCCCAAGCGTGTCAAACACAGAATAGAGATAATTTTGTGGTATGATAGTAAAATCACAATGGAAGTAAAAGACAATTAAGTAATAAACATTCTCAAGTGCTTGACACATAACCAGTAATATCAAAAGTCAATATTTAGCCAACATCCAATATCCAAGTCTGTAAATCCTCATTTAGCCACAAAGGATCAATTTCCTTGTTAACCAAAATTTTTATTTTTAATCCTGAGTTGAACGGGGAAAATCCAAATCGCAATAAGTATATCCCAAACCCGCTTCCAAGACCTTAAGTGTCGACACCCCCCTAACAGGGTCTTTATGCCCAGAAGGAGTGAGTATAAGGAGCCAAACCCGAGGCAAATTGCAACCGGGCTAAATAATAAGGGGTCGAGTGGACGTAGCCACAACGACCAAACCAAATAATAAAGATCCGAGTGACGTTCCATGCACGACTCTTTCCACTTTGCATTAATACCGATTATTATTTATCTCGAGACAGTTTCAAAACAGTCATTTTAAAATATACAACTAGAACTCAAGTGAAGCATGTATATTGCAAAACATGTTTTGAGACAAGCAAATAAGTCATGATATGACACGAAGGGAGCTAGCACGCAAGGCTTGGAATGTATACTCACCTTGATTCTTAGTGAATAGCCCGTAAAGTTTCTCTAGAATGACACGTAGCCTTCGTCCACGAATTGGTCACCTACACAGTACATTCTTTCATTTGATTACAAGTTTATCTATGCCAACATGACGTGCTATAAGTCTAAACAAGTCTTAAGCCGCTCGATTTCCCCCAAAATAATATTTATATTATTTTTGTAATAATATTCTGAATTCTAGCAAATTATTGTGTGATTGCCTAACTTAATTTTGTTAACTTTCTTATCTTAATTAAATAATAATTTTCTAATTAATATAACCAAGAAATTCTTTTACAAACAATTTAGTAAAATATCCACTTATTAGAAATTTATAAAAGAACTAAGAAATAATATTAATAATAAATATTCATTATCAATTGGGAGAAATGTTATTTTTAATTATATAATAATAATTAAATTTCCAACTTATTCAAAAGTAATTTATTATGAGAATTGATTGTAACTTGTTTATTTTTAAGAACCAAGCTCGGTTTAATTAATAAATACTATACTAATTTAATATTCAACATACAATCTTATTTCAATATTTCACTCACTTTTATTTAATTTAGAATAATGGTTAGAAAGTGAAACAAATTTATTTTAATTAATAAATTATTCCAATATATTGTTTCAAAATATTTATCATAAACTAGAAATTGTAGAAATTAATTTAAACCCACAAATATTTATTAAATGCTATTTAACCAACTTATTCATTTTATAAGTAACTAAAAATTCTTTAAAGGGAAGTATTATTAAAATAACCATTTATTTAACAAAAATGTGAAAACTAAGCATGTAGACTTCTTCACAATATTTTTAATAAACAAATATAAATATGAGGAATTCTTCTTATTTCAAATAATTTTTTGCCATCAATTAAGAGAATTATTAACTCTAAGTTCCAAAATATTTCATAATAGCCAAATAGTTAAAACAACCCGGAAATAAATAATTTTGATTTATACTCCTAGCATGATTCTTTTAAAGGGAATACTTATATTTAACTAGAAATCATTCTTACACATATTATTTAAATATTTAACTTGTTGTTATTTAATTAGATTAATAGCTAGAAATTATAGAAATTTATTAAATTCCAAAAATAACATTTTATTTTATTTTTATGGTTTTAGTTTGTTAAATAACAAGGAAACCCCTAAGTTATGCCAAAATAACACAAATACCCCTTTTTCAAATAAAACAGTTTCATATGCTACACCTATCACCCTAGGTTTCCTGAAACTACATAAAACCCCCTACAAGAACGTATTGATTCCGATTCGAACAAAACACAAATCAAAGCCCTAAAACATGATTCTGAGTATTGGAAACATCTCAGGGGGAGATTTTGAGCGTACCTGGTACAAGAATTTCGAGAAATGGTCGAGAATCGAGTCGGGCCGAAGCTCGCGTCGAGGTGGTCGGAGGTGGCCTTGCCGCCGGTGACTGAGGCCGTTCTGAGTCCGGATGAGCTTCCTGGTGTTCTGTTCGGACCCCTAGCAGTGGATTAAGGTGGTATTTGGGTGGTGGGTGGCTCTGTTTTGGTGCGGGTGAAGCTTGGCCGGAGCTTCGCCGACTTTATGGAGGTCCGGCGAGGATGGAGGTTGTGCTCTATTCTTCGAGCACTCTGTTCCTTTACTTTATTGTTTGAGATTGAGACTGAGAGGGGAGGGAGAGAGAAACAGGGGGTGAAAGAGGGAGAAAAAAGAGGGTGGTGGTGTTGGGTCTCTCTCTCGGGTTTTCTCCCGATGGCGGCAGCGGCGGTGCGGTGGTGGCTGGTGATTTCTGCTAGCTGCTGCTGCTGCTGTCATGGACCATAGTGAACAGAGAGAGATGGAGGCCGAGATGAAGAAATGGTGGTGATGGAGGTGGTGGTGTTGTTCACGGTGGTTGTTTGGCTGGAGAGGAGGAAGACGGTGGTGAAGATGGTGATGGTGAAGGTGGTGATTGTGACTGGTTTGTTGTTGTGTAGTGCCGAATTGAAGAAGGGTTAAGTCTTATATTCAATACAGTCGGCAAAAGGTGGGAGGTGGTTTGTCGGGGGCCAAAATCGTGGCCGAAGGAGAATCAAGAGACGAGGAGGAAGAGAACCCAGACAAGGAAGTATGGTAAAAATCTTCTTTTTTTTTGTTTTATGAAAATCATTGGGTGTGGCTTATGTACACAAATTCGCGGTGGTTGGGTACTTGTTAGCGACTAAAACAACCAAAAATATTAACATATTGATTTTACAAATACACATCTAACATTTTTCTACAATCTCAAACCAATTTCTCAAATGCTAATTTACATAACTTATTATTCACACTAATCTTTATTATTATTTAATCTTTATTATTATTATTATTATTATTATTATTATTTAACTTTCTATATTACAATTTTACCCTCAGCAAATAGACGGGGTATTACATTCTTCCCCCCTTATAGATAGCTTCGTCCTAGAAGCTAAAATCAGACAAATAACCGAAATATCAAAATAATCCAAAGACAATTAATTGTAAGATTTTACATAGCAAGTGATTGCATGTAGTAAGTAGTCATTATCTAATGCACGTAAAGACACACATATGGTAACAAGTTGTAATTATGTTTTAGTTTCATATGTGGCCTTAGTCTTATTTGGTTAATAAGGGTTAGGGTTAAGTACGTAGGAGTACTAAGCACGAAATGGTATTAAACGAAGGGTTGCATCCTCTCCCCCTTGGAGAGTGACGTTCCCGGAACTCAACATACCTCATTAAATAGGTGCGGGTATTTCTTTCGAATTTCTTCCTCTGCTTCCCACGTAGCCTCTTCTGTCTGCTGGTTTGTCCATAACACTTTAACTAGTTAGACGCTCTTGGTACGCGTTTTCTGGTCTTGGTGTCCAAGATTTTGATAGGGTGCTCCTCGTATGAGAGAGATGGGTCTAACTCCACTGGTTCAGGGTTCAACACGTGTGATGGATCTGGTACATACTTCTTCAGTTGCGATACATGAAAGACGTTGTGTACTTTCCCCAAATTCGATGGTAAATCCAGTCGATACGCGACTTCCCCAATCCTTTCTAGGACATCGTATGGCCCGATGAACTTAGGGCTTAGTTTCCCCTTTTGGTTGAATCTGGTAACCCCTTTAGTAGGTGAAATCCTAAGGAAAGCTTTCTCTCCTACTTGAAATTCTAACGGCCTTCGCTTCTGATCTGCATAAGATTTTTGCCTGCCCTGGGCTGCTTTCATTTTTTGCTGGATAAGTTGTACTTGGTTCGTCATGTCTTCGATCATTTGCGGTCCTATTACTACCGTCTCGCTGATGTCACTCCAACATAGTGGCAACCGACACGTCCTTCCGTATAGAGCTTCGTACGGTGCCATGTCAATGCTGGCGTGATAGCTGTTTTTGTAGGAGAACTCTATTAATGATAGTTTATCGACCCATGAGCCTCGGAAATCCATCACACAAGATCGTAACATATCTTCCAACGTCTGGGTGGTCCTTTCTGTCTGTCCATCTGTGGCTGGGTGGAAAGCGGTACTGAACTTTAGCTGAGTTCCTAGTGCTTCTTGGAGTGCTTTCCAGAAATGAGAAAGGAAGTTAGGGTCTCTGTCTGATATTATCGAACTCGGAACACCATGATATCTTACGATGTTTTTGATATACGCGTCCGCCGTTTGCTCCATGTTCCATGTGTCCTTCATCGGAATAAACCTTGCTGTCTTGGTTAGTCTATCTACGACTACCCATATTTGGTTGAGTCCGTTCTTCGTTGTCGGCAATGCTGTGATGAAATCCATCGAGATGGAGTCCCATTTCCAAACCGGAACATCTAGTGGTTGAAGTAGACCTCCCATTCTCTTATGCTCAAACTTCACCTTTTGACATGTTAGGCATCTCGCCACAAATTCTGCCACATCCTTTTTCATGTTGGGCCACCAATAAGTCTTCTTCAAGTCCTTGTAAAGCTTGTCGCCTCCAGGATGAACTGAATATGGCGTGTTGTGTGCTTCCCGCATTAATTTCTCCTTGGTTTCCACAGACCTTTGTGGTACACACCATCTTCCTTTGTAGAGAATGCTTCCATCTTCATGAATCTGGATTTCTTTGGCCTCTCCTGACGCAATCTTCTTCTTGATACTTTCGAGCTTCACGTCTCCCGCTTGGTTGCTTCTTATTTCTTCGAGTAAGTCTGGTACGACTGTCATACTTCCCAACATTTTCTGTACTGTTCCTTGTTCCACTACTTCGATGTTGAGCTTCCTAAACTCACGGCATAGTAAGTCTGACGAAGCTATCATAGATTTTATCCCATGGCTTGATTTTCGGCTCAACGCGTCTGCAACTACATTTGCCTTTCCTTCGTGGTATTGGATGCGTAGATCATAATCCTTGATAATCTCCAGCCATCTTCGTTGCTTGTTGTTCAGCTCCTTTTGTGTGAAAATGTACTTGAGACTGCGGTGATCCGTATAGAGCTTGCAAACTTCTCCGTACAGATGATGCCTCCATATCTTGAGTGCGAATACTACTTCTGCCAGCTCTAAGTCGTGTGTGGCATAGTTTTCCTCGTGAGGCTTTAGCTTTCTTGAAGCGTTGGCAATAAATCTTCTGTCTTGCATAAGGACGCATCCCAATCCCTTCTTAGATGCATCGCTATATACTTCGAATTCGCCATAGTCGTTTGGTAAAGCTAATACTGGGGCTGTAGTCATCTTCTCTTTCAGTGTCTGAAAAGCCTCCTCACAGCTTTCGTCCCAGTGATACTTTACTGCCTTCTTTGTCAATGTGGTCAATGGCCTAGCTATCTTAGAGAAATCCTTGACGAACCGTCTCTAGTAGCCAGCTAAGCCGAGAAAACTTCTTATTTCGGACACATTCTTCGGAGTCGGCCAGTCTTTAACTGCTGAGATCTTTCCTATGTCTACTGCTATTCCTTCTTTCGAAATGATGTGACCCAAGAATGGAATACGATCCAGCCAGAACTAACATTTAGACAGCTTGGCATACAATTGCTCCTGCCTTAAGGTTTGAAATACTTGTCGGAGATGTTCCTCGTGCTCTTTCTCGCTCTTCGAGTACACGATAATGCCGTCTATGAAGACAACTACAAATCGATCAAGGAATGGCCTCATTACCCGGTTCATCAAATCCATGAACCCTGCAGGCGCATTGGTTAAACCAAATGGCATCACAGTGAACTCATAATGGCCATACCTTGTTCTAAAGGCGGTCTTTGGGATATCCTTTTCTGCTACTCGAAGTTGATGGTATCCAGACCTTAGATCGATCTTTGAGAAGACACTGGCCCCTTGCAATTGATCGAATAGTTCATCAATGCGGGGTAGCGGATACTTGTTCTTAATGGTTATACTGTTCAATCCCCGGTAGTCAATGCATAGCCTTAGACTACCGTCCTTCTTCTTTACGAACAACACTGGTGCTCCCTAGGGTAGACACTGGGTCTTATGTACCCTTTGGTTAGGAGTTCTTGCAATTGGTCCTTTAGCTCCTTCAATTCTGCGGGTATCATCCGGTACGATGCCTTTGAGATCGGCGCGGTACCGGGTGCTAAGTCGAGGGTAAACTCCACATCTCTCTTGGGTGGCATTCCCGGAATTTCGTCTGGGAATATATCAGGAAAGTCCTTTACAACAAGTATCTCTTCCAACACAGTATCCTTCTTGGATTCATCTTGGATGTAGCACAGGTAGGCCGTGTTTCCTTTCTTCACTTGGTTGATTATGTCAGGGCTGATACTAGTTTGATGCGAGGTTCCATAATTATTCCACGGTAGGTGATCTTTTCTCCTTTAGGTCCCCTCAAACGAACCTTCTGGTATAAGAGTCAATGACTGCCCGATACTTGCCAAGCCAATCCATCCCTAGAATTACATCTATACCCCCAAGGTCAAATTTTATTAGGTTTGCGGGTAGGAAACTTGTGAGGATTTTTAGTTCTAATCCTTCGAATAAGGTGTCGCAAACGGTAACATGACCCGTAGGTGTTGCTACTGGGATGGATATGCTAGACGACTTATGAAAACTCAACTTTCCCACAATGGATGATGATATGAAAGAGTAGGATGCACGAGAATCAAATAATACGAAGACTGGTTGATCATAGAGAAGGAAAGTACCCGTAACGACTCCATGATCAGCTTCTGCTTCAGTCCTCGTCATCACTGCTATCCTGCCCACATTGCCATTATGTGCTCCAGCTCCTCCAGTTCCAGCTCCATTGTTGTTATTTTCCATGCCAGCATTGCGGTTTTGAGCTCCATTCTGTCCTGCATTTCCCTGGTTGTATTTTGCTGCCTTCCGTAACCATTGCCTCCGTTATAGTTACGATTGCCATTGCTCCTGTTCATGTTGCCCATCTGTTGGTTTCCGACTTGTTAATTTCCGTACTGCTGGCGGTTTCCCTGATAGTTATTCTGCGGGGGTCTCTGGTAGTTACCGCCTTGGTTCGCCTGCTGGTTTCCTGCTGGTGGAAGTCGACAATCAAAAGCTCGGTGTCCTTTCCTCCCACAGTTGTGGCAGTTGATGAGATTCCCAATGCAGTCAGTTCCAGGGTGGTTTCGCCTACACCTCTTACAGAAGAAGCGACGAACTGGCTCCAAGTCATGGTTCCGCCGGTTGCCTCTGTTTTGATTGTTTCCACCACTGGTTTTCTTAAACTTCTTGTTCTGATTGCTACCTCCTGCGTCAGTTGCCTTAAGTTTATCGCGAAACTCATCTTGAATCTCCTGGACTTGCCACATGTCAGCTGCTCGGTCATACACCTCGTGCAAAGAGTCGTAGGTTCTGCTACGCATGATCTTTTGTAACTGGAGGTGTAGTCCCGAAATGAACTTTTTAATCTTGTCATCCTCATCGGGTACTGTATGGCCTGCAAACCTTAGTAGTTCCGTGAATCTCTTGAAATAGTCAGTCACTCAACCGTTCCCTTGCGTCAAGTTGTTGAACTCGTTGCACTTATGTCTCTTAACATGTGCTGGATAGAACCGTGTCCTGATAGCAGTCTTAAGGGCTTCCCAGTTGAAGTTAGGTCGAGCTAACAAGACTTCCCGGTTAGTTGTCCACCAGTCATCTGCGTCATCCAAAAGGTGCAACACGGCGCAGTTAACCTTCTCATCATCAGGGCAATGCACAACCTTGAGCAGCTTCTCGAAATTCCGAATCCAGTTCTCCAGTTCAATTGGATCTTCTTTCCCAGTAAATTGGCGAGGGTTCAGCTCAGCTATTTGTTTGGCATAACTTGGCCTTCCACGTTCCTCGCGACCAACTACTTTATCCATGACATGCGCCATTTGTGCCATCTGTGCGGCCATTTGTTCCATTTGTGGTTGGTAGTTTCCTTCAACTGCCATTGGTTATTTCTCGTAGTCCTACACAATTGCTAGTAATATTGCCTCTTAATACTATGGTCTCGAGGTCATATTCATTTTATACTTTCATAACAATTATGCAAAGAAACACTATCCATCATATAGCATGCAATTCATATAAAATTCATCAATTGTCAAATAAGCAAACACACTATTCACAATCAAATTTTTCCATGCTTCACACTTCACATTTTCTGTCATTTTATAAGATTAACACTTATCCTGAAATATCCCACATCCAGTCAAGTAATTCAGTCAGAACAAGGTCACATAACGTTCTTAATATAATAAGATAGTTGAGAGTGGTCGGGACAAGGAGACTAGCTATTGAGCTACCCATACCCAATCGGCTTTCCAGTTTTCATTATCTTGCCCTATGTCCATTTTAAGTTGCCCTACAGGTTTTAATTCCTTTTATTGGATAGCTTGGCTCTGATACCACCTGCAACCACCCCCTTGTCCGGCTCGGACGAGACCGGGAGGGCGATGCTAAAGTGACGGCGGAAATCAAAAGCAAAACCTCCATATATATATATATATATATATATATATATATATATATATATATATATATATATATATATATATATATATATATTACATTACTATTAAACATTACACAACGTTTCATACAGGCGTTTATTGAGCACTACTATATTATAAATAAACTATCATACAAGATGATTTCTTGTGACGTTCATTGCAAGTGAGTCTCGTACCCATCTACCTCGTAGTCCCCGTCTCCTAAACCTGCGGTGGGAAGGAAAACAAGAACCGCAGTTTCGAAAATCAGCACTGAAATACTGAATGAGCAACGCCCAAGCGTGTCAAACACAGAATAGAGATAATTTTGTGGTATGATAGTAAAATCACAGCAGAAGTAAAAGACAATTAAGTAATAAACATTCTCAAGTGCTTGACACATAACCAGTAATCTCAAAAGTCAATATTTAGCCAACATCCAATATCCAAGTCTGTAAATCCTCATTTAGCCACAAAGGATCAATTTCCTTGTTAAGCAGAAATTTCATTTTTAATCCTGAGTTGAACGGGGAAAATCCAAATCGCAATAAGTATATCCCAAACCCGCTTCCAAGACTTTAAGTGTCGACACCCCCCCCCCCTAACAGGGTCTTTATGCCCAGAAGGAGTGAGTACAAGGAGCGAAACCCGAGGCAAATTGCAACCGGGCTAAATAATAAGGGGTCAAGTGGACGTAGCCACAACGACCAAACCAAATAATAAAGATCCGAGTGACGTTCCCCGCACGACTCTTTCCACTTTGCATTAATACCGATTATTATTTATCTCGTGAAAGTTTCAAAACAGTCATTTTAAAATATACAACCAGAACTCAAGTGAAGCATGTATATTGCAAAACATGTTTTGAGACAAGCAAATAAGTCATTATATGACACGAAGGGAGCTAGCACGCAAGGCTTGGCATGTATACTCACTTTGATTCTTAGTGAATAGCCCGTAAAGTTTCTCTAGAATGACACGTAGCCTTCGTCCACGAATTGGTCACCTACACAGTACATTCTTTCATTTGATTACAAGTTTATCTATGCCAACATGACGTGCTATAAGTCTAAACAAGGTTTAAGCCGCTCGATTTCCCCCAAAATAATATTTATATTATTTTTGTAATAATATTCCGAATTCTAGCAAATTATTGTGTGATCGCCTAAGTTAATTTCGTTAACTTTCTTATCTGAATTAAATAATAATTTTCTAATTAATATATTTAGGTTTAAGTAACCAAGAAATTCTTTTACAAACAATTTAGTAAAATATCCACTTATTAGAAATTTATAAAAGAACTAAGAAATAATATTAATAATAAATATTCGTTATCAATTGGGAGAAATGTTATTTTTAATTCTAGAATAATAATTAAATTTCCAACTTATTCAAAAGTAATTTATTATGAGAATTGCTTGTAACTTGTTTATTTTTAAGAACCAAACTCGGTTTAATTAATAAATACTATACTAATTTAATATTCAACACACAATGTTATTTCAATATTTAACACACTTTTATTTAATTTAGAATAATGGTTAGAAAGTGAAACAAATTTATTTCAATTAACAAATTATTCTAATATATTGTTACAATATATTCATCATAAATTATAAATTATAGAAATTAATTTAAACCCACAAATATTTATTAAATGCTATTTTAACCAACTTATTCATTTTATAAGTAACTAAAAATTCTTTAAAGGGAAGTATTATTAAAATAACCATTTATTTAACAAAAATGTGAAAACTAAGCATGTAGACTTCTTCACAGCATTTTTAATAAAAAAATATAAATATGAGGAATTCTTCTTATTACAAATAAATTTTTGCCATCAATTAAGAGAATTATTAACTCTAAATTCCAAAATATTTCATAATAGCCAAATAGTTAAAACAATCCGGAAATAAATAATTTTGATTTATACTCCTAGCATGATTATTTTAAAGGGAATACTTATATTTAACTAGAAATCATTCTTACACATATTAATTAAATATTTAACTTGTTGTTATTTAATTAGACTAATAGCTAGAAATTATAGAAATTTATTAAATTCTAAAAATCACATTTTTATTTTATTTTTATGGTTTCAGTTTGTTAAATAACAAGGAAACCCCAAAGTTATGCCAAAATAACACAAATACCCCCTTTTTTCAAATAAAACAGTTTCATATGCTACACCTATCACCCTGGGTTTCTTGAAACTACATAAAACCCCCCTATAGGAACGTATTGATTCCGATTCGAACAAAACACAAATCAAAGCCCTAAAACATGATTCTGAGTATTGGAAACATCTCAGGGGGAGATTTTGAGCGTACCGGTACAAGAATTTCGAGAAATGGTCGAGAATCGAGTCGGGCCGAAGCTCGCGTCGAGGTGGTCGGAGGTGGCCTTGCCGCCGGTGACTGAGGCCGTTCTGAGTCCGGATGAGCTTCCTGGTGTTCTGTTCGGACCCCTAGCAGTGGATTAAGGTAATATTTGGGTGGTGGGTGGCTCTGTTTTGGTGCGGGTGAAGCTTGGCCGGAGCTTCGCCGACTTTATGGAGGTCCGGCGAGGATGGAGGTTGTGCTCTATTCTTCGAGCACTCTGTTCCTTTACTTTATTGTTTCAGATTGAGACTGAGAGGGGTGGGAGAGAGAAACAGGGGGTGAAAGAGGGAGAAAAAAGAGGGTGGTGGTGTTGGGTCTCCCTCTCGGGTTCTCTCCCGATGGCGGCAGCGGCGGTGCGGTGGTGGCTGGTGATTTCTGCTAGCTGCTGCTGCTGCTGTCATGGACCATAGTGAACAGAGAGAGATGGAGGCAGAGATGAAGAAATGGTGGTGATGGAGGTGGTGGTGTTGTTCACGGTGGTTGTTTGGCTGGAGAGGAGGAAGACGGTGGTGAAGATGGTGATGGTGAAGGTGGTGATTGTGACTGGTTTGTTGCTGTGTAGTGCCGAATTGAAGAAGGGTTGAGTCTTATATTCAATACAGTCGGCAAAAGGTGGGAGGTGGTTTGTCGGGGGCCAAAATCGTGGCCGAAGGAGAATCAAGAGAAGAGGAGGAAGAGAACCCAGACAAGGAAGTCTCGTAAAAATTTCTTTTTTTTGTTTTATGAAAATCATTGGGTGTGGCTTATGTACACAAATTCGCGGTGGTTGGGTACGTGTTAGCGATTAAAACAACCAAAAATATTAACATATTGATTTTACAAATACACATCTAACATTTTTCTATAATCTCAAACCAATTTCTCAAATGCTAATTTACATAACTTATTATTCACACTAATCTTTATTATTATTTAATCTTTATTATTATTATTATTATTATTATTATTATTATTATTATTATTATTATTATTATTATTTAACTTTTTATATTACAATTTTACCCTCAGCAAATAGACGGGGTATTACATTCTTCCCCCCTTATAGATAGCTTCGTCCTCGAAGCTAAAATCTGACAAATAACCGAAATATCAAAATAATCCAAAGACAATTAATTGTAAGATTTTACATAGCAAGTGATTGCATGTAGTAAGTAGTCATTATCTAATGCACGTAAAGACACACATATGGTAACAAGTTGTAATTATGTTTTAGTTTCTTATGCGGCCTTAGTCTTATTTGGTTAATAAGGGTTAGGGTTAAGTACGTAGGAGTACTAAGCACGAAATGGTATTAAACGAAGGGTTGCATCCTCTCCCCCTTGGAGAGTGACGTTCCCGGAACTCAACATACCTCATTAAATAGGTGCGGGTATTTCTTTCGAATTTCTTCCTCTGCTTCCCACGTAGCCTGTTCTGTCTGCTGGTTTGTCCATAACACTTTAACTAGTTAGACGCTCTTGGTACGCGTTTTTCTGGTCTTGGTGTCCAAGATTTTGATAGGGTGCTCCTCGTATGAGAGAGATGGGTCTAACTCCACTGGTTCAGGGTTCAACACGTGTGATGGATCTGGTACATACTTCTTCAGTTGCGATACATGAAAGACGTTGTGTACTTTCCCCAAATTCGATGGTAAATCCAGTCGATACGCGACTTCCCCAATCCTTTCTAGGACATCGTATGGCCCGATGAACTTAGGGCTTAGTTTCCCCTTTTGGTTGAATCTGGTAACCCCTTTAGTAGGTGAAACCCTAAGGAAAGCTTTCTCTCCTACTTGAAATTCTAACGGCCTTCGCTTCTGATCTGCATAAGATTTTTGCCTGCCCTGGGCTGCTTTCATTTTTTGCTGGATAAGTTGTACTTGGTTCGTCATGTCTTCAATCATTTGCGGTCCTATTACTACCGTCTCGCTGATGTCACTCCAACATAGTGGCGACCGACACTTCCTTCCGTATAGAGCTTCGTACGGTGCCATGTCAATGCTGGCGTGATAGTTGTTTTTGTAGGAGAACTCTATTAATGATAGTTTATCGACCCATGAGCCTTGGAAATCCATCACACAAGATCGTAACATATCTTCCAACGTCTGGGTGGTCCTTTCTGTCTGTCCATCTGTGGCTGGGTGGAAAGCGGTACTGAACTTTAGCTGAGTTCCTAGTGCTTCTTGGAGTGCTTTCCAGAAATGAGAAAGGAAGTTAGGGTCTCTGTCTGATATTATCGAACTCGGAACACCATGATATCTTACGATGTTTTTGATATACGCGTCCGCCGTTTGCTCCATGTTCCATGTGTCCTTCATCGGAATAAACCTTGCTGTCTTGGTTAGTCTATCTACGACTACCCATATTTGGTTGAGTCCGTTCTTCGTTGTCGGCAATGCTGTGACGAAATCCATTGAGATGGAGTCCCATTTCCAAACCGGAACATCTAGTGGTTGAAGTAGACCTCCCATTCTCTTATGCTCAAACTTCACCTTTTGACATGTAAGGCATCTCGCCACAAATTCTGCCACATCCGTTTTCATGTTGGGCCACCAATACGTCTTCTTCAAGTCCTTGTAAAGCTTGTCGCCTCCAGGATGAACTGAATATGGCGTGTTGTGTGCTTCCCGCATTAATTTCTCCTTGGTTTCCACAGACCTTTTTGGTAAACACCATCTTCATGAATCTGGATTTCTTTGGCCTCTCCTGACGCAATCTTCTTCTTGATACTTTCAAGCTTCACGTCTCCCGCTTGGTTGCTTCTTATTTCTTTGAGTAAGTCTGGTACGACTGTCATACTTCCCAACATTTTCTGTACTGTTCCTTGTTCCACTACTTCGATGTTGAGCTTCCTAAACTCACGGCATAGTAAGTCTGACGAAGCTATCATAGATTTTATCCCATGGCTTGATTTTCGGCTCAACGCGTCTGCAACTACATTTGCCTTTCCTTCGTGGTATTGGATGCGTAGATCATAATCCTTGATAATCTCCAGCCATCTTCGTTGCTTGTTGTTCAGCTCCTTTTGTGTGAAAATGTACTTGAGACTGCGGTGATCCGTATGGAGCTTGCAAACTTCTCCGTACAGATGATGCCTCCATATCTTGAGTGTGAATACTACTGCTGCCAGCTCTAAGTCGTGTGTGGCATAGTTTTCCTCGTGAGGCTTTAGCTGTCTTGAAGCGTAGGCAATAAATCTTCTGTCTTGCATAAGGACGCATCCCAATCCCTTCTTGGATGCATCGCTATATACTTCGAATTCGCCAGATTCGTTTGGTAAAGCTAATACTGGGGCTGTAGTCAGCTTCTCTTTCAGTGTCTGAAATGCCTCCTCACAGCTTTCGTCCAGTGATACTTTACTGCCTTCTTTGTCAATGTGGTCAATGGCCTAGCTATCTTAGAGAAATCCTTGACGAACTGTCTCTAGTAGCCAGCTAAGCCGAGAAAACTTCTTATTTCGGACACATTCTTCGGAGTCGGCCAGTCTTTAACTGCTGAGATCTTTCCTAGGTCTACTGCTATTCCTTCTTTCGAAATGATGTGACCCAAGAATGGAATACGATCCAGCCAGAACTAACATTTAGACAGCTTGGCATACAATTGCTCCTGCCTTAAGGTTTGCAATACTTGTCGGAGATGTTCCTCGTGCTCTTTCTCGCTCTTCGAGTACACGATAATGCCGTCTATGAAGACAACTACAAATCGATCTAGGAATGGCCTCATTACCGGTCCATCAAATCCATGAACACTGCAGGCGCATTGGTTAAACCAAATGGCATCACAATGAACTCATAATGGCCATACCTTGTTCTAAAGGCGGTCTTTGGGATATCCTTTTCTGCTACTCGAAGCTGATGGTATCCAGACCTTAGATCGATCTTTGAGAAGACACTGTCCCCTTTCAATTGATCGAATAGGTCATCAATGCGGGGTAGCGGATACTTGTTCTTAATGGTTATACTGTTCAATCCCCGGTAGTCAATGCATAGCCTTAGACTACCGTCCTTCTTCTTTACGAACAACACTGGTGCTCCCTAGGGTAGACATTGCGTCTTATGTACCCTTTGGTTAGGAGTTCTTGCAATTTGTCCTTTAGATCCTTCAATTCTGCGGGTGCCATCCGGTACGATGCCTTTGAGATCGGCGCGGTACCGGGTGCTAAGTCGAGGGTAAACTCCACATCTCTCTTGGGTGGCATTCCCGGAATTTCGTCTGGGAATATATCAGGAAAGTCCTTTACAACAAGTATCTCTTCCAACACAGTATCCTTCTTGGATACATCTCGGATGTAGCACAGGTAGGCCGTGTTTCCTTTCTTCACTTGGTTGATTATGTCAGGGCTGATACTAGTTTGATGCGAGGTTCCATGATTGCGGTTTTGAGCTCCATTCTGTCCTGCATTTCCCTGGTTGTATTTTGCTGCCTTCCGTAACCATTGCCTCCGTTATAGTTACGATTGCCATTGCTCCTGTTCACGTTGCCCATCTGTTGGTTTCCGACTTGTTGATTTCCGTACTGCTGGCGGTTTCCCTGATAGTTATTCTGCGGGGGTCTCTGGTAGTTACCGCCTTGGTTCGCCTGCTGGTTTCCTGCTGGTGGAAGTCAACAATCAAAAGCTCGGTGTCCTTTCCTCCCACAGTTGTGGCAGTTGATGAGATTCCCAATGCAGTCAGTTCCAGGGTGGTTTTCGCCTACACCTCTTACAGAAGAAGGGACGAACTGGCTCCACGTCATGGTTCTGCCGGTTGCCTCTGTTTTGATTGTTTCCACCACTGGTTTTCTTAAACTTCTTGTTCTGATTGCTACCTCCTGCGTCAGTTGCCTTACGTTTATCGCGAAACTCATCTTGAATCTCCTGGACTTGCCACATGTCAGCTGCTCGGTCAAACACCTCGTGCAAAGAGTCGTAGGTTCTGCTACGCATGATCTTTTGTAACTGGAGGTGTAGTCCCGAAATGAACTTTTTGATCTTGTCATCCTCATCGGGTACTGTATGGCCTGCAAACCTTAGTAGTTCCGTGAATCTCTTGAAATAGTCAGTCACTGAACCGTTCCCTTGCGTCAAGTTGTTGAACTCGTTGCACTTATGTCTCTTAACATGTGCTGGATAGAACCGTGTCCTGATAGCAGTCTTAAGGGCTTCCCAGTTGAAGTTAGGTCGAGCTAACAAGACTTCCTGGTTAGTTGTCCACCAGTCATCTGCGTCATCCAAAAGGTGCAACACGGCGCAGTTAACCTTCTCATCATCAGGGCCATGCACAACCTTGAGCAGCTTCTCGAAATTCCGAATCCAGTTCTCCAGTTCAATTGGATCTTCTTTCCCAGTAAATTGGCGAGGGTTCAGCTCAGCTATTTGTTTGGCATAACTTGGCCTTCCACGTTCCTCGCGACCAACTACTTTATCCATGACATGCGCCATTTGTGCCATCTGTGCGGCCATTTGTTCCATTTGTGGTCTGTAGTTTCCTTCAACTGCCATTGGTTATTTCTCGTAGTCCTACGCAATTGCTAGTAATATTGGCTCTTAATACTATGGTCTCGAGGTCAGATTCATTTTATACTTTCATAACAATTATGCAACGAAACACTATCCATCATATAGCATGCAATTCATATAAAGTTCATCAATTGTCAAATAAGCAAACACACTATTCACAATCAAATTTTTCCATGCTTCACACTTCACATTTTCTGTCATTTTATAAGATTAACACTTATCCTGAAATATCCCACATCCAGTCAAGTAATTCAGTCAGAACAAGGTCACATAACGTTCTTAATATAATAAGATAGTTGAGAGTGGTCGGGACAAGGAGACTAGCTATTGAGCTACCCATACCCAATCGGCTTTCCAGTTTTCATTATCTTGCCCTATGTCCATTTTAAGTTGCCCTACAGGTTTTAATTCCTTTTATTGGATAGCCTGGCTCTGATACCACCTGCAACCGCCCCCTTGTCCGGCTCGGACGAGACCGGGAGGGCGATGCTAAAGTGACGGCGGAAATCAAAAGCAAAACCTCCATATATATATATATATATATATATATATATATATATATATATATATATATATATATATATATATATATTACATTACTATTAAACATTACACAACGTTTCATACAGGCGTTTATTGAGCACTACTATATTATAAATAAACTATCATACAAGATGATTGCTTGTGACGTTCATTGCATGTGAGTCTCGTACCCATCTACCTCGTAGTCCCCGTCTCCTAAACCTGCGGTGGGAAGGAAAACAAGAACCGCAGTTTCGAAAATCAGCACTGAAATACTGAATGAGCAACGCCCAAGCGTGTCAAACACAGAATAGAGATAATTTTGTGGTATGATAGTAAAATCACAGCGGAAGTAAAAGACAATTAAGTAATAAACATTCTCAAGTGCTTGACACATAACCAGTAATTTCAAAAGTCAATATTTAGCCAACATCCAATATCCAAGTCTGTAAATCCTCATTTAGCCACAAAGGATCAATTTCCTTGTTAACCAGAAATTTCATTTTTAATCCTGAGTTGAACGGGGAAAATCCAAATCGCAATAAGTATATCCCAAACCCGCTTCCAAGACCTTAAGTGTCGACACCCCCCCCTAACACGGTCTTTATGCCCAGAAGGAGTGAGTACAAGGAGCCAAACCCGAGGCAAATTGCAACCGAGCTAAATAATAAGGGGTCGAGTGGACGTAGCCACAACGACCAAACCAAATAATAAAGATCCGAGTGACGTTCCCCGCACGACTCTTTCCACTTTGCATTAATACCGATTATTATTTATCTCGTGAAAGTTTCAAAACAGTCATTTTAAAATATACAACCAGAACTCAAGTGAAGCATGTATATTGCAAAACATGTTTTGAGACAAGCAAATAAGTCATGATATTACACGAAGGGAGCTAGCACGCAAGGCTTGGCATGTATACTCACTTTGATTCTTAGTGAATAGCCCGTAAAGTTTCTCTAGAATGACACGTAGCCTTCGTCCACGAATTGGTCACCTACACAGTACATTCTTTCATTTGATTACAAGTTTATCTATGCCAACATGACGTGCTATAAGTCTAAACAAGGTTTAAGACGCTCGATTTCCCCCAAAATAATATTTATGTTATTTTTGTAATAATATTCCGAAATCTAGCAAATTATTGTGTGATCGCCTAACTTAATTTCGTTAACTTTCTTATCTGAATTAAATAATAATTTGCTAATTAATATATTTAGGTTTAAGTAACCAAGAAATTCTTTTACAAACAATTTAGTAATATATCCACTTATTAGAAATTTATAAAAGAACTAAGAAATAATATTAATAATAAATATTCGTTATCAATTGGGAGAAATGTTATTTTTAATTCTAGAATAATAATTAAATTTCCAACTTATTCAAAAGTAATTTATTATGAGAATTGCTTGTAACTTGTTTATTTTTAAGAACCAAACTCGGTTTAATTAATAAATACTATACTAATTTAATATTCAACACACAATGTTATTTCAATATTTAACACACTTTTATTTAATTTAAAATAATGGTTAGAAAGTGAAACAAATTTATTTCAATTAACAAATTATTCTAATATATTGTTTCAATATATTCATCATAAATTAGAAATTATAGAAATTAATTTAAACCCACAAATATTTATTAAATGCTATTTTAACCAACTTATTCATGTTATAAGTAACTAAAAATTCTTTAAAGGGAAGTATTATTAAAATAACCATTTATTTAAAAAAAATGTGAAAACTAAGCATGTAGACTTCTTCACAGTATTTTTAATAAAAAAACATAAATATGAGGAATTCTTCTTATTGCAAATAAATTTTTGACATCAATTAAGAGAATTATTAACTCTAAATTCCAAAATATTTCATAATAGCCAAATAGTTAAAACAATCCGGAAATAAATAATTTTGATTTATACTCCTAGCATGATTATTTTAAAGGGAATACTTATATTTAACTAGAAATCATTCTTACACATATTAATTAAATATTTAACTTGTTGTTATTTAATTAGACTAATAGCTAGAAATTATAGAAATTTATTAAATTCTAAAAATCACATTTTTATTTTATTTTTATGGTTTCAGTTTGTTAAATAACAAGGAAACCCCTAAGTTATGCCAAAATAACACAAATACCCCCTTTTTATCAAATAAAACAGTTTCATATTCTACACCTATCACCCTAGGTTTCCTGAAACTACATAAAACCCCCCTACAGGAACGTAATGATTCCGATTCGAACAAAACACAAATCAAAGCCCTAAAACATGATTCTGAGTATTGGAAACATCTAAGGGGGAGATTTTGAGCGTACCCGGTACAAGAATTTCGAGAAATGGTCGAGAATCGAGTCGGGCCGAAGCTCGCGTCGGAGGTGGTCGGAGGTGGCCTTGCCGCCGGTGACTGAGGCCGTTCTGAGTCCATATGAGCTTCGTGGTGTTCTGTTCGGACCCCTAGCAGTGGATTAAGGTGGTATTTGGGTGGTGGGTGGCTCTGTTTTGGTGCGGGTGAAGCTTGGCCGGAGCTTCACCGGGTTTAATGGAGGTCCGGCGAGGATGGCGGTTGTGCACTGTTCTTCGAGCACTCTGTTCCTTTCCTTTATTGTTTGAGATTGAGACTGAGAGGGGAGGGAGAGAGAAACAGGGGGTGAAAGAGGGAGAAAACAGAGGGTGGTGGTGTTGGGTCTCTCTCTCTCGAGTTCTCTCCCGATGGCGGCAGCGGCGGTGTGGTGGTGGCTGGTGGTTTCTGCTAGCTGCTGCTGCTGCTGTCATGGAACATAGTGAACAGAGAGAGATGGAGGCAGAGATGAAGAGATGGTGGTGATGGAGGTGGTGGTGTTGTTCACGGTGGTTGTTTGGCCGGAGAGGAGGAAGACGGTGGTGAAGATGGTGATGGTGAAAGTGGTGATTGTGACTGGTTTGTTGCTGTCTACTGCCGAATTGAAGAAGGGTTGAGTCTTATATGCAATACAGTCGGCAAAAGGTGGGAGGTGGTTTGTCTGGGGCCAAAATCGTGGCCGAAGGAGAATCAAGAGAAGAGGAGGAAGAGAACCCAGACAAGGAAGTCTGGTAAAAATCTTCCTTTTTTTTTATGAAAATCATTGGGTGTGGCTTATGTACACAAAGTCGCGGTGGTTGGGTATGTGTTAGCGACTAAAACAACCAAAATTATTAACATATTGATTTTACAATACACATCTAATATTTATCTACAATCTCAAACCAATTTCTCAAATGCTAATTTACATAACTTGTTATTCACACTAATCTTTATTATTAATTAATCTTTATTATTATTATTATTATTATCATTATTTAACTTTCTATATTACCATTTTACCCTCAGCAAATAGACGGGGTATTACAAAAGCAGCATTCACAAAATCGATGGATATAAGCCCGACCAATGCAGAGCAAAAGAAAAACGTAAAAGGGACATTGGTACCTAGTTGAGCAGCATTTAACGATTAACCTAATTAATCTTATAATTCAGTCTAAATATCGAGAAAGTTTTTATAACAACAAGAATGTAATAATTTTCTCTTGGATATCCAATTAAATGTCAATAACAGTATATTTGCATGTATGAAAGAAGTTAAGTAGAAGCAAAAGTTTAACATGTTATTGAGGAATTTACTTGATCATGATAGAGTGGCTTATAAGAAAGACATATTTAATTTGTTTTTAGTTTTTTGAATGGCTTATTATTACTCTACCATTCTTTTCCTGACATTTCAACTATTTGTTTTTAGTTTTTGTCTATTAGGCTCCGCACAAAAAGTTGTATTATCACCTTCCATACATGAGAAATGAAATATAGGAATATTTTACTCATACTGAACTTGAAACATCCTCACGTGCAACGCACGAGCTTCTAACTAGAACTAGTAAACTAAAAGAAAAACAGTAGTACAGTAAACACACGGATACTATCCCATAAAAGATGTGATTTCATGTTTAAGACAAGCTCTAAGTTTGACATGCGCAATATTTTTGGCACCATGGGGCACAATGTCGCAACATTCCCTTCGCCTTCCACCCTGGTAGAGAAAAAAAACATTCAGACATAATGCTTAACAAAATTCAATAAAATTTTGTAGAATTAATTCCTAAGCTATCTTATAATATTAGATAAGTTATATATCAGTCACGAGCAAGCATTAGTCATTTCCATAATTTTTCTCACTTCATTTCAATTAATTAAGTATTTAATTTCTTCATCAATTTTATTTTTTATACCACTGAATGGCGCAACCACACATTGAGTAAAATTCAGGATTATCTTACAAAATTTTCAATTTATATTAATATTGTTACTTGGTTATTTTTCCAGGAAAATATTGTACGTCGTACAACTAAGCAAATAGAAAAATAAGCGAAGTACTAACCTGGTGATTAAATCTATGTGTTGGTGAGGTAACCAAAACCCTGTTAATGTCATAAGGAGAAATATACCCTGGGGGTGAACAAGCTGGTAATTTTCGTGGAGGAAATGTTCGGTTGTAGGCTGTAACTATGTGACCGTACTTTTCGCTTGTAGTTTCGTCTTCCTCGTCAACAGAATCAAAGAAGAAAACATGAGGGGTTTGGCATGGGTTTTTCCTGTAGTTAGGAAGAAACCTGACATTGAAAGTGTAGGGTGGCCTGGCAAACCTAGTCCAAGGGATAAATGTCTCGAGGGGCTTGACTAACATACTAGGAAGCAAAAAATAATGGTATATGTGAACTGAATAGCCCCATGATATTAAAAAAGTCCAATTATAATGCTTGTTGTAGCAAATAGTTTGTTGTAGTAGGCGGGAGTCGTCAACTTTGCTTGCTTTCATCAGATGGTTCAGCGAATCAAGTCTGTTCATGGATGGGAAAATCGGATCCACAACATCCAAGTGGTGGAGAGAGACCAAAGGAGACTGAGGGTGGGATGAAAAAAACCCAGAAATATCACCGTGCAAATCGATCTGCAATGACGATTGGAGACAACTTCAATTAATGAGTGAGAACTTATATTTCTTCGAAGATGACATTTTAAAGCTATTTATCACTAACTCAGTGGAAGATCTAGTATACTTACTTTGTTTTATGAAACATGTGATGTTTTTTCAAAAATGGGCAAAGTGTATAATTATTTTTCAATGATTGTCCATGGTAAATATAATCATACCCGTATATTAAACCCTCGATTTGGAATTCTGAATCCTAATAAAGCCATACCCATTTTGATCACACAAAAACTATGAAAACTTCAGAAAATTATAATGTCGAATAATTTCATATTGTCATCTTCTTAGAGATATCGAGTTCATAACTTACCAAAGGAAAAGAAAAAGAACAAGTAAAACTTTGTCTTGATTCATATACTAACAGAAGAAAGTATGAAGTTATTATTATGTTCCCATAACTTAAAGATTTATTCTAGTTATTTGTTCTCGAGGCTATTTATGCGCTCTAATAAACTAACTAAGCATAACCGGCGTGATGCGCGGGCTTCATATACTCATATTAAAAGTTGTGATATCCTTATTATTTTATTATTCTTATTCTTATTCTTGGGGAACTGTAAACAATTTAGCATTGCTACAATTATAATTAAGTTGTGTTGTTATTTTTAAAATTCTCTAGTATCTTAATACAATATTACTTCAGTTCTTTCTTATGCCCTTGCACGAATTTTGGGGGTCACTTTGACCCAAAGATTTGGTTAGCAAAACAATGAAAAAATTTGGAGATTTTTTTATGGTATTGTAGAGAAAACTATGATGCGCAACACCATGACAAATTTACCGAATTCTCACATCGTTGTGATGACCAAATCACCGGGTCAAAGTTACCCTCAAAAGTCATGCGAGGACATAGAGAAGGAATGGAGGTAGTACTAAGTTACTTAAGAGATCACAATAAAGACACATGATCTTGATATTTAATGATGAAAACTTGTAGTCTCAGTATCATATAGGATTATGTGAGCTCTGTATTGACTGTTTATGTCATATTCCATGATCAGTCAAAATTGAAAGAAATTGGACATACTAAACATGACAATTCTCTAATAAGAAAGAGAGTACCATACTTATCGACCAATATACACCCTTTGAATAACTATATTTGATTTATCGATCACAAGTAGCACATTTTCATTTTAATTTGCACAATCTTTTTTTTTTTCATAGACATAATATATATGCATCATAAAGGTTCGTCATTCATTTGAGTATCAACAATTTTTGTTTTTAATTTTACCGTGATTGTCTGGTATACATTTAACTTTGAAGCATTTTACTTTAAATGTAAGACAAAGAAAAATAGAAACATAGTCGATAGATCATTTAAATACATACATGTAAAAATGTGTTGTTCGATTCCAAACTCCAGCTAAAATAAAATGTGATACAACACAAACCATTTTTGAAATAATTAGAGTCGTAAATATTCTTATATCTATAGTTATATAACTCTCAATCATTTTATTTAGTGCTACTACATAATTTTGTATATTGGAATTTCTCCATAAGCGCCTTAGTTTTTCATTATTAATTCTAGAGATACAATGAATTCCATATAACCTAGCACTACACCAAATGTTGTTAAATTTTAAAATCGAAAATCAATTTGTCTCCTATGACATTCATGCTAAGAATCTAATATAAGATGACTTAACTTTCCTACAAATTATCAATGATAGCTCGCTTAACACTTACATGATTTCTGCAAATTGTTGAAATCTCCAATGAGTAAAAACAATCTCCTAAGAGTGTTCTAGCATAAGTAATTAATATACACATCTAAAACTGTGATACATAATGGTTATTACTTGTGGGCCATAATATATTTGAAGAGCCTAAACTTAACATAAATGTGAAAATTATTTTGTGATAGCTAATATGCTAGATAAAAAAGTTACTAAAAAATGATGTCACATAAATGTCAATCATTTGGTTGAAGATTTTATACCGATTTGACATATGTCATAATAATATAATTAGTTTTCACTCCCAAATTAAGACTGAACATCCATAATTTTCTATTTCTATGTTGGTACCCGTGCGTTTAAAGTCTATATATGTCACTCATTAAATACAACTTACCGTATGTGTGTAAATAATATAAAATTTAATATTACAAATAATTGTCGTTAAGTTTTACTAAAATATATTTATTATTAAGTTACATATGGTAAAACCTAATAAATGAATACCTTCAGGAGTAGATTCAATATTCGTTTAGTGATATTAGTTGCGTATGGATAAATGAACCTATTATTCGTTTATCTATAAATAAATTTAATTCATTTAGATAGTATTTTTTCTTGATTTTAATTTTCTCGTATGATTAATTATCTTACATTCAGTGTACAGATGTGCCAAGATTGTGATGGTATGAATTCTCCAGACTTTATATTAGAAATACAACCATATACGAATGTGACCTAAGTACATTGTTTTACTTAATATATACATATTTGAGACTATTAATAAAAGTGTATGTATGGAATACTTAGAGTATTAGAAAATACATGACCTACACTATAAATTATATATATAGTTCTAAAGTATTGGTTTGATAAATATTTCATTCTACTATATCGTTCTTATTATTCAATTTGATGGCTTCCAATCATAAGTCAAAATCATCAACAACAATTTTGACTGACCAGATACGGAGGACCATATGTGAGAATAAGAAACATCCAAGCCTTACACAAAAGGATATGCAGGCATGGGCAGGGTCGGGCCTAGAAAGTTGGGGGGCCTAAAGCACGTAAAAATGTTTGAGGCCCCTTCTTCAAAAAAACTATACAATTTACTTGTAGCTTAAAAAATATTGACTTTAATACTTGTGTGTGAAAATTAGTTTGATTATTTACAAATTAAGTAAGTTTGATTTTGATAAGTATTGAATAAACTTTATACTTTTTTAGCAAATAAAAACAAACAAAAAAATCACATTTTCAATCAACGAGAATCGAACTTGGATCTATTTTGTGGCAAAAAGTAGAGTTACCGCCAAACCAACATAAATATTATTATTAATACAAATTAATTTTTTTTATTGACTTAATTATATTTATAAAATAAGGGGGCCTTTCCGGCGCTGGGGCCTAAAGCGGGGGCACCGGCTGCCTCCCTATAGGGCCGGCTCTGGGCATGGGTGAAGGAAAAATTTGTGAGCATAAGTAAGAACATCCAATCTTACACAAAAGGATATGCAAACATCAATGAAGGAAAATTTTGGTTTGGATCCTAGCCAGCCAACAATATGAAATACTCTTAAAAAAACATCAAAATAATAGAGAAGATTTGTTTGTGCTACGAAAAAGTAGAAAATGGAATGGATTTTGGTGGGAAGAAAAAATTAACAACTTAAGAAGTCTTTTTGTGAATAATGACTCATCGTACGACCATTGATGATTGAAATTTATATCTTTTTAGTATTTGAATATATCTACACACACGCACACACACACTTATATATATTTTAATGATTATTCACACACACATCTATTTAAATGGGTCTTTAATGATTCAAAAATAATATTCGTGAACACATTTAACAATTTCATACCACATTTCCAGGCGGAGACCGGAATTTTTATGTATTTCGCGATATTATTCTTTCATCGAACATTCATTTATCGAGCTTTATTATAAGTGCATTTATATACGTAACATAGTAAAAACCAACTATATATATATGGCCACATATTATAATTGTTTTTATATAGATTATAATGTAACAAAGTAGTATTTTTATTTTTTTGGATGAAGATAAAAACTTCACTAATAATTAGAAGCAGTATAAAGTATATATAAATTAATTTTAGGAGAATTTATGCAAAAACCTAACTAAAGTATAAGCTAGACAATATAAAAGTTTATTAATGAAGCAACATAACGATGCCCCTTTATTCATTAAAGAAAAATAAGTGTTTTAGAGAGATTTTTTTTTTCCAAATACTTGGCCAAACCAACACTATTCTTCTAAATAGAAATATTATTCCAACCGCCAATAGTGTTCACTTACCCGATGTAACAATGGAACAAATAAATCAATAGTTTCACATGTTTTTCATTAATATTTTTATATTATGTCAAATACCTTAAAGTGATCAAATATTTTAGAATTGCATATGTTTATAATATTTTAAAATAATTAAAAGAGTAATTAAAAAAAATAATGATTGAATTTTTAATTGAAATAAAAAATACAATGTCCCGTATTTTGATTAATATTTTATGTATAATATCAAATATTATAACATGACTGAATATTTTAAAAATGCATATGTTTAAAATATTTTCCGCATTTTATAATATTGCAGAAAGAACATCTATATTTTAATGCTTACAATTGTAACTGTACTTTATAATTATTTAGTATCATTAACATCATTTCTATGAACTATTGAGTGATGTTGAATGTTTTACTTGAAATGATATAGTATTATAAAGAATAATTGACACTTAACTACCATGCAGTTTGACAAAATTGACTCTTTGGTACATACAGTATAAAAACTTACACTTAGGTGCATGCACTACACAAAAGCACGACATCACGCTCCAATTGGATTACATCGTTACTTTGGCCCAAATTTTGTTAGAGACCTGAGTATTAGCAGGGGCAGTCATACATTTTCCCTTACATAAGGCTTTTAAACAAGTGTAATATTGTAATTTGATATTGTAAATTTAAAAATAATTTGTATTATGAATTCAATAGGTTGAAGAATACTTATTATATAGACAGTAAAACTTCACATATTATTTTGAGGGGGAGTATTTATAGATAAGGAAGAAATAGAAAGAGAAATACTAAAAAAGATGTTTTTCCAAGAACTTCTTTAATTCTATAGAAAAGACAATTAAAAATAGCACACCAAATGTTGTTTGATGTTGCGCTATATAAATAACTTTGGTTTCTCCATTAACGAGTTATTAGTGTTACAAATTACCTTATATTACAATTACAAAGATAAACTTATTTTTTGAGAAACATAAAGTAAACTTTTAAATGTGCTAAATGTGCTAGTTACATATGAAACTAAACACCCACACAATCAGATGATCTTGTTTTTGTTCTACAGTTGATTTTGTATCTTTTCAAAATGACCGAATTCGGATCAGGCAGTACGAAACACTTCTAATTAAAGGACATGTGTAAAACTGAGTATTCAATGGCCAACAAAATGGTACTTCTTGACGAAGAGAAATCAATTTACAGTATACATATATAGTATATATACACACACACACACATTTATATATAGATATATATATATATATACACACACACACACACATATATATATACATATATATATATACATATCTATTTATACACACACATATTTAATATTCAAACCAAATCCTACGGAAATAAGAGTTTTAAAAAGATAGTCACATACTTGTGAAGTACTACAAAATTCTAAAACGACACAAAATCAAGCAAATAACAAAATGAGATCATTTGATTGAGTGGTTGTTTAGATTTTTCATTATAATTATGTTGTTAAAAAATTTGAATCTTTGCAATGGAAGTACAATGTAAAATTGTAACACTGCCAATCTATTAATAAAGGATGCTAAAGTCATATTGTTAGTTCTTTCCACAATTTTTCCTTGAAAAAAATAAGTTCTTAGATATGCTTCATTTTAATTATTATTTTTATTTTCTTCTTTATCTTTCAATACTCCCCCTTAAAATAATAAATGAAGTTTCAGTGACTTCATTTATTATCCTTGATTAAAACATGAAATTGGTGTTTTGACAAAAGAAATTATTGAAAAAAGTTTCAGTGACTGCTTAATAAATATACTTAATAAATGTTCTTCAAGTTACTCATTTAATATAAAAATATTACTTTTAATTTATAACATGAAATTGCCATTTATTTCTGATTAAAAGTCTTATTTTAGAGAAAAGACATCAATACCCCTCCTTGTAGCCACATCACTAACAGAATTCGGATCAAAGTAACGTTGTTAGTCAAATTGGAGCGCGATGTCGATTTTTTATGTAGTGTCTGCACCTAATTATATGTTTTGATACTGCATGTATCAAAATGTCAATTTTGCCGAACTCATGGTAGTTAAGTGCCATTTGTTCTATTATAAACACTACTTGTATAAAATTTTAAGAGATGTGGAATGTTTTCATTGGCTGTCGTATGACATGTAATAGAAAAAAGCATCATAAATATCAATTATATATTGTTCATTCTAAAAGATTATTGTGTGATTAACTATTAAAGAAAGTCACATTTAAAATTATTTCTCAAAGACAGAATTTTCAATATTTTTATATTATAGAGTAATACAATGAAAGTGAACATTTACTTTCTAAAAAAAAAGTGAATATTAAAACTTCAAAGGTTATAATTTCAACTGTAACTTCAAGAATATGTGGTATTATTAACAATATATTTGAGAATTAATAAGTGATGTGAAATATCGTCATTAGTTTTTATGGCACATAAAATATTAGTACAGTGTGATTAAAATATTTCAAGAGAGAGATAAATTTTACAATATTTTTATATTCAAAATAAAAAATATAATTTTTCTTACTTGACAATACAACTGTAAATCAATGTGATAATATTGATGTAATAAAAGTGAATATTTAAAAAAGTTGATTACATTTTTACTATAACTTAAATTTTTAATCATCGTGATAAAAATATTAATCTTTGTAGGAATTTCTTAAATAACATGCAATGCTTGTCATATCATAAGTGAGTCAAGACACGCCATAAGTGAGTATGATGAAAAATTTCGCAATTAAATGACACTTTTCTACTTCTATATATAATATAGATATACATTCATAAGCATCATAAAACTTTGAAATCAAAGACATTTCCATAATTAGGATTTGAAACGCACCTGATGAAATCCCTTTTCGCGGGTCATAGAAACTCCCAGGTCTGCAACACAAGATTGCACGATATGATCGCTCCCATACAATGTTGGATACCGCTTTATACACACGTCAATATTCTTCACCAAAGCTTCTGCCAGAGGGTAACTTAAAGCATATCCACCGCCACCAAACGCCATGTCAAACGAGAAAAAATAATTGGAAGCTAGAGACTCCGAGCTAGCTCCAATATACAAGTAGTTCCTGTGGTCGTACTTTCCGAGCACGTCTACTAAGTTATTAACAAACACAATGGTATCGTCGTCCATCATTACATACCACCTCACTCCTTCATTTTCCGCTTTAAGTGTCTCTAAAATCATGCGAACCATCCTAATAGCTTGCTTTGTTTTGTGCTTGTCGTAGTCTCTGTACCTAGATGTGTCTTCAGAGATTTTGTAGGGAGGAGACAATGTCGACCAAGGAATAAAGTCCCTCCGGACCTTATCAAGGAAGAGATACCCACGAGTTACATTTGGTTGCCACCAAGTCTCTATATAGGATCTTCTACTCTTCCATGTTCGCGAAGAACTTGCTATTCCAAAAGCGATATGACCAATATTTGTAGGCTCAAGACGAGTGTTTTCATGATTCCTTTGGTTGATAAAGATTAGGGGAGAGGACTGAAACCAAGAACGATCGAACTGTATATAGGTTATGGTTGTTAAATATATGACTAGCACAGAAATTGCTAGAACTTTCCACAACCCTGTAATAGTTGATTTACATGCTAAGAATGGTAAGTGTTGATGGGTTATTGGGTTCAGCATATTGGTGAAACTGAGAGATTGATTACACATCTATTGTCACAATGGTGTTGATCTTATTGTTCCTTTACTTGCTTGTTCATGTGACTTTGTTACTTTATTTGAGTTCAGTGAATGTAATGGGCGTTATTGTTAGGTGATGTTTTCCATGCCATTAATCTCATTGATTACGCATCTATTGTCACAAAGGTGTCGAGATTGTTGTTTCTTTTACTTGCTTGTTCATGTGACGTTGTGACTTTATTTAAGTTGAGTGAATGTAATGACTATTATTGTTAGATGATTTTTCACATGTCATTACTCTGAGATAACATGTGACAACACAAAAGGCAGTATGAATTTACCGAACTAAATCAATATGTTAGTATCGGGTTACACATAATACAGTTGTTACCATGCTTACTTTTATGAAGTGGGCGTTTTAAAATTCAAGATAATTTTACAATTAAATTTAACGGTAATGGAAAACATGAGATAGTATGTCACATTTTAAGGCGCTATTGCATAAAAAAATATTGAAGATGACAATTGAGAGAGAAAGGGATGTGTAATCTACCTATTTGATACCTAATTTCCCCTTCAAATTTAATTCAAATCACAACTTTTCACCCACTATGAATTTCTTAATTCATTGCCTACTTTTCCTTACTCTACTAATCATTTGCTCTCCATAATGTGGCACAACCACTACACTCAACTAAACCCCCTGCTAATAAATCCCCAACTGAAAAATCCACTTTTATGCTTTGGGCGAGTTTGCTATGACATATATGTAGCTTAAGTCGACTAATAAACTTATTTAAAAAAAAATTGGCAAAAAAAATACGTAATATGAAAGATGAATGTGTTCGGTAAAAATAATAATTATCTATTGCTAAAGTCTAAGAAAAGCTTTAAATATTTAATTTTTTCTACACTCATATTTTACATCATCAATTATAAGTTCAAATCAAATTCCAGCTTATAAGTCTATACTAAACATAACTTATATGTTGGCTTCAACTTATAATTCAAATCTAGCTTCTCAGATGCTTATAAGTCATTACAAACTCACCGTTTGTCCAGCATATTCCACGTTTATTGCTTTCAAGTAGGGATGTAATTAATCACTTGTAAACATGGATGAAAGTAATCAATTGTATGTTCCGTTCTCACTTCAGTATAGAATGCTTGATGTCTTCCTCTCCATAGCTACATTATGTAAATGGTTCATTAACGGAATTAAATTGTGACCTTATCAGTTATGTATTTCGATAATCCTTCTCTTCACATGCCAGCTCTATCGCTACGTATTAGAGACTAGAATAAATAATTACACAATTCTCATACAGAAATCTAGTGAGCTCTACGACCAACAAAAATATCACTTCCATGGATATCAGCAAACACGGTCACTAAATAAATCGATATATATATATATATATATATATATATATATATATATATATATATATACACACACACACACATACTCTAGCATCGAAATTTTTATATATATGGCTCAAATGGTTTAATTTATATTACTTGTTTTCCAGTCCCGGTTACCATTTTTTATTTTATGCAATTGGTTGATATGAAAATAATTTGAAAAAAAAGAGTCGATGATTCTACATCGTTGTTCATGCACGGTAAATTGAACAACCACGACAACCCATATTTTTAATTTTTTTTTAAATCTTCCCCATTTTATTAATAACTGGTCCAGTTCTTTTGATGTTTGATCAGGATATAATAGCTTGCACCAGAGTAGTGAATGATGTTTTATACTTAATTTATCCCATTTTAAATCAACACTACACATTAGCATAACACCATAACTC
This sequence comes from Linanthus parryae, assembly GCA_023055425.1. Classification (NCBI taxonomy): domain Eukaryota; kingdom Viridiplantae; phylum Streptophyta; class Magnoliopsida; order Ericales; family Polemoniaceae; genus Linanthus; species Linanthus parryae. Next base: position 71,701,765 of record JALGPY010000001.1, on the reverse strand, counting down.
GCGTAGCGGGTGGTGGACCTACTAATTCATTGAAGAAGAAGAATGTTCAGTTACATCACATATTACATACTTGAGAAAGTTATCTACATCACTCTAACATGAACTAAGCACCATAATGTATATTTACTCCTTGTACTATGTATATACATACAATATGATCATATTTATACATATTTATAATAGATTCCTTTAAACTGGAGCATACATATTATAAACCCCCCGAATTTTGCCAACATAAAATGAAATGAACTGTGCCAAGGTTTATTGAAGATGCCATCTAGCTAATTTCTTGATTGAACATGTAGTAACTTTTAAATTCCTTCTTGAAGTTTGTCTCTAATTAAATGACAATACAATTCAGTATGCTTTGTCCTGTCATAGAATACTGGACCAACATTTATGTCTATGGTTGGCTGGCTATCACTCGATCAATCGAGGAACATATAAATTATTCAAAATTATCTTAAAAAAATCACAATATGTTGTGACTTACAGGAAATAGATGCCAAGCTCTTGTATATGCTTTAGCTAAGCTTCTGGAAATCACATCTTGTTTCTTTGACTTCCTAGAAATTAGTTAGTTACCTAAGTGTACTAGAAACCCTGAAGTGGATCTTCTTGTGTCATGTTGCAATATGAGAATCTCTTACAAATAATATACATTTCCATAGGGTGATTTTTAAGTTTCTGAGAACCATATAAGCTAAAACCAATATGGAAGTCTTAGTTCTGCTAAATACTATGATTATATGTGACATTATAACAAAGATCAGGCCTTGTATTACAGGAACACGTCAGTCTCCCCACCAAGGCTATGTATGAAGAAGCATATTCTTCTGATATTGGTTTCCCTACTGTAGGGGTTAGCTTACAATTGATATCTATATGCACAGAAGATGGATTTCACCTTATCTTGTATATTTTATGATGTTGTGTACGAGACAATCATGTAGAGAGGACTCAATATACACCAAGAGCAGAGGATAGGAATAACACAGGAAGTATTGGGTTGTGTGTAGGGAAAGAGTAAGGCAATAGCACTGTATGAGAGAGAGATAGAATTTTGGCAGAGCTTTAGCGTATCTCGGGTCGTTCTCCTCTTGTATGGAAAGGTTAACGACCTATATATAACGGAGAATGTGACCGTTGTGGTGTGGTTAATGCGCCCATCAATGGAGGCTTAATTAGCTTAACCACAACGGCACGTTCGTCCGCGTATATAGGGACCGTTACAGCACGTTATCCGCGTATACCGGAACCGTTACGGGGTTGACCGGGTTTGACCGGGTTGACCGGGTTTATGGAGCTCGTGCCATAAATCTCTCAAAAGCAGTTACTAGGGGTCGCGCGCGGGCTTGGTTGTCGCTCGCACGCGACAAGACTTACTCTAGCCTCCAAACCACTAAGTCCCTACAAGTCCCGTGCGGTGGTATGCGAGGGCCCTGTCTCGCAGCCCCCACGTGGATCAGCGCGGCTGGTGATCCAGTGTGTGTGGAGCACATTATGGTGTGCTGGATGGTCGCCACGTGGCTAAGATCTGCCTGTCCAGAAAGCACTATCTACATTAGCCCCCTTTTTGCGCGTGAAGACTCACAGCCGGATAGGCTTCCATGCGCAGGAACCAACGTACGCGTCGTCGCCACGCACCAATTCAAATACACGTAAATTCAGCCCCCGTGCGTGTCATTACATCAATGAAACGCATAACATGCTCGTGGGCGTTTCCATTGACATCTTCGAACTTGTCCCATTCAGGAGCCTTGTACCCAGCGGGGTTAGGCATGAGGTAGATCTCGCGTGGGATAGGTGGATCATTGTCGAGCTTCGGGATGATGGTGTCCGTGAACGATTGATTGGCGAGGATGGTTTCTATGCGCCGCTGCAGCGACGTCATACACTCCAGCGCATTTCCCCCAGCAGCAGGAAGAGGAGTTGTTGCAGGCGGAGGCGACACATATGCCGCAGGAGGGCTAGGAGCAAATTGTGAATTCACGTTGCCCCACGTTGCCGATGGAGGAGGCAAGGGGTATTGTGAGGCCGGATTGGGTACTAGAGTTGGAGGTTGAGGAGTGTGAGTGGCAAGAGGCAACATTTGAGCTGTTGGCCCATGAATTGAGGGTAACTGCGTAGTTGTCGGTGGAGTTTGAAGGTTAGGATTGGGTGGTGTGTTTGACACTCCCAATCCTTGAGTGGTGGAGGCTCCTCCTCCCTGAGAGATGGTGGTGGCCGATGCGGGATTTGGGGCGAGAGTCCCCAGGATAGCCATTATCCGTTCCAGCTGTGCAGATTGAGCCTTGAGAGCCTTTGCCTGGTTCTGGATGGTGGCGTCCAAGGCCTCTAACATCGGAGCTTCACCGGTGGCTGTAGGAGTACGGCGGGCCTCCTCTCCCGAGGTGGTCTCCGTGGAAGGCGATCTGTTACTGACATCATCTTCATGAGACATGGTTGCTTGCAATGGTAAGTTTCACGTCGGGTTCACCAAATGTGTACGAGAGAATCCTGTAGAGAGGACTCAATATACACCAAGAGCAGAGGATAGGAATAACACAAGAAGTGTTGGGTTGTGTGTAGGGAAAGAGTAAGGCAATAGCACTGTATGAGAGAGAGACAGGAGTTTGGCAGAGCTTTAGCGTATCTCGGGTCGTTCTTCTCTTGTATGGAAGGGTTAACGTCCTATATATATAACGGAGAATGTGACCGTTGTAGTGTGGTTAATGCGCCCATCAATGGCGGCTTAATTAGCTTAACCACAACGGCACATTCGTCCGCGTATATAGGGACCGTTACAGCACTTTATCCGTGTATACCGGAACCGTTACAAGGTTGGCCGGATTTGACCGGTTTGATCGGGTCTATGAAGCTCGTGCCATAAATCTCTCAAAAGCAGTTACTAGGGGTCGCGCGCGGGCTTGGTTGTCGCTCGCACTCGACAGGACTTACTCTAGCCTCCAAACCACTAAGTCCCTACAAGTCCCGTGCGGTGGTATGCTAGGGCCCTGTCTCGCAGCCCCCACGTGGATCAGCGCGGCTGGTGATCCAGTGTGTGTGGAGCACATTATGGTGTGCTGGATGGTCGCCACGTGGCTAAGATCTGCCTGTCCAGAAAGCACTATCTACAGATGTCAAGTGAACAGTTTCCTTAACAAGATGTGATATGTACCTTCATTTGTTCCTAAGACTTCAAATCTTTGAAACAACCCCAAATCACACAAATCTTTGAGCTGAAAATGATGATTGAGATCTGTTTTTATGTTGGTGAGCACTAATAGAAATTTATTCAAAAACGGCAAAAAAACATTAATTTTCGCGTGGCAATAATTTTCTTGCCATGTATGCTATCAAATATGGCAAGAATAATTTTCCCCGCTTAAAAACATCTAAAATGTCAAGATATTCTAATTCCACTTAAAAACATCTAAAACGGCAAGAAAAATGTCATTATTTGCGAAAAAATTTCTCGCCGCATATAGTATATATTAAAAATGAGAAGAATTGTACTAATAGTGGCAATAATAATTTTTCCCGCTTACAAATATCCAAAACGCCAAGAAAAATGTCATTATCGGCAAAACAATTTCTCACTGCATATGGTATGTAATATAAACGGCAAGAGATATTTTAACTCCGTTAAATATGATCATATATGGCAAGAATTTCTTACCGTAAAAATTAAGTCTTTACACATCAATTTTTTGACTTTGCAGCCAAATTTTGGGGCGAAATTTCTAATTCACCGCCCAAAATAAAACTCACATGTGCTTTAAATTTGTGCCCTCCCTTTAATTGGAAGATATAATATTGGCCATCAATTAAAATCGTACCTTTATATTATAAAAAATACTCCTACCTTTATAAAAAAATCTGATCTTCTCACTCTCTCGATCCCCTCTTCTCACTCTCTCGATCCGCTCCTTCCGCCTCCATCGCACAACCCAGACCCTCAGCCGGCGACGGCGACATATCCCTACGCTCCGATCTGGGATGACCATTCACAACGACATCATGCGACGGCGAAGGCTTCGAAACCTTAATAGTTTCCGGCAGCAAATCGGCGCCGGGATTTGGATCGGAATCGATCGGAGAGCCTCGTCCTGGGGACAAGAGCCGGTGGGGGTCCATACGGCCGACCAAACCAGGGGATTTCGGGTAAGACCCTGCTGACTTCTTCTTCCTTGTTTTTCGAAGGTCTCTCTCTCTTACGTCGACGGTGGTGGCTCGGCGTTGACAGTGGCGCTCAATTGACGAGTCTTGTGCCCAAATATGTTTTTCTCGTCTTCTTCTTTCTTCTTGTTTTCTTCTTCTTGTAATTGATGTTGTAATTTGAAGTTTATGTTGTTGATAATGAAAGAAGAGTGCCAGAGAGAGGGGGACAGGAGAGAAATTGGATTTTCAGTGTGTTAATGTTGAAATTTTTCATAGAATTGTACAGTTTTTGTTCAAATATGTTAATTGCTGAATTTGAGTTGTGTGCTTGTTTTGGATGATGGATAAGAAATTAGGTGGGGAATCGATTTATGATGATGATGATTGCTTGGAAGTGGGTTCACGGGTAAAATTGTAAAAAGGACACATTTTTTGTGGCAATAACGTTTGCCACATAAGCCTCTTTATAAATGGCAAGAGGAAGGTTTTGCCCCTTAAGAGTTTAACATAAACAGCGATATTTTGTGCCCTTTTTTCTACGTCATAAACGGCGTAATACCCCGTATTTCAGTTTGGGATTATTTTGTAAATTCATAAAACTATTTGACGATTTCAAGAAAATAATATTACAAACTTATTCTTGACTTAATTTACTTTCGAATGTATAGGGGCATTATGTGGCATTTAAGATTATCTAGTATTCCGTTTTGGGACTATTTTGTAATTTATAAAAGTTGAGATATCTTTGAGTACTTACTATTTTTATTATCGAAAGTAAAAATAAGATAATTTTGTGTTAATTTTCATTAGTTAGTATCGCATTCCGAAAATACCCCTCTTGTATGTGTAATCTTGTACTTACCATCAATTTTCAATACTCGCATCTCAACCCTCATTTTATTTATACTTCAATTTCTACCCAACTAATTTGTTGGGAGAATTTTAATCTCTCATAAGCCCCTCCCCACCACTACCAAGTCAACTTAATTAATATAATACTCCTACTAGTCATCCTATGACTATAAGTTGCATACATCACACCCTACCCTCACTTGATTCTCTCAAGTACTCTCCAATACTTTTTTTTGATAATTCCATCATTCTCCAATACATATCTCTCTATTTGGGGCTGAAACAACCCAATCAATTCAGCTCTATCATCATCTTCTTCATCTCCTTCATTCATTTTCCTCTCTTCCTTCATATCCTTCATGGAAGCCTCTTAAGCTCTTCAAGGCCCAAGGTCTCCAAGACCTCCAAACCCTTCTAATCTATCTTGGAGTTGGTATTGTAAGTTCTATACTCCATATCTATTTTATAGCTTGCATGTTTGTTTTACATCATGTCTTGTTGGTGATTTCTTGGATTGTGATGCATGTGTGTCTAGAACATGAATTGGAGACTTTAAACTTGTTTTCTTTCAAGTTCTTCACATGATTCCCCAAATTACTTGTTTGATCTCTTTTTGGATGTCTAATCAGTTTTGAGTACAAAAACATGATTCTCAAGTTGCATGTATCATAGAATTGATTAGACATAGTTTGAGTGTTCTAGGTAAAATTGCATGTTGTTACAATCTGACCAGTTTGTCAAAAACGTGGATTATCTCTAAATTTTGTCTCTGTGAAATTTTCAACTCTTGAATATTTTAAAACTAGACTCAGAGAGGGTCATTTTGAGAAAAAAATCAACTGAATAGACTTTTTGGTTAAGGAGATAAGCTCATTCAAAGTTGCATGTTTTCTGAAACTCTGTTTCTGGAACTGTTTTGCCATTTTTTCTAAAAACTCACTTTTCAGAATTTTTTGGAAACCTCATCTTTATTTCGTTGTAACAAGACACATTGAGGGTTAATTCTGGAAAATATGAGCATCATTTCAATTCTCCAAGTTGTAGTAATTGTCCTTCAAAGTTGAAAGTTTCTGCTAAACACTTCTCTGCGCAGCAGTGTTTGTTATTTTTGTAACTTGAGTTTTATAATAGCTATGCCTGATTTTCTTGATGTTTCTGAAAGGAGACACATGTAAGTTGATCCTAAATTAATTTCATGATTTTAGGATATCCTTTGATATGATAAATTTGTCTCTAAATTCAGATCTACAATTTTATTCATAATTGTAATTTCACATGTTTTAGGAAATTTGTTTTTTTTTTTCTTAATTTCTAAATGCTTTGTTGGACTTATTTTGATATGTGAGCATCATTATATGTGCATTAGTAATTTTTAAAATGACATTCATGTAGAGATTGTATTCAACACGTGAGTATACCACTTGAAACCGGTTTTAATAGGAAAATTTGTGATGGACTTAGTGCCCGACCTAGACAAACATCCTTGCATTCTTTTACTTCGAAGTAGCATCATTGCGACTAGAGACTTGTAAGTTGTAGGCGATGGATTAGTAAGCGAAGGCTACGTCGGCAACCCGTAAGGACTACTACGACCTAATTGCTATCTCGACTTAAGGTAAGATTACATGCTTAGTCTCGTGTTCCTAGCTTCTTTCGTGTCGAAATTTAATTTTATAACTTGTCTCAAACTGTTTTTGTGATTCACATGTTTTACTTGAGTTTTTTTTTACGTTTCGAAATGGTTGTTTTGAAACAGTCACACGATAAATAATAAATCGTTAATAACGTGAAGTATAAGAATTCGCCTGTACCGGAATCAGTTATGCTACTTATCACGGGTTTCGATCCCTTGGGTTTTAAACCCTAAAATGCGGGACTCCGTGTGCCCCCGAATCCTTTTCCTGTAGGCTGGAGTACTGCTTCTAGATACCACTCCTTTGATTGACGCTCTTAGGAGGGTGTTGCATCACTTAAGGTCTAGAATGTCTGATGTGGTCATGATGGCTAGCGGGACGCGGGATGCGATCCACAACGCTTGGTAGAGAGATTTGGGTTCTTGAACCCCCTATACACCAGTACAATCTTTTACTTTGTTCTGGTCTACCCGGGTTACAGCGGGACACATTGAACTTCTTTGCCCCAATGTTGGAAAAGTAAGACGAATCGAAATTTAAATAAGTGGTTTTACTCGTGCGACATTCATAATTGGTTATCGCCACTGTAAACTCTTATATTTTTTTACTTATACTCTGTTACCGTTATTTTATATAACTCGTGATTCAGCAACATACCTCGTATTTCCTGTTTTTACATGCTAAGATGTATCTCGCTCAGTATATTTGCTGATTTTCAAAACTGCGGTTCATGTTTTCCTTCCGACCGCAGGTCTAGGAGGTGGGGCTATGACATAGAAGGGCGCATAACTCACCTAGACTGATAACGTCACAAGTAGCACCTTTGTATAAGACTATAAGTTTAATGTTTAATAATATAAGCTTATGTTGGTGAATTGTATTGCTTTGGAGTTCCGCCACTTCTATTAAGCATCGCCTTCCCGGTCTCGTCCCGATCCGGATAAAGGGGGTTATTGCAGCATCTCTCGCCATTTAAGTTTTAAGCGACAAGAGTTTTTCTCGTCGCTGGGCAAAAACGTCAAAATACCTTGCGGCCGCCACAAATCTTGTCGTTTTTGCTATAAACGGCAAGAAAATCCTTCATTAACGGCGAGAATTTATTGCCGTTTTTGTGCATTTCCAGTAGTGGAGCATGGCTAGAACACTCCTTGTAAGAACAATAACATCTATATACAAAAGTGAGGCCATAATATGTCATTGATTTTACGAATTAAAGAGAGTATAATATTTCTTTGATTAAGTGAAGCCTATGCTAATGATGGAGTTTGAAAACTTTGTAAGCAACGGTCTTGATGTCTCCTTAAGAACATACAAAGATTTAACCAATTTGAAAACCACATTTATAGAAGATTTATGCAAGTGGTCAGGCACATGAACTCCTTGAGGTACATCTATGTATAGATCTTCACCTAGATCTACATTAAGAAATGTATTGTTCACATTCATTCTCACTAAATGACAACCTTTGATAGATGCCAAAAATAGAAGACATATGATAGTTACTAAATTGGCTACAGTAGAATAAAGTATCACAATTGTACAATGCTTCTGTCTGTATTTAACCCTTGGCTAGTAATCTAATTTGTATCTCAGAATTGTTCCATCAAAAAAAATATTTTACTCTATATACCCATCTACATCCTACAGTGGCTTGATTTGGTACTGTGTTTTCCCAAGTGTGATTTGCTGCGATGCTGTCAATTTAACTTCAAACTTTGTTTGCTAATTACGTGATGTAAAAACTTCCTCATACGATGATGGTCCAGTGGTTTCAGTGAATCTGGTGACGAGAGAAATGTGTTGAGGTAACAAGAGCTCAATTGAAAGATAATGAAAAATGCCGTGAGAGATGACTTGTGGTGTAACTGTAACATTATCTGTAATAGACAATGAGGTGGCATGTTGCTTCTTATTTAGAAATAATTAATCATGTATAAATGTAGTCATTTGGTATAGTATGGATGATCTTCTGATAGAACTGGTGTTGGTGGCGGTTATATGTTTTGTTCATTGAGAGAATTGGATGATGGTTGATTAGCATCTACATTTTGAGATGTTGATCAAGGCACATCAGAATGATAGTCAGTAGGTATAGGTTGTGGGATGCAAGGAGGAGAAGAATCATGTGGAAGAATTTGGGGGGGGGGGGGAATTGGTAGTAAATTGAAACATGTTTTCATGAAATATAACATCTCTTAAAATAATGAAAAAAATATAGGTGCAGGGGCAGTGGTAGTAATGAGAAAATACAAGATTGAGAGCACAAAAGAATCAGATATATGTCATAATCTGTTGGGCCATAGTGTCATATTATTATAAGCAATGGATGAAGAAATAAGAGTTGTGACTTGTGAAAGAGTTAAAATAGAGAAAATATAATGTATTTATGACAAAATGCAACGACTCCCTATATTGTGTCCTTGCACAAGAATGTCACTACTAGAAAGATCCTAAATAAAACAAGTACTAGATACACAATGAAATGAACGATGCAAATCATCAACAAGTTTTCTTAGATGTTAAAGTGCAATGATGCAATGAACAAACATGGTTTAATTATGTTGTGGTGTAAGATGAGCTTTTTGATAGGAGAGACTGGAATGACAATGACATTTGATAACTGAATATACATGTTAAGAACTGGTGAGGAATCATGAAAGCAAGATAAGGAATGACACATGTAATCGATGGCTCATGAATTCAATATCCATGTTATGAAAATTTGGAAGGCTATTACTAATGCAAGAAAGTAGTAATTATCTATTATTCCGGAGAAGCTCAATTAGCCATGAAAGTGTCATTGTACACATTATTGGTAATTCAAGCTTGACAAATCAAAGAATGATTTGTTGCATCGGTGTAGAGAAAACACTAACAGAAGTGCTTCCCTACAACTTGTCGAACATGATACTCGTCAAATGAAGAGATTTAGAGTTGAGTGAGTGTTAATCCTAACATAATGTGAGATGCGGAAGCACAATTATGCTCTTCAACCACTACAAGAACATCGTTTTTTTAAAGGGCACTATACGATAACAAATGCAACTCACCTTAACAAAAAGTCATTTTCGACAGTATATGAACGTCGCATGGTATCAAAAAAGCTATGATCGCAAATATTTTGTTGCTAGCCGTCACAAATAATGTTTTCTTGAAACAACACCCAATCCTATCAAATAATGTGTCCTTCACAACACTTGTATAAATGAGGGCTATATTATGTTATAAAAACATGGGTCGTCTCAAATGTAACTATAAAAATGGGGATGAAACATCGCAATAATAGGTTTATTCCCGCAAAAGACAATTTTGTTACAAATTTAGTAGATTTGTTTACATAGTCAAGTCATTGCAAATTGTTTCATTCGTGATTAAAAAATATGAGTTTTGGCCATTGCAAATACATTTCCTGTTTCAAATCATCTCACAAGACTTTAACTTCAAAAGCTTACACACAAGGAAAAGAATATAAAATCACCAAAAAATAGTAGTAAAAGTGTCAACATATTATAAAAGTATTAAATCTCCAAACATCGAATTCAGATTACATATAAGCTTTACTACTTCTAATAGTTTCGAGCCGATATTCTAAACTTGAATGTCATTGCAACCATACTAATACTTTAGTAACTAACCATATAAGGCTATTGTTTTCTTCTTGTTGTTGTTCATCATCATCATCATCATCATCATCTTCTTTTTCTTGTTGTTCTTCATTGGTACCATTCCAACAAACGAGCAACACCCAATCTTATTCTTCCTCTATTTTTGTACCCAAAACCTCTTGAATCTTATAGATCCACCCATCTTCATCTATCTTTGTGTACTCTACAAATCAATGTGTAATTTGAGCAGTCTGGCTTCAATTGAGGATGAAGAAGCCGCAATTCAGGTGAGGAATGAAGCTAAGTTTCTTCGTTCTTCTTCTTCTTCTTCTTCTTCTTCTTCTTCCTCTTCTTCTTTTGCATCCTCCTCGCTCGTCGTGCTTCAATATTCTCATCCAGTCTCTCTTTTATTAACTCAGTTGTCACTCCTAGTTCTCAGCTTTAACGTATTTATAACGAACCTCATATGAAGACTGTCATACTTGAACATGTATGTCCATCTCAAGGACCGAACGCAAGGATAGTGTCGATTTCTGTTGATTGTTTTCCATTAGAAATCTACACATAATGAGAACTATACAATTTTAGTATGGTCAACAGTTATAGTATACTTAACAATAGCCAACTTATTAAATAAAGCTCCACTATTTTTCTCGAATTAACAGCCCTCACTATTAATGCGGAAAATATCATATATCTTCTAGTGGGCCAAGATCCATATTTCACCTCCTCTTGAGCCTACTTTGGCAGGTCACCCAACATTCGGTTATTTAGGTAGGAACAGATTCCAATTGTATCCAATGAAACTATTGGTTCAATTGGGCGAATAACTACTTATTACTTATCTATCTCATAGATAAATCCCAATTGCCCTTCCTCTAAGCATTCAATCCTATTGAAGTAGCTTAGTTGCGTTTGATCACTTATTTCAGCAGTCGCACATTACTTGCTTGTGCCGTCGCGCCACATCATGATGAATCAAGTCTCCCTTCTTTACCCGGATTGAATTCATCTTGATAATGACGAGTGCTAAGAAAGAGAAAGAAAAATGAAATATTATCGTTGAGGGACTTTTCTTGTCATTTTATTTGTTGATCATATCAACTGATCTACCCATTTGGAAAGGCAAGTCCAAGTGAAAGATCTAAATAGTTTTATAATTATCTTGTTGTTTTTTTTCATTCATTACCCATACATCAAAATAAAATAAGATAAAGAAAAAAATAAATAAACGTTGTGTGGATGTGGCCCCTAGAACTATGATATTCCCAAGTCAATGAGAATATCTATAAGTCCTTAAGCAGCAAGCTCATCTCCATGTGCTTTCGTCTTTAGTCCAGGCGTCCTAGCTTGCGTGTCTTCATCGTCTTGTGGTCTCTTTGGTCTTTGAGGTTCTCGCCACGATGTTAGCTATTTCTTATCCATATAATTCTAGCTAAAATCTATAAACAAAATAGAGGAACCTCACATGCGAGGAATAAGACGACTGGCAGGCCGTATAATTCTAATTAATTACATCAAAACCAAACCACACGAAATCAAGCATCCACACAACTAAGGCCGCATTCACCCACCATGCGATAAACACATATAAAACAGTTAAAATCCAATTTTATTGCTATGGGCCAATTTTAATTGAATTGTGATAACTGGGTCAACCGGTCAAAACGGCCAGACCAGTCATAACGGTCAAGCCGGTCTGACTGGCCGAATCGGTTGACCCGTCAGACCTGGCCTGCACACTGAGGGGGACGGTCGGCCACCATGTCCGAACCCCATGCGGTCCAAAAACCTAAAAATTTCAGCCGCTATGCTGGCTGAACCATGTGGGACAGATAAACCCTTTTTTCTTCCCTAATTTTTCCCTAACCCTAGTTCACCACCAATTACTTTGTATATCAATTACATACCTGAAAATTCTTTATATTTGCATCATATACGAAATTAATGTAGCTCCACATGAATCATATTCATGGCGCATCAAAAAATGCGTATCAATTTTATTATCGTTTACGGTTAAAACTAACAGATATGGTTAAAATGATAAAATCATATAACCACATAAATCATACTATGGGCTATCAAACCTGGCTCTGATACCACTGTAGGGTTTTGGTGCATATTACACAACGAAAATAACTTTGTTTTCCAAAACTCTCCATGGATCACATGTGAAGCATCATAATGTGATCCAGGAGAAAGGGTTACCTTTGTTAATCTGACTGATCACTGCGCAGAAGTAATGTCCACGCCTCTGCTTGTATCCACATCGTAGGATGAACAAATGGAACTTCCTCTACTGTTCGTGCTAGCGGTGTAGGGAAGGAACAATCAGGAAGCTTGATCAAATCAAGCGACAACAGCAATGGAGGAAGAGAAGGGGGTCGCCTCTCTTGCCTTCGGGTAGGGGTGCCGTCGGCCTCTCTCTCTTTCTTTTCTTCTTGCTCTAATTTTTCATCTGATGAAAAATTTAGGGATGAACTAGTTTATATAATTAATAACTCTTTATTAATTAAAAACTTTCCCCACCAATAATTAAATCCAACAGCTTCGATCAACTTTCGTTTCAGTCCAATTTGCTATTTAGTCCAACTAAATATACACGTTGTCGCACTTTGATCAGTGATTTTCTTTACTGTTAATTAGTCCAACTAATTAACATATGCATCCATTCTAATCCTTTGGTGTGTGACCCTGCAGGTTCCCATTACGTTGGCAATAAAAATTACAAACATTGAGCGATGTCTAGCAGCACATCAATGCTACCCAAGCAATAGGAATAGTCACTGATCTAACAAACCCCTGTGACCAATGTTACCTTGCTGTATAGTCCCTTTGTCACAATATCCGAATCGGACACGAGACACATATGTCACACTCGCATATCCAATGCATAGTTTCTCGGTCTGTGAGTAGACTTAATCGAACATATAACATCAATATCGTATATTGATTTATATGAGCCTGGCCAGGTGTGTACGAGAGAATCCTGCGGAGAGGACTCAATATACACCAAGAGCAGAGGATAGAAATAACAGAGGAAGTGTTGGGTTGTGTGTAGGGAGAGAGTAAGGCAATAGCACTGTATGAGAGAGAGACAGGATTTTGGCAGAGCTTTAGCGTATCTCGGGTCGTTCTCCTCTTGTATGGAAAGGTAACGACCTATATATAACGGAGAATGTGACCGTTGTAGTGTGGTTAATGCGCCCATCAATGGCGGCTTAATTATCTTAACCACAATGGCACGTTCGTCCGCGTATATAGTGACCGTTACAGCACGTTATCCGCGTATACCGGAACCGTTACGGGGTTGACCGGGTTTGACCGGGTTTATGGAGCTCATTCCATAAATCTCTCAAAAGCAGTTACTAGGGGTCGCGCGCGGGCTTGGTTGTCGCTCGCACGCGACAGGACTTACTCTAGCCTCCAAACCACTAAGTCCCTACAAGTCCCGCGCGGTGGTATGCGAGGGCCCTGTCTCGCAGCCCCCACGTAGATCAGCGCGACTGGTGATCCAGTGTGTGTGGAGCACATTATGGTGTGCTGGATGGTCGCCACGTGGCTAAGATCTGCCTGTCCAGAAAGCACTATCTACATTAGCCCCCTTTCTGCGCGTGAAGACTCACAGCCGGATAGGCTTCCATGCGCAGGAACCAACGTACGCGTCGTCGCCACGCACCAATTCAAATACACGTAAATTCAGCCCCCGTGCATGTCATTACATCGATGAAACGCATAACATGCTCGTGGGCGTTTCCATTGACATCTTCGAACTTGTCCCATTTAGGAGCCTTGTACCCAGCGGGGTTAGGCATGAGGTAGATCTCGCGTGGTTTAGGTGGATCATTGTCGAGCTTCGGGATGATGGTGTCCGCGAACGATTGATTGGCGAGGATGGTGTTGCAGGCGGAGGAGGAGTTGTTTCAGGCGGAGGCGACACATATGCCGCAGGAGGGCTAGGAGCTTATTGTGAATTCACGTTGCCCCACGTTGCCGATGGAGGAGGCAAGGGGTATTGTGAGGCCGGATTGGGTACCAGAGTTGGAGGTTGAGGAGTGTGAGTGGCAAGAGGCAACATTTGAGCTGTTGGCCCCTGAATTGAGGGTAACTGCGTAGTTGTCGGTGGAGTTTGAAGGTTAGGATTGGGTGGTGTGGTTGACACTCCCAATCCTTGAGTGGTGGAGGCTCCTCCTCCTTGAGAGACGGTGGTGGCCGATGCGGGATTTGGGGCAAGAGTCCCCATGATAGCCATTATCCGTTCCAGCTGTGCAGATTGAGCTTTGAGAGCCTTTGCCTGGTTCTGGATGGTGGCGTCCAAGGCCTCTAACGTCGGAGTTTCACCGGTGACTGTAGGAGTACGGCGGGCCTCCTCTCCCGAGGTGGTCTCCGTGGAAGGCGATCTGTTACTGACATCATCTTCATGAGACATGGTTGCTTGCAATGGTAAGTTCACGTCGGGTTCACCAAATGTGTACGAGAGAATCATGCGGAAAGGACTCAATATAAACCAAGAGCAGAGGATAGAAATATCACAGGAAGTGTTGGGTTGTGTGTAGGGAGAGAGTAAGGCAATATCACTGTATGAGAGAGAGACAGGATTTTGGCAGAGCTTTAGCGTATCTCGGGTCGTTCTCCTCTTGTATGGAAAGGTTAACGACCTATATATAATGGAGAATGTGACCGTTGTAGTGTGGTTAATGCGCCCATCAATGGCGGCTTAATTAGCTTAACCACAACGGCACGTTCGTCCGCGTATATGGGGACCGTTACAGCACGTTATCCGCGTATACCGGAACCGTTACGGGGTTGAACGGGTTTGACCGGGTTGACCGGGTTTATGGAGCTCGTGCCATAAATATCTCAAAAGTAGTTACTAGGGGTCGCGCGCGGGCTTGTTTGTCGCTCGCACGCGATAGGACTTACTCTAGCCTCCAACCACTAAGTCCCTACAAGTCCCGTGCGGTGGTATGCGAGTGCCCTGTCTCGCAGCCCCCACGTGGATCAGCGCGGCTGGTGATCCAGTGTGTGTGGAGCACATTATGGTGTGCTGGATGGTCGCCACGTGGCTAAGATCTTCCTGTCCAGAAAGCACTATCTACACCAGGCATATGCTTAAGTCCTACTCATCGAGTGGCCATGGATACATACTCCCGCTATAAGGGAGGTACAAATCATCTCTACATCACTACCATATCCTAGCTTGCTTCATATCATGTCCGATCATCGCCTTTATAGTTACACAGCTACGGTGAAACGTTTGACGATATCAAAATATGATAATTCACAACAAGACTATCCAGTGACTTCAAGTCAAAGAACCACAACACCATTGTCACTACGAGAAGTACTTGTGACATTCACATAACTTCCACGCAGTCTTCTCGTGGCGGGTCAATCCATTATGAAATTACTCCTAATGCATACCCATGAGTTAGACTTGATATGTCCATATCAATCTACCCACATACTAGTCTCTTTGTATAGTGATCGTTCTATTAACCATTATACTTGACTAGGGACAGTTTGAGATAACAAAAATTACACTCTAGGACTTCATTATATTAATATCTCCATATCTAACAAAATGAATAATTTATCTAAAACAACGTTCACACTAAAATAAATTGCCTCTAGGGCTTAAACCAAGAGAAAAGCAACCAGTTCAACCCAAAAAGTGCACAAGAGATGACTGGGAACGTGATATCAACACTTTTGTTCCATGGATTCCCAAATAAAAAAATAAGTAGTGTTAGGATTCTGGTTTAATGGGGGTATTGTAATTTTTTTACAATTTATGTTTAATGAAAATGGCATATTTTTTCCTGTTCGTTGAATTCTAACATTTTATGTGTCAGACGAGAAGTTGGTCGTCCGAAACTTAGCACCTAGTTTTCAACTGGGTTTGTCCAAATGAATTTAGCAAACAAACACATGAATGCCCCAAATAAAAAGTTTGACAACCATAACCTGAAGAACAAACACAGAAGAATAAATGCACCAGTTTTTTTGGACCAACCCCATATGAAGAGTAAAGCCCCGACTAAAGAAAAAAAACGTGATGGAATAAAGAGCAAAGAAATCACCAAATAAGATAATCCTAATCCAATTGCATACCAAAGGGAGCCCCAAATACAACATCCCTAATCTGAACACATGCATTCACATACATACTTGAAAATGAAGAGCACGAATCGACCGGAGAAACCACGAATTAAGAAGAGAACTCAACAAGAGCAACTAATGTACAAGAATTTGATAGACCACGAATTATATTTTCCTCTCAAAGTCTCATTGTAATAGAATTTCCCTTCGTTGCAAATGTATTTTCTTCATTATATTTTATTCCCGGAGTTTCAAACAAATTTCACTTCACTTTAGAAACTGACACGGACATTGTTTGTGGAATATACACCTTAGATAATAGAAACATCTGTTCTAAATTAAGGTAAGAATAATGCTATTATGATCTACCGCATAGTAGACCATGCATTGACTGTAGAGCTGACTTGTGAGCTCAAATTTGACTGTAGAGTTGACATTTTCTTTTACAATTGTCTTTATTTGTCCGACCCTATAAGTTTGACTAAGTGGAGATCGAAAAGTTGACTGTTCACTACATAGTTTACTTAGTAACCTCAAAACTCAGGTTTAGGGTTTAGGGTTTACTCAAGAGTATAACATGCATTTGACTGTAGAGTTGACATTTTCTTTCAAAATTGACTTTTCTTGTCCTAACCTATATGTTTGACTAAGTGGAGACCGAAAAGTTGACCGTTCACTTCATAGTTGGCTTCTTACCTCAGTATGCGGGGTTTAGGAGTTTAGGGTCTACCACATATATAGTACGTATACCATGCATTAAATATATAGTTGACTTGTGAGCTTAACGTTTACTGTAGAGTTGACATTTTATTTTCCCGTTGACTTTATTTGTCTGAATCTATTAGTATTGAAAGCTCAGGTTGTTCAAGACTTGAAATAGCTTGGCTATTTCAAGGCCTTGAAACAGCTTTCAAAGCCTTGAATCAGCTTCAGAGGCTTGAAAATAGTTTTGGCTATTTTCAAGGCCTTGAAACTGGATTCAAAGCCTTGAAACTGTTTAATATGAATGCATGATCTCAGGGGGAATTTTTCTGCTAACTCTCTGATCTAATTTATTATCTCACTTGCAAATTTTTGATTACCTGTTGTTAGATGATGAAAGACAAATTTTTAAACATGTTTAGAGTCATTTTATATCATCTGTTTGACCATGGTAATGCAGGAAATATTGTTTCTAAGTTTTGCAAGATTGTTTCCTAAACTGGATTGGTGCAGATTTGGAAACACTTGAATACTTTGATCCTGTGATCAATCAGACATGTTTGACATGATGGTTAAATGAAGGATTACAACAATATCTCTAAATATTATGATCATTCAACCGTTGGAGAAGATCTCAAAGGAGTCAAACTCTGTTTCCTACAAAATAGGA
This sequence comes from Linanthus parryae, assembly GCA_023055425.1. NCBI lineage: Eukaryota > Viridiplantae > Streptophyta > Magnoliopsida > Ericales > Polemoniaceae > Linanthus > Linanthus parryae. The sequence continues at coordinate 71,684,057 of JALGPY010000001.1, read as the reverse complement.
AGGTTGTTGCTGAAAATATAGAGAGATTTGCAGAGCTGTTTGAAGTATTTAAATAGCTCAAATTCGAAGCAACAACAACACAATTCTCAAAGGGCAAATACAAAGAAAGCATTCTGGATTGACAAGCATCAAAGAAGTTCTTCATCTCTTCCAATCCATACACAGAAGTTCACTGCATTTCACTGCATTTTTCTACTCTTACGTGATCTTCTGTATAGAGCTATATTGGTAGATCATTTCTGTATTATTTCTACATTCATTCTCACGGATTGTTCAAGGTGAACAATAGAGAATTCTTAGTTAATCAGTTATCTAGATCACGTACTAGACAGGTTAGGGAAAACCACAAGCTGTAACAGAGTAAGGGAACTCTCTCTACTTGAGTTCTAGGGCTTAGATTTTGATTAATAAGAATTGAGTTGAAAATCCTGCAGGGATCTAATCCCTGAGGTAGAGACGTAGGTCCTAGTGGACAGAACTCAATAAATCACTTGTCTTGTGCATTTTCAGTTCATCTACTTTCAAAGCTTTTCCAGCATACTAAATCTGTTTATTTAATGGTTTGAACTTGTTTTCAAGGCCTTGAAAAAAACATACTTGTTCTAAACTCTCTGCATCGTTTCAAAGGCTTGAACCCGTGTTCAAGGTCTTGAATTTCACTTTCTGCACAAGTTCTTCTACTTGTTAGCAAGTTTTGCAAAAAGTTGGCATACTCTATTCAACCCCCCCTTCTAGAGTGTGTGTGTGTGTGTGTGTGTGTGTGTGTGTGTGTGTGTGTATTGTATCTCTGTATAAGATTTAACCATTTGGTGATCATGAGTACTGCAGGTGATGGTGGTTTCTCACAGGGAAGAGCTGCTAACAGACCTCCTCTATTCTGTGGAGAAAATTTTGCTCACTGGAAACCTCTTATGAAAATGTTCATCATTGATCAAGATCTAGATCTTTGGACCATTATTCAAATTGGACCTCATACTTTCTACACGGATAAAGATGGGATCAGAACTCCCAAATCAGAAGACTCACTCTCCTCTTCTGAATTAGAGCAATTTTCTAAGAACTACAAAGCTATTAACATTTTGTATTGTGCTTTGAGTACAGATGAATTCAACAAGATATCTGAATGCAAAACTGCTAAAGAAATTTGGGATAAACTTGTGGTTACTTTTGAAGGAACAAGCCAAGTCAAGCAGACCAAGATCAACATTTATCTCAGACAATATGAGATATTCAAGATGAATGCAGATGAGTCCATCAGAGATATGTTCAAAAGATTCACTGATATTGTCAACAACCTTGACTAACTAGGAAAACACTTTTCCAATGAAGAAAAGGTGAGGAAGATTCTCATAAGTCTTACCACAGCTATTGAAGAAGCTCAGAATCTCTCAACTTTAAAACTTGATGACCTAAAAGGGAAGTTCCTTACATATGAGATATCTATGAATGAAGTTGATGGACAAATCCCATAAGGTGTCAAAAATATAGCCCTCAAATCCAAAGAGAATGAGAGAATTAAAAGCCTTGAAAGTGAGGATGGTGATGATGAAGATCCAGTTGCGTTGATTTCCAAAGCCTTGAAAATGATTCTCAAAATGAAGAAAAACTTTGGAAACAAATATTTCAAGAGAGAAAGGCATAGATCATCCAGCAGCAAAGACTAAAAAGGTAAGTCCTCTTCGCAGAACAAATCAAAAGTTATGAACTGCTTTGAATGTGGTGATGCGGGACACTTGATAAGAGATTGTCCACACAAAAAGAGCAAGAACTTTCAGAAGAAAGATCATGACAGAAGAAAGAAAGCAATGATAGCTTCAGGGAGTGATTAAGATAGCTCCAGTGAATCTGAATCTGAAGAAGAACATGCCAATCTATGCTTCATGGCCAAGCATGATGATAGTTCTGAAAAGAACATTGAGGTAATGGTTAACTGTTTAATTTCAAAGCCAAAGGAAGCTCTTTCAGAATATCTCTGAACAATGCTTTTAAATGAGGAAGAATATCTGAAAGAGATCAGGCTTTTAAAAGAGAAAGTTCATGAGCAAGCAAATAAAATCTACAACTTGTTTACCTAAATCAGAATCTTGAAATCTATCTGAAGAAAACTGATAGTGATTTCAAGGCCTTGAAAACCAGTTTCAAAGCCTTGAAAACACAAGTCAAGGAAGTAGTCACTGAAAACTCCTCTGTGAATGACAGCCTTCTTAATCTAAGACATCATGTTGATGATTTAGAAAAACAAAAGACTACTCTTACTGAGAAACTTCAAGAATCTGAATTAGTCAAAATCAAGCTTGCTGGATCAGATCAGAAGTTGAACTTGAATCTTGGAGGAAGTTCACAGTCTGTTCACAAAGATGGTATTGGATTCAATCCAAACTTTCCAAGAAGAAACAATACCAGATTTGTGAAAGTTGGAAACAAAACCTCTCCTACTTGTCATTACTGCTGTAAAACTGGTCATGTTAAAATGACTTGTCCTTTTAAAAGAAGAGACCCTCACATAATGAGGAACACTTTTCCTTTTCAACTTAAAGGACATGTTAGGCAGATTTGGGTTCCTAAAGGGGTTAGACCCTAACATGTTTGATCCTGAATATGAATCTAAATTCCACACTTGGTCTAACAGTTGGGTAAGGCAGTGATTGGTGCTTGCAGGTTCTCACCAGGAACAGAAGTGGTTCATGGACAGTGGTTGCTCAAGACACATGAGTGGAAAGAGATCTCTATTCTCAGAATTAAAGGAGCAATCAGAAGGTTCAATAACACTTGGTGACAAAGGAAAATGAAATATTCTTGGTATTGGAAAAGTTGGTACAAATTCTGAAAACTCTATTTCTGATGTATATCTGGTTGAAGGTTTGAAGTTTAATTTACTTAGTGTATCTCAGCTTTGTGATAATGGTAAAAAAGTTATATTTGATAAAGAGAAGTGTGTGGTGCAAAATGAGAAATCAGGAGATTGCATTCTCACAGCCTCTAGATCAAACAATGTTTATACTTTTCAGACTAACAAAGTTGCAGGTGAAAGTTTAAAGTGTCTCAAGGCCTTGAAAGAAGATTCAAAGCTTTGGCATAGGAAACTTGGTCATATTAGTTTGCATACTCTGAACAAATTGATTTCAAAAGACTTGGTAAGACGATTGCCATCCACCAAGTTCAAAGAAGATGAGTTATGCAAATCCTGTGCACAAGGAAAGCAGACCAGAAGCTCTTTCAATCCAAAGAAGTTTGTAAGTACAACTAGACCTATTGAATTACTTCATATGGATCTTTGTGGTCCTATGAGGACTCCTACTCCAAAAGGTAAAAGGTATATGCTATTTGTGGTAGATGATTTTTCTAGATACACTTGGGTTATGTTTCTCAAAGAAAAATCTGAAGCTCTCTCTGAATTTTCAAAGCTTTCAAGAGAACTTCAAAACTTGAAAAACCTACATGTAGCTTCAATCAAAAGTGATCATGGTAGAGAATTTGATCAGTTAGAGTTTGATTTATTCTGTGATAAGCATGGTATTTCTCACAAATTTTCTGCTCCAAGAACTCCTCAACAGAAAGGTGTTGTTGAAAGAAAGAACATGACTCTTGAAGATATGTCAAGGACAATGCTTTTTGAGAACAAATTGCCAAAACACTACTGGGCAGAAGCTGAGAATACAACAAACTATATTTTGAACAGGTGCTTGATCAGACATATTCTAAAGAAGACCTCCTATGAACTATTCAAAGGGAGGAAGTCAAACATCTCTTACTTCAGACCCTTTGGATGTACCTGTTTTATCCATAACAATGGAAAAGACAATCTTGGTAAGTTTGATGCAAGAATTGATGAAGGTAAATTTCTAGGTTACTCTCTGCATAGCAAAGCTTATAGAGTTTACAATAAAATAACCAAAATGGTTGAAGAGAGCATTCATGTTATTTTTTATGAAAGCTATGATGGTTCTTTGAGTGAAAGTTTTGCAGATTTGAATTTGAACAAGCATGAATCAGGGAAAGAGACTGAGAATCCACTTGGATTCAAGAAAGGCTCAGAAGAAAATAGAAGACATTTTCAAGACCTTGAAAATAGTTCTCAAGGCCTTGAAAATACAGCTCAAAGCCTTGAAAAATATGATCAGAAGGATTCAAGTAACAAAGTGGCTACTTCAAGACCTGAGAAGATCTATGGTGAACCTGAACCATGGTCTCCAAGAAGGAGATTCAAATATCTCTCATCTCATCCAGCTGATAATATCATATTAGATCCAACTATGGTACACAAACTAGATCACAGTTGAAGAACTTATGTTCTTTTAATGCTTTTATTTCTCTTGTAGAACCAAAAACTGTGAAGGAAGCTTTACAAGAAGAAGACTGGATCATTGCTATGCAAAGTGAACTCCATGAGTTTGAGAGGAATAAGGTTTGGAACCTGAATCCTGCACCAATAAACCAGTCTGTCATTGGTACCAAATGGGTATTCAGAAACAAGTTGGATGAAAGTGACATTGTAATCAGAAATAAAGCAAGGTTAGTTGCTCAAGGTTACAATCAAGAAAGAAGGTATAGATTATGAAGAAACCTTTGCTCCAGTTACCAGGTTAAGAGCAATTAGAATTTTACTTGCATTTTCATCTTACAAGTGAAACTATTTCAAATGGATGTGAAGTGTGTTTTCTTTAATGGCTACTTACAAGAAGAATTTTATGTTGCACAACCACCTGGTTTTGAAAATGACAATTTTCCAGATCATGTTTACAAACTTGACAAAGCTCTTTATGGTTTGAAACAAGCTCCAAGGGCTTGGTATGAAAGGCTGTCAAAGTTTTTACTTGAAAATGATTTCAAAAGAGGTTTAGTAGACAAGACTCTTTTCATTAAGACTCATGAGAAAGATTTACTTGTAGTCCAGATATATGTTGATGATATACTGTTTGGAGATACTAATGATCAATTATGCAGAGAATTCTCAAGTCTTATGAGCAGCGAATTTGAGATGAGCATTATGGGAGAATTAAACTTCTTCCTAGGACTTCAAATACATCAATTGAAGAAGGGTATCTTTCTGAATCAAAGCAAGTACACAAGAGACTTGCTAAATAAATACAGCATGGCTCAATGCAAGGAAGCCAAGACCCTAATGGGCTCCACACTATCCTTAGACAAGGATGAATCTGGTAAGAGTGTCAATATAAAAGAATATAGAGGCACGATTGGATCATTACTCTATCTGACATCAAGCAGACCAGATATTATGTTTAGTGTATGCATGTGTGCTAGATTTCAAGCTGATCCAAAAGAATCACACTTAAGTGCTGTGAAGAGAATATTCAGATACCTCAATGGTACCAAAGACTTAGGGCTTTGGTATCCAAGACATTCTAACTTCTCTTTAAGTGGTTTTTCAGATGCTGACTTTGCAGGGTACAAAGTTGATAGAAAAATCACTCCTGAAACCTGTCAATTCATTGGATCATCCTTGATTAGCTGGCATTCCAAGTAACATAACTCAGTTGCTCTATCAATAGCGGAAGCTGAATATATAGCTGCAGGAGCATGCTGCTCACAAGTTCTATGGATTGCTCAACAGCTAAGAGACCTTGGATTTGACTTCAGAGGCATACCTATTAAGTGTGACAACACTAGTGCAATTTCAATTACAAAGAATCCAGTACAACACTCAATAACCAAGCACATTGATGTCAGACACCACTTCATCAGAGATCATGCTGAGAAAGGTTATATTTTTCTTGAATTTGTTGCTACTAACATGCAAATTGCAGATATCTTCACCAAACATTAGCAGATGAAATGTTCTCAGCTCTAAGATTGGAATTGGGAATGCTAAATAAGACTGCATTGGTTTAGGGGGAGCTTAAGGTAAGAAAGGTAAGTTACTTGTGTTTACAAAGGTTTGAACCGAGTTTCAAAGCCTTGAAAATCAGTTCAAATCTTTGATCTTTTACCTGTTGCAGTGTTACAGTATTTCAAGACCATGAAAGCCTTTTCAAAGCCTTGAAAATGAATCTGTTACAATAATAGTCAATAAACTTGGATCATTCTATACTGGGTGATATCTCTGTAGATATTTGCCTAATATAGTCCCTACCCTTTTCAAAAAATTTATTTAGCCAAAAATAGTATTAGTATATTCCTTTTTCCAACGACATAATAGTTTGAAATTTCTCTGATCTTGGCAAATCTTTTTAGAATCAGGGAGATACTAGTTTCCTTTTGAAACTCAAACTCTTTCAGTATTTATCCTCTTCTCTTCTCCTTCATTCCATATCATTCCATCTCTCTTTTCTTCTCCCTAACCCTAATGAGCACAAGAAGAGCCTCAGACGGAATGAAGATGTATGGTGGTTCAAAACCTGTCAGAAGAAGAGAAAGCAGCAGTGGAAGAGGTTCAAGAAGTCAGTGGAGACTCTAGCTCCAGAACTCCCAGTGCAGAAGCAGTTCCAGATCCTCCTCCATCAAATAAGAAGATCAAGAAGTCTACAACCTCCTCTTCAGAAAAGCAAAAGAAGCAGAAAGCCATTACTGAAAAGGAACCAGAAAAAGAGCCAACCAGTTCAAAGAAGGTAAAGAAGAAGGCAACTCAGGCTGAAAAAGGGAAAGGGAAGGTGACAGAAGCACAACCTGAAAGTCAATTGGAGAAGGCACTGCAGATCTATTCTCAAGTCTCAACAAAGAATACATCTCTAGATGAGACATGGTTTGTCTCAAACATCTCTAAAGGTCAGTGGTTAGATGGCTTTGCTTCAAGGTCTATTGGCTTCTGCAGTTTGGTAAATAAATATGTGCTGAAACATATGAAACTCAAGTGCATCTCTATGTTAAAGAGGAGTTCTTTGTGGTGTATGCTGAATCCTAGAGAAATAGCCTACCCCAGACTCACCAGACTCTTCTATCTGAACCTAACCCAAGTAAAGAGATCTGCACACTTAGTGATCAAATCTAAAGTTGCTGGGATGATAATTGAACTAGATCACTCTGAGTTTACCACTGTGTTAGGTTGTCCAAAGAAGTATGACACCAGCAACCATCCATTAAAATCAGAAACTTTGAAGTTAGCCAAAGAAGAATTATTTCTTCCAAACCCCAGCCAAACAGTTAACACACTCTGTGTTGAATGTTGAAGCCAAAGTTCTTCACACTATTGTGGTGAGATGTGTCTTTCCTAGAGAGCACTCAAGAGAGTTGGTGCCTGAGAGAATGCTGCACATCATGTACCTGGTTATGCATGGCTATGAGATTGATCTCCCAAAACTAGTTCTTGAACACATGCTCTTCAGCCTAACCAGTAAGAGGATTCACCCACTGCCATATGCCAACCTCCTCACCACGTTCTTTAAGCACTTTGAGATCCCTTTTACTGGAGAAGAAACAGTCACATCTGGGTTTGGGGAACTCAATGAGAAAGCCTTTGAGAGAATTGGAGTTGTGAAAACATTAGAGAAAGTTTGGAAACTTTACTCTGACCTGACTGAAGCAGAACTAGGTGCAAAGAAATTTTCTAAACCCAAGACCTTGACTCCCACTTCAAACCAGACTTCTCAGCCTACAGACAATCAAAGACTTGATGGTTTGGAACTAGACATGGAGGAAGTCAAAGCTATTGTTTTTGGGCTGGAAAGTGATATGGGACAAGTCAAGTATATGGTGTAAAGTATCTTGAGAAGCATGACCTTGCTTGATGTTCCTGAAGATTCTGAAGGAACAAAGAAAGGAGAATCAGACAAGGATTTGCCTGGTGAGCATTCAGACCAGGAAGAAGCTACTCCAGTTTCAGATAAGGGAAAGCAGGCAGCAGAATAGGAAGAAGATGAAGCTAATAGCCCTGATTCAGATGAGCTGCTGATCACCTTGAAGAAGAAGAAGAAGAAGAAGAAGAAGAAGAAGAAGAAGAAGAAGAAGAAGAAGAAGAAGAAGAAGAAGAAGAAGAAGAAGAAGAAGAAGAAGAAGAAGAAGAAGAAGAAGAAGAAGAAGAAGAAGAAGAAGAAGAAGAAGAAGAAGAAGAAGAAGAAGAAGAAGAAGAAGAAGAAGAAGAAATCTCCAAAGGCTGATGAAAAGGACAAGACTGAAGAAGCAAATGTTGAAGCAAGGATTGTAGATGAACAGGAAGAGCAAGACAAGACTGATGAAGATGAAGATCAAACCCCTTAATCTTGCCTTTTCTTTCTTCCATATTCTCTCTGCTTTATTTATTTCTTTTAAGTTTTCAAAATTTTCCAGACACTTGATCCAACATCTTCTATCTTTTTGTTGAAAGTCAAAAAGGGGGAGAAAATTCTAGGTTTCAGTTTAGGTTTTTAGGATTATTTGGTTTTATCTGCTGAACTTTTTGTGTGTTTTTGTTGGTATTTAAAACAAGTTGGATCGTTTTGGAATTGCTGTGTCTTTAATTTCTAGTCTAATCAGTTTATTTTGCAGAGACTAAGGATCAAACAGAATTTGGTTCTGTCTTTCATCAAGGGGGAGATTGAAAGCTCAGGTTGTTCAAGACTTGAAATAGCTTGGCTATTTCAAGGCCTTGAAACAGCTTTCAAAGCCTTGAATCAGCATCAGAGGCTTGAAAATAGTTTTGGCTATTTTCAAGGCCTTGAAACTGAATTTAAAGCCTTGAAACTGTTTAATCTGAATGCATGATCTCAGGGGGAGTTTTTCTACTAACTCTCTGATCTAATTTATTATCTCTCTTGCATATGTTTGATTACCTGTTGTTAGATGATGGAAGACAAATTGTTAAACATGTTTAGAATCATTTTATATCATCTGTTTGACCATGATAATGCAGGAAATATTGTTTCTAAGTTTTGCAGGATTGTTTCCTAAACTGGATTGCTGCAGATTTGGAAACACTTGAATACTTTGATCATGTGATCAATCAGACGTGTTTTACAGCTTCTCATGATGGTTAAATGAAGGATTACAACAGTATCTCTGAAGATTATGATCATTCAACTGTTGGAGAAGATCTCTAAGGAGTCAAACTCTGTTTCCTACAAAATAGGAAGGTTGTTGCTGAAAATATGGAGAGATTTGCAGAGCTGTTTGAAGTATTTAAAGAGCTCAAATTCGAAGCAACAACAACACAATTCTAGACGGGAAAATACAGAGAAAGCATTCTGGATTGACAAGCATCAAAGAAGTTCTTCATCTCTTCCAATCCATACACAGAATTTCACTACATTTCACTGCAGTTTTCTACTCTTATTTGATCTTCTGTATAGAGCTATATTGGTAGATAATTTCTGTATTATTTCTACATTCATTCTCAAGGATTGTTCAAGGTTAACAATAGAGAATTCTTACTTAATCAGTTAGCTAGAGCAGGTACTAGACATGTTAGGGAAAAGCACAAGCTGTAACAGTGTATAGGAACTCTCTGTGCTTGAGTTCTAGGGCTTAGATTTTGATTAATAAGAATTGAGTTGAAAATCCTGCAGGGATTTAATCAATGAGGTAGAGACGTAGGTCCAAGAGGACTGAACTCTATAAATCACTTGTCTTGTTCATTTTCAGTTCATCTACTTTCAAAGCTTTTGCAGCATACTAAATCTGTTTATTTTCAAGGGTTTGAACTTGTTTTCAAGGCCTTGAAAAAGGCATACTTGTTTTAAACTCTCTGCATCTTTTCAAAGGCTTGAACCTGTGTTCAAGGCCTTGAATTTCACTGTCTGCACAAGTTCTTCTACTTGTTAGCAAGTTTTGCAAAAAGTTGGCATACTCTATTCAACCCCCCCCCCTTCTAGAGTATATATATATCTGCATAACCATACGTTCAAGTCTGACAAGTGGAAATCGAATTTTTGACCGTTCACTACATAGTTGACTTAGTAACCTCAAAAATCAGGTTTACGATTTAGGGTTTAGGGTATAATGCAGAATAGACAATGCATTCAATGTGCAGTTGACTTCTGAGCTCACCTATGACTGTAGAGTTGGCCTTTTCTTTTACCGTTGACTTTATTCATCCAAACCTATATGGTTGACTAAGTGGAGACCGAAAGTTGACCATTCACCTCATAGTTGACTTCTTACCTCAATACAAGGTCTTTACGGTTTAACGCATAATATACCATAAATTGACTGTACAGTTCACTTGTGAGCTCATCTATGACTACAGCGTTGACCTTTTCTTTACAATTGATTTTCTTTGACAGAGCCTATATGTTTGGCTAAGTACTTGAGACCGAAAATTTGACCGTTCACTTCATAGTTGACCGAACGTTTTCGTCTAACGTTGACAGTAAAGGTGACTTTTCTGTTTATGTTTGAATTTTAAATCAACCTTTTTAAATGATAATTCACAAAGAGGGTCGGCCCTATAGTAAGGCAGCCGAGGCGGCCTCTTTAGGCCCCGACCCAGCGAGGCCCCGTTTTTTATTAACACAACTTTTTTTTAAAGAGAACTCTATATTAACCTTAATTACATATTTTGATGCAATTTCATTAATAAGTGTATATTAGTTTGATGGTAGTTTTTTATTATTACACAAAATTTACCCAAGTTTGAATCTTGTTGATGACATATGTGAACATTTTAGTTTTTACTTATCAAAAAGTTGAACAGTCATTGAACATTAAATAAAGTTAATATATTCTATAAAAAATCAACCTGACATATAACACACAAGTATTACAAGTCTACAAATTTATTTGTTTTTAAAAAATAAACTACTTTTTCATTTTTTTCTTTAAATAGGGCCCTCAAATTTCTTACTCGCTTTAGGCCCCCGGGAAACTTGGGGCGGCCAATCACAAATTTCACAATGACAGTAATGTAATATTTGAAACCAAGTAATTAGAGATTATCAAAATCAGTAGTTAGACTATATAATCTTACCTGATTAACATACTCATATCGAACACTGAAAACTATCAAATACTTTCGAATTTAAACCCACCATAATCAGTAGTGACACATAGCATAGGTCAAACAACTGTCACATAATACACTTCACGAATAGTTACATGCAAGAAGCAACATATATAAAATAAAATCACCAAAAAGCATAACAAAGATAACAGCATCTAGCTTCGTCTGGTTACTTTGCCTTTGCCCCCCCCCCCCCACATCCGCTATTTTGTGATTGAAAAATTCACCCGTTCCTTCAAATAATTCCACAAGGACTTCTACTATTCTATTGCCTTCAAACTTAATATTCTCAATTAGCTCGACTTTACTTTCAATTTTAGTTGTATGCTTCATGATTTCGTGGAATACAATCTGTTTCAGTGGGTCATCCTTTTCATCCTCTAAATTAGAGATGACCAATGGAGCATTCACATACACTGGAGGCCGTCGTGTGAGAGCACTGGTGACCTCCTCCTCTTTAAAGGGTGGGGATTTTGTTGTCGTTACAGACACACATGTAATAGAGTGAATAAGATATATATCCATATCATCACGGGTTCTTACAGTGAGCAAGCACTGTGAAGAACATCATCAACAATAGGCTCATATCGGTATTGCACAAGAAAAACTTGAGCATTACGGGTAAACTAGAATATATGAGCTACAAAAGTACAAATAGTGCATCGTACAGTGTAAATCATAAAAGAGGCTCAGATCAGTACTCATGAAAACTGCAGATAAATGATCGATGATCACAGGCTGCAAAAGGATTTTGCCTTCACACTTTATCGACTACGACGAGTGAATTCGATCGATCCATATCATTACGGCCTCTTCAATGAGCATTAAGAGGCTCAGATCTGTCCTCTTGAAAACTAGATAAGAGCTCGATGATCACAGGCTGAAAGGATTTGAACGATCCATACCATCATGGCTTCTTACAGTGAGCAAGCAGCGAGCATGAAGAACGTCATAATATCATGAAGAGGCCCAAATCAGTACTCATGAAAACCAAATGGAGATGAAGACAGCAGGATGCAAATAATGCAACCCTGATCGGGATGGTTACGATATCTAGTACTATAGATCAACCATGAGCATATGCATCATTCATAACTTCCCAACCAATTGATGAATTAAGCCATAACTTGAACTATACTGAAATAACATTGCTAATTCATCCGTTCATACTCGATAGTCTGCGAGTAGCTGCGAAGGCCACTTCGACCCGGTCTGGATGCATTAATGTTTGCATCATTTTGCAAACATTATCAGCTGGTCAAAGTGACCTTCGCAACTACACCTAGAAAAAGAGGTTCAACGGAGGAATTAACAAATATCACAATCAAGTTCTAACAAACTAATATATGTGACAAGCTATGGAGCAATTAAATAGTATCTCACACTCGTCAAATCAATTACTCAGTAGTAATTAACCTCCACTAATCTTGAAACCAATAGTTATTTCTGAGACAATGCACCTCATAAAAATTAGAAGCATGAAATACGGAGCCCTTACATACAACTCAACATTGATCCATTTAATATATCTATTATAGTTCATTCATATGCATCATTCATATCTTCCCAAGAGGTCGATGCATTAAGCCATAACATAGACTTGAAGTGTACTAAAATAACATTCATTGCTAATTCGAACGTTTATCCTCTATAGTCTGCGAATACTTATGAAATACATTTTGACCCAGTTTGGGTGCACAAATATTTGCATCATTTTGGCAACATTATCAGCGGGTCAAAATGCCCATTCACAAGTACACCTAGAAAAAGAGGTTCAAATGAGAAATAAAAAATGGGAGGGGGGAAAGGGGGCTTCCACGAGAAAGATTTCAGACAAGGAGGAACCAGCAAAGGCCCCGACAGATAAAAAACTTAAAGAGGACAACGTGGTGTAAACTTTAATTAAATGTTATTTTCTGTATTATATCTCTTATCTTTATCTTATTTTTCTAATATGTTGTTTTAAATATATATATATATATATATATGTATGGCCGGTTGTCATTATTAATGTATTCTTTCGCAATATGATGACATATTAATGAACTAACATTCATTGGAAATTCATCTGTTCATCCGCTACCGTCAGCGGGGTCATGTGAAGGCCACTTTGACCCGGTTTTCATGCACAAATGTTTGCATCATTTCTCCAACATTATCAGCGGGTCAAAATGACATTCACATGTCACCGCGGAATAGAGAGGTAGCAAATAACAAATAAAAAGACATGAAACGAATAGAGGGAAACACTGAAAGAGGCTCAGATCTGTACTCATGAAAAGAAAGATTAGAGATCGATGATCACATGCTGCAAAAGGATTTTGCCTTGCCATGCATATCACACTCTATCGGCTACAACGAGTGAATTCGATAGATCCATATCATCACGGACTCTTCAGTGAGCATGAAGAGGCTTAGATCAGTACTCATTAAAACCAAATAAGGATGATCACAGCCGGCTGCAAAAATAAATTTTCCTCGCCATGCATATAACACTCTAACAGCTTCAAGGAGTGAATTCGATATATCCATATCATCACTGCCTCTTACTAAACCGAAAGTTTGGAGACATTAAATTATCAATTGTCACCAATGACACTTGATACTTAAAAACTCAATATCGTATATATAAATTGGGAGACATGCACATTTTCAGCTACCTCAGTTTCATCCACATCACATTCAACTAGACAAATCATAACACATGAAAACACACATTCTTATAAGTATGTTGATGCTTATATGTATCATTCAACCGCTATGAATACACACTTTCCAATCAATTAACGGAAACCACTTGATTATGTGAGAAATAGTATTAGCTTCGCATACATTATTGTAAAACAACATTCTACTCAACAGATTCGAACACATGATTTAACCATACTTAAACTGTTTGCAAATATCACGGTAAAATTAAACCACGTAGGAATTAGAAGAATGAAAGATGGAGCTCGGTATACAAATACATATAAACTAATTGCTCCTTTTAAGTAATAGAAATGAAAATGGCTTGTTAGATCTGAACTCGAGCACCAACTTAATTGCATGCACAATCAATTGAAACTCATAACCCAAATTGAGACCGTGAGAGAGAGAGAGACTGACCAATTGTGAGGACAAATGTTTGTGAATGGTGAGACATGGAATTTCTCTGTCTGTGCTCGTTCTCCATTCCCATATTTGAACCAGCTGGTGGTTGATTGAGTTAATCGGAATGAGGAACGATCGATTCGGGGAAATGGATCGACATAGAGAGACGGTGGTGGCGAGCGGAGTACCACAGTCGTGAAAAGAGAGAGAGAGAGAGAGAGAGAGAGAGAGAGAGAGAGAGAGAGAGAGAGAGAGAGAGCGGTGGTGGCGAGTGGAAGATGAGTTAGGGTTCGTCTCATTCGATAGATATTCGATATGGAGGCCGAAAGGGGAGAGTAATGGCAGGGGGAACTGTTAGTTGGTAGGTGAATTTAATTTTTTGGTATGATTTGATTTTGACTCCAATATTTGGTGAAATTTCATTTCCCTACCCAAAATTTGGCAAAATTTTAATTTCTCGCCAAAAAGTTTGGTCAAACTATGTTTAGATATTGACGACAATATTGCATGTCGTTGATAATTTTGGATTTCGGATGACTTGTCGTTTCCCCACGACAAATTTACAGTTGATCTTTAAAAAACTGAAAGACGACAAGCCAGAAGACAAACAGAAAAAACGACTGTTGTACTGCTATCAACGACCAGTATCCTGGTTGTCGGACGAAACTGGTCGCTGAAAGCATGATCTGTTGTAGTGTGGGATTTCACAATTCTGGTTGGGCTCGTGATATCACCATAGAAAATCTTATCTTAGGTTCTTCCATTTATATGGGTGAAAAGTCGATTGCTTTGGCTTTGGGTGAAAATTCCCTTGATTCTCAGGCAAGTTTCAAGGAACTCTACTGACAATGAGTTTAGAGCTTTGGTTGAAAGTTTTATCATTGTTATTTGTTTTCCCTTTTTAGTGATAGTATTTCGAATACTAGGACTAAGCATATGGATAATTGGTTTTAAAAACGGTTTCGGTCATCGTTGCGTGTGCCGCAATTGGCAGAGTCTGTAATGTGAATTGGGATCGAATACGTGAATCTTAAAATTGTAAAATTAAAACTTTGTTTGGTATAACATATGTAAAATATTTTTACTACTTGTTTAGACAATGCACACTATTTTGCAACACTTCATATTGCATAAATAAACAATAATATCCTTGATAATCTCTTCTAAAACTCAGTAAACAGACATGTCATAACTCCTACCACTCCGTTTCTTCTCTTTCTCCCCCTATTGACTTTTTTACTCGTAGTTGAGTCATTTTAACCCGGCAATTTGAATGACAAAACGATATAATTTTTTGATAAATTTTCATCGCATTATAGAGTAACACTTATTCTACAACAGCATGAAAGAATTGTCAAAAAATTGCTTTGTTTTGCTATTCAAATCACCGGGTCAAAGTGACCCAGTGAATAGTGATAAAAGTCAAAAGGGGGAGAAAGAGAAGAAACAAAGCGGTACGATCTAGGGTTTTTTTTACCTCATTTTAATAGATTATTACACATAATTCACAATAAATAATCCAAAAAACGCTTCCTCGTGATCTATTTCAGTTTCTGGAAAGACAAAAAATGGACTCCACAACAACAATCACACAGAAGGAATTCGCTCCGCCGCCGGCGACGGCGAAGCAACAGAAGCCGGACTGCCAGAAGCGGTTCATCACGGTACAGTTCGTGTTCCGGCTACTCGCCGCCGTCCTCTCCGCCGTGTCGATTGCTGTCATGGTCACCAGCAACCAGGTCCTGGAAGTGTTTGGTATCACCTTGGAGGCTCGTTACACTTACTCGGTCGCCTTCAAGTTTCTTGTTGCAGTGGAAGCAGTGGTGATTGCTCTGTCAGTGTTCTCCCTAGTGTTTGTGTCCATGCTGAAGGGCCAGAAGCCACATCCCATGAGTTATTTCCTCATTTTTCTTCACGATCTGGTTGTAGCCTTGTTGTCGATGGGGGCGTGCGCTTCAGCAACTTCTATCGGTCTAGTGGGCAAAAAGGGGCAAGCTCAGACTGGCTGGATGCCCATCTGCGACAGAGTGGGCAAATTCTGCGACAAAAACACCATCTCATTGGTATTCGCATACCTGGCTTTGGTTTGCTACGCGCTGCTGACAGTAATATCAGTCTACAAACTAAGTCTTTTTGCTAAACAGGGGTGAACGTTGCAGTATATCACCTGAATGTATTTAACGTTAAAATCTCTTATCACTGTGTCTTCTTTAGTTAGGGTCTCGATGAAGCTTCAAATTAGCTAGGGTTTCTTACTGCTTAGCGTTAGCAGTATGAGAAAATAACTGTATTTTACTGCATCTGATAAGTAGTAGTATATCTCAAAAAAAAATTAACAATAAATAGTTATAGATACATAAAAATTTACTCTTTACAAGATAAACATATGACTTTGCTCTTAAAGGTTATGGAGGTTAATTTCAAAACTGGTTTCTTGGGATTTATTACATTCAGATTAGGGATTTTCTTCTCGACAATCACACCCATCTTTACTTACTCATTGATGAAACAAGCGTATCGTCCAATTATCACCGGTGCGTATCGTTTGTTACGACTGTGATTCCGAATCGCGTACGACCTATCGGGAGAATCGGACTCTACCACTGCCGATTTAGTTACATATCACCCATAACGTAACCGTAGCGACCATTTTTTAAAAAACTGTATGGAATGTATTGCTACTTATTTGAGAAAGATTTCAATTAAGGGGCTGTAGGTTGCTCATATTTATATGAAGTTCAGCTAACCGACTTTTTTACTAAGCCTCTCATTGCAGCTAGTTTCTCCTTGTTGCATTCTGAGCCAGCTAGCACTCACTGTTAAAGATCGGCCTTTCGTCTTGATTCATTTGAAAACCCAGTTATTTTTCCCTTGTCTCCAGGAGCAGTACTAGTTTCTCTCTCAATCTTTATTAATTCAACAAATTAAATTCAATGCAGAGCCCTTTTCCTCTTGCAGGTCTCAAAGGGTTGTGCAGATGTTCCTTCAAAGAAAGAACAAGAGAAAAGACAAATGTTTATTCTATCAACATATATTGCAAAAAATTACATATTATCCGATTTTAGACGACCATTTCATCTTTCATGCACGCCCTAAGCTTTATCACTGTCGTATTGGCCTCGCTCGTACGCAAGATATCGCAACATTCTCTTCTGCTTCCAACCTGAAAGTACAAATAAATAGTGTAAGGCAACCACGAAGGTTAATAATTATAATCCTTTTGTGTTAGAACATTCATAGAAAAACAACACGAGTGATTGCGCTGACTGCATACCTTGCCAATTGGCGAGACAACATGAATTTTGGAAATGTGATCTGCAGAATGATCACCACAAGTTGGCAATCTTCTAGGAAACCGTCTAGCATAACGAGTGATTACATGTCCCTTAAGTGTTTCCTCTACTGAGTCGAAGAAGAAAACATGAGGAGCTTGGCAAGGATCAGTGGAAAGAGCCCGTGTATTAAACACGTACGAGGGAAAGGCACCCTTTTTCCATGGAAAGAATGTCTCAATCGGGTTTTGGAGAGTACTTGGAAAGATAATACTCTCATAAATCTGAGCTGAGTAGCCCCAAGACACTGTGAATGTCCAGTTCCTTTGGTTGTGATCATAATCATTGTAGCACACGCTTTGCTGCAGCATACGCGACTCATCTTGCTCTGCTGCTTTCATTAGGTGCTTTAACGATTCATGACGGTCCATGAAAGGGAAAATCGGATTCACAGCATCAAGGTGATGGAGTGAGACGAACGGAGACAGTGGGTGAGCTGAAAGAAATCCTGATATGTCACCACGTAGATCAATCTGCAAAACAAACCATCAAATATCATTTATTTTGTTGGACAAATGACCCTAAACCCCTATGCAGTTTACCTATTGTAGCCCTAAATCTCCAGCAGTTTCACTTTCTCTGAAAAAACCACTGCAGTTTGCATTTTGGGCCCAATAACTTTCAATTACTAACAGAGTTAACTTTTCTTAACGGCAATATGGGTAATCGTATTACTACTTTACTACTACATACTACTAATGTAGCCTTCAATTACCCATATTGTCGTTTAGAAAAGTTACAGGAAATTGAAACTGCTGGAGGTTTAGGGTGACAAATGGTAAACTGCATAAGGGGTTTAGGGTCATTTGTCCTCTTTTGTTTTTTCAATTCCATTTACCCAATAAGAAAACCAGTTGAGTTACCTGGTGGAATCCCCTTTCTTGGGTAAGAGAAACTCCCAAATCCGCGATACATGCATGCAAGATGTGATCACTTCCATAGAGCCAGGGATATGCTCTTATACAGATGTCCAGATTCTCAACAATTGCTTCTGCCAGAGGGTAACTCAAAGCGAACCCACCACCACCGAATGCCATATCGAAAGAGCCATATAAAACCGACACGATGCTTTCAGCGTTGTTACCAATGTAGTAGTATCGTTTATGATCATACTTGGCAAGAACTTGAACCAAATTATTTACCATAAAAACAGTGTCGTCGTCCGCCAACACATACCACCTCACCCCTTTGCTTTCAGCCTTGAATGTCTCAGCGATCACTCTTACCAACCGAATGACATATGGCATTACATGCTTGTCATCAGCTTTGTATCTAGAGGTGTTTTCAGAGATACGAAATGGTGGGTCTACGGTTAAAGGCCATGGAAGATATTCTGTAGGAGGCTTATCCAGAAACAGATATCCGTGTGTTGTGTTTGGACGCCACCATGCTTCAATGTACTGTTTCTTGTCTCTCCATGTGGTTGTTGATCCTGCTATTCCAAAAACAATGTGGCTGATGTTGGTTGGGGAATTGTGTTCGTCGGAACAATCCCACTCGCGGTTTGGGTTGGGCGAGAGCTTGGAGGGTTTGCAGCAATTATGGTTAGATGAGATGACATAAATTAGATACATGATTATAGCTGAAATAAGTACCCACTTTCCCATTCTTCTAATTGATTTGTTGGCAGAGTCTGTGGTATTCAGATGGATTGCACTCCACTTAGCAACAACTGGAGATGACATCTTGAGTGTTTGAAAGGTGAAATTGATTTTTTTTTTTTTTTTTTTTTCTTTCTGGATTTGAACAAGACACTGATCATGCAAATAGTAAATCTTGCTAGGTTGAGTCTGGAATGAAATGAAGATGTGCAGCTAACGAAGAAAATCACAGAAGTCATGCCATGGGGATTAGCTTTAACAGCCATAAATTAAGGAATATAAGTCACAACTCACAAGTAAAATGTCTGTTACTAGTAGTGCAAATTTTTACATATCAATTTCCCCGCTCACATGTAAAAGAACATCACATATAGAAACTCTTGCGTGATGAACAGCCTATTAGCGTGTCCTCCACGATTTACTGAGGAAACAGATAGGATAGCAAGTTACTAAGGCATTTGCATTCGCAGGCGGGGGCGGGGGCGGAGGGTCTTGAGGACAAGGGGTGGCAATCGTCACCCCTGAATTTTCGAAAACTCCACTAGCACCCCTCTAATTACAGCTATTTTACACTATGACCCTTAAAAAATACATAAATGTCCCTGCTGGAATTAAAAAATTCTGTCACATCTTTAAAAATCCATAATATATAATGACTTTATTTATTAACTTCCTTTTCATTTAATTTTGCCGCGTCTGGTTCGACTTTCAGGCTCGGCACTGTTCGCAGGGAAATATAGTTTCTGGTAGTTTCGTGTTTCTGGAATATGTTCAATCTCAATTCAGAATCCACATGCATCCACTGATCTGCATGAAGGGATTTTCTGATAGCGCTTGGTCATTTTACTTGCTTATGATTGTTTAGGTTTTCTTTTCCATCAACCTATGTCCACTGATTAAACATTGTTCCCGGTTTATTGTTTCCGCTCAGAGTTTTCCAGCTATGGGTCCAAGCTGAATAAGGTTTATGTTGAATTTGTTAGAGTTAGAAGTCTTATTAGTAAATCGCGCCTTAAAAAGTTTCCTGCCATTGCATAGTATGTTTCCTTTCTTATGTCAAAGATTAAGCCATGCATGTGGAAGTATGAACTAATTCGAACTGTGAAACTGCGAATGGCTCATTAATCAGTTATAGTTTGTTTGATGGTACCTGCTACTCGGATAACCGTAGTAATTCTAGAGCTAATACGTGCAACAAACCCCGACTTCTGGAAGGGACGCATTTATTAGATAAAAGGTCAACGCGGGCTTTGCCCGTTGCTCTAGGCATTTGTATTTTTTAGAGTTAGAATTTCTTAAGAATTGGAAGGTGTCTTTTCTAATCACACGGCGACGATATACTTGTCTTATGAAAGATTCACAGTGAATTTCCTGGTAAAGCATTCTTCACCCGTTTCTAAGATAGATTTAAAATGGTCAAACAAAGTCCACCTTGAAGTTACTAGATTTCCTAAACCAAAGAGTATACAATAACACATGCCTTTCTAGGCCAGACATGAATTATGAAATCGTTAAACCGCTGAAGCATCATCAATTACAATTCCAAACGAAATTGAATTAACATAGATACAAATTTAGTCTCTTTCGAGAGTTTTCCCACATTATTCATCAACATAGATGGTCTCCTGCTGAAACAGCCCACCCAGGAACTTCTTCACTTCTACATTAGCCTTATCTACTTGCTTTGGCGCTTCCTTAGCTTTCGGAGCAGCAGGGCTAGGTTTCTTCGTTGGTTCTTTTACAACAGCCTTAATTCCAGTTAGAGACCGAGCTTTAGCTTGTCCTCTCACTGTTGCTATTTGAACTTTTGGCTTTGCAGCAGCAGCAGAGTTTTGAACCGCTGTTGCTACCTGTGAGCTGAGGTTATCCCAAGAGAAACCTGAACCGACACTTTTTGCTTGATCTAATAGGCTTTCAAATGAAGGAGCTCCAGCAGCTTCTGCTTTTGCTAGTGCATCTTCAGCTAGACTAGAAGCCCTGGCCTTTTGCTCTTCCAGCTTCTTGACTTCTTCCTCTAGCTGCTGCGTTGCTCTAGCTGCCTCAAGGGCTCGCTCGTTAGCTATTCTAGCTTCTTCAGCCGCTTTTTCCTTTGCAATGGCCTCTGCATATGCTTTCCTTCTTCCATCTTCAGGAATTGCACTGAAAGCAACAACAACAGAAACATAATTATCATTATGAGCTGCTTAAATCTTTCCATTCTCCTTCCTAAGCAGTTGTTTTCTTCATCACGTTGTTATGATCGTATAACTGAAGTTAGAAAGTGGCCATGAAACTTTACAAACTCAGTACATCACTGTAAGTTACCTAAATAGCTCGTTAACCGGCGTTGGTGAAGCTTCTGGATCAGTAGAAACTTCCACGACCTGAAATTCAACATTAATCCAAATGTTTAATAAGTCGCGGAGCAGGGAATTTATGGCCTGTATGTTTTTTGGCTTGTGGATCCAGGATGGGATTCACAAGACTAGACAGTGCAAGAACGCTGTTTGTTGCTGATATTGAGTTAGGTACTTGTAATACTGAATTCACTCATAAGCCCTGAAACATGGGATTAATAATACATGGGGTATAAGGTATTGTAATGGCTTGGTAGTGAAATTACATACTTGTTATTCCTATATCAAACTTTATCCCTCTTGTTATGTTTCTTCCATTTAAATCCCTGTTTTATGGATTAGTAAGTCATTTTACCGCCAATACTCCAATCACATAAAAAAAAACAGCATCTTAAGTTCCACTCAACACTATCAATCCCAGTTCTATTAATCTCATCACTATTAATCCCAGTACTATCAATCCCTCGTATCTAAGCCAAAAAACAAACTTGGCCTTAATATCTTGAAAATCGATGAATTGTACTTATCTCATATCTTGAAGAAACATACCTTGTTTTCAGCCACCGCTGTGTTCGAGAATACATTTGCCACCAGTGTTGCTATCTGCGATTTAGCAACCTGAAATAGGATGCCAAAGCGAAAAGTTTGTTAATCAAATAATTAAACATGAAACTGTAGATATGGAAGGGAAAAATTGGACTTGGCTGAACAGACTGAAAGTATAATCTATCAGAAAATTAAATGAGTACAAATAAAAAAGAATTATCGCATACATTATGACATTACTTTGTAGTCGCTTGCATCAGCACTGCTGCTTCTTTCAGCTGCCACCACAACATTATACGAACCCTCGGGGGAGAAATCATCCGTCAACCGTGTCTTTATGACGGTGTAATTAATATTGGTTTCTACCACAGCTTGCAACAACTCTTGAATAGTCAGCTGCTGGGTTCGCGAAAAGAGGTTTCCAAAGAAAGAAGAAATGCCGTCAAGAACGTTGTTGCCAGTTGACGACGTGGCTGTTGAGTCATAGACTATTGCCACGTGGCCGACGCCTGCCAGCTGTGCAGCCTCAATGACTAGTAAAGCATCTGATATAGTGACCACACCAGTGGGTCCGTTTTCAGCAGAGCCAATTGTGACAACAACCTTGCTGGCGTTTCCAATTGCTTTCGCAATTGTTTTGGCGTCTTCATAGGTGGACTCTACAGCATTGAGCCGCTTTGTTTCTTCTTTGGAAAGGATCTGTGGTAATAAAAGGTCAGTACTGTAAGGAAATAGTTTATATCCAGACAGAAAAGAACACAAATTATTTTTATTTTGGGTACAAAACGAGGGACAAAGCCCTAAAACAGCAACCTAACACAATTTATACCAGCAAGGTACTTATCTAGCGATTTTTTACACACAGGAGGAACAAAAACAAAAATCTTCTCAAAATTGGCATTTGAGATACCAACATGAGCTAGAGCATCTGAAACTCTACTCTCTTCTCTTCAGCCGAACACTAAAACACTCCCTGACAAAAGCAGAAGCTTCCTTATAAAAGAACACGAATATTCTTCTAGACAAATTTGGGGAAAGGACCGACGCCAATATAGACGTTTGATCCGTGTTGATCAATGTTGTCAGGATCGCGATCCGGATCGTGGGATCTTACGATCCTACGATCCAGGAGGGGACCTGCGATTCGGATCGTGTGAAAAATCGTTTTCTGGTGGGATCATGTGGGATCACAAGCAAAATCGTAGGATCGGATAGAATCTTACGATCCCACCGATCCTGACGATCCCACCCTTTTTTCCTTTTGGGTCGTTCTGTTGGGTCAGCTAATTGAAAAAACTAATTTTTTGGGCTTAGCCCAGTTGTTTATACTAATAATAATTGACCCAAAAAAAAACACAACTTGCCGTAGGTCAAATATTTCTCAACCTCGATAAGATTTGTTGTTACTTACGGCTGAGAAAGTGAGAAGAAGTGAGAAGAAAAGGGAACGACGAAGAAGCAGAGGCGTCAGGCGACTACGACGACTGCGCACCCACCATCGTTGGCCTCCAGCAAGGTCGCCGGACTCCAGCAAGACAGCCACCATATGCTTTATGTTATGAATTTATGATGAGATTAATTATGGTGATGATGTGTCTATGGTATATTATGTCTTGAGCTTGTATATTAACATTTTCATAACATTAAAAACTTTGAGAATAAGTAGTATAAGTAGTCACATAATTAATAAAAAATATATATATACAGTTTTGGTAGGATCTTACGATCCGATCCGATCCTACGATCCTCGATCCTGTGGGGCACTCTCCGATCCTACCTAGGATCACGATCCTGAAGACCTTGGTGTTGATTGATTGATGTATTTGGGGAAGGGTTGGTCTGCAACTTCGACTGGTTTAATTCCTCACAGAACTATTCCCAATCTGCATTATATTTACTACGGGCACGTTTGGTGCATGGATTGAAAGTTAGAGGTACAAGGAGCCCTACAGTATTATAGGGCATAGTGATATTAACGGAGTATTAATCATATAGGTAGGATTATGTAACATGTTTGTTTGCACCATTACAAAAAAAGAGTATTACGACTTAGTATTCAATCCCACCTACGTGGTGGGATTATAATTTAGGCTTAGAAGGGGTATAAACAATAAGGGGGTAGAATCCCCACTGAAATTATACATGCACGAAACGTCAGTTATTACCCCGTGCTGGTATAATTATTACTATACCCCTTCTGTATCCCTGCATCAAACACGCCTATTGGTATTCAAATATGACAGATGACAAATTGATGAAGGAAGAGATTGCCGTTTTGTGCATTTCATCTTCGCCAATCCGCTATGACTCACGGATTTCGATATTCGTTTCGTGTTACTATTATTTACACGAAAAATCTTCAATTTAATTTAAGAATGCAAAATGTTCCCATAAATGATCTACTGTGAGTCAACCTCTTGTCTCAAAGGTGTGTCCAGTAAAACTTTGATAAATCTTGACTCAATGGTGGTGAACTACTAAAAACAGGTTCTTTAAAATCTTCAAATTCAACTATCCAAAATAGGTTTACACTTTACAGCCCTTATCCGAATTGAACAGCGACAAGATTAAACTAGACAGCTAACCTTGTAGGTTGCAGCAAGGAGAGCCAGCTCCTGGGCAGCACCTAGGTCCGGCACACCGGCCCTAACGGTAAACCCTTGACGCAACAATGTCTGTGCAATGCGGATCCCGGCTTGCCCCGTTGCCCCAGAAACAAACACCGTCCCACCATCTTTGCTCCTCGGGTTTCCAAACGACAACCCCGAAGACGACCGATTCGCCACCACTGGGATCAACGCCTTCACGTCCGGTACTTTGCCGAAATTGAACGATGAGAAGAGTTCGCTGAAATTAGGCCCATCACTTGACGGAGTCTCCTCGGTACTCTTTCGGGCAAAGACACGAGAAAGCCTCGGGTTACTTGGAGTTAGTTGCCGCCGTGAATGATAAGGGGTTGTTTGGAAAAGGAAAGAGTTGGAGGACGACAGAGCTGGAGCCATGGATTGAACTTGAACAAACTAAAGGAGCAAGCAAAACACAGTCTGAAGAGACCGCTAAGGCCAAAAACAAGTAGTATCTGTTTTCGATTATTTGTGAATGAAATGATCAGGGTGTAGTGGTTAATTTCAGACCTGGATAATGTGTGGAGGAGCATTCATCAAATGAAAAAAGAAGCTCGCGCTTTGTTGGTTTTGGATATATCTGGATGAGAGGGATGGGGGCATTAGCCAGTAGTATTCGGCCGCGTCAACCATATTCTATCAACATAGGACGGTTAAGCACCAGACGTTTTCATGTCACTGCCACTTCCTCCTCCATTTATTCACTCGAATAGACGAATTCATGCTCCTCCCATTTTAGCAGGCAAACTTATTTGTTAGGGAAAGAAATGAAAAAATTGAATAAAATTACAATTACAATGGATTATGCAACATTTTATGTAAAATACAAAATATGCACCCTCATCGTCAGAGTCGGCGAATATTTTTCAGTTGTCATTCTTGTTTTGCTCACACTTTTTAGGTGTGTGTAAATTCCAACCCATTATCTTTATAATTTCTCAACTATTTTCCCATTTCCTTACATGATGATAACTATTTCCTTAACTTCATCTCTCATCTAAAACTGTTTCATACGTGTTTTATAAGAAAAAAGTAAAACAAAATTACATTGTACATCAACTTTTGTCTAACTACCGTTGGAGAAGAAACACAAGATTCTCCTTTTTTATTATGCAAAGATCAATTTTGGTTATAATTTGAATAGAATATATCTAACACCATTGGAGATGCTCTAAAAACAAGCAGTATGTCTGTTCAGGGTTAGTTTTCCATCTAATAATAGATTTTCAAATTTTTTCTAGGGGAAAATTGATTCCATTAAACTTTTGTAGTCACTCCTAAAATATCATAAGTGAATGCATATTCTGCCCAAATTGGCACTTGAGAATATAATACGACATATCTTTTTCCTCTATACTCGTGTTTTGCAAAATTATGGCTAATTTGTTACCTTCCCGAACGGCAAAAGAGAGCTTCACTGAGTTGCAACTATTGATGAGTTGTTGGCAAGTATCGACAATACATTTCATGTCCAATAGAGCCTCCCCAGCCTTTATCGTTCCCGCTAAACCGTCTTTGACGAATTGGAAGGCCACTAAACAATCGGACCGAAACTTGAATCTCTCTAGGTTCAGCTCCCTAGAAAGCTGTAGGGCGGATTATGTAGGGTTTTGATCCTGGATACGCAGCGGAATAAATTTATCCGATCAAGACCCTCCAAGGATCACAGGAAGAGAATTCATAACGATAGTAAAGGATTCATAACAAGTACCTTGTGGGTCTCCTGTGATGACTTCAAACACAAATATTGTTGTGTCTCTACGGTTGATCCACGCCTAGAATTGAGATATAGATCCTCCAACTCCTTGTGCTAGCTAGAAACGGTGGAGGAGGAAGAAGAAATCACGCAACGGAGACCAAGATGAGGGTTCGGCCTCCTCTCTTGGCCGACGGGGACGGCAAAGGGGATTCGGCCTCTTTGTTTGTCTTGCTTTCTCCTTGCTTCTCTCCTACTCAAGTAATGTTATGAGCATTAGTATGTAGGAAGGAAGCTAGGAGCATCCTTTATAAAGTCCAACAACTACTTGTTACTACATAAAGGCCCTCTCCTAATCCTACTCAAGTTCAGATTTGTCCAACTTGCATATTAGTCCTACTAAGTTAGCAAGTTGTTGCGTTTTGATCCTTCTAATTAATTAATCATATTAATTAATTCCCAAGTCTAGTTCAATCCATACGGCGTGTGACCCGTAGGTTTCTACTTAGTTGGTAGTAACTATTTACTAACATGGAGTGATGTCTAGCAACACATCCATTCCACCCAACTAATAGAAATAGTTATCCGACAAACCTTGTGCAATCATTGTCTCATCCCTTTGTCTCTATATCCGGATTGGACACGAGACATACAAGTCACACACGTATATCCAATCCATATTTCCTCAATCCTGGGAATAGCATTATTCGTGCAAATAACATCAATATCCCATATTGATTTATTTGAGTCTGGCCAGACATTCTATAAGCACTATCCCTCGAGTGGCCTCGGATATTTTCTCCCGTTATGTGGGAGGGAAAAATTCTCTCTACATCACTATGATATCTAAGATTGCTTCATATTGGGTCTGATACGCGCCTTTATGACTATCCGGTCACGGTGTAGCGTTTGACGCTCCCGAAACACAATATTCCACAACTAGATGATCTAGTGACTTCAAGTCTAAGGATGACAATATTGTTGTCACCGCGAGAAGTACTTGTGACTTTACATAACCTGTATGTAGCCTTCTCGGAAATGGATCAATCCAGTATGCCATTACACATAATGCATACCCATGTGTTGGATCGTGATATCTCCATATCAATCCAACCCCATAGTAGTCTATAGCTGCTTCTCCTGTTAATCAGTATAATGGACTAGGGATATTTAAGATAAACAACATAATTGTAAATCTAAGGAATTCATTAAAATATCTTCATAAATAATACAATGAATTTTCTAGCCAATTATTGTTCATACTGAACTAGATTGCCTCTAGGGCATCTATTACAACAGATTCCATGGATGTCATCCCTGCTAACAGTGGCGAATGGAGCCTAGGGATCTAGAGATGCCTCCCTGCCACAAAATCTCTAGGGAATCGTGAATGGAGCAACCCACTCCCGCACCTCGGTCGTGACCAATCCAGCACTAGGGGTGTTCACGGTCCGGTTCAGTCGATTTTAGAGGATATGAGACACCTAAACTAAAATGTTCGGTTTCAATATTTTCAAAACCGAAATACCTTCGGTTTGAAACTTAGAAATTAATAAACCGCACCAAAAATTCCGGTTCGGTCTGGTTAAACCATTCGGTTTGGAAGCCATTATATTATGTACTAATACCTAACTTTGACGCGAAGTAAAATAACTATAACAAAAAGAACAGTTTACTTACATCTTTGTCACTTACCGAATACATCTAAAAAACTAAGATAAACTCAACATTTAAAAAAAGAAGTGGCTCCCTCAAGGTTGTCAAACCCGCGGGTTGACCCGCGGGTTTGACGAGTTTACGGGTCTACACAACAGAACGGGTCAACCCGCTCAAAAACCCGAAATTATACAAACCCGCCATAGACCCGCACAAACCCGGTAGACCCGTAAACCCGCGGGTTGACCCGCGGTTTTACCGGGTCAATTTTACTTTGAAATACGAAAAAAATGTTGTGATTTTTTGTTATTTCTCTGGACATTTCAAAGTTAGAGTCAATTTGTGATTTTTATTTTGTTTCTTCACAATTCATTTGTTAAGATTGAGAGACAAAGAGAGACAAGTTGCGGCCAGATATGAAATTACCACTGGTGACCACTAAGAAGGACAAAGACGAACAGAGACACATTTAATGAAGATTTTCGATCCTCGACTCGGTAGCATTTACTGCTTCTTCAAAATACATAGTTTGTTGTTTTCCAATTTCTACAATTCTACTTCTCTACGACTCTACCTCTGGTCAAAATACGTGGTTTCATATTTCTTGATTGTCAATTGAACTTTGGATAGCCTGTTTCTTGATCGTTTATTGACAAACAGAGAGTCAATTGCAGTTCGTTATGATTTTCTAGGTTTCCAATTACATGAAATTCTCAATTTGTTCTGCTGATTTTTGTTCATGATACCAATAACTGTTCAGGTGCTATTTCTTTGTAGTTTTTACTAGTAACTAGCAAGAGACTAAGAGACATTTGTATTACAGTTGGTTTGACAAAGACCACTGTCCTAGTATATGAATGTTATGCTACACTAGAAGTATGTTACAAAAAATAAAATACTGTATTTTTCAAAGCTAATTTTAGCATTTTTGTATGTTTAAACTTGACCCGCCCGAGTCACGAGTCACGGGTTGCGGGTCGAGTCTACTCACCCTCTACGGGTTTACCTTGACCTGCGGGTTTGAAAACCTTGGGCTCCCTACTTCTCTTTTACCTCAACATGGAGCGAGAATAATTTTTATTAGCAAATTAGTACTATGTTGTGGTTGTACTACTTATAGTGTTAAACTCAAACTTTGAAGGAGTGAGTCACAACATGGGAGGTAGTAAGCAAAATACTAAAATTGGCATTAAAACTTTTCTCGGTGCGGTGCGGTTTTTTTCGGTTTTGTCGGTTCGGTCTCGGTTCAGTTGGTGCCCGGTTCGGTTTTCAAAATAATAAAACCGTTCTTTAAGAAAATAATTTGTTGAACCATCGGTTTAGGTACAGTTCGGTTTGGTGCGGTCGGGTTTTGCCGGTGTGGTCGGTTTATGAACGCCCCTATCCAGCACGCATCCACATTGATTTTGAAGCTACCCATCGCCGACTTGTCCAAATTGCCTCTCCGCTTTTTGCATCCACTAACCCATCATTCAACAATCTAGTAAGTGTCGTATTTTGGTACCAGGCATGATAGTTAAGTCTGAAACTTGCAACTTCCAGAGGGTCTTTTATCTAGTTTTTGAACCTCAAATTATTTCGATTGCGCCATATTGATCTCAGTACCGTGAACTGCTCACAAAGGTGAACTGGATACTTCGTGGAAACTTCAAAAATGAGATCGCGTACTCTTCCTCCACTGTTTAACAAATCCCCCCCCCCTCACAAGCTTCCCGCACCTGCAGAGCAACTCGAGACCAATATTCCTGATTTTTTTAATCCTTAATTCTTTTTATCTGATAGATCAATTAAATAAATGGTATGGAAAAATTGGACTGAAGACTTTTTTTCTTCATTCTCAACTTGGTTTGTTCGTGTTGGGTCTAAGCCTATCCATATCGTTAGAAAAGGATTCTTCAAGATATGGAACATTGCTTCTTCCTCTCTTTCTTCTCTTCTTAAACAACTTCTTCTTCTCCTCTTCTTCGGAAAAAAACACCACCACCAATACAACTCTCATCACCAGCACCTGCACATCTCTCTCTCCCACCTCTGTTTTGGCCGGGAGGAACCCAACCACAACCATCACCACCGGCACTTCCAACACCACCCACCTCCGTTTGTCACCAAATCCTCTTTCTCTCTATCTCTCCCACCCTCTCTGACTTCATCAGAGCTCCCAGCAGCAGAAGAAGTAGCGGCCAAAGGCCAGCCACCACCACCGCTGCCACCGTTGGTAACGAGCCACCAAGACCACCATCACCTTCGTTTCTCTCTCTCTCTCTCCCCGCTTTCTCTCCGTCACTCATCTCTATCCCCATCAGAATCACCATCAGAAGAATCAGAGACAGGCAGCAAGCAGAGACCGCCACCCAACCGCCGATGAACTCCATGTTTTCCGGCGAGGAGCTTGGTCCGACCAAACCAACGCCACCCACCCTTTGTGCTCTTTCTCTATAGACTCTAGGAGGTGCGAACGAGATCTTGGAAGGATTAGCCGCACCCATAAGTGTCTGAAAACTGCCCGTCAAGCTTCGTTTCTCCGTCGTCGCTTTTTGGCGACTCGACCCGCTCCGTTTCTCCGCCGTTTCTCGCGTTTCTTGGGTTGGGTATGCTCTAAATCTTCCTCTGAGTTGTTTTTAGCAATCAAAATCATGTTTTTATTGCTTGAAGTTTGTATTTCGATCGGTGAGTTTAAGTGTTTACCATGAGTTGATGGTGGGGGAGTTTAAAGTGTATTTTCATAAACTTGGAGGGTATAAAGTGAAACTTTTTATAATTAGTTCTATAACTCTTGGGGAGTTACCTAGACTGCATTTATAAATATATATATATATATATATATACATATATATATATATACACACACACACACACATACATAATACGTCTTAGTTTATATTGTTCATACTACTATTTAATGTTAACTAGCTAGCTATTCTACATAAATAAAATGAACTAAATATGTTTGTAATGAAAATAAAAAGTTAAATTGGAAATTAGTTATAATTAAATATTAAAATTCGATTTCTTGAAAATAAGATAATTAATTTACTAGTAAAATTACATTTCGAGTAATTCATTATTTTCTTTAAAATAAGCTAATGACACCATCCGTGTATATATGTATATATCGTTTTAAATGATAAATGTCACTTTTACTTTACAAATAGTGATGTTTAAGTATTTATTTACAAATCTCTTTATCAAGAAATGTCATTGTTTAATTAAATATCGTTGTATCCAAAAATAGTTTTTTTATCTAAAAAACTATGTATTAATTATAATTAGTCTTTTCTTATTGCTAGAAATTGTAGTTATAATATTACATTGTTTTCAAATATTATTCATTTATTCCCATAAGGATTTCCAATAGAGTTGTTTCGATTATTTGATTTGTTCTTCATAACAATTCTTTGTATATTTATATAAAATTTAACTTGACGCGAGTTATATTGCAGATCGTCAGGGTTGGACTTAGTATTTGCCCTAGCCGAGCCTTCATATAAGATTTGTGCGTTCATTTGTTCATTAGTGTCGTCGTTGTGATTAGAAATCGGCAGTTGCAGGCGACATGTTCGTAACGAGGACGACAACCATCCGTAGGCAGGGGCGGAGCTACTAAGGGGCAAGGGGGGGGGGGGGGCAGTTGCCCCCCCTGAATTTTGAAAATTTCTACTAGTACCTATAATTTTTTATATTTTTTATGACTAATTCGTACGAGTTATAGTTTTTTGCCCCCCCCCCCCCCCCCCCCGAATTTCAAAGTCACTCACTTGCCCTAGCGGTGAGGTAAAACTTTAAAGAATGCTAAGTCCTGTGTTCGAGTCCCATTTCAGACATCTTTTGTTTCCAATTTTTTTATAACTTTTTTTTTAATACTGATATGCGTTAAGTTCTATTATGATTTTTGTTTTATTTTTTATTTTAATTAATATAAGGGAATCTTTGGGATCGGGGAAATCGTTTGAAAAAAAAAGAATTGGGGGAAGAAAACGAAGAGGCGAGAACAGACGCAGCCACGAGAAGCGTCCCCTGGACGAGACGACGACGACGACGGAACAGCCGAATAGGGCCGCCGCTGCGTCGCCGATCTCCGGCCGCCCGCTGCGTCGCCGATCGCCGGCGATTCCCTTCTTCTCTTCTCTGCAGCCTCTGCTCCAGCCTCCACACGCCTCCTTCATCTCTTCTTCAGTGCACTGCTGCCTGCTGGTGCTTGAGAAATTGAAATTGAAATTGCTTCTCTTCTTCAGGTCTTCACTTCTTCACCCTCTTGGCTTATCCTTTCTTGTTAGTTGTTACATTTTTTTTTTTGAAATTTTGTTAGTTGTTATCAATTGATTATCTTCCTCTTAGCAATTGTTGAATGAACAAAAATTAGGGTTTTTATGGACAAATTTTAATCTATGAGTATTGCTTGTATTATGCAGTTATGGATAAATTTTTGATAAAGAAGCCGAGAGTAGAATCGACATCTCAACCTAATGCGGAAAGTATTCCTTTGGTGATTCAAGAGCCTCCAAGCACGTATTCTCCAATTATTGATGTTGGTAGCCTTGTTTGGGATCCCGCTCTTAGACCTCCTATTACGAGTTATCATCCGATGGTTGTGGATGAGGTTCTCCTTGCTTATTTATCGAATGGTCCTACTCGACCGGGCGTAGGTTATAAGTTCAAGCAAACACCATATGGTAAGAGGAAGGTTATGCGACGATTCAATGAAGCTTGGTTCAAAAAGTATCCATTTTGGTTGGAGTATAGTGTTAAAGAAGATGCCGCATATTGCTTGTGTTGTTATATCTTTAAACAAGACATTGGACAACAAGCCGGTGGCGACACTTTTGTTTCCAAGGGGTTCTCTAATTGGAAGAAGTCGGAAGCATTGGGAGAGCATGAAGGTGGGGGACCTAATAGCGCACATAATATAGCCGTGGGCAAGTGCCGAGATTTGAAGAATCAAGGTCAACATTATTCTACATTTGCTCATAAAAAGACGGTAGATGATAAACGTGAATACCGGATTCGATTGAGGGCATCCGTTAAGTGCATAAGGTACCTACTTCATCAAGGACATGCATTTCGTGGTCATGATGAATCGGAGGAATCACTCAATCAAGGGAATTTTCTTGAGCTCCTTGAATTTCATGCGGAAGACAATGAAGAAATAGCGAGGGTAGTGTTGAAGAATGCCCCTAACAATCACAAGATGACATCTCCACCTATTCAAAAGGATATTGTTCAATCCATAGCAAGTGAAATCACTAAGTTTGTCGTCAAGGATATTGGTGATGCATTCTTCTCAATATTAGTCGATGAGGCTCGTGATGTGTCTTGTAAAGAACAAATGGCTATTGTCATCCGCTATGTTGATAAGAGAGGAAAGGTAATTGAACGACTTTTTGGGATTGAACATGTGGAGAATACTAATGCATCAACATTGAAAGATGCAATGTCCAATTTGTTGCAAAGACATGGCTTATGTATTTCAAAGGTGCGTGGGCAAGGATATGATGGAGCAAGCAATATGCGAGGTGAGTTCAATGGTCTTAAGGCAAAGGTATTGGAAGAGAATCCATATGCTTTCTACGTACATTGTTTTGCGCATCAATTGCAATTAGCACTTGTGGCTTTAAGAAAGAAGCATAAATATGTTAATGCATTCTTTGTTGTGGTTTCTAGAGTTTTGAATGTTGTGGGTGGATCTTGTAAGCGTGTAAGATATTTTGAAGTTGAAGCAAATTGAGAAAGTTCAAGAAGGACTTAAATGTGGGGATTTGAGTAGTGGTCGAGGCTTGAATCAAGAGACTAATCTCAAGCGTGCGGGTGACACTCGTTGGAGCTCTCATTACGACTCATTGGGTAGTTTGGTGCATATGTTTGCGGCGGTAATTGATGTTCTCGAGATTATTGGTTGGGAAGGAGATGGGTTAGAGGCAAAGATGTTGCTTGACACGTTGCAATCATTTGATTTTATTTTCTTACTCTTTTTGATGAGAAAGATATTGGGGATGACAAATGTACTCTCACAAGCATTGCAACGGAAGGACCAAGACATAGTGAATGCAATGAATTTAGTCAAATTGACTAAATTACAATTGCAAACTTTGAGGAATAGTGAGTGGGATTCTTTTCTTCTTGAAGTTACTTCTTTTTGTGAGAAGAATGAAATTGATGTTCCCAATATGGATGATGTGTATGTTGCTCCGGGAAAAGTAAGGAGGAAGATTGTGGAAATACCAAATGATCGTCACTATCGGGTTGATTTATTTCTCACGGTGATAGACATGCAAGCTCGAGAGCTAGACAACCGTTTCTCCATTTCAAGCACGGAGTTGCTTATTTGCATGGGGAGCTTATGTCCTTCCAATTCATTTGCGAGGTATGATAAGGAAAAATTAATTCGATTCGCCGAATTTTATCCGTTAGAGTTTTCTCAAGGGGACTATGAGTGGCTTGGAGCTCAACTTGATACTTACATCATTGACATGCGCTCTTCAAGTGATTTTTCGTCTTTGAGTGGCATTGGTTATCTTGCCAAAAAGATGGTAGATACCGAACGAGATAAAATTTATCCGTCAATCTACAAACTTATCACTTTGGCATTGACTTTGTCGGTTGCTACCGCTTCCGTTGAGAGGTCATTCTCGGCTATGAATATCATTAAAAATCGCTTGCGGAACCGGATGAGTGACAAATGGATGAATGATTCTTTGATAGCTTATGTCGAAAGAGATATTTTGAAGACGGTTGATTATGAGACTATTATGCAAAACTTTCAAGTGATGAGGCCTCGTCGTGAACAATTATGAATATTTTGTATCTAGACGACTAGATAACAATGCCTTTTGTAATGAAAATTTATGAAATATATCGACTTTTGACTTTTGACTTTTGACTTTGACTTTTGACTTTTGACTTTTGACTTTGACTTTGACTTTGACTTTTGACTTCGTGAATCTTGCCCCGGCTGACTTGATTTCCTGGCTCCGCCACTGTCCGTAGGAGCTTTTAGACGATAGTTACTATTGGACCAGGTGATTCATATGCTTAGCGTTGATTGCCTAGCTCGCTTCGTGCAAAATGTGATTTCTATGTCCTTTCTCAAAATATACTTGTGAGTTACATGCTTAATCTTGTGTGTCTAGCTTCCTTCGTGTCATAACATGATTTTTATACTTTGTTTGAAAATTGTATTATTATGTGTTTATTGGAATTGTTGGCTACTGTTCTTTGGAAACTCTCATGCGGTAATTATCAATCCATTAATAACGTAAAATAAAAGATCCGCATGTACCGGAACTAGTTATGTTACTTTATATCAGGTTTTGATCTCTTGGGCTCAGGTCCTTAAAATGTGGGACTCTGTCTGCCCCTCATGTTTCGATCCTTTGAGTTTTGGTCCCTAAAATGCAGGATTTCGCATGCCCAAGCTCTTCGCCGTGTTTGCTACGGTCCAACATTTAGATACCACTCCTTTGATTGACGCTCTTAGGGGAGTGTTGCAACACTTAAGTCTTGTATATCTGACGTGGTCACTGGTCTACCCGGGTACTGTGAAATAAATAATTGATAATTTAACTTCCAGTTTTGGATTATTATTTTGGAGGCCCTTTTGTTGGCATTATTACTTGGGAGACCCTTCGTTGGCATTTCTATATCCGATAACTGTGCATAACGGTTGGATTCTTTGATTCTAATTTCGAACTATTTCATTATTTAACACTGTTGTCGCAAACTCTGATAATGTTTTACTTATATTATGTTACTGTTATTTTATTTAAACATGTAACCCTGTATCCTTTCTCAGCCTTCCTGTTTTTACATGCTAAGGTGTATCTCACTCAGCATTTATTGCTGACATTCAAAAATCTGCGGTCTGTTTCATTCCCCCGCAGGTCTAGGAGCTGGGAGTATGGAGTAGCGGGATTCGAGACTCACCTAGATTATCATGCGTCATCACTCTACGATGAGAACACTAGTTTAAAATCATTATCACAATATTGTAGCCTATTTGCAGCCTAAAGAAAATCATGTAATAACTTGTTGGTATTAAGTTTGTACGTGGAATGTTTTGTTCTCGATTTCCACTTAGCACTCTTCCAGTCTCTCCCGAGCCCGATTAAGAGAGTGTTACAACACCCCTAAAGGTTATGCATTTTTATTCTCAAAGAAAAGATATAATCGTTTTTTTAGGAAAATACATCATTTTGTAAAATAAAATCCAAGGCCAACTCCAATGGTGGAGGTCTCCCTCACCCCCCTCGTTCAACTGTTTAACTTCATAATATTCACAATACTGTCCTTTACCCTCCAACACTGGAGGTCTCCCCCACCCCTCCATCCATCATCAACTATTATTTTATTCAACTATTTCTATATTATTTTTTTATTTTCTATAGTTCATTAACTATTTTACATTAATTTATAATCATGTAAATGTTAATTCACAAGAATTAATTTTTTTAATATGGTAATTAAAATTAACATTTAAAATTGTGAAATTAAGGAAATTCAAAATAATTTAATGAGTGAGAAAAATCATCTTCGATTATTATTACGATCTCGTTAAACGTTGAAGATTGAATAAGATGGTCATGGTTTAAGAGAGAATAACATTTCTATACCTTGACTTTTGTGATTGTGGGAAGGGGAAGGAAACTGGATATTATTAAAATAATAAGGAAAAAATCAATCTTAAATTATATCTCCACAATATTTTTTATTTTCTGCATTAGTCACAATAATACCTTAATTACAACTTATATCTCCACAACCTTTTCCCTAATTTCTCATCACTTCTTATCTCAAACGTACAAAAAAAAGAAACAAAAATAAATCAAACTAATTGCTCTAATTTTCTAAAATTTACGAATAAAAAATAAATCAAAGTAACTTCTACCGATTATTATCTCCTATATTGAAACTAAATCCCAAAAAAATTTCCTATTTTTTACTCTCCCATATCTAACAAATCACTCAACGAAATTAAAAAAAAAAAAATATAAAGAAAGAAAGAAAGAAAGAAACCAGTTGGGGAGGAGAGAGGGAGGCGAGATTGGTGGGCCACGCACAGTCTCGTCCGTGTGCTCGCCGCCCCCGACCCTGCTGATTAAGCTCCTTCGTCGCCACCGCCACCTCCCCGTTGGAGGGCTAATCCACCAAGAAAGCTCCCCCCACACCACTGTTGGAGTTGACCTAAGGAAATATTTCCCTTTATTGATAATTAGAGAGTAGCCCGTGCCCTCAGGACGCTATCGTAAAGTTAGAATTTTTTACTAGTTCAAGCCAACAATATGTTAATTCTATATTACTAATAATTGCAATCATCGTAAATTTTAAAATAATATTCCTCAAAGTTTGCAAAAAAAAATATATAATATTCCTCAAATAGTTGTAATTTCACGGTTAAGATCAGCGTGGTTAAGATCAAAAGAATCCTATGGCATAAAAGAAATTTCAAAACAACATTGTCAACATCTATTTTACAACTTGTTAACTTGTAAAATAGATGTGGAAATATTTTCTAGATTTATCATACGCCTAAACAAATATTTGATATCCAACTAATTTGAGAAGTGAAACAGTTCTATCTGAGGAGGAAAAAAAGGAAACCATTACTCATTTTTTTTTTGAGAAAAAAGGAAACCACTGTTCAAAAAAGGAAACCACCGTTCAAACAAAGGAAACATTTCCTAATTTTATCAGATGCCTAAATTAATTTCCGCCATAACAGAATTCCCCCACCGACTGTGTAGAATCCATCTATAAATCTAACGTTCTTCTTCTTATCTTCCTCCAAACCCCCAAATACAGAGCGGAAATTGGAAGTTCGCGTCTTTCCTTCTTGAGTTCCCGATTATCCAACTACCAAACCCTACCTGGAACAATCCATTCTGATTCTTCACCTTTTCCATCTGAGATCACCTGTTAAAACCCACCCTCCTCTGAATTTCTGTTAACCAATTCCTAATAGAGAAGAAGATGGGTTGTGATATCACGAAGAAAATCAGCGTTCTTCAGTTGAACGAGAGGCTCCAAGAAGATTCTGAGGAGGTCGTCATGGGTTCTAAACATCTTCTTGCGAATCCGGAAGCAGAACAAGAAGGAAGCAAAAACCCAGAATTAACAGAGGATTTAATCATTGAGATCCTCGCGAAGCTGCCAGTGAAGTCTTTGAACAGATTCATATGGGTATGCAAACACTGGTACAACCTTATCATCTCTCCCAGATTCATTGCCAAGTACCGTGAAATCAACCCCACGAAGGCCACAATCTCCGCATACTGTTCTTCTATTCGTTCCAAAACTCGTCCTCCGAAAACAACAACCACAGTCTCCTTCCTATTTAACGATGTCCCCATGGATCTTACACTTCCTCTTCAGGCAAAAAAGATAAAGATCGTGGGTTGTTCTGAAGGGGTAATTTGCTTATCTCTCACTGAAGACGAAGACAGATTCATGCTGTGGAACCCTGCCTCTGGACAATGCAGAGAAATCGGTGCAATGAAAAATCGACCTCCATCGAGTAAAGCAGTGGAGAGTGATCTCTGTGCTTCTGGGTTTTTCTTCGATCCGATTGCAAATACTTTTAAGGTGGTGAGGGTGGTTTTTCTTTACAACCACAAGAAAAGGACCCGGAAACAGAATGTGGCACAGGTTAGTATTTTCTCATTGAGTGATGATTCGTGGAGGTATACGGAAGTAAATGTCCCTTTCCAACTCTGGGGTAGTTTCAGTAGTTTGATGACTCGGGTTGTTTGTTTGAAGAGATACATGTATTGGGCTATAGGACTGCATTCTTGTGATTTCATGACATGCGACGAGGTGTTCATCCTCCGTTTTGACATGGTCACCGAGTCCTTTAATAAGATGAAGACACCCCACTGCAACAAGAAAGTGTGTAAGCGAATCGCGCCTCATGAAGAATCTCTTGCCTTCATTATTCACCATGATTATGCTACAATGAGAAAGGGAGATTTGAGGTCCTGGTACGAGGTGTGGGTGATGAATGATGATCAGGATCAACCCTCGTGGAGGAGATTGAGTTTCTTTAGTCCTCCCATGCTTGTAGATTGTCACTTGGGTTTTATCAGCAAAGGTGATGTTGATTGGGTAGCGATGACCAATTTTAATGATAAAAAAGATCGCTTCTTGTACAATCCCAGAACAGGAGAGACCAAGAAGATTTCAGGGGACGATGAATACTTTCAGTCCTCATACAGTGAGAGTATTGTTTCGTCTCTGATGATGGCAACGAAGCAACGTTTTCTGTAATTGCTGATCAGTTTTTGTATTTAGGAACATCGTTAGTGTTGAGCCTAGCTGCCACAACAACAATGTTTAGGTTTGGTTTGATTTGATTTCGAATATTGTTTCGTGTTATTCATCTCTACTTCCATGATTTCTGCTCCTAGGTATTTGATAAGTTCCTACTCTTTACTTGATGAACCTAATTTTGAATTACTTCTCCAACCTCTATTTAATGGTTCACTTAATCAGGCTAAACTAAACACTCATTGGGACCACATTTATTACCGGCTCTGAAACTCCATTGTATTGTCGTCTTATCCTTTTGACAATTGATTCATGTCTTGTAGCTGTAGGTTCTTGTACATTACACTTAAGGTTATAACCGCTATATCTCTGTTTCTCAACTCCTATTATGGTAACTGAGCCAGGGTCGGTCATGGTTCATGACTCATATGCGAAACATCACTCGTGAATGGCAGTCTAAAACTTACAGATGAATTGACCTGATGTCATCATCCGGGTTTTAAATCATTTCATCAAATGGAACCATTTGCGTTCCATTAGCATGTTTAAGGTCAATTTGAAACTTTTTTTCCTTTATAACAGGCTAAAAGTTCAAAGATCGCACCAATCATCCAGAGATTCAAATTTGTTCAGTTTTCTCCTGAATCGCCAAGCCAGTGACAACATTTTGGTTCAAAATTTGATTTGTTTTCTTACAACTGCCAAGAGTAGAAAGGAGAGTTCAGAACTAAGATTGATCTCGCGAAGGAAAATGATAAAGTCAAATGGATTTATCTGCACTCTTAGAGAAAATCGTTTACCTGAAGTTTGACAAAGTTTGATAATTAAAGGAGTGTCTACATGTTTACCTTCTTTCACTCCCGACATGGTCCTAGACGGTACACAAAGAGACACTTAGTCTTCGCATCCTTTCTTGCAAGTTGTAATGGAAAAGCTTGCTCCCGAAATAAATAACCAATGAAATTCATAAGAGTCTCACAGCACAGACCACCAAACATTCATCTTTTTTTGCCTAAGACTTGATTTTATTTGGTGCAGATAGTCCAAAACATAGTCCTAGTCCGCAGCCACGTAGACCTATAAGCAATATGCAGATGGCTACTCAATAGTGCTCTATGCAAATCAGATTATGCCATGTCAGCTCACTGGGCCATGAGACAAGGTCCCTTCGAGACATCAGCTCGCACAGGAATCAGGGGATCGAGTGGTTTGGAGGCTGGGATAAGGCCCGTCACAGGTGGATCATGTCCCATCTACGACCCATGTGTGTCATGAAGAAGACTCGCGCACCCCTCCGTATATACAGGACCAGTTCTGAAACAGTTTTATGACATGGCCATATCCACGATATCCCGAGATATACGCCATCTCTACCTAATGGGGGCTGTGATTAGCTCCATATAGCCACGATATCCTTCTCATACAGTGAGAGTATTGCTTCGTCTCTGATGATGGCAACGAAACAACGTTTTCTGTAATTGTTGATCAGTTTTTGTGTTTAGGAACATCGTTAGTGTTGAGTCTAGCTGCCACAGAAACTACGTTTAGGTTTTGTTTTGATTTGGAATGTATTGTCTTGTGTTAGTCATCTCTACTTCTATGATTTCTGCTTGTAGGTATTTGATAAGATTTTTTACTCTTTACTTGATGAAGCTGATTCTGAACTACTTCTCCAACCTCTATTTAATGCTTCACCTGATCAGGCTAAAGACTCATTGGGACATCCTTTAATACCTGCTCTGAAACTCCATTGCATTGTCGTCTAATCCTCATGACAGTTGATTCATGTCTTGTAGGTTCTTGTACATTACACTGAGAGACTCTCAGGTTATAACAGCTATATCTTTGTTTCTCAACTCCTATTATGGTAACTGAGCCAGGGTAGGTTATGCTTCATGACTCGTATGCGAAACATCCCGCATGAATGACAGTCTAAAAATTACTGATGAATTGACCTGATGTCATCAATCGGGGTTTTTAATCAATTCATCAAATGGAACCATTTGCGTCCGTTTAGAATGTTTAAGGTCAATATGAAATTTATTACTATCAGGCTAAAGGCTCAAAGATTGCCTCCAATCATCCAGAGATTCAAATCTGTTCCCTTTTCTCCTGAATCGCCAAGCCAGTGACAACATGTTGGTATAAAAAATTGTTTCATTTTCTTACAACTGCTAAGAGAAGAAAGGAGAGTTTAGAATTAAGATTGATCTCGTGATGGAAAATGATAGTCAAATGGATTAATCTGCAATCTCAGAGAAGATTGTTTACCTGAAGGTTGGCAAAGTATGATAATTTAAGGAGTGTCTACATTTTTACCTTTTTTCACTCTTGACATGGTCCTAGACGGTATACAAAAAGACACTATGTCTTCGTATCCTTTCTTCTAAGTTGTAACGGAAAAGCTTGCTCCCAAAATAAGTAACGTCTAATTTCCGCCGGTGAATCCTTAAGAGTCTCGTGGCACGGACCACTAAACTTTCATCTCTTTTTGCATACGACTTGATTTTAATTGGTGCAGATAGTCCAAAACATAGTCCTAGTCCGCAGCCACATGGACTTATCGGCAATACGCAGATGACTACTCAACAGTGCTCCATGTACATCAGATTATGCCATTTCAGCTGACTAGGACGGGAATCAGGGGATTGAGTGGCTTGGAGGTTAGAATAAGGCTCGTCGCATGTGGATCATGTCACAACGGCGACCCTTGTGTGTCAAGAAGAAGACGTGCGCACCCCTCCGTATATACAGGACCAGTTCAAAAACGGTTATCCGACGTGGCCATAATCACCATATCCCGAGATATATGCCATCTCTAGCTAATGGGGGCCATAATTAGCTCCATATAGCCACGTAACCCCCCCCCCCCTCCATGTCTATTACCACTTGTTTTGTATATATATAGAGGTCATCCTCTTCATAGAGGTTCAAATGATCTTTGATTTGAAACCCTAGCAAGATATCTCTCCTCTCTGTGACACAATTGACTTATTTACATTCTCTACTACACTCATCTATGTGGTCCCATACTTGGTCACTTGTATTGTTGTGGTTTTGCTCTCTGTAGCAGGGCTACGCTTAATCATCCCGATCAGCAATCTTTGTCTACATTGGTGAAACCGACGTGCAATTCAAGAACCATCAAGTGATCCAAACATGTCCCAACTTGAAGACGACAAAATTTATAACAATTGTCCCAACCATATTGTTCCCCCTACACTTCTAGTCAACCAGCTCAATAACCCTCATTTAGTGAATCAGCAACAACTAGCTCCTACTAATGTTGCAACAATGGCGATCCAAAGAATTGAAATTGCAATGCAGAACCATATGTCTCAGATGTTGCAGCTCGTCAACAGTATGATGGATGCATCAAAAAAAATGAGTGATGCCCTAAGAAGAGAAGTTTCAACAATGCAGAGTGCCCTAAACTTACAGCCTCCACCACCGTTGGGGCCTACAGTACAACCTGTACACGCGCTTAGAGATTCTAAAACTCCACTCGCTGTAATCACGAGAAATTCATCTTATGCAGTCCATGTGCCTAGAGAAACTCCTAGCGCCACTCCATAGAATCAGAACCATGCCCCTTATATTCCGCTTGCACCATATATTCCAGCTACCGACCCCCAATCATTTGTCGCATATGTAACGAGGAATATGCCAGTCCCAACATCAACACCTACCATGACAGCACTGGAGCAAAGGTTAGAGAATTTCATGAAAGCGAAGGAACCAGGAGCAACATAATGACAAGCGTAGAATGCATTCACCCATTCCAATGAAGGTGTACTGGATGCTTAACCATGCAGGATACAAGGCTCCAAAAAGGGGCAAATTTGACGAAGTAAATGGCAATTCTCATGAACATGTCATGAGATTCATTTATCTAGTAGGTCCCTATGGAGCAGACAAAAACTTGAGGACGTGAGAATTTCCCAAGTCCTTGGGACATGTGGCATGTAAGTGGTATAGGCTCCTTGAGTCTAATTCCATATCCACTTGGGAGGACATAGTGAAGAATTCTTACATCCAATTCTTCCAAGTTGAAGAGAAATCACAACAATTCATCTTACTTGCATAGCTTAGAAGGATGATGATGATGGGGTCACATTCATCAAAAAATTCCACTTGAAGTCATTGGAATGCGCAAAAGAGGTCCCTGAGCACAGATTTGGGGAAGTATGCCTTACATGCATGCTTCTAGAATACTATGAGAAGCTCATCAACCACCATCTACGAAATTTTCCAAACTGATTGACTGCACTAGAAATATTGAGGTCACCGTGGAGAAGAAGAGGAAAAATTCCTCACACACCAGCCAGCCTTTCAAAATTAGGCGCTTCAAGTACAACAGAAGTAGGGACACTGAAATCCATGTTGTGGCATCCCCACAGAAGTACCAAAAAACTGAGACCAGCCCAGTTCCACCAATCAGTTGCACATTTGGTGAAATTGTGAATCTAAGAAAACATTGGAGGAAGGATGGAGTGTTGCCTGCATTGGAGATGCCACCAATGTAATACCCCGTAATTTGGTCAGGGGTAAATTGGTAATTTTGGAGGCGAAATGTGAATCTTAAATTATTCGGGAAGTTTATCGTAATTTTGTGTGAATTTTAGAATGTGAAACGGTAATTTTTCGTGTATATTAGTGTTATCGCGTATGTGACCACCGCGTTAGATGATGCGACGACCACACTATAACACACCCACTATTACTACTACTATAATTATTATTTTTATTAATATTATTAATATTATTATTAGTATTATTATTATTATTATATTATTATCTCTCACCCCCGTCCTTATCTCTCTCCCCCCTCTTTCTTTGCCTTCACGCCAACGGCATTGCCGCCGCCCCAACCATCACCGACTCCAACCTTCTACAACCCTCCATACCCGCCCTCAGCTCTCTATATAAGCCCCCAAACGCTGCTGCCCTCCCCTAGCAGCTCACTCTCACACCCACCACCAGTTCACCACCTCCACCACCGTGCCCCACCATCGTCGTCAACCTCGCCACCATCAGCCTTTTCTCCACTGCCTTCATCTCTCTCTCTCTCTCTCTTTCCTTTGTC
Source organism: Linanthus parryae (assembly GCA_023055425.1). Classification (NCBI taxonomy): domain Eukaryota; kingdom Viridiplantae; phylum Streptophyta; class Magnoliopsida; order Ericales; family Polemoniaceae; genus Linanthus; species Linanthus parryae. The sequence goes on along the minus strand of JALGPY010000001.1, from coordinate 71,639,967 downwards.
TCAGCTCACAGTGAGCAACCCAGAAAGCTACGGAAGCAGTGGTAGCAGTCGAGAGGACCACCACCACCACCACCGCGTTTCCGGCGAGAAACCACTGGGAAGAGGAAGCCAACCCACTGCAACCCAGCACCCTCCCCCTTTCTCTCACTCTCTGCTCACAGTGAGCGAAATCTGAAGCAAAAACCAGCAGCAAAGTAGGGACCAGCCACCGCCGCCACACTCGACGGAAACCACCGAGAGAGAACCCACCGGAGCTCTCTCTCTCTCCCTCTGTTATCCCTCTCGGTTCCCTCCCACTCTCCTCTCTGTACCAACCCAGAAAGAAGAATGAAGAAGTAGAAGGACGCAGCAGCCTCCGGCCGTAGCAGAGCCGCCAACACCGCCGCCGGACGCCATTAAAACCGGCGAGGATTTAGCCCAATGAATCCGGAGCCACCCAATCGATCTCTTCCAACCAAATCGACCCCCTGAGGTCCGACCAACACTCAGGAGGCCTCAGAATCTTCCAGCAGCAACCGGAGAGCCACCGTCGGCCTCACCACCGCGAGCTCCGACGAGACGTCGACCCGGCTCAAATTGATAGGATCTCAGCTCTCCGATGGCCGGAAATGGCCCTGCAACAAAGCTAGACCTAGGTTTGAGACGAAGAGAGAAGACGAGAGAGAAGAGATTGAGAGAATGAAAGAATTGCAGAGAGAAAGGGGAGGAAATTGATATTTTCATTCATGAACCAAAATTACATTCAATACCCCCTTTTATACTAGCAGGGGGAGGTAATTGTAATTAAGCTAAACTAGTAACAGCTGCTGACTCAGCAGCCGTTACTAGAGGACCAATCACAAGCCACGGAAGAGCCACGCTGGATCAACTCAGTGGCGCCACTCCAATACGGCACCGTTCCATTTAATAATTCAAATGGAACGGTCAAAGATGAATGAATGGCGTAGATCTTCCCGGTAGTCTGATCGGACGGTAGCTGCTCTTCCTTATTTCACGACCACAGTTTGTCCCACTTTGCACTTAAGTCCTAATTAGACAACCACCGTTTGTGAGTGGTTTCAGTTTAGTCCCTGCCATGAAACCTGACAAGTCCCTCCCCCTTACAATAAGCTTGTCCTCAAGCTTTAAACTGAGGGAATTGATCCCTCAGCTTGTAATAATCCTCCCAAGTGGCTTCCTCAGGAGAAAGATTGAGCCACTGTACCAACACCTGGACAGAAGAAGAGTTGCCTTGCTTGACCAACCTTCTTTCCAAAATAGCTACAGGCTCCACCAAAAACTGTCCTTCAGGACCCACAGGAGGCAATGTAGGAGAGACAGAGTAGTTTCCCACAGCTTGCTTCAGCTGAGATACATGGAAAACTGGGTGCACCTTTGAACTATCAGGGAGCTTAAGCTTATAGGCCACTTTTCCCACCTTGTGCATCACCTGAAAAGGGCCATAAAACCTAGCAGAAAGCTTGTAATTGCTCCTGAGCTGAATGGAGCTCTGTCTATAAGGTTGCAGTTTGAGAAAAACCCAATCCCCAACTTGAAAAGTCCTCTCTGTCCTGTGCTTGTTAGCATAAGTGACCATCCTCTCTTGGGCTTTGGAAAGATTGTCTTTTAGCAAATGCAGCAACTTAGCTCTATCCCTCACAAACTCATCCACCTCAGTGATGCCAGTACTGTTGAGCTGGTGAAAATTGTAATGCTGAGGAGGAAATCCATATAATGCTTGAAAGGGAGTCATTTGCAGAGCATTGTGATAATTGGTATTATACCACCATTCAGCTAAGCTCAACCACTTAGCCCATTTCTTAGGTCTATCCCCAGTCAAACACCTGAGGTAGACTTCTAGGCATTGGTTCAATCTTTCACTCTGACCATCTGTTTGAGGGTGATAAGCAGTAGTATACTTCAGCTGAGTTCCCATAGCTTTGAACAATGTATTCCAGAAATGGCTGAGAAAAATGGGATCCCTGTCACTAACTATGGAGCTAGGGAGACCATGTAGCTTGCATACATTGTGGAAGAAGACCTCAGCTACCCCATCAGCTGTATAAGGGTGAGTCAAAGCAATAAAGTGACCATATTTAGTCAACCTGTCAATCACTACCAAAATAGTGGTTTTGCCTTCTGAAGCTGGTAAACCTTCCACAAAGTCCATAGCAATGTGATTCCAAGACTGATCTGGAATTGGTAAGGGTTGCAGCAATCCTGGATAGGGAAGATGCTCAGATTTCATTCTCTGACATATGTCACACTGTTTAACCCAAGCTTTCACTTGTTTCTTCATCCCACTCCAAGTGAATAATGATTTTATTCTCTTATAAGTACCAAGGATACCAGAGTGTCCACCCACCCCAGTATTGTGCAGCTCTTTTATGATTTGTGCCCTGAGGTCAGTTTGATCTCCCACATACAACAACTTGCCTTGTTTAAGAACTCCATCCTCTAAAGAATACCCTGGCACCCCCACTGGATCTATAGCTAGCACCACCATCTGTGCTTGTACCCAAGCATCACCCTTATAGCTGTCTTTGAGGTCTTTCAACCACTTAGGTGTCACATTGGATACAGCTGCACACTGAGCTTGCTCTTCTTGTAACAACACAGCACTTCTAGACAAAGCATCAGCAGCCTTGTTATCTTGCCCCTTCTTATAATGAATTTCATATTGCAACCCTAGGAGCTTGGAGATCCACTTCTGCTGCAAAACTGTTGTCAATTTTTGCTCCAGCAAATATTTGAGACTGTGGTGATCAGTATTGATAATGAATTTAGCTCCTTCCAAATAAGGTCTCCATTTTGCTATTGCATGCACCAATGCTAGCAATTCTTTCTCATAAGTGGATAGCCCCAAATGTCTTGCAGAAAGTGCCTTACTATAGTAGGCTATTGGTTTGTGCTGCTGCATAAGCACAGCCCCAATTCCATCATGACAAGCATCAGTCTCCACCACAAATATCTCTTTAAAGTTTGGCAATGCCAAAACAGGAGCTGTTAGCATTGCTTGTTTGAGTTTCTCAAATGCTCTAGTGGCTTCTTCACACCATACAAAACTTCCTTTTTTAAGCAGTTGAGTGAGAGGTCTGGCTATTGCTCCATAACCTCTGAAAAATCTTCTGTAATAACCAGTAAGTCCCAAAAATCCCCTGAGTTCTTTAATGTTTTTAGGGGTAGGCCAATCAGCCATGGCTTTCAGCTTCTTGGGATCTGTTTGTACTCCTTCTTTACTGATGATGTGACCCAGATATTCCACTGAACTCATTCCAAAACAGCACTTACTCATTTTAGCAAAGAGCTGGTGATATCTCATAGTGTCAAACACTAGTTTGAGGTGGTGCTGATGCTCATGCATATTAGTGTTGTAGATCAATATATCATCAAAAAATACCAGTACCATTTTTCTTAGGAAATCTTTGAATACCTCATTCATGAGACATTGAAATGTGGCTGGGGCATTAGTAAGCCCAAATGGCATTACTTTAAACTCATATAAACCTTGATGAGTTCTAAATGCAGTCTTGTAGATGTCATGTTCTGCCATTCTCACCTGGTGATAACCAGCCCTCAAATCCAGCTTTGTGAATACAGTGGCATCTCTCAATTCATCCATCAACTCATCTATAACTGGTATTGGGAATTTGTTCTTGATGGTAATGTCATTCAATCCCCTATAATCCACACAAAATCTCCAAGTTCCATCCTTCTTCTTGACCAAAAGAACAGGTGCTGCAAATGGACTAGTACTGGGTTGTATTGTACCACTTTCCAGCATTTCCTTAACCATTTTCTCCATCTCATTGTTCTGCAAAAATGGATATCTATATGGCCTCAAGCAAACTGGATTTTCTCCCTCTTTGAGTGGAATTTGGTGGTCCTGAGCTCTCTTGGGAGGTAATTGAGTGGGTTCAGCAAAAATGTCCTGATATTGTTGTATTAGTGGCTGCAATTGTGCTGGTATCTCTGGCTTTTCATCAATGGAATTAATGGTGTATAGTTGAGCTGACATGAGTGGTAGCTGTTGATTGTAGTACTTCTGCATTGCTTGAAGTTGTACTTCAGTCACAGAGTTGTCTGTAGTGCTAGCTGGTAATATCACTTCCTTTCCTTGATATGTGAAACCAAAAGCTCTAGTGTTGAAATCCAGGGAGATGGGGCTCACTTCCTTCAACCATTGAGCTCCTAGCACCAAATCACATCCACCTAGTGGCAGCACTCTCAAATCAGTTTGAATGGTACATTTTTGCAGCTGAATTTTCACTTGTTGACACACTCCTGTGCTTTCAATCACACTCCCATCAGCCACTGAAACTTGCATTGTTTTGTCACCAGAAATCTTACAATCCACTTTTCTAGCTGTTGTTTGGTCAATGAAATTATGTGTACTCCCAGTATCAATTAAAATGTGCACCACTTTTCCATTAATATGGCCAACAATTCTAATGGTGTCAGCAGCTGTCATCCCAGACATAGCATGCACAGAAATACTAGGAGTTAATTCAGCACTCGCCATTTCAACTGTTTCTGGAAGCTCTTCAATGTTGTTGTCCTCAGCTGCCATAGCCTCTTTGTCATCCTCCTCTTCATTACCAATTAACAAATATAAGGTCTTCTTAGTGCATTTATGTCCTGGGGTATAAGATTCATCACAATAGAAACAAAGTTTTTTTGTCTCTTTTTTCCTTCATTTCTGCTGCAGATAATCTCTTGAACACTGGTGGACTCTTTTGTACTGTGCTAGCTTCTTTCAAGGTAGAATGTGACTCCTCCTTGTTTTGCCACCAGCTCCCATTCTTGCTCTTGTTAACACTGGAGTTCATAGAGTTATGTTTCAGCCAACCCCTCATGTTGTTTTGAATAGTCATCTCCACTGAATTAATGTGCATTTCTTGTAATCTAGCCATAGCCTTGGCCTGAGATAAAGTTTGAGGAAATTGCAGTTGAACTGCACTTTGTATGTCACTTTTGAGTCCACTCAGAAATATTTTGATAAAATATCTATCATCCATCCAAGGAAACATAGCTTTCACTCTAGGTCTTAGAGTCTCAAACCTGTTTTGGTACTCCAATACAGTGGTTTGCTGCACCAATTTGCTAAACTCTCCTAGCAAATTCTCATGACCAGGCTCAGCAAATTCTCCACAAATCATCTCACCAAATTGTGTCCAAGTTAACTTTTCTAGCTCAGCAATCTCAGATCTATACCAGCTCTCAGCTTCACCTTCCATGTGCAGTGATACTAGTACTAATTTCTGCTGGTCATTCATCTTATAGATCTGAAAATACCTCTCAACCTTCTGTAACCAGCCCAAAGGATCTTGTCCATTAAACCTAGGGCACTCCAACTTAGGCATTGGGATTGTGGAATTTGTATAGTTCTTAACACATACATTTTCTTCTTCTTTCATAACACCTTTCAACACTGAATTAGGTATGAAATCAGGCCTTCTAAACAATCCATCTCCACATGAAGTACTCTCATGATCCATTTCTATCTTCTCTTTACATTTCGGAGTGTTCATATTCCTCTGATTATTCAACAACTTCCTAAACTGCTCATCAAATTTGTGCTCAATTCTCTCAATTCCAGAATCTAACTCAAGCTTCAAATTCATAGAAATTTCTGTAAATTTATGATTAATACCTTCGCCGAGGCTCACGAATTGAACTCGTAGATCATCCAGCGTTTGTTCTACCTCGTTGATTCGCTCCTCTATCACATCAACCCTAACCACTGGATCTGAAGAATCCATCTGCTGATCCTTCTTCCTTGTCACCATTTCTGCTCCGCCGTGGTTCGAAACCAGGCTCTGATACCAACTTGATAGGATCTCAGCTCTCCGATGGCCGGAAATGGCCCTACAACAAAGCTAGACCTAGGTTTGAGACGAAGAGAGAAGACGAGAGAGAAGAGATTGAGAGAATGAAAGAATTGCAGAGAGAAAGGGGAGGAAATTGATATTTTCATTCATGAACCAAAATTACATTCAATACCCCCTTTTATACTAGCAGGGGGAGGTAATTGTAATTAAGCTAAACTAGTAACAGCTGCTGACTCAGCAGCCGTTACTAGAGGACCAATCACAAGCCACGGAAGAGCCACGCTGGATCAACTCAGTGGCGCCACTCCAATACGGCACCGTTCCATTTAATAATTCAAATGGAACGGTCAAAGATGAATGAATGGCGTAGATCTTCCCGGTAGTCTGATCGGACGGTAGCTGCTCTTCCTTATTTCACGACCACAGTTTGTCCCACTTTGCACTTAAGTCCTAATTAGACAACCACCGTTTGTGAGTGGTTTCAGTTTAGTCCCTGCCATGAAACCTGACACAAATCAGCGTTGTTTCTTGAGTTTCTTCGATCAGGTGCACTCTAAATCTCTCCCCCAGACTTGTTTCTGTACTTAGAATCGCATTTCATGGCGTTGGTTCGAGTTTTGATTCGGAAGTTTCATTTTTTTCTTGCTTTAGGGTTGTTTATGTGGTTTCTACAAAACTATGGGTAATAATCATAGCATCTAAAAACTGTTTTGGGTAGATGGAGGGAATTTAGTTAAATTTTGGTAGAACTTGGGGGCCTCCTTGCCATTTAACCATCTGATTATATAAAAACAAAAATAAATCAAGAATTTAGTGTTTAACTAAATTTCTACAACTCATGGTGTCCTTTTTAATTGAACAAAAGTGTACAAAATATATGTTAGCTAAATAGTATTGTTTTCTTGAAATTTTACAAGTTAGAAATGTATTTCATAGTTTATATATTCCTTTTAAATAAGCAATTGTTTTGAATAATTTGGCTACCTAATTAACATTTTATGATTTAAATTAGCATCTTCTTATTTAATAGAAAGTGTTTGTTTTATTTCCGAGTCATTTTACAAGTGGTTATTTCATAGCTAGGCTATTCAAATGTATATATTGTCTATTTAAGAATAAAATTAGGTTGACAAATTAACATGTTGTGAATATAAGAGTTAATTTGAGTTAGGCTTTTGTATAATGTTAATCTATTAGGGGAAAAAATTAATAAGCGTTGTTTGGGAGACTTAGGTGATTCCTAATAAGACTCGTTAGACTTATAGCACTACATGTTGTATACTTGAGTAAATAATTTGTAATTGAATAAGGAAATGTAATTTGTAGGTGACGAGTTTATTGACGAAGGCTACGTGTCTTTCTAAAGGATCGTTACGTGCTATTTGATGAGAATTAAGGTGAGTATACATGCCAAGTCTTGCGTGCCAAGCTTCCTTCGTGTCAAACGTGGATTTATGCTATGTCTCAAAATCGTATTTGTTATTTGATACTTGTCGGATTTGTTCATTCATTCTTTGGAAAATCCCACACGATATAATTAATCCGTAATAACTTAAAGTGGAAAGATTTGTGTGGGGAACGTCATTTGGATTATTGTTGATTTGGTTTGGTCGTTGTTGACTTCGTCCACACGACCCTGATATTATTTAGCCCGGTTGCAATTTTCCTCGGGTTTGCTCCTTGTACTCACTCCTTCTGGCCGCAAGAACCCTGTTAGGGGTGTCGACACTTAAGGTCTTGGAAGCTTGTGATGGGATATGATTATGATACGATTGAATTTTCCCCGTTCAACTCAAGAATTAACCTGGATATTTCTGGATTAGCAATTTATTAATGAGGACTTGGAATGTTTATGAGAATATCAGAGTTGGATTATTGGAATTGAGGATACTGGTTATGAGTTAAAGGATGGTTTTTCTGGAAATTTCTGGAATCGTGTCTGGAACTTGAGAATATTTTTATTACTCAATTGTCTTTTACTTCCGTTGTGCAAAATTTATTATTTACTGTCGTACTTAAATTATCGTTTCCTCTGTGTTTGACATGCTTGGGTGTTGCTCACTCAGTATTTATTGCTGACTTTGAAACTGCGGTTCCTGTTTTCCTTCCCATCGCAGGTTTAGAAGCAGGAGACTTGGTGTACCAGGGTACGGGACTCACCTAGATGAATATCATCACGTTTAGATCTAGTTTGTTAACTAAGCCTGGTGTAGTAATTTTGAAACACGCGTTTTATTCAGAGACTTGTGTAATGTTTAAGACTTATGTACTGTTTAATATTATGTAATAAATAATTCAGGATGTTATGCTTTTGATTTCCACCGTCACCTTTGGCATCGCCCTCCTCGGCTTTCCGGTCCGAAACGGGGAGCTTAGGAATCACGGGTTGTTGCAACCAACTGGAGAGCATCACGAGACCCCAATTGGTGGGAATGCCACCGAACGATCTCGCATCCCAAAAAAAAGTAGGGAACTCAAGTTCATAATAAATAGTAAAGTGAAGGAAGGAGAGATGGTTCTCGAATGCCCACCAAAGGATGTGCAAGACAACCCTCTCCCTTCACATTCAGTGTAAAAATCCAAGGGAAAAGATATTATTTTTACTCCTATGTGGAAGAAGCTAAGTATGAAGGAACTACTTCAGAGTTCCATGAATAAGAGAACTACAATTGGGACACCGAGGATGCGCGCGCAGTCAGAGTTGTGTACACGTCCAAGTTTCAATCTTTCTATGACGAGATGGGATTTTCAGAGGCCGGTCGTATGGAGATGACGAAGATCATACTGCGAGTGGCTAGAGACTTCAAAGAAAGTTGGTTCTCCACTAAAGGATATGTGGTCAAAGCAGTCCGAACAGTGTCCACAACAATGTGCTTTTCATAGGCAGACAAGAAGGAAGAAGGACAACATAGCAAGCCCTTGTATGTAATTGTTTCCATCAATGGGTCGATTCAAGAGATCTCTAGTTGTTGGAGGAGCATCAGCAACGAGCTCTCCATGAACAGTTTGAAGATAGCAGGCATCCCAGCGATGATTATTGCCAGACGACATGTGCCCTATGTGGCTTTGGAAATGATTCCAGAATGACACTAGGGTTTGTTCGCACGAAGCCACAAGTGGGAAAGATAAACTTATCAGCTAAATTCCATTTGATAGATGCAAACACAACCTACAACATGATTCGGGGATGATCATTGCTCCACAAATTTGATGAAGCTCCATCCACGACACACCAACTGATGAAGGCCATTTGGCAAGGAAGGGTGGTGGATATTCCGACATTCACAAATATTTTCAATATGAATGAAGCCTACCTAGATGAGGCAGTTTGGTGGAACAAGATAGGACATATGGAAGCTCAAGAACCCTTCAGCCCCACCCCTCTACCAATTGGGAGAGAATTAAAGATCAGTCACCTGCAGGAATAATGTTGTGCAGAGAGAATGATTACTAACTACTCTTCATGAGTCAACTTGTTTCCCTTAAGGGGGTGCCGACACTTAACTAGTATTCATGTTGGATTTGTTCTGCCTGTTATCGGAATCTAAATATGTGCAAGCACAAGTGCAAAATCACATAAATGAAGGGCTGAATTGCGTCTAACCAATAAAACATGTGGGGTGAAAGGTAGTATAAAATATCAAGTGACGTATTAATTTAGACACCCCCACACTTGTCAATACATGTCACTAGTTAATGTAGAAAGGCGTTCCATCCAAACCTACCTAGTCACAACGAGAACGTAAAATGGGCACGTCCACCAATAAGACCAACCTTAGACCTTGTGCCAATGATGTGAGCACTGCAACAATATCCTCCTGTGAGAATCATGCACGTGGTGACTCAATTGCAACTTAAGCTTGGTATGACTTATTTGCAACTTAAGTGTACTTATAAGTTGATGACAAATATGCTTATGACAAAAAATTGAAGAAAAAAGTTTTGAAAGCAATTAATAAGTCAATTATGTTGTTTAGTATTGATTGCCACGATGCTCTCGATGTGTTTACATCCAGCCATATAATTGATGATTATATCCATATAAATTTTCAACAAAAAATGTACATCATTTCTAATGTCTGAGTACCATGTTAAAAATTGTTAACGAATACGTAATAGTAACAGATGTCGGAAACAAAACGAATAATTAATAAAATAGTAAACTACAAACATTAAGCTAGGCATATGTCGCATTTATCCTGTCGCTGCTACATTCTAGAGCTCTTGTGATTTCTAAATGCACTAAATTCATATGGTTTGTGCTTGATTCTAGTTGACTAAATTTTGCTTCATAAGGGGATTATCCCATACCTCAGAGTTCTATCAGTCTTCGACTCTTATTATTGCATCAGAACCCTCTTCTTGAAAATTTGTTCTCCGAATAAAGCTATGCAATGCCATACTTGCACAAACAATTTTTTCTTGAGTTTTACCTAAATATGGACGCATGTCCCTGAGGATTGCCCAACGTGCCTTCCATACACCAAAAGTACGCTCAATTACACTACGTAAAAAAGAATGAGCTTTATTGAAAAATTCTTTTTCATTACGAGGTCGACTACTGTTCTTGAAAATTTGATGATGGTAGCGCTCTCCCTTATAGGGTGTGAGATACCCAGATTTTGTTGGATAACTCACATCTACCAAATAGAATTCACCTTCAATACATAAACTTCAGAACTAAATTTCCAAATAAAAAAAATCACCTTCAAATTTTAACATAATGAAAGAGTAAGTTCTACCTTGTTGTGGGTGAGAAAATTTATTTTGCCTGGTTCATTGAAAACCATGCTAAATACTCTTAAGTCATGCATAGGCCCTTCCCACCCTGTTGATACAAAGATAAATGACATATCAAAGTTGCATGAAGCCGTGATATTTTGAGTTGAGATCCCCTTGTGACCATAATACTTGTCGGCATCATCCAAAGATGGTCTTACAAACAAATGAGTTCCATCGATTTCTCCGATACAATCATATAAATTTATGTCGTTATCATGTATTAATAAGTAAATAATTTCTATAGATCAAATTTAAAAAGGAACATAATTACTTTAGAAAGTCGATATTGTATTCGAGACGTCAGTTGGGGATGTATTTCTACTTCAGCGTGAATGAGTTGGATCCAAACTTCACTAAAAGAGAACAAGCATGAAGTATTTCATGCAAAGTCTGACATATGGTCTCACTTGAGCGTTGGAAATGTTCTCTCAAAACTCGATTACTCCGGCGTATTCCAAATAGGTGACGAAAATAACTATTGTCTTCGGGAGCAAGACCTCTAGGTTCAGCCGTTAACCCGTGCTCTTGTACAAGACATGTACAAAGTTCTCGAAAATTGACACTAAACATTTAAACTGTTTCCCAACATCGATTTCGATTCCCATGCAACAATTCCATCACCCATGCATAACCACTGAGTTTGATGTGTGAGATGGCTCTTTAGAAAGTGAGTATAGAAATACCATTCAACTATGGTTGCAGAAGCACACACAATCTCATCAGATTCATGTTGTTGGAGGCCATAATGTTAATGCATGCACCAATAAATGAAAGTATATATTAAAATACAAGACTTAATATATTATTCAAAAACAATTTTGAAATAGAAAGTCCATTAGAATTACCCGAAAGGTAATTCTACCCACAACAAGGTTGAACTTACCATTGTCAGATGAGCAATGGTCAAGAATAGTCTTAGAAATGGTCAAGAATATTCAAAATTTTAACCAATGCCAGGAAGCTTAAAGTAGCAAGTACGTGCAAAATTAACTCATATCATAGCCATACTTAACTTAATTGACATAAAAAGGGCACGCCTAAGCAAGTATAAATAGAAAACGATAGTTAGTGTATAAGCAAATCATGAAAGGTATGCCCCTCTAAACTAAATCCAGTCCTCATGTTTTGAAATTACCCGTGTCATGGGAGCTTCATTGCTAGGTTGAGATTAAAAAAAATCCCGACCAACCCAAGATAGACTAGAAGCTCCAGTTGTGGATAATGGTAGGTTGAGATTAAAAAAAATCCCTCCAACCCAATTAGTTAGTAATATGGTACAATACCCTACTCTTGGAGCCAAAAACTCACATCACTGAACCTCGAATTATCCATCGTGGTACGAGAAGCTGCAAGGGCTTCTAGTCCTGCTCGAATTTGTTGTGTCGAACTTACTTTGATACATTTTGAGCATTACGTCGCTCCTTCATTGCTTTACCATATGAGATATTTTTTCGGTTATAGATTGACTGCTTCCTTATGGGTCAGAAGTAGAAGTTGGAGTATTTATTCCTGTAGATTCCAGTATATCTTCTAATGGAGCACTATCATTCTTTAAGTTAATATTGAAATCGTCACCGCCACAGGAAAATAAACTCTTCACAATGTCACCATTAGGGGGTATATGGTTCATTGGGAAAAAGTTGCTCGGACCCAGTTGCAAGCGCACCTCCAAAAACAAAAGCCACGAGATTCTCATGAGTACAGGTGATTCTCTTAGTTGTGTGCACTTATGGTTTGCCTGAAAAAATACGTATATTTATTCAATCAAATATCAACAGAATATTTTTGTTATGTTCTAAAATTGATAATATAATAAACAAGCTTACTAAGACTATTATTGACCATTGTTTATCTGAACAAACCGGAATATTGGGCTGTATATCCCATCCAATGCCAGTAACGCCATGTCGACCATGTCTCTGTATCAACCATGCAGCCCTTTTTTTTCAAGAGACACCATTTATTTGTCAATTGCTTGTTAAAGTTCAGGTTATGCTTGTTTTTAAAACAATTCAAAATATTAGCCCAACCCCTGTTCTCAATGTCTCTGTTTTAACATTTTCAATCTCCATTTCTTTGAGGTTTAGCTTCAGATAAATCCCTAACAGCTCATGACTTTATTGTGCTTCCTCTTCTTCAAGGTCACTTTGTGTAGAAGTACATGGTGCCATTTTTAGTACCAATTAAAAGTGCAAGATATGATATACTACGAAATACATTGCAAGTACAAAATCAAAGTGTATATGAACAACTAACATATGTTTGAGATAAAGAAAGAAAAATTTATTATTATAATTGACAAAACTTTGTTTTAATACCAAAGTTAAAGTGTATACTTTACACAACTTTAGTTTGAACTGTTGGAGGCTAAACTTGATTTAGCCTAATTTATATTTGAAGTCCATAAATATTAAATAATTCAAGTCTTGAGGCCCACTAGTTATTGTATTGGTTAATGGGGGCTAGTAAGAATTATTAGCCAAATTAGTTAGTAATATGGTAGAAGAATCTAGAGAAATGATGAAATGTGTATCTCTAGAAGTGTCATATAAATATCTAGATGATGTCTCTAGGTGGAGAGATTACTAGATGATGTAATCTAGAATCCTCCTAAACTCCCTGTTAATAGGGACTTGTACTCTACCATTGTGTAAGTGTTCAAGTAAGTCTTCTATCATGTCTTCTAATAAGTCTTCCATGAAGAGTCCTAGCAAGTGTCCTTGTATGTCTCTCCTATGAAGTCTTCTATTAAGACTTCTATGTAATGTACTAGTCAATATCTAGTTCTTGTCCTCTTAATTGTATCAATCAAATATATTGTTCTACATTCTCTCTATATTTTCCACCACTCCCCTGTTTCACCAAACATAGCCTCCCAATCTCCTCTTAAAACCAACAAAGTGGTATCAGAGCCTCCTACATCCAACAAAGTGGTTTAAGAGCCAAGTCGATAGCAAGATGGCGAATGTTTATGTCCAATGTCCTCGCCTCACCAAGGAGAACTATTTCACATGGACATTGCGCATGAAGGCTATTCTAGGCGCACATGGTGCTTGGGATGTAGTGGAGAATGACTACGAAGACCTTGAAGGAGACTTGAGTCCAACTCAAAAAGAGGAATTAGAAGAGGTACGTAAGAAAGATAAAAAAGATCTTGCCCTCATCCATTCTTCCTTAGATGACAACATGCTTGAGAATATTGTTTTTGCGACCACCTCCAAGAGAGCTTGGGAGATTCTTCAAAACTCTCAAAAGGGTGGTGAGAGATTCAAAAAGTTGCAACTCCATATTCTTAGAGGTGAGTTTGAATCTCTTCATATGAATAATTCGGAAACAATTTCGGATTATTTCTCTCGCGTTTTGACCATCTCTAATCAAATGAAGAGATATGGAGATGAAAGTTTGAATGATAGTTACATTGTTGAGAAAATATTACGCTCTTTACATCACAATTTTGATCATGTTGTTGTATCCATCGAAGGATGTAGATATGTTAGCAAGTTGTCCATTGATGAACTTATGGACTCGCTACAAGATCATGAGGAAAGAATGAAGAGGAGGAAAGAAGAGTCCATGGTGCTACAAAGCAACATAAGTTGGAGAATAAACTATATCAATGTGGAATGGCGAGGAGGACGTGGACATGAAGCAAATCAAAAAGGAGGAAGAGAAGAAAAAGGAGATTAAAATCCACATTATTAAAAAGAAATGGGCCAAAGTTCCCACTCACCAAGGGAAGGTGGAAGGTATAAGTATGAGAATTCTCACGTGTTATGTTACAAATATTATGATTTTGGTCATTACGCTTCCAAGTGTAGAAGTACCACTAATCATGTGCAAGAGAAAGTGAATTTTGGTGAGAGAAGTCAAGGGGGAGATCATATGTTGTTGATGGCTCACCAAGAGCATGTTGTTGAAGTTGAGGAGATTACAAAATCTCCTAGTGAATTATGGAAGAATCTTGACCCCATTGTGTCAAGTAAAGATAAGATATTTCCCACCAACAAGGACAAGATTGAGGAGCATGAATACCAAGGAGACATTAACTTAGAAGAGATGCAAGATAGCTTCGAGAAGGAAGAGGTTGCGGCGCAAGAAGAGCAACATGAGTGCGCCAAGGAAAACATTGAAGAAGAGGCGACATTACATATTCAAGATAAATAAGGCCATCAAGACGTTGGAGATCACATAGTGGAGAAGGTCCAAGAAGATAGTGAACAAGCGGTGAAACAAGAATTTAAGCCATTTCGTGAGCCGTATGATGATGAAATGAGAAGTCACTCTCTTCAATTTGAATTCGAAAATTCTACATTCGACACAGGATGGATAAATATGGAGAAATTCTTTGAAGAGAATGACGAAGCTCGGATGAACGATAGCAAGTCTCAAATGATGGAGACAAGAGACCGTGACCAATTGAAGAGATTTCTCAAGAATGTCAACACGTGTAGGATCTCTAAGAAGAAGAGGTTGAATGTGCTCACGTCCATGGAGATGGATTTGAATACCACCGCTATTGAAGGACATGGAGCTCATAAGAAGACTTAGTTTCACCCCTTCAAGCTAAAATGCTAAATCAAGTTTAAGAGGGGTGTTAGAGGCTAAACTTGATTTAGCCTAATTTATATTTGAAGTCCATAAATATTAAATAATTCAAGTCTTAAGGCCCACTAGTTATTGTATTGGTTAATGGGGGCTAGTAAGAATTATTAGCCTAATTAGTTTGTAATATGGTAGAAGAATCTAGAGAAAGATGAAATGTGTATCTCTAGAAGTGTCATACAAAATATCTAGATGTTGTTTCTAGGTGGAGAGATTACTAGATGATGTAATCTAGAATCATCATAAACTCCCTATTAATAGGGACTTGTACTCTACCATTGTGTAAGTGTTCAAGTAAGTCTTTTATCATGTCTTCTTGTAAGTCTTCCATGAAGAGTCCTTGCAAGTGTCCTTGTATGTCTCTCCTATGAAGTCTTCTATTAAGACTTCTATGTAATGTACTAGCCAATATCTAGTTCTTGTCCTCTTACTTGTATCAATCAAATATATTGTTCTACATTCTCTCTCTAAGTTCCACCACTTCTCTTCCACCAAATAGCCTATCTAATCTCTTCCTACATCCTAAATGAACTACTTCTTTCACAATGATTTTTTTTTTTTTTTTTGCAAATTTCAAGCGTGAGTGAAAATTAGGTTTCCTTATTACGATAAATGCATTTGAACTTTCATTACGGTTTGAAAAATAGTTTTTTTTTTTTTTATTTTCTGTAAGCTTTAAATATACAATTAACACCCATGTCATACATAATATCCTATGTATATGAGATTTAAAAAAATTACCCTTATCTCAATGCATATTAGAAAAATCAACTCACTCTTACCTTTCATTGTATTATATATACACATTGTTGATTTCATTTATTCTCATTGAAACATATGCCGGACATGATGAAATATAAATGAATTTTAGAAGGAATAAAACACGTACTTACTTCATCTTAATACAAGCAAGAGTTTCGTTAACAATGACAGTTCGAGGTGCAAGAAGAAATTCGAGAAGAAAAAATATATACATTTCAGAAACAAATCAAATTTAAAATGATTCACTAACTGCATCAGTCTTTTCGACCTTCGCAGCGTTAGTCGCCAATGATGAGGGTTGTATCGATTTCCTCTCTAGACGCCGTTGTTCAGCTAATGTTGATAAGACCCATCTCTTGCAAAATATTTAACTTCATAAAAGTTGAGAGCTCCAGGTGAAATATTTTGAAGGCAAGTCATGCTACAGTAAAATCAGTTTGGTGGAGAGATAGCAGTTTGAGTAATTAGAGATCGAGAAATCAATTACTACTCAACTTCTACCTAACGTATGTAGTGTTTAATTGCAGGCACAATGCAACTACATTTCAATCACTGTTTCAAAAAATGTGTGGTTTATATTATTCTCAATAAACTTAATTCTCTGTTTCAGACTACGTAACATCAGTGTTGAGTTTTCTTTTATTAATAAATGAGATAGTAGTTGAAACAACAATAAAGCACCACATACATTAGAGAACAAACAACAACGGAGCAGGGAAAAAAAGTAGCTAAAACAGAAAAATAGACCATGAATGTTAATTGAAGTGAAATAAGTACCTAACTTTTGTGTAATTACATATAAGGACTGTGGACTATATGTTCTTTATACCAGCTATCTAGAAAAAAAACTCAAAAAAATATCTAAACCCCAACTTTTTCTTAAGCTCTTTTTTATACTATGAACTTATAAGTCCAAATATAAAATTTTAACATATACGTCCACACGAAACACTACGTATAAGTTGTCTTCAACTTACAATTCATAATTGACTTTTAAGCGACTTATAAGTCATACCAACCCCCCCCCCTCCTCCAATATGCTAGTGCAAGTGAAAAATCATATATAAATGAAGGACCGACGTGCGTTTAACCAATAAAAACATGTGAGGAGCAAAATATTATAAAATACCAAGTGATGTATTAATGTCGATACCCCTACACTTGTCAATACATGTCACTAATTAATGTAGAAATGTGTGCAAATTCAACCTACTTCTCACATTGAGAATGTAAACTGGACACATCCACCAATAAGACAAACCCCAGACCTTGTGCCAATATGTGGGAACTGCAACAATCTCCTCCAGTGAGAATCATGCAACGTGGTGACTCACCGCCTCTCTCACTCACCCTTAATAGAATAAATAAATAACGTGTAGTCCATTAATACATTGAATCAGCTCAACCCGAAAAATAAAGCCCCCCTCACTCGACTCCCTTTATCATGACGCGTAGGCAGGGGTTAGTCTACTATACTGGCGTAGACTTCCAAAGCTTCATAGATGTGGTCACAACTAAGTGACCTCCTACCCCAACATTTAAGGGATTCAATTCCCATGGAACGAACTAATGGCCAGAGTACCCATGTCATCATCGCGGTACCAATAATCATGTCTCAACGGGGTGGAAACTTAAAAACTTGGTCCCATCTCTCGCGACCATCATAAGCCAACTAGTTAACATAACCTACATCATGGGAATGCGCTATGTATCGCTGATTACCGTCAACATTGCAAGAAAAATCAAAGCGCCTCCCTCACATTTCAATCAACAACTCCCCCATAAGCTCACTCAGATATGCGTCGCCTGGGACGGACATCGGTGGGTCTGGGTGGGTCGAATGTCATGGGCTGGCTGGGAAACTCATCCTCGGCTCACTGGTCATTTCCTGGGCTAGCATGCTCATGTAACTCTCCTATTACTCTCTTCCTCATATTCTGTAAAATCCTAGGGTATTTCAACACCTCTAGCGGATGTATAGTCTTGTTAGCATCCTCTATAATGTTATGCTTCGTACGGATACAGGATATAAAGTGCGGAAAGATGAGGAGCTTCCTAGTGGTGGTGAAGGAAGTCTCGAGGATTGTGCAATGGAGATAGGGGATATCAACTTGCATCTCCCTCATGAAGTTGTAGATCATAATCCATTCTCCCCCGTACAAAAAAGTATTATGTTTGGCAGGCAGAATGTTATGATTTCTTAAAAGCATTTAGCTTTTAGTATCCCCATTTAGGCATGGTTTGTTAATTCTCTGGCTTGAGTAGTTGGAGAAGCGTGAATATTCCCTGTCAACACCGCCACTCTAGAAGACAACAAAATACAATATGGTCCATTCTTTGGGTCATTAGACTGTTTTTAACCTGCTAATAGATGCAAACCTCACGGTCAGGCACCCTAGAATCATCCTAAAAAATAGCCTAGAAAAATCTCTTGGCTAAACCCAATTATTTTCACCCTTATGTTAACGAGGTCATCCGTTCCCTTGTTCACATGATGGCCATATGCCACAAACTCTCGAACAGGCGGAAAAGCCACATTCTCTCAGGCTTTGGAGAGCATTCAAACAAACAACCGTCCTTGAATATATCCCTGGTGTTTTTCAGCATGTCCTCATAGTAGAAAAGACTCGTATTTTTAAGGGAACATGGCTCGACTAGGTATTGGATGTGCTTGTTGGGGTACCTTGATGCACGTACTTGCCTCAGTCAAACATATCTTGGATGTAGATGGAAGAAGCCATATTTTCCATCTTTGGCGGACTACGCAAACTTGAACCCACACCGAAGGTTTTTATTTTCTTGTTTGGGTTTGTCCTGAAAATCTATACTCACTCGAGCGCTTCAATAACATAATCAATCCAATTGTACCAACAATCACAACTCTATTTCACACAAAAACTTAACGCAACTTGAAAACATAAAAGTAGACGAGACGAAGGGAAGACACAACCCGCTCACTCGAAGTAATCTTAAGAGTGCGATCAAAATTGTCGGGAGTTGACCAAACTAGAGGGAATTCCAGCCTCTACGGAATCACAACATGATTAATTGGTTTTGACGGAAGAAATTTCCCCTTAACCCTCCCTTCTTTGGTTTTAGCTGGATCTTGCTCGTAGTACTTTAAATCTTCACCTTGTCTCGTGGAGAACTTCGGTTGTTTTCTCCAAACTATATGATTTTTCGATAAATTGAGTGTTGTGAAATCTCTTTGTTGAGGGGAGGGTTTTGGTGGATTTAATGCTTAATTGATTAAGAAATGGGCGGAATCGAGTTTGGAGGCTTGGTTTTCTCTCAAGGAACTTCAATGGAGGAATGGGAGAAGCGGGGAAGAAACCAGTTGATTTTCCCTTTTTGTTGATAAAGTAACATGTCACCCTGGTAAAACCAACTAATGCGCACAAAAATTTCAATCTCGCAGCGACAGAATTGGTCATCCCCGCATCGAAATTTTCCAAATTTTGATCTCGCCATGTTGCAAGTGGTCCTTCCCGTGCTGAATATTCAACTCCCAACTCATTGTTTTTCTCATTGTAGTGGCCATCACCTCTCTCCGCGACAATATTTATCCAAGAGACCATCACCCTCTCTGCGATCAAAACATGTTTGAGGTGAACCCAAAATTCATTTTACTTTCCTCACTGCAAAAGTCATGAACTCTCATCGCAGTGAAATTTCATCAACCATGTCACTATTTTTCTCTCTGCAGCGAAGTATTAATGAGTGTGAGATGGTCCTTTTATTATTCTCATAGCAGCGAAAAGCATTCCACGTTGTGGAGACTATTGTTCTCGTTCTTCGATTTTTGTGCCCTCTTCTCCATTTCTCCACTCTTCTTTTCACCCAATGTAATGTGTGATCCCCAAGCTCTTTGAATGACATTCTCCTGAGAGTCGTTTGTACTCGCTCACTGGTTTCGGCCACATAACATATTTTATCATTTCTTTTTCATGAAGAATCCCCGAGATCCTTGCATGAGCCCTCAAATACGAACATGTTCGTACTCGCACACCGGGTCGGTTCTTTAATCTAACGACCAATGCATATGTCCAAAACAAACAATTTCCTCCTCCGGACCAATTATCAGCTCAAAAAAGCAAATAAACATAGAATCGTTCTTTTCTTTTTATCTCGTATTTTTTTATTTTTTATTTTTTATTTTTTATTTTTTTGTATTTTCTAATAAACCGCACACACAAAAAGTAAAACTAGATTGGCTGCCTCCCAATGAGAGCTTGTAATTTAAGGTCGATGGCCAGAGCAAGTCACCTTATGAATTTACGAAGGCTTGGTTCGGCTATCCACTGCCTTGAGCCTCTTGTCTTGATTTTTGCGCAGGACTTTGTGCGCTTTCACTTTCCTATAAACTTTTAGCATTTCCTATTTCGCCTATTCTTGTGATGTTTCTTCAAGTCTTGGTTTTGGTTCCTCTTTTAGCTTTCACTTCCCAGAACTTGGCCATGGCTAATTTCCATCGCCTTTTACCTTCTCTGGATGACATGCCTTAAACACTAGCTTCTCATCCAATTCCGGACTGGTGAGCTCATTGTTTTCCAAGTCAATATTGTCTCTCATTGTTTTTAAGAATTTCCTCCAAAATATTAGTGGCAATTCTTTTTCTTCCTTGATGTCCATAATGATAAATTTTCATAATCATGAAGTTGCCTACCTTCATGAGGAGAGTCTATATCATCCATGTAGCCCACACCAGTCGATTGATCAGCAAACTGTAAGCATACCCGAGAGGGACTTGGAACACTAATACCAAGTCTCCTAAATAAATATAGGGGCAATAGACTTACACTTGCAGCAAGATCACAAAGCCCCCTTGTTTAAAGGACACCCCAAGCTTGCGTGATAGGATCACACTACCCAAATCTCTCATCTTGGGAATGTCTCTTCTTATTACTACGCCATACGTCTCTGTGAGTTTGGTTGTTGTATTGAGTTGTTTCTTTCCCCATAGGATGTCCTTAACTTATTGTACTTGGGAATTCGGGTGAGTGCCTTGGGAAATTGAATGTTGATGCCGACTTGCTTGATCATATCCACAAACTGAGAAAATAGCTTCTTATCACCATCCCTCTTTAATATCATGGGGTACAGACACCCACAATTGGGGACTCACGACGATATCTTCATCACCGAAAATATCTATCTTGGTGGTCATTATCTGATCAGCTCTAATATGCGATGGATATGGAGGATCATGTGTCTCAAGTCCACTAAACAATTTCACTGATTACACATGCTCATTCGAGTTGTTGATGTGGTACTCATAAACATCCCTGGTGACCTGTAACTTGTCTAATTAGCGAGATGGCCAATCTGAGTCTCATGTGGCATCACCATTGCCTTGGTAGCTAAAAACCTCCCTTTTTTAACTTGTCCAATTTGTCATTACTATTTTCAGCAACCCATCATGTCCATAGCTATTTTTTTTATATAGCTGAAATGGAAGTCGAGGTGCATGATACAGTGGTTGAGGTTACTGTCCATGCGCATACACCCAGTTGTTTGGATTGCTCCTACTAAAATTAGGATGAATGAACTTGTTGTTCCATTGTATTTGCTGACCCATGTAGTTCACATCCTCTACGCTCTCTTGAGCTTTTATCATTTTCTTACCAATAGCTTTCGCCGGTGCCTGTGGATTCTTCTGATAAAAATCAGTGGTGAGTGCAGCTTTTTCTGAGTTCAGCGATTTCAACTAATTTTTGACTTCTGGATCAGTACTTGGACATTGGAGCCCGTAGATACCCGATCTTGTTGTCTCCCTCTTCAGAACATTGTCCAGCAAGTCTCGTGCAGTTCTGTCATCTAACCACATGCCCACTGGATAGCTGATCCAACTCCTTTGTAGTTTCCCTATCCAATGAAGCAAAAAAATAATGGACGAGCTTGTAGCAACGCTCTCCATGACTAGGAAACTTACGCAAGATTTGGTTGAACTTATTCCATGTCTCACCAAGCGAATCTTCATCCAACTGCACAAATCTGACTATCTCGCCCATGAACTCAGCCACTTTAGATGGCAGGTGGAACTTCCTCAAAAAATCAGTAGTGAGCTGATCCCAAGTAGTAATGGAGTGTCATGGCAAAGTTTTGAGCCACTCTTTTTCCCAATTAGCTAATGATAGGAATATCATGATCTATTCTTAAATTCCACGCATCATGAAAGTTCCGCAAATCTGATTTAAGTTGGCAAGGTGAGCATTCGGGTCATCAGTGGGTCTCCCGTAAACTGGAAATCCTCTGCACCATCTGGGTCAAGGAACTCTCAAGCTAAAAGTGTTGAGAAACTATCGCCGGTACACGTATCGCAGGCTAAAATTGGTCTCACTTGGCCTGGTATTACTGACCATGATAGGGTAATGTGGCCTATGATCTTGCGCATTTTTCGCCACATTCAGTTAAAGTTCCATTGGTGGAATGGGTGGTGGTGGCCCTACCTATTATGCATGTGCTGTCAACGCCGCAAGTTTATCTACCAACTCCTTAATTTTCTATTGAGCCTACTCAGGGCGAGCAGCCTCATCCGCCGAAGCCTAGAGGGTCCACTCAACCTCTGCACACTCAAATTCATCCAACCTCTTTATCTTTTCTATCAGTTCTCCATCCAAGAATGTATGTGTTAGGGTTTTTGAGTGGTGGGTGTAATGACTCGTTGGAAGAGCGGGTCATACACCATAGATATCACCTGAAAGCACAATCCACGAAGAACAATAGGTGGGCACAAGATATAAAATGAAAAGTAAAAATTTCCTGAGATTAATAACTAAAACAAAATTCTTAGTTCCCGGCAGAGGCGCCCAAAACTTGGTCTGACTCTCAATCACAAGTGCAGTGCGTCGATTATTGCGACACCCCGCGCCTCGCCGTGGGGAGAGATGCGGGAATGCCGTCCCGCGCCCGAGATTGCTCCCGGGTGCAAGGGGAGATAGAGTGGTAAACAAAACAAACATCGCATAATTATTTATTACAACCCAGAAGTCTTCAAAAGTGTAACATTACATACTATTAAACAGGATGAAACAAAGTCTAGGCGTTTCAATTATTTAAATACTAGATAACTAGGTGAGTCCGCGATATCCCCTTAAGCCGAGCTTCCTTCACCTAGACCTGCGGGGGAAAGAAACAAGACCGCAGTTTTTCCAAAGTCAGCACAAACGCTGAGCAAGTAAACACCCCAACATGTAAATCGGAAAGAGGCATATTTTATTTTAATAAAAGGAGGAATAATAAAGAAGTAAACAACACTTTATTTCAAATGACCAATATAAATTATCCAACTCATTATTTAATATTCCCAATCCATTTCCATATTTTCCAAAATAAACCAAGTCCATCCATCATCCATATGAAAAATCCACATTTAATATTTAGTTGTAGCGGGGAACAAACCAATCCAAAAATATAGAACCAACCATCTCGCATGCAACCAAGACCTTAAGTGTCGACACCCCCTTAAGACTCTAGCGGCCAGAAGGGTGAGTACATGGTGCGACTCGGGGCAATGGCAACCGAGCCAAATATAATAATCACAATATATATAGAAGAATTTGAATAGGGTTCCGCCGCACAACTGTTCCACTTTACGTTATTACATGTTATTAATCTCATGTGACAGTTTCCAAAAGAATCAATAAACAAGTATTTGAAATATCAAGTTAAGCACTTAATCACAAATCACATTTTGAGACGTAAAAATCATAGAAATAATTGGACACGAAATAAGGACGGGCACACTAGGTTAGGCATATTTACTCACCTCAAGTAGCACGACAAATGTCACGATAGCACCTATAGATACACGTAGCCCTCGTCTACGAATTCGTCACCACCTACAATTTATAATTCCTAAATTAATTACAAGTCTAATTATGCAAGTATGCAAAAATGCTATATCTCCTAATTTCTCATTTTTCTTTATCCCCCTTAACCCCATTAATTAATATCACAAAACAATTATTTAAAATAACACTTTTCTTTATAAAAATATTATAACTCATATAAATACAAGCTCATAAAATTATTAAGTAATAAAACTAATATTAAGTTTATACACTTTTATTTTATAGAAAATAATAATCTAATAAACAAACTACTTATTTATAAGTGACTATAAAAGTTAATTCAAACTAAATTAATTATAACTATTTATTTATTAGAAAATATATACACTATATAATAATTAAATTCAATAAAACAAGTCATACATATCTATAAACTTATGTCAAATAAACAATTTCTACTTTCTAGAAAAATAATCAAGTAATAGAAAATAATAGAAATAAGGATCTTTATTTAAAAAGTCTACTTTATTTTTATTTCACAAACTAACTTCCAACTTATTTATTTTTAACAATATTAACAAAATAGTCTATTTTGCTTCAAAATAACAATTTACAAACAATTAAAACTATTTAGTTAAACAACCCGAAATTATATAATCAAACCAAATCACACATTTTTAACTTGCTTACAAAACAACAATATTTCATATAAATATAACTCTATGTAATTTTAACAACTTATCTAATTTTATTTAGTCAAAATAATATATATAAACATTAGCTTATATCATTAATCCAAAAATAACACTTTAAAGTTTTGTATAAATAGGCAGTTTGCTAAAATACACACATCACCCCCAATCTTTGAGAAACTAAACATGCAGTTAACATCTTGTCCTCAACTTTTCAGAAATGACATAAACTATCCCCCTTTATGAACACAAGCATACAACTCAAACCCAACATCCCCGATTCGTGTTAGAGCTAACAAGATGTGATTTTGATGATTGGAAATGAACTAGAGAGTGATTTAGGACTCACCTATGCGAAAAATCGCGAGAAACGGTCAAGAAACGAAGCGGGTTTCGTCCTCGAAGGCGGCGGTCGGCAGGGATGAACACCAACGACGAATCGGACGATGGGGGCTCTGTTTGATGTTGCTAGAGTACTCCTCGGACCTCCAGGAGTGTTTTGGTTCAAACGGGAGCAAGTGGGTCGCTCCGGTTAGCTCGGGTGAGCTTCTCGCCGGATTTAATGGTGGCGGCGGCGGGTTTGGTGGCTCCGGGTGAACTGCAGCGTTTTGCTGCTGTAAAAACTCCTCTCTGCCGAGAAACAGAGAGGTTGAAGGCTTGAGGAGGTTGAAACAGTGAGAGAGTGAGAGAGGCAGAGGTGGTGGCGGCGTTTTGCCGTCGGGTTGGTTCGCCGGAGTTACTGGCGGCCTTCTCGGCGGCTGCTGCTGCTGCTACTACTGGTAGGGTGTAGCAGAGAGGAAGAGAGAAGGGTTTTAGAGGTTCAAACAGTGAGGGGAAGAGGTAGAGAGATGGTGGCGGGGTTGCTTCCCGTCGGGCTTCTCGCCGGAGGTGGCTGGTGGCGTTGGCGGCAGCAGCTGCTGCTGCTGCTGGTGGTTAGCAGAGAGGGAGAGAGGGAGAAGAGAGGAGGTGGAGAGGGTTGCTGTGGTGAAGATGAAGGGTGCGTTGGTGGTGGTGATGGGTGTGAGGGTGGTGGCGGCCGTGGGTGTGCAAAAAAGAGAGAGAGATGTGAGTTGGGTGTTTTGTTTCTGGTGTTGTGAAAACAAATGAGAGAGAGGCATTTTTAAATGCAAAATGTTACTTGGAGAGGTGAATTTCCTCCACCGCCCCAACCTTTATTTTTTTGTCAACTAGTTAGTTATGGTAGGGTGTTTTGGGAGTACTAAATTGATGTGTCAATCTAGTGGGTTGGGTACACGCTTTGGTATAATCACACAAATCACATAAAATGCTAAATAAATACACAATAAAAATACCGTTTTCTATAAAACTATTATATGAAATCCCCGAGTATATTACCAACCCAAAAATAATCAACACACCACTCGTAATAAAAATTAAATTTTATATTTGTCAATTGACCAATTTACCCTTCACAAATAGCCGGGGTATTACATCCTTCCCCCCTTAAAGAAAAGCTTCGTCCTCGAAGCTAAATCCACCCATACTCAATAATCATATCGTCTCTATAGAATGCAAATATATGTCTATATGATGATGCACAAATTATATCACGAAATGTACTAGGGTTAATATGAAATACTAAGATTTATTTTATAAACGCAAGGGTATTAAAAGCGAAAGGTTACATCCTCCCCTCCTTGGGGAGTGACGTCCCCGGAACTCAATTTACCTCATTAAATAGGTGGGGATACTTCTTTCTCATTTCATCTTCCGCTTCCCAAGTAGCTTCTTCTGTCTGATGGTTCGTCCATAAAACTTTCACCAACTTAACGCTCTTGGTACGCGTGTCCCTAGTCTTAGTGTCCAGAATCTTGACAGGGTGCTCCTCGTATGTAAGAGACGGGTCTAACTCAACCGGTTCAGGGTCTAATACGTGAGATGGGTCTGGTACATACTTCTTCAGTTGTGAAACGTGAAAGACATTGTGTACTCGTCCCAAATTAGAAGGTAGGTCTAGTCGATAAGCAACTTCCCCAATTCTCTCCAAGATGTCGTATGGTCCGATAAACTTTGGGCTCAATTTCCCTTTCTGATTGAATCTCGTTACTCCCTTAGTAGGTGAAACTTTGAGAAATGCTTTTTCTCCGATCTGGAATTCCAATGGCCTCCGTTTCTGATCCGCATAAGACTTATGCCTGTCCTGAGCTGCCTTCATTCTTTGCTGGATGAGTCGTACTTGATCCTTCATATCCTCGATAACTTGTGGGCCAATTACTATCGTCTCGCTGATGTCGTTCCAACATAGTGGTGATCGGCACTTCCTTCCATACAAAGCTTCATACGGTGCCATGCCAATGCTGGCGTGGTAGCTGTTGTTGTAGGAGAACTCTATCAAAGGTAGTTTGTCAACCCATGAGCCTTGGAAATCCATGACACAAGCTCTTAGCATGTCCTCCAATGTCTGAATTGTCTGTTCTGTTTGTCCGTCAGTAGCTGGGTGAAACGCTGTACTGAACCTCAACTGAGTTCCCAATGCATCCTGAAGAGCTCGCCAAAAATGAGATAGGAAGTTAGGGTCCCTATCAGAAATTATCGAACTTGGAACCCCATGATACCTCACTATGTTTTTAATATACGCGTCTGCTCTTTGCTCCATGTTCCACGTGTCTTTCATCGGGATGAACCTAGCTGTCTTGGTCAGTCGATCTACTACTACCCATATCTGGTTGAGTCCATTCTTTGACGTCGGCAAAGCAGTCACGAAATCCATCGAAATAGAATCCCACTTCCAAACTGGTACGTCTAGTGGTGAACTAAGCCTCCCATCCTCTTGTGTTTGAACTTCACCTTCTGACACGTCAAACATCTGGCTACGAATTCTGCTACCTCTTTCTTCATGTTAGGCCACCAGAACATCTTCTTCAAGTCTTTGTAGAGCTTGTCACCTCCAGGGTGTACTGAGTAAGGTGTGTTGTGCGCTTCACGCATCAATCTCTCCTTAGTTTCTGCACACTTCTGTGGTACGCACCACCTTCCTTTGTAGCGAATGCTTCCGTCCTCGTGAATCTTGAAGTCGTTAGCTTTTCCTTCAGCGATTTTCTTCCTGATTCTGTCTAGCTTCACCTCTCCAGCTTGGTTAGTCCTTATTTCCTCAAGGAAGTCTGGTACGGCTGTCATACTGCTGAGTAGGTTCTGCACTCCTCCTTGATCCATGACTTCAATCTCGAGCTTCCTGAATTCATGGCACAACCATTCTGGCAAAACTATCATTGCATTCAAGGCATGGCTCGCCTTTCGACTCAAGGCATCAGCAACTACGTTTGCTTTCCCTTCATGGTATTGGATACGCAAGTCGTAGTCCTTAATGATCTCTAGCCATCTTCGTTGTCTGTTGTTCAGCTCCTTCTGCGTGAAGATGTACTTTAAACTGCGGTGATCAGTGTAAAGCTTGCAAACGGCCCCATACAAGTGGTGTCTCCATATCTTCAGCGCGAAAACAATTGCTGCTAACTCTAAGTCGTGAGTAGCATAGTTTTCTTCGTGGGGTTTCAGCTGCCTTGAAGCATAGGCAATTACCCTTATATCTTGCATAAGTACACATCCTAGCCCTTTCTTCGATGCATCGCTGTACACTTCAAACTCGCCAGAGTCATTTGGTAGAGCTAATACTGGTGTTGTAGTCAGCTTTTCCTTCAGGGTCTGAAATGCTTCTTCACATTTGTCGTCCCAATGATACTTCACAGTCTTCTTCGTCAGCGCTGTCAGTGGTCTGGCAATTTTGGAGAAATCCTTCACGAAACGCCTGTAGTATCATGCTAAGCCAAGGAAACTTCTTATCTCGGACACGTTCTTCGGTGTGGGCCAATCTTTGACTGTTGAAATCTTTCCTGGATCCACTGATATTCCCTCTTTCGAGATGATGTGACCCAGAAATGGAACACGATTCAGCCAAAACTCACATTTGGACAATTTAGCATACAACCGTTCCTGTCTCAGAGTCTGCAACACTTCTCTGAGATGTTCCTCGTGCTTCTCCTCGTCTTTCGAGTACACAAGGATGTCATCGATGAAGACGACTACAAAACGGTCTAGGAATGGCCTCATCACTCGGTTCATCAGATCCATAAACACTGCAGGTGCATTGGTTAGACCAAAAGGCATTACTGTGAACTCGTAATGGCCATACCTCGTTCTAAAGGCTGTCTTCGGGATATCCTTCTCGGCTACCCGAAGTTGATGGTACCCTGACCTCAAGTCAATCTTCGAAAAGACACTAGCCCCTTGTAGTTGATCGAACAAGTCGTCAATCCGGGGTAGAGGGTACTTGTTCTTGATGGTTGCATTGTTCAACTCACGGTAGTCAATGCATAGCCTTAAGCTTCCATCTTTCTTCTTCACGAAAAGCACTGGTGCTCCCCAAGGTGAAACACTTGGCCTTATGTATCCCTTCTGTAGGAGTTCCTGCAATTGGTCCTTCAGCTCCTTCTGTTCTGCTGGTGCCATCCGATACGGTGCTTTCGAGATCGGCGCGGTTCCTGGTGCTAAGTCTAGAGTAAACTCCACCTCTCTTTTGGGTGGCATTCCTGGAATCTCGTCGGGAAATACGTCGGGAAATTCCTTCACGACAGGTATCTCTTCCAACAAATTCTCCTTCTTGGACACATCTTGGATGTAACACAAGTAGGAAGAATTCCCTCTCTTCACTTGGTTGACTATGGTCATTGCTGACACTAGTCTAATACAGGGCTCCTTTTTGATTCCACGATAAGAAATCTTCTCACCGTTGGGTCCTCTTAGCCGAACCTTTTGATCGTAGCAATCAATGACGGCTCGATACTTGCTAAGCCAATCCATCCCTAGGATGACGTCTATGCCTTTGAGATCGAACTTAATCAAATCCGCAGGCAAGGTATAGGCTAGAATTTTAACTTCTACTCCTTCGAATATAGTGTCACAAACTGCTATGTGGCCAGTGGGTGTTGCTACTGGGATAGATTTTCTAGATGACTTATTCAAACTCAATTTCTCAGCAAATGATGACGATATGAATGAGTACGATGCGCCAGAATCAAATAATATAAAGGCTGGGTGCTCATGGACAAGGAAAGTACCCGTGACAACTCCGTGAGCGGCTTCAGCCTCAGTCTTAGTCATGACTGCAATCCTTCCCACATTGGCATTCTGAGTTCGAGATCCTCCTGCTCCAGCTCCAGTGTTCACATTCCCCCCATGACCAGCGTTGTTGTTGCGGTTCTGAGCTCCTGCATTTCCCTGGTTGTAGTTTGGCTGCTTTCCATAGCCATCTCCCTGGTTGTTGCGGTTTCCAGGGTTCCTGTTTCCATATCCGATCTCCAGGACTGGCGGTTGCTGGTTCCCATGCTGCTGGCGGTTTCCCAGATAGTTGTTCTGGGGTTGCCTCTGATAATTCCCTCCTTGGTTCACTTGTTGATTCCCGCCTGGTCGAGCTCGACATTCATAAGCACGATGTCCCTTCTTGTTGCAGTTGTGGCTGATGACCAAGTTCCCCATACAGTCTCTTCCTGGGTGGTTTTGCTGACATCTCTTGCAGATGTAGCGACGAACTGGCTGAGCTACTTGCCACTGCTGGTTCTGATGGTTCCCTCCATTGTTTGGCTTCAACTTCTTGTTACTGCTGCTACCTCCTGCTTCAGCTGCCTTGCGTTTCCCGCGAAACTCATCCTGCACCTCCTGGACTTGCCACATATCAGCTGCTCGATCATAAGCCTCGTGCAAAGTGTCATAAGTCCTGCTACGCATGATCTTCTGCAACTGGAGGTGTAGTCCCGAAATGAACTTGTTGATCTTATCATCCTCATCGGGTACAGTGTGGCCTGCAAACCTCAGTAGCTCTACGAACTTTTTGAAGTAGTCCGTAACTGAGCCGTTCCCTTGCCTCAGATTGTTGAACTCATTGCACTTTAGTCTCTTGACATGTGCTGGGTAGAACCGAGTCCTAAGAGCAGTCTTAAAGGCTTCCCAGTTGAAATTGGGTCGAGCCAGCAAGACCTCTTGACTGGTTGTCCACCAATCATCTGCGTCATGTGACAGATGAATGATGGCGCAGTTGATCTTCTCATCATCGGGGCAATGCACAACCCTAAGCAGCTTCTCAAAATGTCTGATCCAATTCTCCAGTTCAACGGGATCTTCCTTCCCACTGAATTGGCGAGGATTCAGATCAGCTATCTGCTTGGCATAGCTTTGCCTTCCACGCTCTTCATTACTAACCACTCGGTCCATGATTTGCGTCATCTGGGCCATCTGTGCAGCTAGTTGTTCCACTGTGGGTTGATTATTTCCTGCAGCTGCCATTTGTTCTTGGCTGACTCTCCTGGTGTAGTAGCGCAGGGGTCTATCAGTCATATTCCTACACTATCACCTATTTTATTATTGCTTATTTTACCAAAGATAAATAGTTAAAGTGAATTATCTCAGGAAATGCATGGTATCCTATTCACATAGCACATATATTCCATCTAATAAATCAAGCATACAATCCTTCTTCATATTATCATGTAAGCATATACCAACACATATATCTCATGCTTCAAACCAGCCAACTCATATATCACATGTCTCAAAATGTCATTCCAAATTGGAAATGGACGTGGGTGGGTGGGACTTCAATAAGAGTAACACTACCCATCCCCCAAGCGGCTTGTCAAATTTTAATTTTTCTTATCCTATATTCATTTTAAGTTGCCCTACAGGTTTTAATTCATTTTTGGATTGCCCGCTCTGATACCACCTGCGACACCCCCCATCTCTCCCCACGGCGAGGCGCGGGGTGTCGCAATTATAGTAATTATGTAACGTCCCGTAAAATTGTTTCTATAATCGACGCACTGCACTTGCGATTGAGAGTCGATTATAGTAATTTAGTGGCTCGGGGTGTGTTTTAAGTTATTAATTATTATGCAAAGGTTTGTTGTTGTTTTACTAATACTACTGAACGAGTATGTAAGCAAAACGTTGAACTCATGGATATGAACAGATAAAAGAGGTACTAAGGCGCCTCGTTGGAGCACTAGAGTTGATTCAATATGAACTTGTGATTCTTGAAACACAATGTATTATCCACCTCTAACCAGGTGTCAATGGTGTGATCCCAACTTCTATTCAAAGATCCAACTTTTACCTAGCTTCACTAATCCACATTTTTTCCGTTTATTTAGTGGAAACTAGCTAAACATTAAGTGTACGACATTTCTAACAAACCTTACTTTTCTTCATTGATTGATATGAGCACGTGATTCATCTAGCTACCAATACTCTACATTTCTTCAATTTGTCACCAATAATCATGTCAAATTATTTAGAATCAGTTATTCTATGAAATAAATAGAAAATATAAACATATATAGGTAGCACTAATACATCTTTAAGCAAATCATGAAGCAAATAAATTTCATGTTCAAGATTGTGGAACCATCCTCCAAGCACCAAAAACGAGACATAGCGAATAGAGTCTAGCTACTAATCACAATATCAAAGCCAATATTAATGAACATGTTTGATACCAAAGAGTGTGATAAATGAGAAGAATAAGTAAAACGCTAGAAACGTCGCGACTCCGGGTGAAATCCATGTCTTCGCCTTGATCCCTTGCTCCAAAATCTCTTCTACGATGAATAACGATGAAATATTTATTCAATGTCCAATTATCTCCTAATAGAGCTGCAAGGTTTTCCATTGTGAAGTCCCCTGTGAAATCCCGAGTCAAGAGTTGAAAAATGTAGTAGCCCTGCAAATTTGGCGTGCCCAGCATATCTCGTCGCATCGGCAGCATACCATGGGGAAGATGTCGGTACCATGGTCGTAGTGATGTCGGTCCCAATCCCCAGCTCTATAATAATTTCGCCGTGGTAGCCATCACCTCTCGCCACGCTGAATAGTGTGGTTCTTCTAGGTTTCTTCTTGCTCTTCCCTTCGTGGTCTCATCATGTCTTGAACTCTGAGCATTTCTCGACGTCAATTTTCCTCTCCTGATGATTCTTCCCGATGTCCTCGCATCCTTGCTCCTCATTCCATTCCGAGCATCTTCTTCTTGCTCCCGTTCTTTTTCATCCGCTTGTTTTTTAACTTTTCCTGCACTCATCCTTGCATCGTTGTGGATGCACTCCACAACATGTACCTTAAACAATCATCAATAACCGAATTTCATATCGACGGAGAGAATATGCACGGTAGCAACAAAATATAGTTCATAATGCATGAAACGCTCACAATTCCTCCGAAACTCCCTCGAGCTTCAATAACGCCAAATCACCAAGACTCAGTTGAAGCTCACCGCAAACCCCTCAAAATGGCAGCCCAGATAGCTCAATAGCTACCTCCCAAATCTCTATATATCTCTCTCACGACTCTTTATTTCCCCATGGTACCGACATCACTACGACCATCTTCATCATCATCACCACCCATCACCATCATCTCTCTCTAAGTCTCCCGTCCACCCTTTCGACAATCGACATCAACTAAGGGAGTTTGCCCAATCAAGGACAACCGAGCCCGATAACACCTCGACATGCATACCTCTCTCTCTCTCTCTCTCTCTCTCTCTCTCTCTCTCTCTCCCTGCGATCTAACGGGCGAGGCCACCCTCAAGCTTCCAGAAGCAGCCGATAGCAGTCTGCCGCCAATCATCAACGCCAAATTATGACATTAGCTGAAACTTTGAATTTCTCTGTCTCTTCGCCATGTCTTTCAAGATATTGTTTCTCCGTCATCATTATGAGTCTCTCAAACCTATTTTTTGGGGATATTGAATGTATATTTACATTCATGAGATTAGAGAGCACTTAGATAAGTTATCCCTCTTCATGCATACGCTAATTAGTGACTTTGATAGGAAATCACTAGGATCTCAAATGACCTGTGGTGCATGATCCATCAAGTTAGTGGCACAATCATTCACTCACTCATGTCGAAGAATAATAATAATAATAATAATAATAATAATAATAATAATAATAATAATAATAATAATAATAATAATAATAATAATAATAATAATAATAATACATAATTTTATCTATATTACAGATAAACATATAACTACTTGCATATAATATTATTATATATATTAAAAATAGCTTTCACATAATATTCAACGTGTGCAAAATCATGAGTATTCTGAATGAGGTATGTAAAAAAATTGTACATTGAATCTAACCCAAAATCATAATAAACTAGTAAAGAAGACATTTCGGAATTTTCAATTTAAGTTTTTGTTAATATTACTTACTTTTTTATTGAATTGAATTTTGCTTAATACGTTAATACTAAATTTAAAAAAATAAAGAAAATGAATTGTATTTTTCATTGTATTAAGGGCACTAAAAATTTTATTATCTTAATTATAAACAATATACTTCCTATGTTCTATCTCTATCTTCCAAGTTTGCATTTTGTCACTATTCACCGGGTCACTTTGATCCGATGATTTGATAAGTAAAACGATGTAAGAATTTGGTAAACTTTGCAAGGTGTTGTTGAGTAAACTTTACTCTACAACACCATGAAAAAATTATCAAAAAATTACATCGTCTTGCTATCCAAATAATCGGGTCAAAGTGACCCAGTTACGGAAGAAAAAGTCAAACGAGGAAGATAGAGAGAGAACGGACCAAGTACGCCAATTTGTCCTTGTAGAATAGAAAATTTTACCATTCCTAATATTTTTAGCTTAATTAATTTATCTGACACGATAGAAGTTTAGGTGAAGTGATGAAATTATGGACCTGGAAGTAGGGTGAACGTCGACCAGGCGATGTCTGTTGTAACAGAACTCTTGTTTCAGAGCTCTGTTACCGGTTTGTTATAACTTGTGGGTATTCGAGCAAGAACGACGAAAGCAAAATAAGAACGAAACAGATATTTAACGTGGTCCACACACGAATTCGTAACGAACCCGCTAGCTACTCCACGGACAGAACCAGATAATTTATTGAGAAGAGAACCCGATTACAATGCACGCCATGGCCGTGACGACCACGGCGGCCATCCGATAACACACCACCCGACACACAAAACAAAAGCTTCTCAAAGCACAAACAATAAAACCCGTGTGTGTTGTAGCATTACAAAAAGAGCCTTTATATAGGCAACAAGTGCAAGACTTGTTGCCAAAGAAACAACAAGCCATTTGACCGTCCAAAACATTACCAAAAGAAACAAGGAACCATTAGAAAACCTTTGACTTTCCATTGGACAAATCTTTCCAATTTTATACAAGTCAAACACCCAACAAATCTCCACCTTGACTTGAATCATCTCAGCAACCTTGAAAGCAGAATCTAATGTTTCTCTTCTCAAACCTGAACCGGATGCGTCTCCCAGAACCAGAAACGAGCACGTCTCCCCAGACAGATATTTCGCAGCTGTATGCGAAACCCGGATCGCCAAATCGTTGCTCCAACTACCATGCGTTCCTGCAACGACTGCGCCTGATGTGAATGCAATCCAAAACAACAACAAGTGCTCAACCCAGAACCAGACTCGAATACATTCACTGAGAAAGCAGGACCGAATGTATTCCAGATGCGCCCAATTGCGCCAGACAGATGCACCGTGACAGAAGGCCCAGATATCGCTACCAGACCCGATGCACTTAGCGAAGAGTGCCCCAACAGTTGTCATGCCCGATGCGCCCCGTATGCCTCAGATGCGCCAGATGCTCGCCAGAAAAAGATCTCGCCATATGCGAGCACAATGCGTGTCATGGTACACGCCCAAAGACCATATGCACGCCATAACAAACTTGTGCATAATGCGCGCCAGAATTAGAACCAGATGGCGTGCCTGAAATCTCACGCGCCAGATGCTCCATGTCGTTGCTCCAACTCCAACGAGTTCTTGCAACGCATGAGCCAGAACCAGATTCAATTCACACACCAGATGCTCCACGCCGAGAGCCGGATTGTGCCTGAACGTCAATCAGAACGCCAGATGCGCGTGAACTGCCAGATTCGGGCCAGTACCGGATGCGTGCTAGATTTGCCAGATCCCTTGCACGCCTAATCAGATGTGCGCCAGATCGCTACGAAAGGAGCCCAGATAGCCCCCTTCATGGGGATTCAGATGGTGCGTGTACCTACTTCTCTCTCACGAACAGATCGATCTTGATCGCCAAACCAGGCATCGTTCTTGGCTGAATCTCGAAACCCAAACTCCCGATAGCCTGCTCCACCTGAATCGCGAAACCCTAGCTTTGAATTCCACCAGAACGGGAAACCTAGCTCTAGGCTCCACCCGGATCTTGGAACCTGGCTCTGATACTAGTTTGTTGGAACACAACTCCTGTTTCAGAGCTCTGTTACCGGTTTGTTACAACCTGTGGGTATTCGAGCAAGAACGACGATGGCAAAACAAGAACGAGGCGGATATTTAACGTGGTTCACTAACAAATTCGTAACGAACCCGCTAGCTACTCCACGGCCAGAACCAGATATTTTATTGAGAAGAGAACCCGATTACAATGCACGACGTGGCCGTGACGGCCACGGTGGCCACCCGATAACACAACACTCGACACACAAAACAAAATCTCTCAAAGCACAAACAATAAAACCCTTGTGTGTTGTAGCATTACAAAAAGAGCCTTTATATAGGCCACAACTGTAAGATCTGTTGCCAAAGCAACAACAAGCAATTTGACCATCCAAAATATTACCAAAAGAAACAAGGAACCATTAGAAAACCTTTGACTTTCCATTGGACCAATCTTGCCAATTTGATACAAGCCAAACACCCAACAATGTCTAAGCGACCGCCTAATGGCTAATGCTTGGATGGATGTTGCCTTCCTAAGGCGCCTTGGGCGATCGCCTTTTGACAACTATAATCATTACTATGTTTATTCATATTTAGAGAAAGAAACAAATAACACTAGAAGAGTAAATTAATGCTACTAAAGTTTACCACTAGGAAAGTAAATTAGACTTGCAAACCTATCAAACTTTCAAGATATTAAGAGCTTTAAAATTGGATCATACTCGAGCTGCCAGTGGAAGAGAGTTAAATTAATGCTACTAAATTTGATTTGTGCAATAGAGTAAGAACTTGTAAACTTATTACGAAGACCTTGAGAGTTTTGAGTATACTCCAGCTTGGATGAAAGAAATAAAATTAGTGCTACCAATTTTAAATTATGACAATATATTAAAGTGTAAAAGACAAAATGCACCCTTCTTAGATGGATTATATACAAAAACAACCCTGTTATTCGGGAATATACGAAAACCACTCATGTCTCCGTTAGCATCTAACGGCGCACTAACGTAGGGGTGAAAAGATATATTTACCCTCGTTTCAGAACAAAATGTCACAGTAGAAATTGCCTCTTCTCCCTTCCCTCACATTTCTAACCTCAGCCTCCTCTCTCTTATCTCTGCATCAACCCCGAACCCAGATAAGCATCACCCCCAAACACCATCTCCGTTCGAAGCACAAGAGGAGGCGCCGACACCTTCTTCTTCTCCTATCTCCCCACTCTCCCTCTCTCTCGATTTTTGATGCCACCACCAGTAGGTTGACTCGATCGTCCATCCCTCTGTCGTCTAGATCTAAATCTCTCTCTGCATCCTTGCACCGACGGTGAGATTGATGGCGGCGTCTGGGTTTGTTCTAGACTACACTCTAGGTTGAGGATTTGAGAAGGGAAGAGAACCCAATTCGTGAAATGGTTGATGATACCTAGAACATAGTAGAAAAGGAAAAGGTATTGTGATTGAGATCACCTCTAGTTAGACGACCAACCCAGTTTGATCCTTGGAATTGACGGCGTCGAATAAGGAGATTAGAGATTTGAGGATGAAGATTAGCGAGAAGAGAAAGACTGCGACTGAGGTGACAAAGGAAGAAGAAAGCTTAGCTTTTTGGGTTGTCGCTGGAGTCGGCGATGTAGGTTTTTGGGCTTGGAAGGTAGATATGAGAGATTCTCAGGCGCCGATTAGGATGAAGCCGCCTCCGCTATAGGCGAAGAGTCCCATGGGCTCCAAATCTCTCATATCTCTGTTGGAACTTCTCTTTGTAGAACAGTAGGGAAGGCGGGATTGAAGATCTGGGATCTATTCAACACTTATCATCGCATTTTGCCAATTTTCAATCGCTTTTCTGAATCGGGAGTCAAAGAGAAGAGGACAGTTCTACTCCAATGGTTCAACCAAGAATTCAAAAAAAATGGTCCAAGTTGAATGTTGTGGTGATAATTGTGGGTCTCATAGTGATGGTGTTGTCAATTGAGTTGGGTGGTGGTCTTTGTGATGTTGGGAGCATCAGAAATTTGAAGCTGGGTGGATGTGTTAGGCTGCTGATGTTGGGTAAATTGTGGGTATTTTTGAGGAGTTTTTGTAACACCCTTATTTTTCATGCCGACTCTAAGTGCAATATCTAGTCTTTGAGGGTAAATTTGTAAATAGCCTATCACGGCTTTAAAGTTGGAATTTTGGAGTATTGACAATTCGGAAGTTGTTAGAATGATTTTGAAGCACTAGAAATATTTGGAGTTATAGTGCAATTCTCTAAAATTAGGTAGAACCTCTATTTCTATTTTTTTTTTACCCTAACTTTGAAGAAAATTCAATTTCCTCCCCTTTACATGTGGCCTCTTGCATGTTAGTTTCATTGAGGGCTTGACACCTCACTCCATGGAGAGTCAAACTTCTCCTTTACTCCTTAGACCAGGCCATTTGATCAATTATGAAGTTTCTTCTTGTTTTGGAGAAAACTCTCAAGAACACATAGTGTTCATCATCTTCTTCCTCTCAAATCCCTACCAATTGTTGATATCTTCCCAAAATATTGTTGTGGAAACTTTTCTGAAATCACTAGGATGAAAATCTCATTATCATCATCTCCTAGTACTCTTTTTTCTTCAAAGAAGATAACAATTCTCAAGAATACATGCATGGTGTTCTTCAACCCTCTAAAGAACAAATCTCAATACTTCATCTCTTCCGGAGCTGCTATGACTGGGAGTAGCCCTCAACACGAGGATCAAAAGCCCCAAAACAATTTGGGAATTGGTTGTGTGTAGAGTGAGATAATCGGGTAAGAACACGATGAACCCTAGCTTTGGTTTCGACCCATTTTTCTCGTTCTTGGTTGATATTCAGCCCCATTAACTTGTATATTCGTGATCTTGAGGTCTAGGCGATTCCGGGAAGTACAAGCATAGCCCCCAATTTGACGATTTTTGCTCCGGCCACCATGCATGCCGAACCCCGCCGCCGCCAAACTCCATAGCCACCGGAGCTTGGTAAGCTCTTATTTCTTGTTCTTTTTCGATGGTTGTTGCATCAAAATGACCCCTAGGACATGCCCAATCATGCTAGAAACCTGAAATTTACCCATATTTGGTTTTGAGTATGATTTGGTACGTTTTTCTCATTGTTTCTTCGTTTTTTCCGGAACGAAAACCACCCCTGTTCAAATGCTCGTATCTCCCTCGTTTTTGAACCGTTTTGAGTGATCTTGAACTTTCTTGAATCCTCAGAAAATTTTCTACAACTTTCGTGTTTTAACTTTTGACAAATTTAGTATCTAACACACCCAAAAATCGAGTTCAAGTCGCTGTGATTCGTGTTGTGCAATCTGTCCGGAGCAGTTTTTTTCTAAGTGTTGGAGTTTAGATTAAAACACTCATTTCAAACGATCATAACTCCCTAAATATTTGATGAAATCTTGTGTTTCTTTCTCCTATGTGTATCTGATACAT
The DNA here is from genome assembly GCA_023055425.1 of Linanthus parryae. Taxonomy (NCBI): domain Eukaryota; kingdom Viridiplantae; phylum Streptophyta; class Magnoliopsida; order Ericales; family Polemoniaceae; genus Linanthus; species Linanthus parryae. The sequence goes on along the minus strand of JALGPY010000001.1, from coordinate 71,600,825 downwards.
AATACTTCATTTCATCGTCTCTGGGTCATCTTCAAATTTATAACGGATTTCTCACAAAACGAGGCTAAAGTTGCTAGTTTGAACTCATGAAACACTATTGAATATTGAATTTTTGTCCAACTTTGAGTAGCGATATCTCTTTGAATACTTAGAGTTTTTAGGAGTACAAATATGTTCTGGAATCCTTGAACTGTCATCTTCAAAACCCTATTTCCAGTTTCTTAAAACTCCTTCTCAATTGATCGTAAATCAGTCGGAAAATTGACTACTTGAAACGCCTTTTCGCTATCTTTGATATTCGGTTTTGACCATTTGAATGACATTTTTGGCCTTAGCGTTCTTCACAAAACTTGTTCGTATTCATATTCTGAGTCTAAATGTCAAGTCTGACCAAGTTTGACTTTGCGAAAACCCTAGTTTGACTGAACTGTATAGGAGGGGCAAAATAGTAATTTCACTTAAACTTGAATTGAGATTAGTTTAGTAACTTGGAGTTTGTCAGCATGTCTTTTATGCGTATTTGGGGTACTTGTATGTAATTCTGGGCTAGGGTTGACCAAGTCAAATGTTGGGGTCTTTTTGCAGTTTTACTAACTTCAGGGGCCTACGTGCATTTAATTAAAACTTCACACTTGAACTACTTGAGACTAAGTTAATGTTTTGAGACCAAAAACCTGACTTAGAAGGATATTTGAAGTCACAAGAAGGAAGTACTTGACTCGGGAGTTATCAAATCAATGGTGGGGGTCTTTCTGTAATTTTAGCAGACTTTAGGGGCCTAAGTGCAATTTATAGAAAGTTGTAAATTTCAATGTTAAGTTCATATGGTTGAGTTAAGAGTCATTCTTGGATGTTTCTGGGCAAGTATGAGTGTGATTTGGGGTCCAGGCACAGTCAGGGACTGTACTGGACAGTTTCAAAGTATCAAGGACATTTTTGTCAAGTTAGCTTGCATGACCCGCATTTCCATTGTATTCTTGCATAAAACCTCATATAGAGGATATATGCTGATAGGTTGTATACTTTACTTGTGTATATCCAACCGTTATTAAGGATCAGTCGAAGTAGACGTACGTATTCGTGTTGCTGCATTTACTGTGAAACTCGGAGACGAGCATTGTAGGATTGCTAGCGTTGCTTTGCGCCTTTCATGGCTCAGAGTTAAGTACATATGTACGACCTTTCCCTATCAAATGTGCGCATGTGTGTGATGTTTCAAATGAATGTTTGTTATATGAAAAAGTATGAGAATGCATGTTTTCCACTCGAATGTTGTTAAACTATTTTATTCATCTCCTTTGAGAACTCTCAAAAATTACTTTTGAAATGTTGATATTCTGATTCTGATTATGTGAAAGAGAAGAGATAAAATATCTCTAATAGAATTAGGACGATGTACAGAGTACTGTTATTAATGGGAGGCGTCAAGCGATCCTCCATTCTCTAATGGCTAAGACCATTGAAGCAATGCTTCTTATTATTGGATAGAATGTTAATGTTCACAAATCTGCCCCCGATGAGCCAAAATGTATCAAGATATTGGCCAAGGGGTTTATAGAGCTATATAGTGCTACTTATACTTGTAAAGGTCACTACGGTATAGGGGTGTCGACACTTAAGGCCTTTTAGCTAATGTTATGAGCGGGGTTGACGAATGGGCTCCCTTAACGCTCGGGTGAAATAGGGTTCGATAGACCCCTAGAAGGAACCCTTAATGATTATTTCGTGATCCCTCTGTCTACATCGATCCTGCTGGTGGCTCTGGACATGCCTCAGCTAAACTTAACGGTTAATGGAACTTGAAATAAAATTAACTACTCTGTTGATGATGTTTGTGGCTCTTGATATGCCTTTATCAATTCAAATTATTTGAAATGCTTTGGCTACTTGTGACTTAATATCGTTATCAGTTTGCGTACGGTTGATATTTTACTTGTCTAGTAATATCTCGAATACTTGTGAAGCAGTTTGTATATGAAATGTAAAGAAATGTAGTACTCGTGAATTAAATGTTCTTCAATGAAACATAATTTTCTCACGTAAGCTTGCAATGGTTTAAGAGTATCTTGACTACTCATGATCTATAAATGTTTTATAGCTGAGAAACCTTCCTAAACGTTTACTCATAATTATTCCAAATTTTCTCAACTCTTTTGTTTATCGATGTTTCAAACCCATGTATTTATTTCAACTTAGCCTTGTGTGCGACTCGATGCTTTACATGTCGTAAACTCAGTTTTTACTGATCATTTCTTCAAAATTGCGTCGGCTTTTGCCATTTTAAAACCGCAGGTCATCAATCAAGGTTGGGGAATGGGAACGCGAATCGAGACGAAGCCGCGTGCTTAAGTTAGATCATTTAGAATATCACGTACTTTTTATTTATTTACTTTTTTGTAGACTTATTTCGACAAGATTTGTTGTATACACTAAACGAAATGTAATCTTAATAGCATAATTCTACTTTTGGTTATCGATTTTCTCTTTAACCCTGAACCGAGATCCCGGGTCGTTTCAGTTTTGGTCTGTGGTGGTGGTTTGGATTTTGGTTAGGCTTAGGTGTTAGCTTGTTGGTTGTTGTTGTTGTGGCGGCGGTGGTCAAGAACACCAAGTAAAAACATCAAGAAAATGAACAAAATAGACACAAAAACACAAATAGGACAAAATTGTCATCAAAAGACAGATTGCACCATCATACTAACCGATTGTAACAGAAGGGTGATATTTGTCCAACGTACATCCACTGACAAGGTGGTTTTTGTCTCGACAAGGGTGGTTTTTGTATATCCCCGAACAACAGAGGATTTTCGTATATAATCCAAAACACGATGGTGCAAATCGTCTTTTACCCTAAATTAAAAGATATATGACATTAAACCTATTTGCAGTATGACACTTATGGCACTTCCGGTTCCAAAAAAACAACATGCTCTTATATTTAGAGACAAATAGACTCCAATCGTCAACATGGTTTGATAAAATTATTGAAATTTACTGTAATACACATCATGTAAGCTTACGTGATAGGCTGATGGGTATTAGAATAAATTTCGTTAATTTAATCTAACCATGGTAACACTTGGAGGCTATTTGTCTCAAAATGAAAAGTGCAGTTAGAGTCACAAGTCTCATATTGCATATAGGTTTAGTGTCATTTATCCTAATTAAATTTACAAATTTATCAAACTTTCAAGATTAGAAGAGCTTCATAATTGGTGTATACTTGGAGTGGGAGAGAGTTATTCAATTGATGGAGTTTTGAGAATGAAAGAGTGAGAGTAATTTAGTTACGGGAATGACTAAAATCGGAGACCAGTTATTGCTGGACAAAATTACTCTCCAAACTAACTGTTTTATAGTTGTTTTGAAATGCTTTGGCAACCCGTGGTGGGTTCGTGGTAAGAAATTATGTGTTCATTTTTTCCTAATCACTCGAAAGGCACTCTTCTACTCCACTTAGTTATGCAAACTGTTATTTTAATGATCATCCTTTTTGGCATGCACCTCACTCTAAGTTAATAATAATAATAATAATAATAATAATAATAATAATAATAATAATAATAATAATAATAATAATAATAATAATAATAATTGACTAAGTTTCGTTGCACTTAACAGAAAATGCACATATTACAAAGCACGGGAATGTACTTTAGATCATCTGAGACCAGAGAGGGTCTCTTGCACAAACCCTTAACCGCAAGGTGTAAATTGCACTTAACCCTTTTTGATGTACACTCTCCATTTCAAGAAATGGGAGCCTCGGCCGACAAGTAGGTGTGTGTGTGCTGGAGGAGGAGTACTGGGCCGGTCTTATGCTAGGCCTAGCCCGGTTAGAGGCTCGTTAAAACAAACCGGGGCTCAGGCCCCCTTCAGGGCCGGCTCTACAATTTTGGTTGCCTTAAGCGGCCAACAAATATGAGGCCCTTTATCTACACTATTAAATTTCAGAAAATTACACCACCATTAACACCGATAAGTGAGATATGACAAAATCAGGTGGACTAATAAGTCAATATATGACTTTGAGATATGATACCATCATTGTACACGGGATAAAAAAATTAGATGAATTGAGATGATTAGGAGAACTTTGATGAGGAAAAGATTTGATAGTAGAAATTTTAACTGAGCAAACAGTGACAAAATTTACAGAGAAAAGTTTGGAGTTTTTCTAGGGAAAATAATTGGCGTTATAGAGAATTTGTATGACGGTTCAGAGATTTAGGGAGAAAAGTTTTGTTTTTTGTTTTTTGTTTTTTTTTTTTTTTTTTTTTTTGAGAATCTTTAGGGAGAGAAGTTTGAAGTTAGTGCGAAATAATGTGAGAGAGTTTATAATGTGATTGATGCGAGATATTAGGAAAAAATTGTGAAGATTGAGGTAGATAAGGATTTGTTTCCTCCCACGATGAGGATGGGAACGAATTTTATAGGAGTCATAAATGATTAGATCTATTTTGGAAAGAAATATGGATAAATACAAATATAGTAAACAATAATTTTTTTAAATATGTGCCCCTACAATCGTGGTGCCCTAAGCAAGCACTTAAATCGCTTACCTATTGAGTCGGCCCTGGCCCCCTTACACATCTACATACACACTATCAACTACTCTCCAAACTAACCGTATTATAGTTGTTAGGAGAGTCAAAATATGATTTTCTTCCGTTCACTCTCTGGTTCAAGAAATATGACTCTCGAACAATAGGTAGACATGTGTATATGTGTTTACTTTTTTTTTTAATTGTGGGGGGGGGGGGGGGGGGGGGGCGAAGAGGATCGCCCGTCCTATGGTGGGCCTAGGAATTGTGATTCGGGGTCCTCAAAACGGGTCGAACGGGTCGAAACCTGCACCCGCCAGGCACATAACAATCTCTAGGCACTGCAAACTACGGGTATAGGGCGGGCAGGTCGGGCACGTTCATAATTCGGGCTTAATATATGTAGCAATAAGTACGGGCTTAGTGCGGGTGCAGTGTGGGTTGGGCAGGGTTATACTGCCCTCTTATAATTCTAGTTTTTTCTCATTTTTCTCTCAAGCGGGACTTTGCAATCTTAATTTCGCCAAACTCAGGCGGATCATTCGTCTTAAAATCATGAGCCTCAGGTCTGGAAAAGGAAAAAAAGAACCAACCAATCGCAAGCCAACCAAAAGAAGAATACACCAAAACCAATTTTGAAGTACAATACTTGAATATTTCAATGAACGCAAGAAGACAAAGCGAGCAATTGCTTGCCAAGACCCAGAAGCTTTTGGTATCCATCAAACCAATTAACTTGGCAGGGATTTCTAATTTTTAAGCAAATATGGGGGTACAGAGAATGAATCGGCTTAATTCATGCTTTGTCCTGAAAGATAATGGAGTGGAGTAGTGTCGATTCGTAGAGATAGAATCAGAGAGATATTCGTGGATGAGAAAGGGAGAGCACTGAGTTGTTATACTCCTTAAAAATTCGCGAAGATCATGGGTCGAGGAGGTCTACTTGCTCGAGAGAGCACTGTAAAGACTGAGGAGAGAATTGGAGACGAGTGAAATTGAGATTTCATAGTGCTTTTTGGGTAGTCATTTGGCTTCATTGTTTATGCAAGATGCGGGTTTGACAGGGCTGAATTCATCTGGGTGCGGGCCAGTGCGTAGTAAGTTGCTGAGCTGAGTCTTTGTACGGGTGGGCATGCACATGGGCACTGTAGCGAGACAGAACGGGTTTAGTAATTATGGTCCGCCCGGCCCGGCCCTATTGCCATCCCTAGGTGATTACAGACTCGTTATACCGGAACAAGGCATGGGTAAGGCTTAGGCCCCCTTGACACCTCTACAGTCTGTAGGGGGCACCGAATGAGGCATGGCTCAGGCTTAGGCACCCTTGGCACCTCTACACACACTATAAACATCACTGAGAGTGCTTCTCCAACAACATCAGACTCCTACCGCCATTCTACAACCAGCTCAGTATCACCGGAAAACTTTCTCAAAAGAAAATGTATTGCCGACGAAAATTTTCAGCTATGACAATTCCGCAAAAAATGCGAACCGTGTTCTTCGTTAACACCCTAACAAGAGAATCAACCAGGGGCCAATGCGATTGATATATAATCACTAACTTAAATTCCCACCAATATTTGCAAGTAAACGCAATTACTGAGACAGATGAAGACTTATAAAATCAGATAAACCAACAAAGATTTGGCATCTTTGTATTGCGACATGAGATAAGATTAGAATCAAGTACTCAAACCTGAAGCATCAACCCCAGCAAAACAGCGCCCCTATTGAAATGAAAATTTTATAATCATTAAGCGGAATTGAAATTAACTAAGTAAGCAGACGGGATAAGCTACGGAGACAATTTATTAGAGCCCTAGACACATCTGTATAAAAAATTCCACAGTATGAGTAGGAAATCAACCAAGCGAAATTGACAAAGCAAGGTATGATCCAACTGACTTGTCCTAATGTCGTGACTTCCTACCATAATCAGTTTAAAGGGATGCCACTACACAACGGCCCCCACACAAAAGATGTTTGAGCAAGTCGCGTCCCTAGAACTTCAAACATCTGCATTCACAACCCTCCAACAACTCACTCCTTTCTCAAACCACGCCTACTAATGCAAATGTATACACATCTTGGTTCTGGAATCCGACTCCAATTAGAAATCATAAACTCATCAAATGCCCTAAACTTAAAAATAAATCAGATCCTATATGGTGCTAAAAGACTCCTTAAAATAAAGATAAGGTTTAACCTTTAACAGTCGTGATTCACCGACTCGTGGAAGACATTCAAAATTGTGTCAATCTACTTCAAGTCTTCAAAAGCCGGGCCAAGCATGCCAAACCCCAGTAAATTCTTACTTTGCTTCATGAGGAAAATCATCCTTGACAATGTACAGACTGAGAAACTACTGTTCAATCACATGGCTTTGTCGAATGATTCAGATGACGTTAAAAACACCCTAACCATCAGAGATACGAGGTGTTAGCACTTAGCACCATAGAAAACTCCAGTGCCATTAAGGAATTGGATGCAAAACTCTAATGTTGCCTCTTCTAAACTTCACAAACCACACCCAAGGTGGCAGCTTTGATCAACCTGCTAAAATTACTTCACCCTCATAGTTAATCAATGGAAACAAGATGATATACCTCGTAGAATACCACAAGTGAACAGTCTCACTAGAGCAGAGTCTAATTTGGAATATCGTATCAACACTAAATCCCAACACCCCACACTCATTTCTTATGCACACAGTCACACACAAGCATATATATCAAAGTTTACATTCTTGTCTGAAGTGGTAAGTCAACATGAGTAGCTCCATCTAACTCTCGATGAAAACAATAAAACCCCCCAAATGGAAAACATACTACAAAAGATAACAAGACTCTTGAACCAACAAATCTTTCAAAAGGCCAAGCAGCAGATATTTCTTCCAATTCTTGACTCTACATTGGCAAGAACCAAAAACATACTCAAAAGTGAATAGCTACACAAAATTAAGTACGGGGATATAACCACCACTACAAGTTCAACATGAGAAACCGAAAGCTTTTCTTAATCCCTGGTTCAGAATGGAAGACAATATGATGATGGTTTAAGATGCTGGTCTATTTCAGTCATGAGAATCTGATGAACCGAAACCACACAACTGAATAAGATCAACACAAATCAGTAGCATGGATAACGAGTCCACTTGCCAGGACATGTTTTTCAGCTGCCTGATGTGGTAAACAGACAAGACATTATGTTAAAAATGTTGCAATCATGATTATCTTTGGAGCTGAAATTGCAAGACTAGATAAGGTTAATGGATACGAGTGGAATGGATCACAACTCTTTTCTGGGCAAAATGTAAGCTTTTGATTTAAAGGGTTATGGATCACAACTCTACTTGTAAGTACCCCTTTGCCAATTTAAACAATTCATCTAGTTGACTATACCTGAGCTTTGCCTAGCCCCCCACAATTCACACAGCAACTTATTGCTGCACATTTACAGACTCCGACTCCGTTACAATAGTTCATGAAGATGGCAAAAAGTGCCTACACTCTTAATATGCCTTACATTAACATTATCCTATTCCCGATAACAGAAATTAATCACAAAACGTAACCATGTGGAAACATTAACTCAAAGATTTGAGTTAAGGGCGTAATACATAATAAGAGTTTCTCTACTACCATGTCAACCACACACCTCAATAAAATGTTACCCCTTCAATTCAAGGGAAAATAGTTTGATTATTCTCTGTTTAGAGTTGATTAAATATTATCCCTACAGTAAAAAATAAATCTAATATGTGAGATTTGAAGAAACCGAAGAAGTATAATAGTCCAACGAGACAGATTCTACACTAGTAAACATACTATAAAACAATGTCGGAGAGACAACCTCATACTGTCAATAATGCAAATGGTAAATTATAACAGTGTAAGACAAGAATTTATGCATGCATGCATGCAGTCATTTCCGAAAAGCAAATTTGAATAAACATAATAGATATACAATACATCTCACCTGATCTGATGTACCCAAGGTTGAGACGTTGAGTTGCACTAGATCTGCTCTGACAAAAATTTCATCTACCAATTAAGCAGAAATTTCATTTAGCATCAAAGATATTAGACTAAGAATCTTCGTTTTGAACTTAGATGGATTCTCTAGCGTAAAAATGTATTTATCACATCTGCTTGCATGTCCCTCAACCCTTTAATTGGCGGGTTTACATATGCACAGAACAAAAGCATCAGGAAACACTCCAAAATAATATAGCATAACAATTGAAAGCAGAAACCTAAACTAATAATACATGCATAACGAGACACTTAGATGAGTTAATATCCTTAATAGTTTTCATTTTTCATTTAAAAAACAAATTCCCGGCAAGGGGAAGATAACTATTACCAGCATTTCAAGCGGCAAGGTCTGCAAAATTGCACTCAGGAAATCCTCAATTTTCCAAATCAGCTGCCAGCAGTGAACACAAATCATATTAAAACAAAAAAAAAAACAAAAAAAAAAAAACACATTTTAAACAGAAGTTGCCGGAAATCCTTTCAGGTACGACTGATCAACAAGTTCAAGATGTTAAAATGACAACTGAAAAAAAAAATCAAATTAACGGTTAATGCTCTTTTTAGCTTTAAGTGATTCAAGAGCCCTTTTCCGCAATTCGATCTCAAGCTGTTTCTGCTTAGACTCTGCTTCTTCAGCGTCGCTAGCACCAGATAACATCTTCACATTTCTTTCGCCATCAGAAGCATTGTCATCCCTGTGCATCTCATAATCTGAAGATAGAGAGTTCTTATCCATGGACTTTGTTTTCAGCTTATCAGCTCGTCGCTCCTCCCTCCTGCGACGTCGTTCTTCTCTACGCCTGCGCCGTTCCTCCTTCCTTAATCTCTTCTCTTCCTTTCTTTTCTTTGAATCCTTTTTATCATCTATTTCTGAATCATAACTGTCCATGGATGCCTCTTCTCGCCGTTTTGACCTCTTATGCTTTCTTTTTTCACTTTCCAGGGAACTAGAACTCACAGAGCCACTTTTGTCTTTCTTCTCATCTCTCTCTGTGGTTTTTCGAGTAGTTTCTATTTCAAGAAGCCGCTTTCTTCCCTTGCCCTCGTCTAAACGAGACCTTTGTTTCTCATCATCTCTGTGTGCCTTCTCAGGGTATTCCCGATTTCTCCCACCAACTGAGGAATCCTTCTGAATAGTCTGCAACTCTTGTTGATCTGAAACTTCAGATACCTTCCCATATTTTTTCTCGCTGTCGATGAAGAAAAGAGATGTAACAAATGTATCAATAAACGTAAGATCACAATTATGACAAGATTCGTTTCAGAAAATAAGACAAACCTCCTTGGCTCCTGGTCTTTAATCCTGACACCGTCATGGCCACTAAGAAGTTCAACATCACCTGCCCTTTCAGGAGAATAGGCATTCTTATCACTAACAGTTAGATTTGTTGACTCACGAGCTGATGATGAATATCCAGATCTCTTTCCTGAAGGCTTACGCTTCTGATCATGAGTGTCCCTAAAGATCAAATCCATATCTCAGGAGTATGAAACATACCTTGCATGTACATAGCTTATTAAATTCTAAATATGCTGAGGTTTTACAAAACACCCGACATAAATGTGTGACGTGCATCTACCAGCCAGCAAGTATGGCTCAACGTATACCGAACAACTATATGTCAAAATTGACTTTTAAAATACGTACAAATTAGTTCATTGCATGCATGAAATGCTCTGATCGAGTTTCAAATACAAAACTCTGACCTAAAATATAAGAGAGATGCGACCCTTACAATCAACACAACACAAGTAGCAAGAAAAATTAAACCAAAAGAGGGCAAAAGAGTAAATTAGATGTATTAATGAGAATAACCAACCTGTCATAGTTGGTCACTTTCTCTTGTTCGCTAATTTTGGGACTATCATGACGAAGCTTTTGATCTCTACTCTTCCCTGGAGAGCTTGCATTGACATCTTGGGATTTCATTGACTTTGTTTGCCGATTCAACAGCGGGCTATTTGACCTTCAAAAGTTGCAGTGACATCACCGATTCAGTATAATGTATTGATCGATTTCTAAGTTAACATTTAGGATGAAAGCAACTACCAGCACCTGAAAAGAAAATTAGAAAAAAATCCTCGTATGGAAAGTACCTTCCATCATTGATAGGACTTCTCCTAGAAGCCGGTGGAGATTCTGAAAGAGATGGAGACCTATGTGGTGAAGGCGATGAAGATGAAGTTCTCTTAGAAATATCATCTGGGTCCCTTGGGTCTCTCTGTGGTGATCTCAGAGAAGTGGGTGGTTGGTGCAGCAAAGAATCAGCTCCTTTAGGACTCTCATCAGAGTTTTCATCATCCTCCCTACGACGAGCATGCCGAACAGGAGAGCGCTTCTCATAGTGCCTACAAATTGATTGAGAATCAGCAAACAGCCCTAATCCATTAATACATCAGTGTATAAATATTAGAGAAATATTACTATAAACTTTTGGCGTGCTTGCTTTTCCAGACTAACCAGATGGGAGTAGACCGGGCTGGAATAGCCGGATTGAATTGGATCAGGCTAGCTGGCTATACTTTATAATGTTTTTTGTTTTGAACTCAGTATTACACTGTATATAACCAATCCAGCTAATCCCCTCATGTAGGAGGGGACTAACTCAGGGCACCAAAATCTACATTTTCACTATTTAGCACTGGTATTCAAAATGAATTTTTCACCTGAACAGGCATCTTTTGGCCGAAAAACGCTAAAATTATCTCCATCTGGGGACAACACCAATAAAGGCTCTTTTAGAAACCACTAGGTGTAGAGGTTTTTGGGCTTAAAACTGCTACTCCTACTAAAGGTTTTTGGACTTAAAACCTATACTTGTATCATGGGTTTCAAAATGGGTGCTTGTGGAAGCTAAAAACCAATAGGAGTAGCGGTTTTAAGCCCAAAAACCTCTACTCCGTCCATTGGTTTTTAAAAGAGCCTATATTGGTATACCCCCAGATGGGAATTGTTTTTGTAGTTTTCGGCCAAAAGAGGCTCATTCTGGTGAAAGAATAATTCAAAATAATCCACAGCCACCACATATAACCAATATCCGGACTATCATTAGTCCAATCCTGCCTCATACGGCTAATACTAGGAAGCCAAACATGCCATAAGAACTGCACTAAATTAACTCAGAAAAAGGAAGATGTTCAACTATATCAGGTGCAACTTTTGAGGTAGAAAAAGAAAGAAATCCAAGTTTCTAACGTGATTAAGGGAGAAAGTTCAACTAGAACAGGCACAACCTTTACGGTAGCAAAAGAAAACAGCCCAAGTATCACTTAGAATATGATAGTTTTGAAAACAGAATCCCACCGAAGAAATACAACTCTTTGCAAATAAAACAATGGAAATATAGTGGGTAGGATACCTGATTCGTTCCCTAGGTGAGAGCACAGGCGATCTGCGACGCAGTGGCGAATATCTCCTACCTGGTGAGGGTGGCAACCTGCGAACTGGAGAAGGAGAACTCCGCTCATCAGGTGAAGGAGATCTATGCCTGCGAGGTATAGGAGATCGTCTGCGGCTGAGAATAGGAGACCTTCGGATAGGGGATGGAGACCTTCGACGCGGACTAAATGGAGATCTACGATACCGGCGTCTAACAGGAGAAGGTGACCTACGGCGCCGAATGGGTGAGGGAGACCTGCGCCGCACCGGAATCGGTGACCTCCTTCGTACAGGGGACGGTGACCTGCGGCGTATTGGTGACTGGGATACAGGGGACCTGGATCTTCGCCTCACTGGTGACCGCGATACAGGGGACCTGGATCTTCGCCTCACTGGCGACCGCGATACAGGGGACCTGGATCGACGTCGTAACGGTGACCGGGACCTCCTTCGAATTGGAGTTCGCGACCTGCGTTTTAAAGGAGAACGAAGACTACGCCGAAATGGAGATCGTGACCGACGACGCACATATCTATTCCTTGAAGGCGAAACATATCTCCTGGGCGATGGCTTCCGACGCGGAGACAAAGATCGCTTCCGAGGAGAGCGAGACACACTTCTAGAAGAAAGGGAGCGTCTTCTGGGTTGGGGAGATTCAGACGGACTTCTTGACTTGCGTCTTCCTCTGAGAAAGGTAAAAATTGCTTCATCACATACCAGGAACCAACACTCAAGAATCACATAAAAAATAGAATGAAAACCATCTACAATAAGGAACATACCCTGAATAACTTCGCGAATTGGAGATTGATTTTGATCTAGAACGTCTATTTCTGCATAAGAAACTCAAGCATCAAATTTAACCAGACCAACAACACACAAGTGTGCGGACGGGCTCACATGGAGCAGACAATCATAACTAGCACATACCTCGGAGACAAGGAAGAATGGTCAGCTGAATGTGGAGATCTTGACACCCTGCACAGGTAGAGTATATTCAGAAACAGACAAGACTAGGGAGCAGTAGTTTAGTACTCTAATTCAAAATGTTACCGAAAAAGAAAAACCAACTCATCGAAAATAATTCAACTAAAAAAATGGGTTCTTGAAGCAGTTATTATAGAAATCAATGAAAGCTCATTAATGTGCTGAGTCCGCTGACCTACTTCCCCTCTTGCCAAAAAAGGGCAAGAAAAGAGTGAATACATAGGGTGACTGTTATTACCCAATGATTACTTTTGACATAGTTCACTCAAACAGATAACAAACATTTACTGGTGGATCTGTGCAAAAGGATATTCCCAAGAGCAGCAGGCTATCAAACATCTTTACAAAGAAAAGAGGAGGTCGAATGTATTACCTAGATAAGGGGGCTGTTTGGTTTCACGGTTTAACAGTCTTGGTTCAGTAAAGGATGAGGCAGTGGCGGAGCTAGGAAATCAAGTCAGCCAGGGCAAGATTTACGAAGTCAAAAGTCAAAGTCAACAATGAAAAGTCAAAAGTCTCATAGTGAACGGTTGAAACTGTTCTTTTTTTTTTTTTTTGGGAACACGGTTGAAACTGTTCTTATATAACAAGATGTTAAATTTTTTGTAAACGTTCCATTTGGCGCAGCGGTTAAGGCTTCTTCTTGCAAGTCTGTGGTCATGGGTTCGATTCTCACTGACTGTGCATTAATTTTTTAGAGAAAAAAAAAAAAAAAAATCGGAAACAAAATCCATCTGGAGGAGATTCGAACTTGTGTTGTCCATTTGGACAACAAAACACTTAACCACCCGCGCCACTGGGCAGTTTAGAAATTTAGGGGGGGCAAAATTATATATTCCAAAAATTATAGTCATTAAAAATCAATAAAATTGAGAGTACTAGTAGAAATTTTCAAATTTCAGGCGGGGGGGGGGAAGGGGGGGGGGGGGGGGTGGCAAATGCCCCCCCTTGCCCCTACGTAGCTCCGCCCCTGGGATGAGGCATTTGGGTATTTAGCTTTTACTACTTTGGTTTTGTGTCACATTTGGTGGCCGGGCCCCATTCCGAAAACCACAAAAATATTTAGTACCCAAACACCCCCACGATAGGATATAATGTTGATGGCACAGGTCAGACTCCTATCCTTCCCGGTACTGAAGACCATTCTGCATATATGACCACACAAGTAACAGTTCAACAGTACGTAGGGTTTCATAAAAAGCCATAGGCAAGGAACTTCAAATTAGTCGCCACTAGAGTTCCCACAGAAGGTAAGGAACAAACATGACTAGTGAAAGAGAGACGAAAATGGAAAGGTCAATCTTTAGAGAAGATTCTAATTCCGAAACTTGGTAAAAACAGTAAATAAAATATAACCACACACGTAAGGAGAAGTGCATCACTTCTACACCCCTGTGATCAAAGCATAGCCCAACAAAAAAGATGGTTTCCTTAAATTGCATCGTTGAGAAAATTAAACTATGATAGTCTCATCAAATTTATCGCCCACGCATAAAGAAGGCAATAAGCTTCTATCCATAAGGCTACCAGTTATGTTCTATACCAGGAATGCTGAGGTTCTAATGCTTGGAGGTCCGTAACAATCATAATAACCTTACTAGGCAATATTTCAAATCGTGGATGAAGACTCTAGCAAATTCAGAGAATAAGAGTAAGTGGTAGGAAGTGCAACTTCCAAAAGAGTCAACTAGGTCGCAATGACAATGCTTGTAACCTATAAAACAACAAACAAATGTGGAAGTCTATCACAGTATCCAGAGTGTAGACTAAGATACTAAAATTTTAAGAAGACTTTCACAGTATCTGGAGGGTAGACTACGATATTAAAATTTTAAGAATATTAATTTGTCATATGTTCTCAGTAGCTCAAGCTCTTCATCGGAGGTGAACTTAAAAAACATTAAACAAATTGTTTAAAGCTTAAGTGCTCCATATCCTCTTTCATGATTGGTTTCTAACAATCATGTTAACCTTCACAATATGTCATATCATCGATGAAAACATTGTGAAATCCAATATTGGGGATAATAAATGGAAGCAAACTTTAAACACGAGTCCACTAAATCCGTGAAACTCGGAAACACAATTTGTGTAATTTATAAAAAAAATTACACAAATTCAACAATTAAATCAGGATGTGACTTAGGCATGTTACGCAGATTCAACAGTGTAGTTGACTAATTTTTGAATCGTCATTTCAACGATGTTGTTCTAGGTGTACACGGTGCTGTGCTGTACTGTGTTGGTGCTGATTATGTGGTTGTGGCTCTGTGGGTGGAGGTGACGGTGGCTGCAGTTTTAGTTGTGTCCCTGGTTGTGTTAGTGGTGGTTAATGAGAATAGAGGATATGGTTTTGTTGATGGAAAACAATGTTCTCATGGTGGAATGGCTGTGTGGTTGTGCTGAGGGCTGTGGCTGTCCCTGGTGGTGATGGTGGATGTAGTTTCCTGGTTGTTGAGCGGGTGTGGTGGAGTCAGCGTTGCTAATGGTGGCAGTGATGATAATGTTCATGCTATTTATCTCATCGCCTTGGTGCTCTTCATGTTCAACATTTTAATTGTGGTTAGCAAGCAGATAACTGCTTACCCCAAAAAAAAAAAAAAAAAAAAAAAAAAAAAGAAAAAGAAAAAAGAAAAAAAAAAAAAAAAAAAAAAACTATGCACAGTTTGAAGACCAGAACGAGTAAATTTCAACATTTCAGACTACATGGGAGATAAGAGCCAGCTCAAGGACTTTTGACATAATTTCTCAGAAAGTCGGAGAAGAGACTATTGATCATTTACAAAAAAGGGTAGAGACGAATTCAAAATACTAGTAAATTCTACTTCTAAAGGTTTAATGATTCCGGGAAAGTCAGAAATGACCCCCATGCTTTCTGATGATATTAATAGAATTCAACAGAGCATAAATCACAGGGAAATTCATTTTTCAAGTATTAATATCGATTCTTCTTTTATACAACACCGGAAATCGTGGTACACGAAATACATGTGCATAGGGTTTTTTTATAGGTTACCAAGGACTTTATAAAAAATGGAAAGGAAGTTTACAAACAAACAGGTGAGTCATGCTATCATAACCTACACAGCAAGAAAGCAACTAACAAGACAAACAACTAAGCGACGAGAAACTCCTGGCAAGCCTGATTGCCGCTCCAAGAGCACCTGAATTATGAAGCCTCCAACAAAAGTGTTCGATATACAGCCCCCATCATAGATCTCCCTGTTTTGCACATGCCAAATGATCTGCATGACTACCAAAGAAACCAAACGCCACGCTTTCTTCCTACCTCTGTCTACCTTAACCCCACCCCAAGCAACAAGAAACCCCGAAACTGTAGCAGGGGCCACCTAGCAAATACCAAAAGTCCATAGAATCAAATCCCAGAAGTTCCGCACAACAGAGCAATAAAGTAGAAGGTGATTGACCGATTCAGCACTAGATCGGCACAAACAGCATCAATAACACTTGACGGTGGCGGACCAAGTTGTCAATAGTCAAGATTTTGTCCCTCCGAAGAGTCATTACCCCCAAAGAGTCACTACCCCCAGGAGGACCAGGATCTCCCGGTCATTGAAGCCTCGTCTAAACTGAAGATCCCACACCACCACCATTAGTGTGCCTTTGGGTCTTTATTTGGCTGGATACTCCGCCGTGGTTCCGTTCATTGGGAAGTTTCTTCGGTGATGTTCAATTTTCAGATCGGTGAAGATCGAAGGCTGCTTTGTGCCCCTTTTTTTTTTCCTGGAAATGGGTACTGTTTGTTTTCCCCATTCTTAGGCAATGATGAACTTGACTATGGTCCACACTCACTCGCCACCAAAACTGCATCTAGAATCTGGGTTTTAAGCCTCCAAAATAAGACACAGGAAGAAAGTTTTTAATCTCAATGCAATCACTTCAGCTAGAATCTCATAAGCAGAATTCAACAAACCGATCGGCCTGAAGTCACGAAGTTCGTCGTCCCTGCCTTTTTTGGCAATGAAGCCACAAAAGTCGCATTCAATCTCTTCTCAAACTTTCGTTTCATATGGAACTCCTGCATAATGTACTCAACATGCATCATAGAAATAACAACGGCATGACATAACATCCGGCTTAACCACATTCCAATTCTGCTTAAAGAACGCAACGTTTAAACCGTTCGAACCAAGAGGTGTCCCCACCTAAAGAAAACAAAGCCCGCTTCACTTTGTCCTCCCCAAAGGGAACCTCTAAACTGACAGTGACTCACTCCTCTAAGAATGCAAAATCTAACCCATCTAGGTCTGTCCCCCTAGCTTTCCTGGAGACCAGATAAAAGTGCACAATTGCCTGTCTTACGTCTTCCTCCTCCACAAAAGCCTACTTTGCCACCTCTATTTGAGCAATGAAATTCGACCTTCCTAGAGAGTTAGCTAGATAATGATGTATGGCGGTTATAGATTATTGTCATGGTTAATGCAATAGTGAGTGTAAGTTATGGATGGTAGGGTTGAAGTAAAAGGGGTGGGGATCATCACCATTATATCCATACGAAAACACTGAAAATTTCACTACCTACTGTTCTGTATGAAGGATGGAAGTACAGCTTGAAGCTAAAAAAGACTTCAAAATCCTTACTCCCTCTCTATTATAGAATAGTATGTATCAAAAACAAGATTACCTAGATCGTGGAAAGCTTCGGTAAGATAGTGCGGTAAGCACGACGCACTACCCTATCGAATTCGATTCGCGAGGGGTAGGCTTCTTCGGATCGCTTAAATGGTACGAAAATCAATTGCTCAAATCACGGAACACAATTTTGGATAATTTTTCAGAAATGCTAATATTATGGTGATAGCCGTGATGATGATGAGGATAACAACGATGACGACGACAACAACAACATCATCAACAACAACGACGACAACAACATCATCAACAACAACAACAACAATAATAATAATAGCGGTGGAGAAAAATTGATGACAGAGGTCGTTGTGTGTAACTTTGTTGAGTGTTGTTAGTGGGTGATTTTGGTGTTGGCAGAATATGAGAAAGGATGATGCAGGGAGATTATACAGAATCGATGCACCTGTGGACTATTGCTTCTCTAATGTACCAAAAGACTATTGCTTCTCTAATGATGCAAGAGCATGTTACTTAGCTGTGAAGTAATTGCTAGTGGCCCTGCAGCTTTTTGCCTGCAGCTTTATCTGCAGCCTGTTTGCTTGCAGCTTTTTGTTGTCAAACAATTACTTTCTTAGCCCTGAAGTTACTTAGCCTAGAGGTAAGGTCAGTTTTGTCTTGTGTTTAGTTAGGGCAGCAACTAGTAGTTTCCTTATAAATAGGACTATGGTATTATGTTTTAGTTAGTTGAATTTTGAATCAAACCTTGTAAGGTAAAAGAACCTAGAGTTCTATTGGGTTTTAACCCTAGAAACCAAGAGTTTCTTTATTTCCCACTTCAGTTTATTCTATATTTCAGATCCATAAACTGTTCTAGTTTTAGATTCTCTCTCAGGTGTACTTTGCACCGTTCAATTAATCGTCTTACCGGCATATATTCTAGTTCTAGGATTACTCTCCTTCTTCAAGGTGTATCTTTGCACCAATTGTAGTACCAGGTTGCCATTGGCTTTCCTGTGCTGCATTAAGTGGTATCAGAGCATGAGTTCTCGATATGGGACCATGACTGCATATCGCAGAGGTTACGGTGGAAGAGAAAATCGAGAACGTGAAGAGCTAGTTGAGATGCGAAGGAAGATTGAAGATCTGTCGCGAGCTGTGCAAGAACTTCAGCGACGGGGAAGAGCTAGAGCCTGTAGGGAAGTTCCCAAAGGCAATAGCGAACCTATTGACAAACCGGAAGGTAGTCAAGAGGATGTCCACAATGAAGAGTACGACGAAAATCTGTTCCATGATGCTTGTTATGCAAACACGGACAGTATACACTTGAAGATAGCTCAGTGGATTGGGAAACTTTTCCTATCTACGATGAGTATGAAGAAGATGATGGAGAATTCATCTTTGAGGATTTAAAAGGAATCTTCACTTCTGAAATCCTTTCATTTCCTAATGAGGTCAAGGATAAGAGTTCTCTGAATCTGTTTGATGAATACGATGTCCCAAAAATCCATTTCCTAGAGGAAGCTGGATTTGCAAGGCATGAGACTGTTGAGAGTCTCATTGGGCGTCCATTGAAACCTTCAACTTTTGACAGGGACCCGTTCTTGTTGGAATCTCAAATGAACTGTCTGTCTAACAAGGTTGCAAGTTGCCTATCTGCTTCAACACCACTTTTGTCTCTTGGAAGTAGCACACATGAAGTCAAGAAGAAGATTACAATTGAAGTGCTTGGAGGCGCAACATATAAATTGATGTATGTCGACTTCCATAGGAGACAGAATCCAAGGGTTGGCAATATTATCATGCGGGGAAAAATTCGAGGTCGAATTTTCTCTAACAAGAGGAGTATGATGCAGGGAGATTATACAGAATTGATGCACCTGTGGACTATTGCTTCTCTAATGTACCAAAAGACTATTGCTTCTCTAATGATGCAAGAGCATGTTACTTAGCTGTGAAGTAATTGCTAGTGGCCCTGCAGCTTTTTGCCTGCAGCTTTATCTGCAGCCTGTTTGCTTGCAGCTTTTTGTTGTCAAACAATTACTTTCTTAGCCCTGAAGTTACGTAGCCTAGAGGTAAGGTCAGTTTTGTCTTGTGTTTAGTTAGGGCAGCAACTAGTAGTTTCCTTATAAATAGGACTATGGTATTATGTTTTAGTTAGTTGAATTTTGTATCAAAACCTTGAAAGGTAAAGAGTTCTATTGGGTTTTAACCCTAGAAACCATGAGTTTCTTTGTTTCCCACTTCAGTTTGTTCTAAGTTTCAGCATCATAAACTGTTCTAGTTTTAGATTCTCCTTCTCAAGGTGTATCTTTGCACCAATTGTAGTACCAGGTTGCCTTTGGCTTTCCTGTGCTGCATTAAATGAGCAAGGCCATTTGGTATTTTCTACGAAAGCCACAGCTCACAGTTTCTCAATACATGGTATACCCCGGTATTTATCTTCATATTTCTTCCTATTAATATGGGACACCTAGTTAGTAAGAAGTAGACCCCTAAATAAGCAATCCCTAGTATCTGACACTCGTACAATGGCTCGGGCTACCAGTCATCTATGATATTTCTTCCCATCTCATTCTAGCCAATCCACACACCACAAACTGACCTACAAATACTACTTAGGCCTATTGAAGTGCTACTTGTCTCTGTTCTAGATTTACGCTCTTTCCTAAAATTACAGAAGTGAGGGATTAAAAGAAGATGAATATTATATTATCTAGGAAAAGTGAAACAGTGTTTGGAGGGAGAAAGGGAGACGACAACCAACAAAGATTAAAGGGTAAAAGACATTTTCCACCCCTCTATTATGGCATAAATACAGATACCCCCTGCACTATGGTTAAATACAGATTGCACCCCTGTCAGAGTTATCAGCTAATGGCACACTCATGGAGGGGCAAAAAGACAAAATTACCCTCAAGATTAAGACAAATTGCATCACTATAAATGCCAGTTCTTCTCCTTCTCCACCCATTTCATACCCAAGTCTCCTTTCTTCTCTCTCTCTCACGGTGTTCTCTCAAACAGAAGAAGAGAAGAGAAAGAGAAGAGAAGGTGAGGAGAAGAGAGAGAATAGAAGGTGGAACCAATTTCTGGAAACCCAACAGCCGGCTGCTTAACACAGATCTGGTCAGGCTTCCCATTGGGCCGGCTTTGGGTTGCTCCGGTGGGCTTCCCGAAATCGCCGTCTCTCTCAGAGCCGATTACCAACTCGACGACTCATTCAGCTGCATCGTTGAACAGCCCCACACATCAATTGCTCAGAACCCAGATCGATTTTAGGGTTTGAAGCCCCAAATTCGTTCACTCTGACTCCCTTCGGTCTATGAACGAGGCTCTGAATCGTAGTTCGTTTTTGGTTTTGATTCTGGCCAAAATGAGAAAAAAAAATAATAGAATTTTGGAGAAGTATTTGATTTCTCTGTATGTTCTTGGTGGGTTGAAGGAAGAAGCTCTCTCTCACTCTCTCTGGACTCAAGCCTCCATTTCTCTGATTCAATGTTGAGTCGCATTCGGATCTGATTCAGGGTTACTTCAAAGTATTTGGAGCTGATTCAGGTCTCTCTCCATCTCGCTGGACCCAAGTATTTGGGTTTTTTTTTGTTCTAATCGATTGAGTCGAAAATTTGATTTTGCGAACTGGGGGTGGCTCATTATTGGGTTTGTGTTGATAGGACGGAAAAATTGCTGTTGTGTTTGATGAAATGTCATTGTGAATTCATGGTTAATGGGCAGAGGACAGAGGCCTTGGGTCTTTATTTGGCTGGATACTCCGCCGTGGTTCCGTTCATTTGGAAGTTTCTTCGATGACTGTGTGTTGTTCAATTTTAAGATCGGTGAAGATTGAATGCTGCTTTGTGCCCTATTTTTGGTTTTTTCTCGAAATGGGTAATGTTTGTTTTCCCCATTCTTAGGCAATGATGAACTTGATCTGTTGAATATAGATGTTGAAAATTTGCTACTTTATGGCGGGCAATTAGTTTTGCAGCCATGGTAGGTGCAATTTTCTTTGCCTGTTTTCAATTATAGATCTGAGTCTCTTGTTGTTCTTTGTTCTTTGTTTTGTTGTTGTTGTTGTGGTGGTGGTGGTGGTGAAGAAGAACACCAAGAACAGCAAGCATTTAAGTAAATTAACCTTCCAAGGGTAGAATGGTCACAAAAAAGTCTGACTGCACCCCCCCCCCCACCACCACCACCACCACCACCCCACTAACGCACATATGACATAAGGGTGTATCTGTCCACTCTCCATTCACTGACAGGGGGGTATTTGTTTCCCCATAGTGCAGGGGGTATCTTTATTTAATCTATAATAGAGGGGTGGAATTGTCTTTTACCCAAGACTAAAATATGACTTGAGTGATAACTGCAAAGCATGAGGCATTATAATGAAGGATGTGAACCCTAAACGTGCAGGGTTCGAGGATTTCGCTCGCACAATTTTTAGCGTGGAGGACCTTCTAAAAGCTTATCAAGGCATTCTTTCAACCAAGGAAAACATCGTACAGCAAGGATTACCGCAGACAAAGTAGCTAAGGAGAAGGCTGGACATGAAATGCTTTACAAGATGCCCCACCGGTAACACTTGAGCTAACATCATGAGGCTTGACAAACTTCTTGATCTTCATCATGAAGTCCTCTTATGAGACTAGAACTGTGCACGACCGCACCCAGCAAGATCCTAACATTGGGAAGGCTTAATTCCAAGGGAAGTGAACTACATGTTAAACGCCAACCAAGAACAAGAACAAGAGGGAAAGGAAAGGAATGAAAGAACACAAGATCTCTTTGGCAAGATACCTATACGCTCCAAAACCACTTAACTATGCTGGAAACTGGAAAGAGATAACAACACTATCCTTTCAACTGTCCCTACCTCTCTTAATTTACTTCACTAATTGCAACACGAGCATACACTTCCCAGGATTATAAAGGATTTCACAATGAAAGCAATGGATAATGAGACGAAATTAAGAGGCCTCTATAAATAAGCCTCAAATGTCACCAGCACGGAAAACCCTTGCTTTGATGTGCACCTTCGAATATCCATGCCTAACACGTAGCCCAAATCAACATCCACACCTCAATAAGTGCATCACCGGAATCTTTAGTCACAAGGCCACATTACAGAGTCCGAGACTGCACATGATATAGTAATAAGCTCCATCACCCAATGCACCCAAGATAGGAATATAACACCGTAGTCAAAGTTTTGAGGTATATGATTTATAAGAAACATGAGGTATACAACCCCTATCAAAGAAGATAGGTGTTCCGCTGAGCCACAACCATATGTATGCTTACCACGCCAGTACTATCAGATTTATTACATATGCTACTTCAGGGTATGAAACATAGACATTACCATGATGCACATATGAAGATTGAAGTTTATGCCATCTGACGTGTTTCATTATGCTTGCTTGACATCTAAGATCAGGAACGATCTTTGACTATTGTCCTCATTCTTCAACCTTATCTCTATCATTATACATTTGTTTCATTTGAATTTATGCGAAGTTTCTCAGTGATATGCCATATGAGGTTTGTGCAACTCATAACACTGAAATGCACCCACTAAACTTTTTTACCCTCAATTTTCCCATTGTCCAAACTCCAAAACTCAGTGTGTTAATAGCAGACTCTTCAGCATTACAGCATTACAAATTGACAAACATTCCTCACCTGTTTCTTGCCCTTGAGCCGTTCCTTCCATTAGCATCTTTCTCGTTTTCACCATGAACAAGTGAAGGCCTGAGCTGATGCTTTGAGCTTGGCTCCGAAGTTACATGATTTGACATGTCAGCCTCCCCGTCCTACAGTAGTTTGAGGTAAAGGACATGAACCCAAATAATTGCAGAAGCAAGCTGAATTGACATGACAAATTCAAACGGAAGTTAAATATAAAACCCCAGCTGCTTAAAAGTACTGGTGACATGGAAAAGCTGTTTACCATCTTCCTTGATCTCTCGTGCTCGAGTTCTCGGTCCTCCCTCTCCTTGTCCTTCTTCTTCTGGATTTCACTTGCTATCCTATCAGTTTCAACCTTTAATATGACACGTCACAAGATTAGAAAAGGTACTTGCAAAAGAACGTGAAAATCATAGAATACCTAAATCATAATTCAGAGTCAAGTATTACCTTCTTCTTTCTTGTCTCTTCTTCTTTGGCATCAAGGAACTGTTGAGGAACACCACTTGCATTCTTCTGTGCACTGAGAAGAAGTGTCCAAAGCTCTTTCATAAATTTTCCTGTATTTTTTTCCATGAAACCTGTCAAAGATATCTGGACCTCCTTCCCATTAACTACCTGCAGCACAGAGAAGCAATTCATCAAGCAGTCAGATACACTAAGGTAAATAAAAATCAGTTTCTGTTGCAACCATATCGATTATGGCACACAAAGTTAATCATTCTATGAAGGGTTGGCTGGTTACACAACTAAATAAATCGATGCTGGCGAAACCTACTTCGAACTATATCTAAATCCATGACCACTGCTAGAATGCAGCTCAAACAAAGCCCAGTAAACTACACTGCAATACTAGATCAAGTTTTCACTCAATAGAATAAAAGCAGCATGCTGATGCTCAAAATTACATGTTGTGGCTTAAATTTAGAGGTTTGAATGTGAGTTTCTACATATCCAAACAATTGCTCAGAAATGGCATCACCTTTCCATCTAGAAGTCCGTAGATAAAGTTAATAAGAACTTCGTCTTCAAACCCAAGGAACTCAGTCACTCTAGTCGCAATCCATGGTCTCATAACATCCATCTTCACTTTCGACATGTCAACCTAAATCATTCACACAAATCAAGCCCTATCAAATGAATCCCAGATAAAAAGAAAACATTATACTCCCGGAAAATTGCGAATCCACAGATAATTGAGCATGTAACGATACGAACCAGATGTTCTAATTCAGCTGGAAACTTCTGCGACTTCATCAGCTTGGCCTGCTTGTTCGAGAACCGAGTGTCTTGGTCGGCCGACGTGCCCTGCAAAGAAGAGTTCAATTCGAGAACGAATCAGTGGGTGAACAGCGATCTCACACACAATTCGAAAAAATTCGAATCCGTATTGATTTTGGGAACAGACAACAACCGGTGAAAAGAGCAATTGAGAAATCTTACCCGGAAAAATCCCCCTGACATTTTCTAGGGTTTCTGATACAGACTGAAGTGTCTGCTACAGAACGAAGAAGGGAGGGCAGAGAGTGATTAGATGAGACAGGTTCAGTTTCGCGACTTGCTTTGTACTTCTACGCGAAGGTTTGATAAAAGGAGAGAAGAGGGATAGTTGTTGGAATTAGGGTCGGTCAAAAACTGGAGTAGAAATATCCCTGAGTTTGGAGTAAATGACACCAAACACCCCTGTCTATAGGCACATCACAGTACCCAATCTCTATGAAATTTATTTATTTATTTATTTATTTTGATGACGTGGGAACCCGCAGCCACTACTCTTAGGGTGCGCACTGGATAAACTCATGCTTTAGTGCAATAGCCTGCAAACCACACTAGAGAGGCAAACCAGTCTGAGAAAACCCGGACTGACAGGCTCGCGATTGAGAAGGCCAATAGGCAGTCCTTGGGTTGCCCCCAGGGTTTGAACTGAAGACCTCAAGGCAAATGCCCAAAGTCTAAAAGAATGCTCACCCGACCAACTCAACTAAACCCCCAAGGGTTTAATTTATTGTTTTTTGATCATTAAGTGTTAAACCACAAACAGCAACACAAGCCCGAAGCAAGCAAAAACGTGACAACAAACTACAAAAGGTAGAACCAGCCCACAGAGGGCACTACTTGGCACAATCGCCCATGATCATATCCCTAATAACTGCATGTTCAATCCACTGAGGAGCATTGTCCATGGTGACAAGTATGTCTGGTTGCATTCTTCTTCTTCTTTTGGCAATAGCATCTGCAAGTTCATTTCTCTCCCTAGGAATGTACTCAATGGAACAACAATTCCTCTGCAAGATGACTTTGATATATTGGACAAGGGTTTGTATGGGAAGTTATCGGAAATTTCCTTGTTAGCGATGACCTACACAGCATCTTGTGAATATGTTTCAATGTTAATGTCCTTCATTTGATCCATGTGGGTAATGAGCAGGCCTCTGAATGGCCCAGAGCTCCGCTTCCAACACCGTAGCATGCCCGATTTGACCCATAAATCCTTTAATCCATTGCCTTGTTTCATCTCAAAAAACTCTCTCGTATCCTGCCATTCCATTGTTACTGTCCTTGCTATCATTCGTGTTTAACTTGATTATGCATGCACATGGTGGGATCCAATTAGTCACATGAATGATGGGATCAGAGGAATTACCACATTTGACAGCCCACTCAATCCCATCCGCATACTTTCTAGCATTGCTAGCAAGGATTTTTGCAGGAATCGCGGTGTTAGTAAAGCAACTCCATTTCGATTCTTCTAAATCACCCAACAACCACAAACAAAAAGAAGGGAGTGCCTCCTGCTAGTAATCTTAGAAAGTTTGATGTTAGAGTCAAATCAATAGAGAAAGTCATTATTGGTAATGTGGTAATTTCGATGATCTCTCATAATCGCTTCCTAAATAGTTGTATCTTTTGGGCAGCTTTTGAAAAGGTGGTTAAGATTCTCACTGTAATTAACCTGCACAGTGAGGGCAAGAATCAGAATCAGTAAAACCTCGAATGAATCTTTGGACATTCGTAAATAATTTATCATGACAAATTTTCCAAATAAAAAAATGAGCTTATTGGGTATCTTAAGCTTCCAAATACAATCTCAGTAGAGGAAACTCTGTTGATTAGTATTGGTGATGAGATCATGGGTCAAAGTAATCGAAAAATCACCATCAGACTTACCACCACCCCCAGTAGACAGTATCCAAGGTGTTAGGAAACTGGGGATGATTTTAGAATGAATATCATTAATGTGGGCGGTATTGATGACATCAGGTAAGAGATGAGTATTTCAACTCCTATAAGTATTAATGAGTCTATCAACTTTCATATTTTCATCAAAGATCACATTTGGGTAGCACTCTTTTAAGAAGAAAATAAAAACACCACACCACGTTTTAGAAAAAAGAACACAACCAACAACCATCACAACCACTCATTACGCTCGAAGTTAAAAACTTTGGAGTATTAACATATTGTAGGATATTGAAAAAGTTCACATATCATTACTAAAGCTATTTCCCCTATCCTCATTATAATTCATGAAATCAGTTATTTTATTTTTTTTCTTTTGAATCTGGAGATAACTATTTTATATTTTTCAATCTTTTTGTAGTTATCTCCTTCGGAAACTTCATCAATACCGCGATACTCAACCACATGTTGCTCTCGGGATTTTAGTACCGCGGTATCGGCAATATAATACAGCAGTATTGCTCTTGGGCTGCAATTTTGAGCTCTTTTTCCTTATTCTCTTCCCCGACTTGCTTGCACTTTCTATTCTTCATGTTTGCTTGATTTGTTACAGTTTCGTCCATGCCAATGCCTCGATCTTTGCACCACTGATCGCATGCACCTGAAACATTACTCAAACAGACTCTTGATCTTATCGGTGATCGAAAAATGCGCTAAGTAACCACCACCAACAACAACGAAAATAAAACACCACAACCACGTTTTAGAAAAGAGAACACAACCAACAACCAGCACAACCACTCACTACGCTCGAAGTTAACAACTTAAGAGTATTAACATATTGTAGGATATTGAACAATTTATGATATATCACTAAAACTATTTCCCCATTGAAACAACCCTAGAACCTACAATTCCTTGCTAGCACAACTAAATGAGAATCCAAGTGCATTTATTGAAATAAACCGGAGAAATCATCCAACCATAGTTTGAAATAAAACAAATGACATGGTTCAAATCTAAATTCTGAAAATCTGCTTCCTAAATAAAAGAAATAGTTTCCTAGCTGCATGATCATAATCTTCAGCTTACGTGTGCGCGTTCCCCCACTTTATTCATAACCTGCGGGTTTTCAAATGGCAAAAGCCGATGCAGTAAAAGTTTGTCAGCAATAACTGAGTAATCATATATCACAACATGTAAAACAGAGTTTTGGGCTAACATAAAGAGATAACAACTAACCATATTTTAATCGTTTATTTGGTTGAGGCGTAGCCTACGAGCCCCAACAGGTACGATGTAGACAGAGAGATCACTATGCAATAAATAATAAAATAGGAGTTCTTCATGGGATATCACATTCCATACCAATTCACCCCGGACGTTAGTAGATAGCCCAACGCTACCCCGCTCAAACCATACTAATGAGACCTTAAGTGTCGACACTCATATACAGTAGTGACCTACACATGCATAGGTAGTACTCATAGTTTCCACATCTTTAATAAATGGGTATGAACCCTAAGGAGGATCGTCCTCCGGTCGTAGCTTTCACACACATCCTCTGTACATCGTCCTAATTCCATTATCCTATTTTCATCATTTTTCCAATACCTCACAAGAGTAGTATAAGTTTGAATAATACATGCTTCTCAAATCAGTTTAACAGTATTGAAATAACTCACACAAAACATCACATTTTGATAGTTGAATAACACATCCTGGCCCTGGAACATCTTTGTCAATGGGTCGTTACGCTAGACACTCGACAGCCCATTTAGAGGAGTTAGAAGACCCTAGAAAGTCGGTGTCTCAAATGGGTTCAGATGGCGGAGCATCACAACAACAAATTGTCCTACCAACTGAACAATTTGCTGACGTACTGAGTACGGTAGCAACTGCAGTTAGAGAGGGCTTAAATGATATGCATAAATTTTCCAATTATGGAAAAGGAAAAGGGACGTTCTGACATCAAATTTTGATTGGATGTAAAGCTTATTAAAAATAATTATTTTTTGTCCTATACCAAGATTATTAAAGTTTTGGATATTATGTAGTTCACAAAAACATCCCGTATGCTACGGACTTGCTTTCCAAATGATTTTACTATGAAATGATATAAAGTTTAAATCATTTTATCTTTATTTTCATGTAGTGCAAATTATTCGTCCGAATAATTTTCAGCTTTCATCTTTATTCCCATCCGTTTTATGTCAGTCTCAGTAAAAAATGTCGATATTTTTCTACCGTACACGTGGAAAAAAAGCCCATTGGGGCAAACTGTAATTATATAAGGTTTGCCCCAAAAAGCAAAACAGAAAAATGAGACCCACCTTGTGGCTATAAAAAGGAAACATTCCACACTTCCACAATCCCAACACTTGTGGCAAGTTCTCCACACCAAACCTTGTAATACAGAGAGATTTTTCTGACTTGTCCCTATTTGCAATTTATTCAAAGACAGAGAGTTATGACTAGACCCCCAATCAACTTTCGACTTACTGGAAAGTCTCTTTTCCTTACGTACCCACATTGTTAATTGATTGCAACATATGTATTAGATATGTTGTTCGGGTTTTCGAAAGTTGGCGATCGTTTTATGCTAGAGTGTGTGTTGAAACACACTCTGACGGAGAACCTCATATCCATGCTCTGGTGCAGTGCACCAAAAGATCTTATATACGCAACTCCAGAACATTTGACTTGAGTGAACCTCTACCCCAGATAAACCCAGGTAGGGTAATGACATATCACCCAAATGTGCAGGTACCACGAAATGGTGCAGCGGTGGCGAATTACATCGCTTAAGATGGAGACTTTGAGGAACGTGGAGTGTTGCGCGCATCAAGAACCAACCCCCAGACAATCCAGAGATGAAGTATGGGGTGCTATGATTGAAGAATCATCCAATAGACATGAGTTTTTAACCAGGGTTCAGACAGAGCAACCGTTCATTTGGGCAACCCAATTGAGGAACTTGGAGTATGCTGCTGACAGGGAGATCGTCACACAAAATATACTCACTTGGAAAGAAGGGAGATTGTCACACGGAAGCAAGCACGCAACTACTCGTTGTACGAGTCCTCAATGAACTCGCATCCTATGAACTCGGAATCTACAATTGCAATTATTCCTAATTAACACACAGCTATCACGACAATAGTGCACACAAGTCCTATATGCAATTGTAAAGACTCCCCTTATTAATCTTCCCCGGAATTTACTAAAAGTAAAAGACGACTTTTATTTAAAATAAATGATTTATATGAGTTAACGTTTATTATTATAAGAATGCAATATTATAATATATGTAAATATTTATATATATATATGAACATATAAACTCATAAGGTAATCTAACCTAATATTATTAAAGTTATATATATTTTTAGAGTATAGAAACTAACTAAACTAAATAAATAAATAAAAATAAAAGGAAAAAAAAAGAAAATATTTTATGAAGGTTTATAGCATAAACACAATATAAAGGCCAAATTATGAGTACAGTAAATAAATAATTTCTCCTAATATACAATTAATACATTTCTAGTTTTGTAAACAATAACACATACCCATACAATTTGATAACAAGCAAATACCACCCCACCAATTTCATATCAATCAAAACAACACCCAAAGTTTTCAACAAATTTCAGCTCCCTTTCTTCCTCCACTCACATCTCACCGCAACATCTTCTAATAACACCCAACCCCAAACGATTGAATTTTCAAGGCAACTAGGCAAAATTGAAACAAAATCGAATTGTGGAACGGGAGGCGACGGCGACGACGGGAAAGGCGAGGAAGACGGCGGCGATGGCGGAGGCTTCGCCGGAGCTGGCTTCGGCATCGGTCGAACTGGATACGATCGGGACTGTTTCGTCGGACCGAACAAAGAGTGTAACACCCTTAAAATGACCAAGCCGGAAGCCCGGGGGTGTCACTCCGTACCCGAGACGAAGTCGCGGTACAAGGAGATTTAAACAATGGATCCCAAGAAAACTAAATTAAAAGTTAAACATTAAAACTTTATTACAATTCAAATGCTGCCTCAAAAATGGGCGATTAACAAACTAGATTATTATTAACTAACAAATGAGTTCAAATTTATTGAAATGAAATGACTACATATTTAGGTGATGATTCGCGTCCCCCACTAAGCCAAATTCTCATCATTTAGATCTGCGGTGCAAAAAAAACAAAAGGGAACACCACATTACAAACAATTAATACTGGCAAGCAAACACCCAAGCATGTAAAATGATTACGAGGTAATTTATAAAAAAACAGTAACCAACTTTTCATGGAGTATTTTCTCTTTAAGCACAGCGGAAATAAAGTTTGAACCTTGTAAGAAAACATGAGAGTTTCCAATTCTATTGTATTTTATCA
The DNA here is from genome assembly GCA_023055425.1 of Linanthus parryae. NCBI lineage: Eukaryota > Viridiplantae > Streptophyta > Magnoliopsida > Ericales > Polemoniaceae > Linanthus > Linanthus parryae. The sequence continues at coordinate 71,570,025 of JALGPY010000001.1, read as the reverse complement.
AAACCATTTTATTATTCCAGATGGGAATCCAAACCACATATTATTTATTTTTAAATTCATATTATCAAATCCAAAAACCACATTGTTCATTTGCTGTGACGGGGAGAGAACCAACCATCTCGCAAGCATCCAGGACATTAAGTGTCGACACCCCCTAAAGACTCTTACGGCCAGAAGGGTGAGTACAAGGAGCTATCCGAGGCATTGCAACCTGATTAAATAAAGACGCGTGAACGAAGTCAACACGTCCAAGCCAAAAGTAACCAAGTAATAACCCCGCACAACTCTTCCACTTTACGTTATCATCCATTATTATATTCTTGTGATATTTTCAATGAAGGCATTTAACAAGTAAAATCAGATATTTAAATGGCACATAACACATAAATTCATTTTTGAGGCAAGTAGGAAGAAATCATTTGACACGAAGGGAGTTAGAAACACTAGGTCTGGCATGTTTACTCACCTTGAATCTCAAAGAAAGATAAAATCCCTTCCTAGTAATACTTGACGTATCAATCGTCAATGAAAATGTCGCCTACAAATTTAGTAATTCACAAATCAAATACAATACTAAAACAAATATACAATGCCTACTTAATAAGATAATGACCCTACAAGGTTTAGTTCTTAAGTCACTAGTTCACCCCTTAATTCATACTTGAAAACACAACCCAAAATCTTACCCCAAAATCCTACAACCTAATGTGCACATAACCTAACATAAATTTTACAAATTTATAACTATAACTTCCCAAACAGATCATGACTCAAAAATAGTCTCGTTATATCCAAAACACTCTGAAAAATAAGTCTAGCATCAAACAGATCCGAATTTCGATTCCCGAATCAAAAGATATGCCTGTTTTAACTTTCTAGTCACACTCCCATTACCCATACGGAAAGTATTGATTTGCATATAAACTATCCTCTAAAGCATCTAGTTCATCCCGTATTCAAACAAAATTCAATGCACAATGAATACCCACTTCAAATCAAGTTACTACCCACATACTAGGATCATTAAATCATCCAAATCGATTAATCCAACGTCCCCTCCATAACCAGGGTTTTTCCCATAAACTAAGAACACGATTAATCCCAACACTTGATTATTAATCCTATGACTTCATACATGATAAAAGTAACAATATAAATATGAAAATCGCGATAAAGAACTGAAATTACTAATTGATCAAGACTTACAATTGGAGGAGATGATATGATACGATTAAGATGCAGGGTTTGAAGCTTGCTAGCGGAGAGGACGACGATAAATCTGTCGGAATCAATCAGGTCAGAAATGACCAAATTTTTTATGGAATCCAAGAATAAAAGAGAAGAAGAAGGATTGCACGAAGGAGAAGAAGAAGAGAATAACAAACCTGGACAGAGAGAGAGGCGGCGGCGGCGGTGGCTGAATGCCGCTGCTGTTGCTGTTCCGTCGGACAGAGGAGTTGCAAAGAGGGAGAACGAGCGTGAGGGAGAGAGAGCTGGTTTGGGTTTTTTTTTTGACCAATTGATCGAGAGAGAGAAAGAGAGATAGAGAGAATCGGATGAAGAGAAATCACGTCAGTTGTGATCTTGGGTGTACAAAGTGATATCAATCAGTTTTAAAAAATATTTTCACACCACTAGTTTAGGTAATAAGATAACCACCACCCCCTTGTTTAACTAAAAGGCACTAACAACTTTAGATAAAAGTCACAAAGACCCCCAAATGCTAGTAAACACTTATAATTAACTCCCAACTTTTAAATTTAACCCCCAACACATATAATAATATCACAAAATACCCATAGTCACAAAACGGGGTATTTCAAAGAGCAGGAGAGCGAACGAGAGAGAGAGAGATTGAGAGGTGGAATTAGTGTGAAAAGTATGAGTTTTGTTGGGGTTTATATAGGCTTGAAGGAGGAGAGTCCAATCGGAAATTGGAGACTTTCCGGGTTGATTTCGGTTCCCAATCGAGTCATGTTCCTGGGTAAAATTGGGTTTCTTGGTGAGGAATACTTGGTCCTTGGTGAGTTATGAATGAATTGGGACGACATTGAGTGATTTGGTGGTGATTGGAGGCGGCAAGGGTGGCAGTGTTGGAGTCGGAGACGGAGAGGGAGTCCGAGATGAAGTTGGGGAAGAAGATAGGTGGAGTTGTTGGGTGTGGCTGGAGCATCGTGTGGCGCGGTGGCATGTTACATGAAAATTAACAAAAAAGTCACTTTTGGCCACGTTAAAAAAGTTATACGACCTCTTTACACTTCAAATAACTAATACACCCACCAACTATTATATTCAACTAATAAAGAAAAATTTTAACAATAAATAGTTTCATACAACTATATATATATACATATATATCTATATATATAAGATAATATATATATATAAATGAAAACTAATTTTATAACTCGAAATTATAGCCCACAATATTTATTTAATTTCTAAAAATACCCCTAAAATACCGGGGTATTACACACATCCTCTTTATAATTCATGAAATCGGTTGTTTTATTTTATTTCTTCTGAATCTAGAGATACCGTTATAATCAACCAAGTGTTGCTCTCAGGCTTCTGATACCGCGGTATCGGCAATATAATACAACAGTATTGCTCTTGGGCTGCAATTTTGAGCTCTTCTTCCTTATTCTCTTCCCCGACTTGCTTGCACTTTCTATTCTTCATGTTTTCTTGATTTGTTACACTTTCGTCCATGCCAATGCCTCGATCTTTGCACCACTGATCGCATGCACCTCAAACATTACTCAAACAGACTCTTGATCTTATCGGTGATCGAAAAATGCGCTAAGTAACCACCACCACCAACAACGAAAATAAAAACAACACAACCTCGTTTTAGAAAAAAGTACACAACCAACAACCATCACAACCACTCACTACGCTCGAAGTTAACAACTTTAGAGTATTAACATATTGCAGGATATTAAACAATTTCTGATATCATTACTGAAGCTATTTCCCCTATCATCTTTATAATTCATGTAATCAGTCAATTTATTTTTTCTTTTGAATCTGGAAATTATTATTTTATATTTTTCAATCTTTTTGTAGCTATTTCCTTTGGAAGCTTCATCAATAGCGCGTTACTCAACCAAGAGTTGCTCTCGGGCTTCTGATACCGCGATATTGGCAATATAATACATAAGTATTGCTCCGTGGCTGCAATTTTGAGCTCCTCTTCCTTATTAGCTTCCCCGACTTGCTTCCACTTTTCATTATTCATGTTTGCTTGATTTGTTACAGTTTCGTCCATGCCAATGCCTAGATCTATGCACCACCGATTGCCTGCACCTGAAACATCACTTAAAAAAAAAACTCTTGATCTTACCGGTGGTTGAAAAATGCGCTAAATCATTTAATAAACCGTAAGTGCATAAAAATATGTGACATATCATCGAACTTTCAAGCTCACACCTATGTCGAATTGACCTCAGAATCTCTCGTTTTCTACTCAAAACTCTTCACACACCCTTAGAAATGGCAACCTAGATAACTCCAAAAGTGGATATATCAGACCGCGCGCCTCACAAGTTTATATTACTATATGCATGAGTACATGGTTGAGAGTAATGAGATTTTATATGGAGCTTACCAGTAGTTTTGAACCGAAGAGAAATTTAACTACATATGTGAACTTAAAATTAATCTATTTTATAGTTTGAGATGGTACAAGTAGTTTTTTGGCCCGAGAACATATAACTTCATTCAAGAATAGCAAGAATACATGAGTGAATCGAACAAGATAAACGAGACAATGTCTAAGTCACAGAATATAGCAAATAAACACAACTTAGAAACTCAGCTAAAACACTAAAAAGCGTACAAGAAACGAAAAGGCGCCCAACAAACGACGTAACATCACGGCCCAAGCACGTGCATTAGCGACCAATGATTCAAGGAGCTTGGCAACAACCATCTTAAACATCCTTACGACCGGATCATCCTAGTAAGAGATTCTATCACGCTCCTGCAAAATATTAAATGCTATGAGACACTCAGTATATATACGAACATAATTAAAGTTAAAACTTGATACAAGAGTAAGGCCATGATAAATCTCAATAGCTCATACTATAAAGTGATGATGTTGTGAATTTTTTGTTCACTCCAGTGAGAGCTGGCGAACTTTGATTTTGATAACTGTAACTGTTTAACTTTCGGATTATCCCCCTCCAACCACTGTTAATGGTGATTAGACAATTTCTGACACCTGACTCTTCGTTCGAGGTTGGATGTGAAGATGCATTTTTAGCACATATGCGTGGATAACAAGTTGCTATGAATTTTGAGTCTCGAGTGAGCTGAGTTGGCCCCTTCCGGAGGATAAAACACTAATGTCTTTGAGGTAGGCTGCAGTGATCTCCAAAACCTTAGAGATACTCTAATCTTTAGACTTAAAAACCATCGCATGTCTTCCTTTCTAGATCGCTCACAGGATGATAATAATATGATGGAGGACATCAAAATCATTATTCTCGTCTACGATCCAAGACGAGAGCCACTCATTAAAACTAACGTTGCTGACCGAATTCGATATATGAATGAGGGTTGAAGCAAACTATACCCTAAAAACCTTAGAGCAATCAAGGAAGAGATGTTTTATAGTTCAAGCGAATATCGTGCAAATGGGGGAGAAGTCCATAGTATTGGACTTAATTTTTTTGCAGTCGCGTGTTGAGAGGGAGGACATTATGAAAACATTTCCAAATGAACACTTTAAGCTTTTCAGGTACGTGGATGCTCCAAAGTCTTCCAAACAGGGTTACCCAAGGGAGAACCCATACTATAAAAATGACCAACAAGGAAATGGATAGGATTACTCTTGTATTCGCACAAACAATACCCTTACAACGTATACTCCCCTGATTTTTTGAAAGGACATATGATTATATCCTCACAATCATAACCTAGAAGTTGGATTGCACATGTACGTCTTATCCCATAAATTTGGAAAAAGATATGCAAAGCGTCCTCCAGTTCCATATCGGGTACGTCCCCAGTTATGTTAGGTACTCAAAGATATTTAGCTGACTGCATCTCGAGGTGTTCAGAAACTGTTGCAGCTGTAGGTAAAGACATGGAACCCAACTATCTTTCCCCACATTGATACACTGCCCATTTCCTAGATTCCAGTATATTCCTTTCTTTAGAAGACCACTCCCGATTTGTTTGCTTTCCAGGACTAGGAGAGGACATTAGCAAGGGAGAACCCCCTGCGGTGATTGCTTAACATGTGATGAAAAAGCTTATGGGCTAGAAGGTTCTTTTCAATATGAAGCCTCCTCGTAGTTGACGCCAACGATGATTGGTTCATCCATTTAAAATTGAAAAGTCCTATCCCTGCTTGTGATTTAGCTTTCCCAAGCGGCTTACCGAAACAATTTTGAGAGGCCGAGTGGAAGAGAAGTTCCTCCAGAATTATCAAATTCTCTTATTCATCGCTTCATATATATTAGAGGGAAGCCTGGAATTAGATCCATGTAGATCAGGTGGGCCGAGGCCACCGTTTAACAAGAGTAGGTCTCTGAAGTGAATTAAGGAAATGAGTTTGCCAATCCGCAATGCGATCATCCAGCTTGGTCTTGAGAAAATTTGAGGCATTTCTCTTTTATTGATTCTCTGCCTTCGGGAGGCCCATGTAGGTTTTGGACCTATTATTAATTGTATATCCCTAAAGCAGGCCCCATATTTGGACATAGGATCAGAGATGACCCTTCTTGATTTTTTTGCACAGTCTCAGCGCTATAAATAGTCAATTTGGTGATCCTATGCACAAAAAAAAAACTAAAGTGTGATGATATACAAATAATATTATATGAACCTACAAAATAGTACCACTCTATCTCTTCTCTTTGTCCACATCCTGACTTTTACCACTATGCATTGGGTCACTTTGACACGGTAATTTAGATAGCAAAATAATGCAATTTTTTGATTATTTTTTATAGTGTTGTAAAACGTTGCTCTATAACACAGTGAACAAAATGTCAAAAATTTGCATCGTTTCACGATCCAAATTACCCGGTCAAAGTGACCTCATACAAGTCAAAAAGTCAAGATGGGGAGACAGAGAAGACACATAGTGGTACATAATAAACTAAACTAAACTATAGTAACTATATGATATGAAAATTGCAAGTAATAAATTAAGTGTGGTATTCACATGTAATGAAATACTCATAGTTAATTAACTTAGAGCTCTATATTTTAGTTAGAATCACGACACCGGGGGTGCATACTGCTACCCCTCCTGAATTTACCAAAATTTGTTGGGTACAGTTGCACCCGGGTTTTATGGGCTCGCGAGGATGAACTTCATTCTAATACTTTTCCCACGATGCATAGTGTCGTCCAACTAGTCTATGGATAAGCCAAATCTATCTATCTCTCTATAGTCACAACTAAATGTCATACAATTGAGTAGTGATTTCTTGGTCGGGAAATCATTTCCTCCTCGTGATCATTGCTAGTTCATGGCGCTAACAAAGCATTACGAACACATAATAGCTAACAAAATTCAGAGCTCATATGAATAATCATCAAGCACTCAAGTAATCGTTGAAGTATTCAAAACATATTGTATTAAATACAATTTAATTTGTATACATAAAGAAAACATAAGAAATTATACCAAAAAAAGACATAAGAGAAGTGGAAGAGGTTGCAAACGGAAAAAAAAAAATCGTAGTTTTGCAACGCCGCGGTACCATCGTCGATCGTCCACATGTGGCACCTTCATTCTCTCAAACTCTTTTCAATATGTCATGAACTTATGGATTGTACCCTATCTCACCTTCCAACAATTCACTAAACTTTCAACCTGAAAGAAAAACAAATGTGGTGACCAATCACTAGCCTTTTACCTTAGGAAAACAAAAGGGAACAATCCTTAATAATGGAGCTAATGCTGCTGGGCCAAGAGTGAACTTATTGCATCAAAAGCATCCACCACAATACTGCAATCATAAAAAGTGATGGCTGGGCCAAGAGTGATTCTTGTTGACACTTCAGTGTGCATGGTTTTCATGTGTATTCCCTCCTAATTGGAAATGGGAGGCTTCACCATTAAGTTACACCAAGGAAAAGTGATGCATAAAAGTAAGAAAATGTTGTGACAGGCGGCGACGGAGAAACGTACTGAAAAACACAATCAGAACTTTCGACTTTTTAAGGTTCAAGCTATCTCTATTTTGTTGGAATTGTTCCCTAAAGGCAATCAATTTGTCGTGACATCTAATGGACTTACTATTCATTATGTTATCGATATGGAGATATGCTAACATGAATGAAGTCCTTAGAATATAAATGTTATATTCTTAAATATTCCTAGTTGAGTACTACAGTTAATAGGACGACTGTATTGCATTGAGACTAGTATGTGGGTAGATTGATATGGGGATATCAAGTCTAACACATGGGTACGCATTAGGAGTAATGGCGTACTGGATCGACCCACCATGAGAAGGCTAAATGGGAGTTATGTGAATGTAACAAGCGCTTCTCATAGTGACAATGGTGTTGTGATCCTTCGACTTGAAGTCACTAGATACTCTAGTTGTTAATTTCATTTTCTGATATCATCAAACATTACACCGTAACTGGGTAACTATAAAAGCTTTAATCCAACATGATATGAAGCAAGCAAAGAGATGGTAGTGATGTATATATGATTTGTCCCTCCGACATAACGGGAGTTAATATCCATGGCCACACGATGAGTGAGACTTAGGGAAATGCATGGCCATGCTCGAATAAATCAGTATGAGATATTGATGTTATTTTTTTTATCTAAGCCTACTCGCAGATTGAGAAACTATGGATTGGATATACAAGTGTGACACTCCATGTTTTGTGTCTAATCCGGATAGATGAGAGAAGAGGATTATACAACATGGTAACATTGGTCACAGAGGTTAGTCAGATCACTGACATTCCTATTACTTGGGAGCATTGATGTATTGCTAAATATCGCTCAATGTTTGTAATAATTGTTATTACTACCAAAGTAATTAGGAACCTACAGGGTCACACACAATAATAGATCAAGCTGGGATTATTGCTAACTAGTTTGACTAAATAGCAATAATGAATTGAATGGACTAAAATGTAAAATGTGCTCATTAGTTGGACTAAAGAGCAATTGTGGACTAGAATATTACTAGTCCCACATTGTTGGATTTATGGTCAAAGTTGAATTTCTCTAGCTATAAATAGGATTTATAGGCTATGAGAATTGAATCTGAGTTAATTCCTACACAACACAGTTTACTAGAGAGCTAGAGAGAAAGGAGAAAAGAGTTTTTTTCTCCATGAAGGGTTTAGCCGAAATTCTAGCCGCCCCCAGGAGCCGTCGGCCTCCTCTTGGTGCTGCCCCTCTCTTGTGCCCACGGCATGGTGATGTCGTGTCCTCTCCTTGCCGCGTTGATGGATGTGATCCAGCCCGTGCACGTCTATGTTCATCCTTCTTCTCACGATTTTTAGCAACGTCGGAGAAGAAGACCGGTTGAGGTCTATTCCTGTTGATACCGTAGAGACAAAGATACTATTCTTTGTATGTGATCGCAATCAGCCTGGTACGGCTGAGGTAACATTTCTTCCTTCATCATGTTATGATGCTTTACCTGCGATTCATGGAGGGTTTTGAGCAGAATAAATTTTTGTATTTCCGCTGCGTAACTTGCATGAAAACCCCACAGTGGTATTAGAGCCACAGGTGGATAGCGCATAACGATTTTATGTGGTTATCAATTTTATCAGTTTTACACCGTTCTGTCAGATTGACCGTAAACAGTAATAAAACTGGTACGCGTATTATGATGCGCCATGAATGTGATTCATGTGGAGATCAATTATTTTTCATATGATGTGAAAATAATGAATTTTCAGGTGTATATTTGATATACTAATTTTATCAATTTTGACAGTAAATTGTAATAAAATTAATATGAGTATTTTGATACGCCATGAATATGATTCATGAGGAAATCAGCTAGTTTTACATAGTATGTGAAAATTAATTTTTTTTATGTACATTTGATGTACAAATTAATCAGTGACATAAAGCTAGGGTTTGGACACAATGTATGGAGAAAGGTGTTTTTATCCCACTTTGGGATTTGGCCAAGGTAGGAAGTTAAAATTTTGAATTTAACCCACTATAGGGGTTCGGTCATGAGCAGCCCGTCCCGTCCTTCGCGCGCGGACCCATTCCAACCGGCCTTGCCAGTTCGGCCAGTCGACCGTTTTGACCGGGTGGGCCCGGTTTGGCAGGTTAGTTTGGTTCGGCTAGTTGGACTAGCGCGACCGTTTTGACTATTTTGCCCATAGTGTCCCAATTTAATTGACTAAAATTGAACAAGCGCGTTAAAAATTGGTTTTAACTGTATTATGTGCTTTTGTTGCATGGTGGATGGATATGCCTAAGTTGTGGATGTGTACTTTGTGATTTGGTTTACGGCCTGCGAGTTGTTCAAAATAATGTAATAGTTAATTAAGATTTTACGACCTGCGAGCTGATCATCTTCTCAACATGTGAGGTTTTATTTATTTATTCAATTTAGATGCTAGCTAGAATTAGATAATTAGATGATAGCCAAGATCATGGAGAAGAATACCAAAGAACCAAGAAGCCACAAAAACGATTGAGGACTTGCACACCTAGGACGCATGGCTATGGTGGAGGCAAATGGAGACGAGCTTGTCACTTTAGGGTATATATATATCATCATTGACTTGGTAATATCTTATTCTTAGGGGCCATATCCATGCCACGTTAATTTTTATTTTGTGGATGTTTATTACTTATGTCTTGTTATTTATTTTGGTGTATGGGTGATGCATGCAAAACGTAACAAGATAATAATAAACAAGGATGGTCTTTTATTGTGGATTGTCCAATCCAAATAAGTAGATCATGTTGACGGGATCAACCAAACAATTGAGTAATGACACTAAAATCCCTCAAAGGAAATATTACGTTTTGGCCTTCTCTTATTTTGACACCCTTCATGATCAGGGTTTATTAATTTCGGTCTTGCTAAAGCAAAGCGATTTTAATTTACCATGGTATGATGTGGCGACACGAGCAAGTAATGTGTTGTTGTTAAAGTAAGAGGTTAAACGTAACTAAGTAGTTTCAATTGGATTGATGACTTATAGGCATGGCAATTGGAATTATCTATGAGATAGATAAATAAAAAGTTATTTGTCCGGTTGCACCAAGAGTTGCATATGGATGCAATTGGAAGGTGTTCCTACCTAAATAACCAATTCTTGGGTGACGTGCCAAGCAGGCTCAAAAGATGTGAAATATGAATCTTGACCCATTAGAAAGTATATGATATTTTCCGCATTAATGGTAAGGGCTATTAATCCGAGAAAAAAATACTGGGAGCTATATTTAATAAATTAGGTCCTATCGAATATAGTTCAAACGTCACAATATTTTGCATACCTATGGCACTAAACCAACAAACTCGACTTTATTTCCTTGAGAATGATAAATTGTCTGGAATCTATTTTATAAACTAGTATAAAATCGAGAATTATTCTCAAATAAAAGGAAAAATGTCGTATATCCTAGAGCATAAAGTTTCCTTCCACCAACTACCAAAACACACTAAAACATAATGGAAAGAACATCAAAGAATGGATCTTTGGATGTGACTTGCCAAATGTTAGCTACCATGAAATCTGAGCTTAGGAAGCAAGATGAGAACATGGAGGCGTATGATATGATCATACATTTAAAGAAGCTCTTTTCAAGAGCCGGCTAAACATGAAAGGTTTGAAGTGTTTCTCCATTTGCGTATTACCTTCTCTTACTTAGAGACAAAGATACTATTCTTTGTATGTGATCGTCACCAGTCTGGTATGGCTGAGGTAACCTTTCTTCGTTCATCATGTTGATGCTTCTCCTGCAATTCATAGAGGGTTTTGGGCAGAATAAATTTTTGTATTTCCGCTGCGTAACCTGCATAAAACCCTACATATTTGACCCATGTCCATTCCATGGAGGTCATAAACTCCTTTAATCTGAACGAATTCATGTTTATTATTTCCTTTGAATCAATTGAAATTTTTCAATCCAATATACCAGTAACAGTTGAAGTTTCTCAAATTGCTATAATAGAATCGCACAATTACGATCTGATAGTTCGAGACCAACAATCTGCATCTTTTCAGTTAGTTCATAGTAATATAACATAACATAATTTGATAGCATTCAACAACTTCAAACAATAGCTCAAAAAATTCGTCACTTAGACAGAAGAACATTAGGACAAAAACCCTAACGAAAACAATAACTGAAACCAGCAATTACAAAATCAATCAAGCACAACACAAGATTTGGCAAAGAAATCCTATTCACTATAACCCTAACCCTACCAAACAAGAGGATTTCATGTTATTCAATTCCACACAAAACATATAATCATTACTGCACATCGAATACAACCATCAACAAAAATTACAAAAATTCGTCCCAGAAACCTTCAAGATGGAAGTCGACTTCTTGGTCCTGGAACGAAGCAAAGGTCTGGGATTCCAAATCGATTGCTGACAAAGCACTACCGGTAAAATAATAGAGCTTTACTCATCAATCGGTCAAAAACAGACCACGAATCATATGTTTCTATCGTCTCCTTCACCCTCTCTTCTCTCTCTAATCCTACGACGATGAACCAACTTTTATTTTTCCCCCAGAAAAGCTGTAGCATTTCATTAGAGATAAAGTAGGGTACAATGAAACCTAAGTGAGATTACATTCACGAAAACTTACATTCAGAGATCAACAAAGCATCTTTAGCAAAAAAGTTTGCATCCAAAGTTCAGATCTCTCTTCTAAACAAAAACACAAGATGAAAAGCATTTTGACAAAAGGGAACAATCCTCAATAATGGAGCTAATGCTTCTGGGCCAAGAGTGATTTTTCAGCATCAAAAGCATCCACCACAATACTGCAATCAGAAAAAAAGATTGATCCTTATGAATCATTTAGATTGAGTAGCTAGTAAAGCATTCCTAACTGCTATAGTTTCGAGAACTGTGTGATTAGTAATATGCCAAATATGTCATTTTAATCTTCCAAGAGCTTCATGAGAGCTCTTTTTAAAAACAGCTCCTGCTTCTCCCTTTTTTCTCTTAATGTCAAGGGCAGCATCTTGTAGATAAGCACCACAGAAGAGTCCATAGGAGAGAGCGTTGGATTGAAAAACACTTATGCTTGCAGAGAAGAAAATATTTGGCTGTTTCTGTCATAGTACTCATAGAATTTAGATACAACCATATTTGAAACTTGAATTGGTTTCCAAGAAATTCTGCAAAAATTCTCTCAATTCTGGATCTCCAAAGCTCCCAACAAAAACTGAGAGAATAAACCTATAATTTGTTGCTTGTCATTATCCAACATTGTGAGTTCCACAATTGTAGACCACCATTTAACAACACTTCCACAATTTTGAAGCTGGCCAATAAAAGGAAAAACATCCCACCCTCTCTTAAATACATTATAAGTGACAACAAGAGAGCCATTCAATAAACTCCATATGAAGTGCCTTATCTTTGGCATCACAGGGAGTTCAAATAAGGCATAGTGCTTCAGGAAACACTAGAATTATAAATAAAGCCCTTTCCCAGTTCTTTGTCATTAAGCATTTTGTATGCAGAACTCATACTGAACTTTTCATTGGGAGAGAAATACCAGATTAAATTATCCTTATAGTTGTAACTTCCAACTAGGATAGAAAGAATCTCACTGGTTTCCTCTCTAGAATAAATTATTTATAACAAGTCATTTAGAAAACCCACAAGTTCCCGGAGGGTAAATGAGTCATTTACCAACTACATCATATATTTAAATTAACTTGGTTATAATGTCACGTGGACATTATTGTCTTCTACAACTTCCTGTTACCCACCGTTAATCACCGTTTGTCAGAAAGGGTTTAAGTGAAGATTTCAATCTATAAGGGGTGTGAGTAAAAATTTACCTAAACTATAAATTAAATCTACCCGAAAAGACAGAGAATCAATGGAGTGAGTTAAAAATTTCACTTTTACTTGTCAAACAATTTTCAAATAGAAATATTCATTGCAAAAAGGAAAAAAAATAAATATATCGTCATTGTAAAGGCTGCCCTGAAGGACCTAAATTGACCTCTTTCCTTATGGCTTTAAATTATGAACGGAAATGCTACCCCTGTTTCTTCTCTTTCAGCTTACTTCATTTTTGACCCGGTGATTTGATTAGCAAAACGACATGCAAATTTGGTAATCTTTGCATGATCGTTTAGAATAAACTTTAACTTTTCTCTACAATACTATGAAAATATTGTCAAAATATTATATCGTTTTGATATCCAAATCACCGGGTCAAAGCTTACTTCATTATTGACTCGGTGATTTGATTAGCAAACATGAATTTTGTCGATCCAGAAGGTCGTAGAGGTGGCCTTGGATTGATTTGGAAGGACCCAGCTAGGTCACAATCCAAAATCTATGAGGTACCACATTGATGCAACAGTGGTTGATGAGAATAGTCAAGTTTGACACTTCACGAGGTTCTATGGCAATCCGGTGAGGGAGGAGAGGAAACATTCATGGGAATTACTAAGAAGATTGAAAAGAGGACATAACATTTCATGGTTAATTGTGGGTGATTTTGACGCTATGGCCTCAAGTGAGGAAAAGGAAGGGGGTCGAGAAGTTACTTTTCAGCCAAATTGCGGACTTTAAAGAGGTCCTGAGTGAGCTCGAGTTCCATGATCTCGGTTTTGTGGGAAGCTCACACACGTGGAACAACAACAGAGTTGATGGAGATAATGTGAAAGAAATCTTAGAGCGGTTTCCACTACAAAGTGGATTGAAAGTCATCAGAGCGTCCGGGTGACAAACCTTGTTTGGCCCAACTCGGACCACCCTCCAGTCCTGATCCAGTGGGGAGATAGGACCGGTCATGAGCACAACAAGCGATTTCAGTTTGAGCAAATGTGGACACGACATGAGGGGTTTGATAATTTTGTCAAGGAGAACTGGGAAATTACAGTGGGAGAAGAAGTCGAGAACCGTTTGGAGGGGCTGACAAGCGAATGTAAGAGGTGGGACAACACAATATTCGGGTCGGTAAGAAAGCAGACGACAACGATCAGGAAAGAGCTCGCGAAAATTGAGAAGACTACCCTCAATGCCCAGGGTAGGCAGCGTAAATGGCAATTGGAAAAGGAGTAGAATAAACTTTTAGAAAAGGAGGAAATAATGTGGCACCAGCGCTCCCGGACGGATTGGCTTAATTATTGTTACAAAAGTACCAAGATTTTCCACCAACGTGCCACCCTAAGGCGAGCAAGAAACTGTATTATGGGAATAGAGGATATGACGGGTCAATGGGTAACACAAGAGGAAGAGATAGCTGTTGTCCTCGAGAGGCACTTCTCGGAAATCTTCAACTATTTGGAACCGACACCTGAAGTCATTAATATGGCTTTAAATGATATGGAGGTGACCATATCACGAGAAGACATAGTAATGATGGGTGAGAACTATACGAGAAAAGAGGTCAAGCAGAACCTTTTCCAAATGGCCCCTGAAAAGGCTCCGGGAATTGATGGCTTCAACGCAGGCTGTTTTCAGCGGTATTGGGATACAATTGGTGACGGGGTGACAAAGGCCAGCTTGGAAGTGCTTAACGAAGGGAAGGAGCTAGGCGAACACAACATGACTTTAATCGCTTTAATTCCGAAGGTAAAACAACCTAGGAAACCAGGTGATTTCAGACCTATTAGTTTGTGCACTATTATCTGTAAAATCATCTCTAAAGCCATTGCAACTAGGCTGAAGCGCGTCCTACCATATTATAAGTGATAATCAAAGTGAGTTTGTTCTGGGGAGACTTATATCAGACAACATCCTTACAGCTTTTGAGATGATATACTTGCTAAAAACCCGGAAGAAGGAAAAAAATGGGGTATTTGGCCCTAAAGGTGGATACGAGCAAGGCGTATGGGTCGAGTGGCGGTTTGTCTATGATACCCTTACACATACGGGGTTTGGGCCAAAATTTATTTCTCAAGTTATGAACTACATGACTTCGATGCATTTATCCTTTATCCAGAATGGATCTGTTACTGGCAGCGTGATCCCCAAGAAGGGATTGAGACAAGGATGCCCCTTATCCCCTTACCTCTTCCTAATTGTTTCGGAGGTGTTACCAAGAGCTGTTACTGCGGCAGTGAGTAGGGAAGAACTTGCCGCAGTTACAGCTTCGAGAGGGCCCCCTGATATCCCACCTCTTTTTCACTAATGACAGTTTGTTTTTCTTACAGGCAAATAAAGAACAAATTGCTACATTATTACAGATCATGGAAAGCTAGCAAGGCGTCCGGACAGCTTATAAACCCAGAAAAATCAGTGGTAGTCTTCAGCTCCAACGTCACAGCAGCCAGCAAGCAACAGATTATGAGTTTATGTGGAATGGTGGAGGTGGAAAAGTACGACGAGTACCTAGGGTTGCCAACAACCATGGGGAGAAATAAATCAGTTACCTTCAACATACTTATAGAAAGACTTTACAACAAGCTCAAAGAGTGGAAAGAAAAAACACTAACCCAGGGGGGCTAAAGAAGTACTCATCAGAGCAATTGCGGAGGCTCTCCCGACCTGTGCAATGTCATGTTTCAAGTTGCCGTACGGGATCTGCGAAAAAATTGAGAAGATTATTAGACAGTTTTGGTGGATTAATTCAAGTAAAGAAAAGGGCATTCCATGGGTCGTGTGGGATAGCTACAACGAAGTAAAAGGGAGGGGGGCTTAGCTTTTAGAAATTTCTGAGTCTTCAACAAAGCTTATGCTCGCAAAACAGAGTTGGAGAATCATTCAGAGGCCGTACTCCATATTGGCAAGGCTACTCCAAGTGAAGTATTTTGCAAACAAGTCTTTTTGGAAGCTGAATTGGGCACAAACCCCTTTCATGCGTGGCGAAGCATCAGATAAGGAAGGAAGCTCCTCAATCTGGGACTCCGGTGGAGAGTAGGGGAAGGAACGACAATTCGACTCCAAGACAGATGGATCCTAAGAGAGTCATCGTTCCAACTTATCACACAGGTTCTTGATGAAAACAACACCACAGTCAATGAACTCATCGATGTTGATACTATGCAGTGGAATATAGACAAGCTACAAATAGTTCTTAAGCCATGGGATATGAATGAAGTGAAAGAGATTCAACTACCTGAACAAAGAACCCAAGACAAACTAGTTTGACACTTTGAAGAAGACGGCATGTACAAGGTAAAATCTAGGTATGAGACGACTATGAGAGCTGAGCACAAAACAACGGAGGGACCATCATCCACCAACCCCAGCCCAATACAGGAGGTGTGGAAACTCAAGATCCCACAAAAAGATCAAGCATTTTGTCTGGAGAGGACACCATAACAGTCTGTCGACAGCTAGAAATCTGCAAAAACGAGGAGTTAGCATCCCAGTCATGTGCCCTTTTTGCAAAAAAAAAAAAAAATGGTGGAGTCAAGTGAACACGTTTTACGGGATTACAAGCATGTTAAACACGTGTGGATTCAAACTCTGGGCTCGGTGGTCAAAGATGAAGCACCAGGAGAGAATTTGCAAGATTGTATAAATCGACCATTCCATCAGAAATAAACAACCCATATGTCCATTTTCAGCCTGACTTTGTGGGCTTTATGGTTGGCAAGAAACAACAAGAGGTTTAATGGAGTAGAGCCCGATTTCAAG
This sequence comes from Linanthus parryae, assembly GCA_023055425.1. NCBI lineage: Eukaryota > Viridiplantae > Streptophyta > Magnoliopsida > Ericales > Polemoniaceae > Linanthus > Linanthus parryae. Next base: position 71,553,255 of record JALGPY010000001.1, on the reverse strand, counting down.
AGAATCCCAAGTGAAATCATAGCAAGAATAGAGGAAATTGAAGAAGCTATTTCCATTAAAAAGCAAAGATTATCTGGATCCCGAATCAGAGACTCTAAGTGGAAACTACCGATGGTGAACCAGTGCAAGGCCAACTATGACGGCGCGTTGAACTCGGCGACGAAGAAAGCTTCAACAGGGGTTGTGATTCGCGACACTGAAGGGAGAGTGGTGGTGGTGGCAAAGAGAGAACTCCAGCGGTGTTCTTCTGCAAAAGAAGCAGAGCTTTGTGCTGCTATGTTGGCAGTCGAGCTAAGCAGAATGAAGGGACTGAATCGAGTGGTATTGGAAGGGGATTCGACGGGAGTGAATCGGATAATGATCGAACCCTTGGAGGAGAGATATGGGAAGACTTCTCGGCTATAGGAGATCTTGTGGAGGAACTCAGAAGACTAATTGCAGATATGGATGGGCTTACCTCGAGATGGGTTCCTAGAGATTTCACACCAAGTGGCCACTCACAATGCCCCTGGGGAAGACACATTTACTCGAGATACGGAACCGGTGTTGTAATACCCCGTATTTAAGTTAGGGGTTATTTGGTCATTTCAGAAAAATATTTGAAAATTTTGAGAAATTTATATTTCAAAGTTTTTCTTGACTTCTTCTTAGTTTTAAAGTTTAAGGATGCCATTCGACATCTATGATTATACAAAATTGTATTTTGAGATTATTTTGTAGTTTTGAAAACTTGAATAATACGATATGAAACTCATTTTGTATACGTGGGAGATACTTGTAATTTTATAGAAAATTGGATTTTGACATATATTTACAAAGTAGTTTATTTAAAATTATTTGACAATTTTGTAGTTTATGAAAACTAACTTGTATGTGATAGCTAGTAATTGAAAATTACATTTTCAACCCCCTTACTCTTGGGTTTTCAACTTCAAATCCACCCATCAACTCACCTATTTGATATTTACACCCCAAGCAGTCTCTCCGCCATTTTGGTCAACACCAATAAAATAATTCCTCTTCATGACTACTCCTACTCGTGTAACATCACTTGTTCAATACTACTAATGTACTTGTACACACACATACACACTCTTATAGTCATCACACCATCAACTCACACTTATCTCCCAACAACTTCCACTACAACCTACCACTTTGTATGTATGTACATCCTATTGTGAGATTATTCATTCCATCACTTCAATTATTCATCATTATCTTGCTTCCCCATTCTCATTTCTTTCATCTTTTTCTCTCAAGAAGACTCAAATGACCTCACTTCTCTATCTCAAAACTCCATTCCCGTTTTTGAAGCTTCACCTCCCAAAAACTTCATCAAAACTCATTTTTATGATCTTCATGGAAAACTTGAGTCAAAACTTAAGATCATCATGGAGGGGTGTTCTTTCACCATCATACTCAAAGAATGAAGCCCAATTTCACTCTTTCATCCACCATCATTTTGGTCTTGGGGTAAACATTCTTCAAGTCTTGAATTCAAGCTCGCATGTCCATATTTTGCTTTGATTGATGAAATGTCATCTTATTTTTCTCCATTTCCATGTTTGATTCTTCATTTCCATGGTTAGATCGTGTGTTTGACTTCAAAATTTTGACTATTTCATGAAACCCCTATTAGAACCCACATGCATGTTGTGAATGTCATCTTCTTTTCATTAGTAACTCAAGTTTTGATAATTTGTGTCAAGAGCATGTAAAAATGTTATTTTTATGATTAAAATGGTGCTATTTGGGGAAAATTAAGTCTTCTTAACTTGCATGTACTACTAGAACCATTCTTGTTGATTTTTGAAAAAATTGCATGTTTATACAATCTGACCAGTTTGTGAAAAACATGGATTATCTCCAAGTTTTGTCTCTGTGAAATTTTTAACTCTTTCATACTCTGAAACTAGACTCAGAGAGGGTAATTTTGAAATAAAATTCAACTCCATATCCTTTTTGGTTAGGGAGATGTGCTCATTCTAAGTTGCATGTTTTCTGAAACTCCGTTTTTGGACAAGTTTTACCATTTTTGTTAAAATATCATTTCCAGAAACTTATGGCACCAAATCTTTCTTTTGATGAAACTAGACACATAAGGGATTCATTCTGGAGAATATGCGCATTTTTCCTATTCTCTAGGTAGTAGTAATTGTTCTTCAAAGTTGAAACTTTCTTCCAAACTTGTCTCTGCATAGCAGTCTTTGTTATTTTTGTAACTTGAGTTTTATAATAGCTATGCATGATTTTCTTGATGTTTCTGAAAGTAGACACATATAGGTTCATCATACATCAATTTTAAGATTTTAGGAGATGATTTGATATGGTAAATATGGCTCCAAAGCCAGAGCTACAATTCTGTTAAGAATTGTAGTTTCACATTTTTTAGAAAACTTGAATTTTTGAACTTCTAGGTGTTTTGTTGGACTTATTTTGATAATTTAACATCATTATATGTGCATTAGTGATATTTAGGACTATCTGACATGTAGGTTTGCATTTGTATTATAAATGTGTAAATTGGTTATAACGAGTACGTCATACGTGTGATTGTAAACATCGACCTTGTAGGAGAGAGCGGTTGTCGTCGGAGTGCTAGGTAGTTTCTTGCTTTTGATTGTGCTTCATCTCAGTGGTAAGTACATATGTACGAAAATTTCATATCAAAATGTGCGTATGTGTTTGATGTTTCAAATGAATGCTTGTTATATGAAAAAGTATGAGAATGCATGTTTTCCACTCGAGTGTTGTTGAACTATTTTATTCATCTCTTTGAGAACTCTCGGAAATTACTTGTGAAATGTTGATATTCTGATTATGGTTATGTGAAAGAGAAGAAATAAAATACCTCTAATAGACTTAGGACGATGTACAAAGTACTGTGATTAATGGGAGGCGTCAAGCGATCCTCCATTTTCTTATGGCTAAGACCATTGAAGCAATGCTTCTTATTATTGGATAGAACTTTAATGTTCACAAATCCGCCCCCGATGAGCCAAAATATATTAAGATATTGAGGCCAAGGGGTTTATAGAGCTATAGAGTGCTACTTATACTTATAAGGGTCACTACAGTATAGGGGTGTCGACACTTAAGGCCTTTTAGCTGGGTTGACGAATGGGCTCCCTTAACGCTCGGGTGAAATAGGGTTTGATAGACCCTCCAAGGAACCCTTAGTGATTATTTCGTGATCCCTCTGTTTACGTCGATCCTGCTGGTTGCTCTGGACATGCCTCAGCTAAACTTAACGTCTAGTGGAACTTGAAATAAAATAGACTACTCTGTTGGTGTTGTTTGTGGCTCTTGATATGCCCTAATCGATTCAAATGATTTGAAATGCTTTGGCTACTTGTGACTTAATATCGTTATCAGTTTGCGTACTGTTGAAATTTTACTTGTCTAGTAATATGTCGAATACTCGTGAAGCAGTTTGTATATGAAATGTAAAGAAATTTAGTACTCATGGACTAAATGTTCTTCAATGAAACATAAATTTCCCACGTAAGCTTGCAATGGTTTAAGAGTATGTTGACTACTCGTGATCTATAAATGTTTTAAAGCTGTGAAATCTTCCTAAACGTTTACTCATTATTATTCCAAATTTTCTCAACTCTTTTTTTTTTATCGATGTTTCAAACCCATGTATTTATTTCAACTTATCCTTGTGTGCGACTCGATGCTTTGCATGTCGTAGTGTGTATTTATTCAGTTTTTACTGATCATTTTTCTTTAAAACTGCGCCGGCTTTTGCCATTTGAAAACCGCAGGTCATCAAACAAGGTGGGGTTGGGAACGCGTATCGAGACGAAGTCGTCACCTAGTAGATTTCAACATTTTTTTCTTTATCCAAATTGTACTCGCGTTTTGAAATATTTGTTGTATACATTAATTGAGATGTAATCTTAATAGTTAATTTCCTTTTTTTGGTTATCGATTGTCGCATTAACCCTGAACCGAGATCTCGAGTAGTTTCAGGTGTGGCTTCGCAACAGTCTAGGCGCTGACTCATTGAATAGTAATAGAGATTTTATCTCCTGTGATTTAGTTGTTTTTCGTGGTTTTGTTCCTTAGAAAAAAAAGAGTCAAAGTGACCTAACTACGGATAAAAAAGTCAGCCTAAGTTGAAAAAGACGAAACAAAGGTAGTATCCCTTTGGAGGAGGCAATTTTGACGTGGTTGAATGTCTAAAAAAAAAGACCATCTTTTTGTCCAAAGAGAAAAAACAATTGAAGCTCCTCATATCCACATGTAAAAGATTTGATTTGTACTTTTGTAAGGCTCCCTCCCTTTCTCACTCCGCACTCTGGCTTACGAACATGGCTAGCAGAGCCCCCATTTACTCTTCTTCTCTGAACCTCAATCACTCAACGTCACATCGTCAACCAAAGAACTCATTAACCTCATTCTTCATCCCCAACACAAACTACTCACACCCACCTTCGAAAACCTTGTTTCGCTCACCCTCCAATGGCCAATTCAGATATTTTGTTTCTAAAAGGAGTAAATTTCTCTCCCGAAACACTAAATCGAATGTAAGCCTTCCCATTATGATTTGTTCGCTTATCTGAGTTATGAGAGCTCGAACTTGTTTCGACTGATCAGTTGGTTTTTGGGTAGATTCGAGCCGTTGCAGGTGGGGAAGCAGATTCGCTTGGTTCTGACGCTAAAGACCAAGAAGAATTCGCTTGGTCTTCTGTCATTCTTCCGTATGTTCTTTTGCTCAATTTGATGAATAGTTGTGATTATTTGGTTGGTTGATGGGTAATCTTCAAAATTGTGAAAGACTTTCAAGTTGAATGGGTAAATTTTGTTTTCTTCGAATTCGAAATGGGTATTTTTCGGCTTCTTCTGCAAAACCCATAGTTTGATGAATGTAGTACTTCTACTGCTTGAATAAGTTTTGCACTACTCTGGCAAACAGACTTCCTATTTTTTCTGAAGTTGAGATATGATACTACCCCAGTTTATTTTCTATCACACCGGTTTGGCTTTTTGACTCGTATCTGAATCACTTTGACCGGGTGATTTGTATAGCAAAACGATGTAATTTTTTGGTAAATTTTTCATGGTGTTATAGAGCAACTTTTACGCTACGACACCAGAAAAAGATTATCTAAAAATTGCATCGTTTTGCTAGCGAAATCACCGGGTCAAAATGACCCAGTGAATGGTGATAAAAGTCAAATCAGTGTGATGGAGAAGATAGTACCAATTAATCGGTTATTGACAGTTTCATCCCTTAGACCCCTTCACATTGGTTTCAGCAACAAAAGAGGAGGCGGTGTTCTACCGTCTGTGTTGATCTAATTTAACGCACGAGTAACGGAATATATTGTAAATAAACCGGTCTCTTTAACGGTTGGCATCAGCTTTCAGGTTTCTATTTCCTGCATTAGGAGGGTTGTTATTTGGGTATGACATTGGTGCAACCTCTGGTGCTACCATATCATTGCTGGTGCGGTTGTTATTCCTGGGCCACTTTTCAGTTGTTTTGCTGATTATTCTTTACTAGTTTAGTAATTCCGACTTGTTAATTTAGTTCTCCAATTCTTTGTTATGTGACAGTCACCTGAACTTAGTGGCACAACGTGGTTCGACCTGTCAGCCGTTCAGCTTGGTCTAGTGGTATGTTGTGTACTTGATGTTTTTTTGCCTACAGACTGAATCCATGCATATCCTGAGTAAATTACGCTCTCGTACTCAAGAGTATTTTTTCTAATTTTTTACTTGGCTTATAATATAGGTAAGTGGTTCCCTCTATGGAGCTCTTCTAGGTTCCATTCTGGTGTATCCAATTGCTGATTTCCTGGGTACATCTTCTGAAATTTTAGTAAGCAATGAATATTTGAGAGGAAAGAACGTAGTAATTAGCTTACTCCTAGATCGTTTTGTGTAGGGAGGAGAAGAGAACTAATCGCTGCTGCTCTACTGTATTTACTTGGTGGTTTGGTCACTGCAAATGCTCCAGGACTTGGAGTTTTGTTAATAGGACGACTCTTATATGGCCTTGGTATTGGTTTGGTAAGCTTCCCTAGGAACTTGTTTAAACTTATGGTATCTGCTAAACTGCTAGAGGTGTGGCTACGAGAATTTTTATAGATTTGATTTGGCAGGCCATGCACGGGGCTCCCCTTTATATTGCAGAGACATGTCCATCGCAGATTCGCGGGACTTTAATATCATTAAAGGAACTTTTCATAGTTCTTGGAATTCTGGTATGTTTTGTGTTATTTTAGTTAACTTAGATAAAAAAAGATACAGACGTTTTGAACATTTTCATCTTTGTAGTTCGGCTACTTCGTGGGTAGCTTCCAGATAGATGCAGTTGGAGGCTGGAGATACATGTTTGGTGCAAGTGCCCCGATTGCTGTGTTAATGGGATTAGGTATGTGGAGTTTGCCACCATCTCCACGCTGGTTACTTTTACGCGCAGTCCAAGGGAAAGGGGCTTTGAATGATTATAAGGAAATGGCCATCTCAGCCTTGAGCAAGTTGAGGGGTCGACCTGCTGGGGACAAAGTGTCTGAGAAGCTTATAGAGGACACTCTTGTCTCTCTTAAGTCTGCTTATACAGAGGAAGAATCTGAAGGAGGTTTTCTAGAAGTATTCCAGGGTTCAAGTTTAAAAGCCTTTATTATAGGTGGAGGTTTGGTCCTTTTCCAACAGGTACTATTACAAGTTACTTTGAATCTTTTTCATGTTATAATTCGATTTGCTTACAGTACCGTTAATATGACAGATAACTGGACAGCCAAGTGTACTATATTATGCTGGTCCTATACTCCAGGTACTTGAAAATGCACGTGTCTTTATTGCCAATTAGGCAATTACCTCCTGGCATAAAAAAATAACCTTGTGTCATGTTTCTCAAGAGTGCTGGGTTTTCTGCTGCCGCTGATGCTACTCGTGTTTCAGTTGTCATTGGATTGTTCAAGGTATGTATGTCATAAAGTTCACTTTCTAAAGCCCAAAATGTCAGAGTGTTATCCTCCACCTGGTTCTACTGCTGCTTTTCTTGATCTTATGACTGCCAAAAGAGCATGTTTTTCCATTAGTGTGTCCAGCACTTGGTACACTGCTGCTTTTCTTGATCTTACGACTGGCAAAAGAGCGTCGTTTTCCGTTAATGTGTCCATATGTTCTTACTAGGTAATGACCCATGTTTTAAGGGCATTACAAAAATTTCATGTCGGGACAGCAATACTAATTTTAATAGAATAAAGCATTCGGAAACTTCAATTTCTCACATGGTAAAGCTGTGAGCACAATGAAGTAATAGTAACAAAAGTAATATGAGGTTTTCTCTTGAACATCCATATTTCAAAAATCAAAACCAAGATAAACGCACCTAAATAATTGGTAGCAATCATACGAACACATTGCAACATAAATCCATTACATCTCATGAATGAGAAAATATCAACCTTTCAGATGCAATTACATAAAATGAATATATATATATGTATATATATATGTATATATATAAACAGGCTTGTATCAAACAAAGAGTTGAGCCGCCGAATGAATAAGTTCTTTGCTCATCAAGAAATCGAAGACTGGCTAGGAACCTACCAAAATGCTTATTTGACTTGAAGCACGAGTGGCATTTGAATATTATAAAACAAGCAGTCAACTCTCATTGTCGATATTTCTCACACCAATAATGCGTCGAAACTCCTGTTCAAAGGAATAGGAAAACAATTGAATGAAAATCATAATAAAGATAACCAATACAACTATGAACTGAGATGTTCATTACTACTGTGCCACAAAATACACCTCCACTACCAGCTCATGGACCTTATAAGAGAATTTAGAGGGGATGAATGCAGATTGAACAATCCACGGGACCATGAGAGGGGTTACTGGGACGAAATTCATCTAACTTGTTGGAAACCCTAGCATGAACATGTATTAGACAGTCAAATTGAGTGGAAAATAAAGTTTTACACATTCGATATTTGAGCAATGGGCCTAGTCAATTTGCTTCGGTTTACATTTGTACCAACCAATAACCAATTGAAGTTTTTGAGAACGCTATTACATGCCATCCAACCATTATAACTTCACTGGTGACGATTTCTCCTACCAAAACTATGCCACATATTGCGTTATCGGTGTGTGGATTTTTCATATTGCTAATTAGTTTCTCCTTGAAGCTCTGACAACATAATGATGTAGTGAAATTACTACCCCTGCCACTAACGGTCATTTGTGTCAAGGGAATCATATGATAAAAACTCAATATATTAGTCACAAATTGAAAGTAACTGATTTGGGCCTTTTATTGAGTTCGGTACTGATACAATTGTTCTTCTCAATTAAAACTATGCATTAGAGCATCATATTGTAAAGTCGTCTAGCGAGGTTGGGACATGCTGTTGTTTTCAGTACCTACGATTTTTACATGCAAATTAAAATCTTTTAGCAGACTACAAGTTAGGTATTTCACCGGAAAAAAAAAATCTCGCCACTGGTACCGAAGTGCAAATTTTTATCCCCATGACTGTGAAACTTACCTAAAAATTTCATGACTTCTATATCCCCAAGAAAGACAAATATGTCAAAGGCCCTCAAAATAAAATCATGGATGGGGCAAAACATAAGCTGCTTGCACTGTTGGTGCAAAGGGGGAACAGGGAGAAAAGGGAATAGACGTACCTGTTGTAGGAGGGTGGCCGGCTAATGCTCACTACTTAGCGAAGGTGAAGTAGACACATCTTGGCCCTGAAAATAAACTCAAACCTTGAGAGGTCAAAACACCTAGACAGTGTACTCAAAAACTTTGAAGTATTATGTATTGATGTTTCTTAGAAGCCGATTTCTAGGATAAAATGCATCATATAGAGATAAGGAGAACATAAAATCAATCAAAGAAGACTACATCCATGGCATATCAATTAAGATACATTGCAGCTAGTTAGAGTACATTAGAGGATAAATCATGAAGAAGATTGCAGAAAGCATAACTCTGTCGGGAAAGCAATTGGTGACTTCAAGCTCAACTTGACAATTAGGAGTAACATGCTAAGCACGCTGGTGAACCGACTCAAACAATAAGACTGCGACATACTGTCACTATATTATGGTCAGGTTGCAATGGACAACAAAGACCTATTTCATTTAGGTAAAGTACTAAAGAGAAATCACAAATCGGAGAAGACATACTTCAACCGTGATCTTCCGCATTCCAAACACTGGGAAAAAAAATAAAAAATAGAAACAACCCATGGATACAACAGATAGCAAACCAAACATAAGAGGAGGGGATGGCATACCACAATTAGGATACAGCGAGTCTGCTTCATCTGAGTTTTGCTCCAATCTGCTGCAATATAGATCAACACTATGAGCCTCCTTTATCCCACAATGCAATCAATTAAGATGGATTTCATAGAATAAACAAAAAACTATAATGAAAGAGGAGTTCGACAAATTAGTTCTCTCTACAACAGGAAGCTACTCTACAAAGATCCATAAAGTACTGATTCACTAAATACAAAAGACTTACAAACCTAAATAAAACAGAGATGTTCTGGATTTAAACTCAAAAAGCCACATTAATGCATTTGGGAATACAGAAGTTCGCCAAGTCAGCAAATTCATCCCTTCATACCTATATATCAGGAGCCCCAAAGCAGAAACTGAGAAAAGTCTCATTAATGCATTTCGTAACCCGTTAACACCTTTTCCTTCTTCTAGTCGCGCCACAACCACTGCTCACACTGGACGACCTAACATAGATACATAAGCATTGAACTATGAGTAACATATATTGAAACCAGCCCAGCTCGAAAGCCTCCATTTCAAAACTTCGAAAAATTCAAAATTGGCTTAATTTCATAAATTATAAGCACATATAACAAAGAGAGATGTGCAGAAAGAGAGAAACATTGAGAAGACTGAAGTGCACGGTTCCGATGAAAATCAATTAAAAATGATCAGGGGTGCTTCAAAAATCCCCAATTTCACCCTCAGAAAATAGATTCAAGACGACCTAATTTCAGATCCGTTAAAATAACCATAAACACAATGGGCTGAAAAAAAAGAAATTCAAACCTGGGGGGGGGGGGGGGGGTTAGAACTTCAAACCATAAACCGGTCACTGCATGTTGGTGGGGTTAGACCTTGGTGCTGATGGAGAAACATCGAGAGAGTAGACGGCGCAGTAGGTCGTTCGGAGAGAGAAATTTGAATCGACGTTGTGGTTACAGTGGTGGTGGTCTCCCGCCTATCGTCGTGGTGGTGATGTGTGCAGATCTGATTTGGGCGGCGATAGTTTCGTTGGCCGCAACTGAGGGAGACAGAGATAGATTGGGGAAGGAGGTTGAATGGACAAGACGGATGACAATAGTAGATTTGGCTGAAATTCAAAAATTCATCCAACGGTGCAAAATCAATAGATCGGATGGATTAAAAGACAAAGTGTGAAGCTAAGTATAATTGTATAATAGATGTTTGTGACCTATCTAGTCATATTTATGTGGAATTATTTCTAGATATGGCATAGAAGATTCTGTATTCTACGTTACTTTTTATCTTCGTCGCAGTCTTTCAAAATTCTCAGGAATTGTGAAGGATTGCATTAATTTATGGATAACTAATATAAATGGACTTGTTTCACCCAAGATAACGATGTCTTATTCTATTCTCTATCACTCTTCTCACTCTTCTTATGGTGGTTAGGATGACTGAGAATCCAGTCTATTTTCTGTATCTTGACGTCCTTACTACATCCGTGTCTAATCCAATGTAATCTAATCTAACACATCTAATGAAAGAAGGAAATATGTAACTGTTAATCTCATCATGCCATTTGAGAACTCTTATCTCTCCTGACAAAATATATGTCATGTCTGTCTGGTAAAACACGTGTCCAATATTTGTGATTCATGTATCATTGTACTAAATATGGAACATTTATCATCCTTATTTAGTCCCTTCATCTATTTTGTTGAAGTCGTTGGCTAGTGCCTGTATTTCTAATTAAAGAGAAGGTAAGTCATAGTAAGAGACTACGAGTAATTGATTTCACAAGATTCTTTTGTTGCTTCTAAAGAAATGTGAATGAGAATAAGAGAAAGTAATAACTTATTCTGTGAATTATCAATCGTGTGACTGATTTTCTTAAATAATAAAATGCTCGATACATTAACTTATACTAACAGTCGTGGACTAATGGCACACACAATAAGTGAGCTTTTTGAAAGAAGTCTCATTTAACAAGGACGATGGAATGGTTGGCAACTTGGCATCTTCAAAAGGCAAGTTTTATTTCATCTAAAGGAGAAGAATGTAGTTTATAGAAACCACACAATAATAAAACTGAAAGATGACCAAAGATATGTTTTAATATGATTGGAAATCACCAATGGTAGTAAGAAAGAACAAAAATCCACAAAATTAGATGAAATATCAAAAACTCTAGTCAGAACAAAATGAATTTGCTTAAATGGCACTGGTGCATTTGTTTTCAGTGTTCCTATTTCACTCACCCGTGAATCATAGTTGTTCGTCCACTGTAAATTGAGGTGGCGATGTAGATCTAGAAATTTTAGAGTAGTTCATCAAATATAACTGCAGAAGATTAGCAAATGAAGTCATATCTGAAAAAAGAGAGACATATATATAACCATTGTTGATCACCATTTCTTGTCACCGCCTGTGGTATTCTCCAACTGGTGAGCAGTCTTTAGAAAGTAATCAATAAAACAATTATAATCATTTATAATTTGATACCTAAACAGTGAACTAATATGGTGATTTATTGCAGCTCTTTGCACAAAATTATCAGGTTCCTAAGTTGCAGAACTTGTCATTCTCTTTTTTTTTTTCCTGAAAAATTTATAAAACCGAGGCTGTTCAATAAGAACGTGATCACTGAATAAAGGGTTGGGGGTAAAAAATTTAGTCAATTTACTGACGTTTTTTACCTTTGAGTTAATTGCGGTTGATGATTTCTTTTGTAATATTAAAAAAAAAAAATGCACTTGCATGAAACGAACACGGCTTCTCCAATTCGGTAGTAGATTTTGGAATTTCAGTATGAACCTTTGACATCTTTCCCATTGAGATTCTTTTTGGATAGTGAGGTTTAAGAGAAGCCTAGTATTCAAGAATCTAGATAATGACAAAATTTTCATGTTTAAACTTGTTATTTCTATAGATGTCAGTCCTTACATTTTAATGCAATTATGGAACTTAAAGAATCTTAAAGTTAACTTTTGGAATTATATGCCCAAGTTATTGCAGTAGTGACCTATGCATGGATTTATTAGTCAGATTAATCCAATCCGTATTTTCTCAAAAATCACCTTGTAGTACACACAGAATGTACTTACACCAATATATCCTAACATGCTTTAGGTGGGAGGATTTGATCAGTCACTATGTAAATGAATGTATGTACATATATGCAGTATGTTCAATCCTTTGCTTACTAATTACCAAAAGTTGTAGGAACGTAATTTGATTTCACTAAAGTAATGTATCAACACGGTCAACCAAGCAATGTTTCACTAAATTACCTTCATGTGTCTTATAAGTTATAACCATAGTTGTCAAAATCTTACGATTCACGATTCATATCCTACGATTCGATTCACCCATGAAACGATGTGAATCCCTTAGTGAATCTTTAATGGACAAAAAATTATTTGAATCCCGATTCAAGAGTCCGAATCTTACGATTCAGTTGCGAATCAGACCGATTCTACGATTCACCAATCTGAAGGTCTAATTGAGTTGCAACATCATTCTAAGAAATAATACTTCCTACATTACTTCATGTTTTGCAACATGCATTTTTCTAAAGTCCAAGGCTAGTAGTTTTCTATTATTTTCATTCTCCTTGGCATCTTGTAGTTCCTTGCTCCACATGCCTTTTATATCTAAGTTATTCTTAATCTTTTAGATGTGTCAAACTGCTAATCACTAGTTATGAATGCGAGTTTCCAATAATTTGAGCTTTCTTTTTGTAAAAAATGAATAATTTGTTCAATAACGTTATAGCTTTATGAAATATTTTATTATATCTACATTAAAATTTTGCTAGCTGAATCTTTACGATTCGCGATTCGATTCGATTTACGATTCAGTGAAGGTGAATTTCGATTCACTGTCTGAATCCCGATTTGACAACTATGCTTATAACACATACGTAATTAATTGTCTTTTGTTTTGAATTACATATCGGGCCTCATTTTGATTGATGGCTGGCTTTCCATCACATTTTCTTTGGGTAACTGTCAATGTATAAAAGAAGAAAAGCAGTACAGGTTTACAAGGGGCATTCCCCAGGTAAAGCTAAGCAAACAAACAGCCACAACATTAGCTGATGTTCCACTGTCTAACTAAGTCAATAATACAACTATCATTGATTACATTCCTGTTAATAAGTTTAGCTCTAATAGCATGAGCTGCCTTCCTAATCAAGCATGTACTGGTGTCTCTCTTCTGTTGAAAGAACCTGCCATTCCTTTCCAACCAAACGAAGTAGATGACAACAGCCAAACATAACCTGTAGGTTAGGTTTATGGTGGAATTACACTTCCAATAATTGCTGAGGAATGTCACTTAGTCCTGCCAATAGGAGTTGTGAACGTGTATCCCAAAGAATTGCCAAATCTGTACAGTGAAGGGACAGTGGAAAGACAGATGAGAGTGGGATTCTGCAGCAGTACCACAAAAGCAGCTAACATTTAGAGGATTAATCTCCCATTGAGCCACTCTATCACAAGTATTCAACCTCTGTTGCACAGATAGCCATAAGATAAATGCCATTCTTGGGATGTGGAACTTGTGCCTACAGAGTATGGTCCATGGTTTGAGAGTGTCTTTGGATCTGAGAAGTTCCCAAGTAGACTTAACAGTGTATTCACCACTGTGGTCAAACAGCCAAGTAATAGAATCAGGTTCATTAGAGGGTTTCTGCATAGAGTTGGTCAAGTGAGCAATGTCACTCATATAGTGACCACGAGGGCAAGGCCATAACCAGTCATCATTGTTGATACACTGCTGACTTTGGCATCCTTAGGAAGAGCTGCTTCTTACATAATTCTCTCATTTGTATAAGAGAGAATAGGGCCACCCTGAAGCCAATTGTCATACTAAAAATAGTTGCCCAAACCATTACCCACAGTGTGTTTAATGAATGGCCTGATTGTTTCTTTCAAACTCAATAATTTCCTCCAAATCCAAGAGGCATTACCAGGGCACTCTAGCCTCCAAACAGCTCTACCTCTAATTAAATGTGAGTGCATCCATTTAGCCCAATAAGAAGAGCTGTTAGGATTAAGAAGAGTCCAAAGGTGCTTATCATTAGCAGCCATGTTCCACACTTTGGTACTCTTCAAGCCAAGACCCTCCTCATTGTAAAGTTTGCACACACTGTCCCAAAACAACTTTAGCCCGTGTGTTTAATCTCAGGCACTGTCCATAAGAGATTTCTCATAGTAGCTTCAATGTCCTTGTGTATACTGAGTGGAAGGATGAAGTGGCTTTCCATCACATATTCAAACTTTCAGCAACTATGGTAATTGATTTTCTCCATAACTTTTCATATAAAGACAGAAAATCAGTTGAAGAGTGATGTAGTTAATGCTAACTGTCATGCCTTACCTCAAAATATAAAATTGGAATATAGCTCTCTTTCTTGGAATATTTTCAATAAACTACTGATTTGATGTTTAAGCTCGGGTAGTGTCTACTTGTGGCTACTTAATTGGTTGCTCCCGGAGCATCAGATGCACTACTCGAAGCTGAGGATAAAAAGGGTGAGCAGGGGTATTATTGTCGGAAGCCTTCTATGTTCGCAGGTCACCAAAGAGAAGAAAGAAATAAAGAAAACTTGGGACTGACAGAGTATGGAGAAATTAAAAGATAATTCCAAGCGATTTAAAAAATGACGTCTCCTAGAAGGATGTCCCTAGGAAGTGGTTGCAACTTGGGACTGACAGTATGGTTTTTTCCTTTTCTTTCTCTAGTCAATACATGAAAATCAAAATCCCAACTAGGGAAACCCATTTCTTCATCCTCCCCTTCATCCTTTTGTGACCATAAAGGGACTGATTGAGCATAATAGAGAACTGATTAAATTATTTCCTGAGTGGGGTACGCTGCAGCAGCGGTGCTGTTGCCACTGTCTCTCTCATAGTAACCTGAGATTCCTCTCTGGACTAAATCAAACAATTCAAAAAAATGTCCTTGAGATGGTGAAACCACACTTAAGTTTACAATTAGTGCTTTGCCTAATGCACCTTCTCTGATGATTATAGAAGTCTGGTCTCTTGTATGAGTAGGTTTCAACTGTTTCGGTAAATCAGAAAAAGAAAAATGCAGAAAAAAGAAACTCTTACTGACTAAAATTGATCACTCTTGCAATCGTTCCAATGCTTTTTCAGATAAAAAATACTTGCACGTTTCTTATTATTCTCTACAAATTACATATGATGAAACCCCTATGTCTTCACTTCTTGGTAACAGACTCAAACAGAGCAAATCCTTTTGCTAACTGATCCTTCTGCAGTTTCTTATGACAAGTGTAGCTGTTCTCAAAGTTGATGATCTTGGAAGGAGACCATTGCTTATTGGAGGAGTTACTGGAATTGTAAGCATGTGTTGCGAAATCTTGAACCCGAATGTGTCTACGTATATTCATTTTGTATCTTATGATATTTGCTTTCACATGGGGGAAGAAAATCTTATTTATTCTTCGAAATGTACCATATGCAGGCCGTGTCTTTGTTTTTCCTGGCAGCTTATTACAAATTTCTTGGAGGCTTTCCCTTGGTTGCAGTCGGTGCCCTACTCCTTTATGTTGGCTGCTACCAGGTCCTTAATTTCTGATCAAACCCTGCACTCTATTGCTTCTTCCTAGTTCTTACCTGACTTACTCTCTGTGAACAAAGAGTTAGAGTCCTGTTCTGGAAAGAAACAAAAAAACGTTAAATCCTTCCATTCAGTTGGAAGTAGTGACACTAGTTCCCTAGGACAATTTTTTTATTTTCTGATGCAACAAATATCAGTACTCACACAAGGTCTACTAGGAGGAGACTGAGGTTGAAACCTCAAACACCATGAACAAATTTTGATGATTTCAGTTTCAGGTCGATTTTCTTATATCCTTGAATTGGTATTTCAGATATCTTTTGGACCAATCAGCTGGCTTATGGTATCAGAGATATTCCCTATTCGCACGAGAGGCAAAGGGATCAGTCTAGCTGTTCTTACAAACTTCGGTTCTAATGCTATTGTTACGTTTGCTTTCTCACCATTAAAGGTGCTTTCTTCTGCTTTCTCAATATTAGAAGTGCCACTGCCATACTACAGAAGTGTCTCTTAAAGAAAATCTATCTGGTTTTGTATCTGCAGGAGTTTTTGGGAGGTGCAAACCTCTTCCTTCTATTTGGGGGAATTGCTTTAGTATCACTTGTGTTTGTGATTCTCGTAGTCCCAGAAACAAAGGGATTGAGCTTGGAAGAAATCGAAACAAAAATTCTGAACAAATGAACACAATAATTTACACGTTTCGCAAGCGGATGGTGAAGATACTGGGCATGCTCAGATATTTATATTTTATTACCTTCAAACCTTTACTTTTAGATTCTCACAACTTATTTTTGTTGACCCTAAGAAGCTTTTGTGTTCCCGAAAATGGGCTTGATCAAAGTGAGTCTCGGTTTGCTGGTTTTATGTTTGCTTTTTGTTTTCCCTACCCTTCATGCACCAATAATCTGGCTACATATTTGAAGTACAGTAATACAATTCTTGCAATTCGGTGCAAAATGCTGACCGCTGAACGGCCATCACTACTTGTTTCTGTTCTTTTCCGGAAATATAACAGAGTGATTGTATGTGAATCCAATTTATGCAAATATGTTTGAAAATGTTATAAATCCAGTTTTGAGAGAATGTATGTGACTGAAACCTTTTATTGCTCTCTATATACATCGATACTTATAGGATTGGTCTGATAAAGTCTTGATATCTTGAATGATGTGATGAACGGATGGGCTAAACAAAGAGTTTGAAATTTCTTTTGAAGTAGTTCTATGAAGATTGTCAATGAGATGATGTGTTTCTGATGGTAAGTGGTTGCTCCTTTCTAAATTTGGAAAAGAGAATATGCGTTCTTTTTTTTTTATGAATGAAAAGAGAATATGCGTTGACATCTAAATCTAAGCAGCCATTTCATGGCATACGCAAAGGTAAGCGCTAATCAAACCAATCTAGGTCTATAAGATTGAGAATAAGTGAGGTATTACCTATTAGTCTGTGTAATGGACATAGTGATGTAGAACCTGTAAGCGCACTAAGAAACTCACAGAACAATACCACTCAAACATGGGGAACGGAGCTTTCAGCTTTATTTCATTAATCAAAACTGACCTGAAATTGTAAAATGCTTCTCTATTTATAGAGAATAAATGAGAGACCTAACAAACTCTAACAGATCAGAATTGACTAAGAGATCGGGATAAGCCTGATCTTTCTAACGAATTCAAAAACTTCCTGATAAGCTAACAACTAACTTATTCTGATAACAAATTTAAATCCTAATTAAGATAATACTAAATAAAATCCTAGATAACTTAAAATAACTTCCCAGTCTTTATCCGCATCATTCTCCTCCACTGAGAAAACTCTACTCCGGAGAGTTTAATGAAAGAAACAGAGTGCGATCGACCTTTCCAGAGCAACAAGTACTTCCATATGCCCCCATGAAGGAGTCGCTTTGGACGGTTGGTCCATTGAACCAAGTACCTCCAGGAATAACTTGGAACTGAAATCTTTGGACGATTTTTCCAATTAACCAAATGTCGAGACAAATCACTTTCGAGAAATGACTTCGGGCGATTCTTCCAACGAGCAAGAGATTTTCAAGTTGTACTTTCATAATATGCAGATTTTGGACGTCCTTTCTCCTGGACGAAGTATTGTAGAAAATCCCATAGCCATGCATAGACGGATATTGATGATTCTTACAATACACAAGATACTTCCAAATTAAGTCTCGAGATGGATGAAAATTTTCGAATTCTGTATTCA
This sequence comes from Linanthus parryae, assembly GCA_023055425.1. NCBI lineage: Eukaryota > Viridiplantae > Streptophyta > Magnoliopsida > Ericales > Polemoniaceae > Linanthus > Linanthus parryae. The sequence continues at coordinate 71,535,201 of JALGPY010000001.1, read as the reverse complement.
TGTATGTGCTTTCATCATGAGGTGCAGATGGCATGACATGAGAAGATAAAATGGTAGAATCAAGTGTGGTATAGTGTTTGAATATGTGCGCTCTAGGATTATTCTCATCGAGGTAGAGGATGGAATCTGGAACCTGAGCCGATATTCCGTTGGAGTCGCAATAGAAGACACATGGTATCTTGGAAGGATTACAGTGAAGATATATCCCAACATGGCTCTTCTCGACTACTTTTCGAGAGCCCACACGAGACACGATATGATATATCATCAAAGGGTTGACCGGACAACCATCAAGAGGTATAAAATTGTCTAGTGTTGGCTTGAGCATGACATATTCGCTAATCTGAATGGAAACGAGACTCCATTTTCGAGCTGTCACAATGGGTTAGGTTATCAGAAGAGAACACTGAAATAAGAAGGGCAATTCAGGATCAATATCCATCTCTGAGTCTGTAACCACATTTTGATTGGTTTAGGTATCATCTTTAGTGAAAAATGAATTGTCTCCATTCAAGTTCGACGTATGTTTATCATCTTCTTCACATTCATCTTTTGACCATATAGGTTCCTCGAGAGGGTGAACTTCGTGAACATCTTCGTCATTTGGCTGTGAATGTTCCTCTGGATACTCAACTAGTCGTCCATCATCATCGACTTTAGGAGCATCAAAGGGTTGCAAGGTGTTCCTATGGAACTCTTGTTGTCTGACTTTGTGAATGACCCTTGGAAGAGGATTACGTTCATGAGAATAATCGTCGCTGTAATCACTATCACCATCATTGTTTTCTTGATAATCAAAATAACCTGTGCCAAATGCACTCTGAGAAGAATAGGTTTGATAGTGTGACTTCCGAAGTTTAGTAGATGAGAATGTCTGAAAAGAACAGCCCTTGTATAGTTCCTCATCAAAAGCATAATGATCTCGCTGTCTTCTCTTGCAAGAAGTCGAGAGGTACTTCTCTTTCAAAATGCTCTTCATTTCATACCACTTAGTAATTGGCTCTTTTCTTTGGCGTTCTAATTCTGCTTTTACCCCTTTCCAGTATTTTTGAGCTGGTCCCTCAAGTAACATCGTGGCAAATCGAATGCTTCTAGCATCAGAAAAGTCGTACCAATCAAAATAATCTTAGTTTATCAAGCCAATCTAAGAAGACAACGGAATCAACAACTCCCAAATGTCTACAACATTTACCCGAAAAATATGGCACATCCTTTGAGACATATCGTGACTCGTCATAATATCTAGGTGGTTCCTGATACTCATAACGAGATACTGAATGATTCCCAATGCATCTCCTGGAATCACCATTTGAGCAGGCATACCGAGAATATTCTCTTAAGGTCGACATTGTTTCCCAGAGGCTTATGCATGATGACTCAAAGCCATTAGTGACCCCAAAAGCATGAGAGACCCTTCAAGATAATTTTCGAATTATAACCAAGTGTGGCCCAATATCTCATTAAATATAAGCCAAATAGGTGACCCAAAATTTCAAAAGAATGAGCCAAGTGTGACAAAATTCCTCAAAAAGGAAATTCGTCAAATATTACTGGACCGCTAGCAGGATCAGGGTTGCTGAATTGGTAAGAATTAAAGTACTGACTTTAATAGGTTCAAATAATGGGCTTAAAATTATGAGCAGAACAGAATTATTGTGTTTGTGGTGTATTAATTTAATAATACAACCAGGATGTGAAGGGTAATATGGGAATTTAGGGATCCCTCTTCGTCTCCTTACTGAATCGCAGAGTAAGCAAACACCTGGAGCTTCACCAAAATAATGGGCTTAAATGATGAGCAGAACATAATTATTGTGTTTTTGGTGTATTAATTTAATAATACAACCAGGATGTGAAGGGTAATATGAGAATTTAGGGCTCCCTCTTCGTCTCCTTTCTGAATCGCAGAGAGAGCAAACACCTGGAGCTTCACCAATAGAACACGAACAGAGCACTGATGAGGGCTCCCTCGTCAACGATGGCAGCGAATCAATAACATGACTTGGTCGGAAAAGATGCCCACCACACCATGGGCATACTCCGGATGAAGATATGTCCCGGTGAATCGATTGCGTCTCAGCTTCGGTTCTGCAAGTGGATCCGTAAGTCTCCCTTCCTGCCCGTTCTTCTTCTCTGACTCTACGCCGTCCTCTCTGGCTCCGGAATAGCAGCAACGGGCAGATTGAGTCTCCCTTCCTGCCTGTTCTTCTTCTCTGACTCTGGAATAAAACAAATACGCCGTCCTCTCGTTCGGGGGAGTCTACTGGCTCCAATCGATGCTGTTTCAGTGGTGATGGAGTAGACTTTTGGGAGGGGGTTTGATTTGCCTTCTCGTGTCTCTCCCCCTTGCTGATCACAAAGAGAAAAAACATAGAAAAATATGTGGCGAGGGTCGTCTGGTTCAGGGATGGTGGTCACCTGTGATCTGGTAGACTTCAGAGATTCATGGATCCCTGACCGATTGAAACGGCGGTGACAGATGGCTCAGATTGTTGAGGCGATTGGTTGCGGGTCTAGTTGTGAGTGGTTAGCTAGGCCGTGAAGGCTGCCTTGCTGGATGCCGTTGCGAAAGTTGCAAAACGGATGTGAGTTCGGCTCCCTTCAGTTTGGTGGAACCTCTGATTTATTGGTTAATTGAGCAGCGACAAGGAAGGTGAATGGAAGTTTGAGCAGATTGGTGGAGATGTTTGATTGTTGAGGAGTGGAATCAGCTGCGGATCATGGTTTGGCTCTGATACCAAAATGATGTAGAACCTGTAAGCACTAAGAAACTCACAGAACAATACCACTCATATATGGGGAACGACGCTCTCAGTTTTATTTCATTGATAAAAAACTGACCTGAAAATGTAAAATGCTCCTCTATTTATAGAGAATAGAGGAGAGACCTAACAAACTCTAACAGATAAGAATTGATTAAGAGATCAGGATAAGCCTGATCTTTCTAACGAATTCAAAAACTTCCTGATAAACTAACAACTAACTTATTTTGATAACAAATTTAAATCCTAACTAAGATAATACTAAATAAAATCCTAGATAACTTAAAATAACTTCCCATTCTTTATCCGCATCACATAGACTATCTTTGATTTTCCCTTGGACCATGGGTTGTGAGAAACTCAGCGAAACACGGGTATCTAACTATAGCTCATGTGTTATTCTCTGATATGAGGTATCAACACACAGCCCCGTCAGGGAAATAGTGTTGCGAGTAGATTTCCATTGTGTCACAATAAACTAAGAAGTAGTATTGCTTGTGTTCTGTTTGTTTGTTGTTTTTTTTCCTGGAAAGAAAATACTATTTACATTATATTAACAAAACCCAAGTCTGTACGGAAGGCCGAAGCTGGATAAAAGAAAATCCAAAGTTCTAAGTGCTGGAGATAGCTACAGAGTTAATACTGTCAATGTACTAGAATTAAAGATCCTGTAAGTAGTTAAACTTAAAATTAATAATATTACGTAGTGTTTATTAATTCAACGTTAGCTAATTGTGTAAATAGATTTTTTTTAAAGAAGAATAGTGTACTTACGCAAGTTTTAATTGTGTAAGTAGTTAAAACTTCCCAAACATTATTTGATTAGTTAAAATACAATACTTAAGTAATGTTGACTTGAACTTTTTTTGAGGGAACTGTATTAAACAGAAGAAGGGCCTGAAATCCTCTTGAGTAAGCCCAAAGCCATATTCAAATTCTTTTGAGTAAGCTCCACCTGTTTAGCAATTAGGTGTGCAGGTTTGTTAAACTTCTGAGCCACGTAGGTGACCACGTGGCCACTAGAAGCACCGAGAAGCCTTAAAGCTCGGTTGACCAAAGCTCCAATTTTCGAAGCGTCATCTATCTCTTCAGTTCCAAGACCATATGTGAAGAGAGCTTTCATCTTCTTCTTGTTCCAAAGATCGGCTATTGATTTTGCACCAGTCTTGATAATAAAATTTCTGAGATGGAGTTCTTCAATCAATTTAGCTGGTTCGAGAAGAGCTTAAGCTTCAGCCTCCTTCGCCGAGTTACTGAAGGGAAAAAAAATCTCTCTCCCGGCGATGATGAGTCCCTGATTGTCTCGGACCATAATTCCAGTTGCCGCCAGCCTCTTTCGGTTGTCCCAAGCGGCATCAAAATTGATTTTATACGAACCCTCCGGCGGCCTGGACTAGTGAGAAACCTGGTTCGTCTGGATCTGAGCTGGAGATTCTCTCATCCACATGCAACAATTCTGAAAGCTCATATAAGTGTTCGGCGATTTCTTTGAGCAAGATATCCACACTCTTCCCCTTATTTTTAAAAATAATGTTGTTTCTATTTCACCAGAGAACCCAAATCCCATAACTGATAGTTCTTCTTTCTTCCTTATTCAGATTTTGAAATAGTTGAGGGAACCAACCCCCAAAGTTTGTTTGACAAGCAGGGGGCAAAGAGGCGAGACGGATTCCCATAGTTGATGAGCAATTGGCAGAGGAGGAACACATGGATTTCTGTTTCCTCGCCATTATCTCAAACTGGGCAAGAAACAGGTAACTCCATCCTCCTTCTGAGAAGATTGGATCTAGTAGGAAGACCCCGATCGACTGCCCTCCATATAGGGTATATGACCAGTTTAGGAATTTTTTGATTCCATAGAAGGCGCCACCAATCGGTGGTTGGGTTACTAGAACCCTCATCAAACCCATTCTCAGTAGCTTTCAGAAGCCTGTAACCTGATCTTAGAGAATACATCCCATTTTCTTCAAAATACCAAATCAACTGGTCTGGCTCAGGGATCGTGGGGATTCTAATTCTGTTTATTTCTTCAATATCTTCCTTCCAAAAAATTGATTGAAGCAGAGCTTGGTTCCATGTTCTTGAATCCTCATGGATTATATCACTGACTCAAAGATGGGAGTTAGGACCAGCCGGGGTGATGGGTCTATAGGTCCACTGCATTATAAGCCAGAGATCGGAAAAAACTCGTAAATTCTTTCCATTCCATAGTCTCCAGCACGTTCCTTTGAGGATAAGATTTTTCCGGGCAACTGTGCTCCGCCAAGCAAAGGAGCATCCGTTTTTTGCTTCAGCTTGGAGAAGGCCCGTATTAGCATATCACTTGGCTCGAAGAACCATATCCTCCAAAGAATTTGGATTATAGAGAAACCTCATGTTTGTTTGGCTAATAACGCCATATTGAAATTTCGGAAATCTCGAAAGTGAAGCCCACCATGACAATGGAGCAGATTCATCTTTTCTTTTGAAATCCTGAAAACAGGCCGATTTTGAGAACGATTTCCCCACCAAAAATTCGAGACAAGGGAATCCAACTTTTGACAAAAGTGTTTTGTTAACAAAAAACAACTCATGGAGTAGATAGGGATTGCCTAAATCACCGCCTTTATAAGAAGTCCTTGCGGGCCGGAGACAAAAGTTTCTCTTTATATCATTTCATTTTACTTTCAACCCTTTTTAGTACTCCCTGGAAATTTTGTGACCTTTTTTTCCCCATGCAGGCTGGCAAACCCAGATAACGCTCATGGAGAGGTTCTCGTTTTACCTCGAGCAGTGAACAAAGCTTAATGTATCAAATATAATTATTCGACTTCCAATAATATTGAAGTGTTTATACATGAGATTATCAAGGGGAACATGGTAGAGCACTCATTTACACTCCAACGTACCCAAGGACACTTTGAGATGCTCACTGACCATCAACACATACTAACAAGTAACAAGTACATAAAATTTCTTTCTTATTTCCCATACCTTAAAGCCTAGTCCAATTTTTTACTTATCTCTTACATGGTTAAGAACTCTGTTTTTTATGGAGTACTTTGCTATAATTGCCCTGGAGACTAAAATGTGTTTTTTATGGAAATTTAGAATCTATTCAAGGTACGTCAACCCCGATAAATCAAAGTGTTGTACATCGTTTGCCCAATCTGGAACTTGAGCATAATAACTGATGTCGTCCTCCTCTACTGCTTTAGAAGCAACTAAATGGACAAAAGAATTTCCTTCTCTACTAACTTGAGCAAAAACTATGGAACTAAATTTTGCGGCAAGGATTCTACAATCCTTCAATCTGTCCTTCTAGTTTGAAATGGCCTGAATTTCTTTAATCTTCCCAGATACGCCATCACGCAACAGTTGTAAAGCCACCTCGCAATCCGTCTCCAACTATAGTGATTCGATACCAAGCTCAATTTCGAAAGTCAGCCCTTCTCAGATAGCTGCGAGTTCAGCCATCAATAGTGATCTCTCCCTTGGAAGACGACGTTGCCGTGTCGTGCCACGAAGGACCCCACTAATCTCTAATAACTGTACCAGTTTCAGTAGCCATTCCGTACTCCTTCCAGCTTGCGTCCGAGTTCACCTTCATCATGCCTAGCGGTGGAGGTGACCAAACTTCACTGTGTAGACTCAGAGTTGTGAACTCCCATTTTTCCTTATATAAGATCTTCTTTGTACCAGTAATTATATTCCTTGCACTGTCTTACTATATCACTAGGGGGTTTTCCATGAGAATTTAACACCTCTTGATTTCTATTCCTCCATATTGCCCAAAAAGTAAGGGAAAAAAATTCACATACCTGTTGGTTCCTTTTGCCTAGAACATCCACCAATAATTATTTTATTCCAATACTGCCGTTGAATCTGAATTAATCTCCCATCACAAGCCTCCAAATCTGCTGAGAGTGTGCACACTGGTAAAAAAATGATATGTAGTCTCCACCTCTTCATTACATAAGTGACAAAAGGGCGAGACATTTATTCATCTATTACGTAACTTGTAAGCGACTGGGATAGATTCGTGCCAAATTCTCCAGTTACTCATGATAACTTTCTTCGGTATCTTCAATTTCCAAAATTTCTTCAACCAAATATTATCGATAATAGCGTACGAAGTGGAGGGCATTGGAACTGAATTCCGCCTTTGAGCGTCATAACCTGTTTTCACCGAGTAATGGCCATCCTCGTGATGAACCCAGAAGAATGAATCCGACTCACCCGCTCCACCTATAGGCACCGAGAGAACTGCATCAATGTCTATAGGCCAGAGCAGTTGTTTTACCTTTTTTCACATCCTAGGAACCTGTGTCCTCATCAATTAATTCGTTTATCATCATGTTTTCTGCTACCATTGGACAAGTAGTTGTAGGCTGAAATTAATTTTGATGCATCTTCCGTCCTTGATTCTCCAAACAAGCGCACTTTTGATTAAATCTCTACCCGCTAAAATACTCTTGAAGGTGTAAGAGACTTGAGATGTAGATTTGAGCTTACAATGCATAATTAACGAATTGCGAAAGTACTTGGTTTAAAAAACACGACATACCAGTGAGTTGGTTTTTGAAGAAATCTCCAGGTTTGCTTCGCGAGCATAGCCTTATTGAAATCTTGAAAGTCACAAAAGGCTAATCCTCCTATCTCACGACTTTTGTTCCAAGCTACCCAATAAATATTTCGTTTATGCTCATCTCCTCCCCTCCAAAATTGCTGGACGATACGCTCAAGCTCATGACAAGTTTTAGCTGGCAACAAAAAGCAACTCATCGTATAGTTGGGGATTGCCTCCACAACTACTTTAAGTAGAATCTCCTTGCCGACAATTGAGAGTGATTTCCCCTTCGATCCCTTCATGTTATTGTACACTTTCTCAACAAGCGGGCTGAAAGTGGCTGTTTTACTTCTACCAACCTGCGTGGGGAGACGAAGATAGTTTTCATGGGTTGTATCCAATTGCACTCCACACAACGCCGCTAGAGAACCCCGATCCTCAGTACTAACATTATCCGAAAAAATTACCGAGAATTTCTGCAGATTGAGCTTTTGTCCTGAAGTATTTATTTCAGCGAAGCAATCTCCAGAGGCGTAGCCTTCATGAAAAGAATACTATCATCTGCAAAAAAAGAGGTGTGAGATAGTAGGGCCACCACGAGAAGAAATGATCCCTGATAATTTTTTTCTGCACAACAACGGTTATACTTTGCAATAAAGTTTCATTGAGAAGAAGAAAAAGATACGGAGAGAGAGAGAGAGAGGACATCCATGTTGTAAGCCTCTTCCAGGTTTAATTTGACCACAAACTTCCCCATTGATGATAAGGATATATGAAACTAAAGAGATACAATTCATCTACTAAATTGATCCATCTTATGCTGTATCCCATCCTTCCCATCGCAGCATAGAGAAATCTCATTCCACTCTATCATAAGCTTTTCTCATTTCAGCTTTGAGAGCCATAAAGCCCGTTTTACCCTTCTTACAGTTTTACAATGTATGCAAGAGTTCATAAGCACTAAGCATGTTATCTGAAATTAGTCTACCCGGAACAAAAGCATACTGATTTTAAGATATAGTAGAGTCCAAGAACTGCTTTACACAGTTTGCCACTTTCTTCGTAATAATCTTGTAAAGAGTTGAACAAAGACTAATAGGAAGAAAGTTGTGCACAAGAGATTCCGGCGGGGAGAACTCTGTGTACACCGTAAGTAGAGGATCGGAAATAGCACAGGAAGAGTTGGGTTGTGTGTAGGGAGAGAGTAAGGCAATAGTAATGTCTGAGAGAGAGACAGGGGTTTGACAGAGCTTCCGCGTATGACTGGTGTGTCCTCCTTTGTATGGAAAGGTTAACGTCCTATATATAACGGAGAATGTGGCCGTTGCAGTGTGGTTAATGCGCCCATCAATGGCGGCTTAATTAGCTTAACCACAACGGCACGTTCGTCCGCGTATATAGGGACCGTTACAGCACGTTATGCGCGAATACTGAAACCGTTATGGGGTTGACCGGGTTTGACCGGATTGACCGGGTTTATGGAGCTCGTGCCATAAATCTCTCAAAAGCAGTTACTAAAGGTCGCGCGCGAGCTTGGCTCGCACGCGACAGGACTTACTCTAGCCTCCAAACCACTAAGTCCCTACAAGTCCCGTGCAGTGGTATGCGAGGGCCCTGTCTCGCAGCCCCCACATGGATCAGCGCGGCTGGTGATCCAGTGTGTGTGGAGCACAATATGGTGTGCTGGATGGTTGCCACGTGGCCAAGATCTGTCAGCTCAGAAAGCACTATCTACATTAGCCCCCTTTCTGCGCGTGAAGACTCATAGCTGGATAGACTTCCATGCGCGGAAACCAACATACGCGTCGCCACCACGCACCAATTCAAATATGAGTAAATTAAGCCCCCGTGCGTGCCATTATGACCTAAAACCCCTAGAGTCATGCCGTCTGTCTTTAGGGTTTTAGGGGTGACGTCAGCTTGTCCTGTGATTGCGCGATTCGACGGTGACGGTTGCGATTCGACTACTGAAAGGACGCCACCCTTCATTGTTTTTGGATAAATACTCTGTACTCTCCATTGTTTCAAAGCATCACTTCTTTCTCTTAAAGTGAATGATACCCGGAAGTCTTCAAGAGCAGATTCAGATAATCAATCACCAGTTCAAAATTGCAAATCGTCTCCTTCAATTGTCTGCATCCAAGCAAGCTTTATAGAAACAAGGTTGGCCTTGTTCAATGTTGATTTAATATGCTAGTATATGCTTTGATTTGCGTTGGATCTGCAAACCCATGACATATTATCTGCTGAAAACTTGTGAAGAAGCTCACAATCTCTGAATCCAATTTCGATTTAATCCCCTAATGATAAGGACCTTGAATGTGGGGCTTTTGAAATCCCTGATAATGCAAACAATTCCAATCTCCAATTTCTGAAATTGGTACCAGACTGTTCATCTTTCTTCCCATAGATCTTGAATCTCGAAATTTAAACTGAAGTGTGCATATTTCTCCCCCCTTTTTTCTTGCTTTTCCGCAGGAATGGCAAAGACAAAAGGAACCAGACCCACTAAGGAGGACGAAGAAATACCTGATCTTCCGCAAGCTCTATGGCGAAAAGCCCCCTACCTGGGTGGCAAAGACTTCTACCATGCTAGGGTTAAGGCAAAGAAACTGCCTGCCCCGGTCTCTGGTGAAGGGTTGCAAACATTAACCCCTCCAGTTAACTCGGCCTTGCTCGAATTAATTGGCTCCGAAGACGTGGTTCGATTGGGAGTCGAAAATGGGTACTTCCCGTATACTGCGATTTCCACCCAAGCTTTTGTTCAGAAATTGGACTACATGGATGAGTGGATTGACCATGTATTGACTCATCACGCCATGACTCTAAATGAGGCCGGCGTATACTTCGCAGTTCGTGCTATGAAGGGTGCTGCCGTGAAGCTGGACCAGTCCATGCTTCTAAACCTTCTTTCCCGCTACTCGCCTGCGACTCACACATTTCACTTTGCTGAGTTCGAGGCTGCCCCCACGCTCGAGGACGTGCACATGCTGTATGATCTGTCTCCCATGGGTGAGGTGGATCCTTTGAGTCCCTTGAGGACGGATGCGGAGATTGCTTTGTACACGCAGATGGAGGAGTGCTTGTCAGAGGTAAATAAAATTTCCACCCGGTGGACCACTACAAAAGTCCTTCCCGACTGGCAGTTGGTTGACACATCTGCGAAAAATACTTGGAACAAATGGGTGCAGTACTTTTTCCGTGATTATGCGAACAACATCATCACCAAGAAGCTTCTGAGTCAAAACCCAAAGGCTGAGAACTATGTGGAGGGTAAGGGTTATCACTTAACCCTATGCGCCTTCCTCTGCGCCTGGTTGTCGAGGTACTTAATCGATGGTCACCCGCACGATGGGGTCTTTTATCACGTTTTACCCCTTGCTGTGAAATTGGCCCTTGGCTAGAAAGTCGCACTTGGACCCTTGGTCTTGGGTACGCTGTGCTACAGACTGGATCAGCTGGTTGTGGCCATGAAGGAATCGCGTGGCCGCCTCGATATACTGACTTTCGTTAACATTGCCTTCTTGACAATGTGGGTCTTTGAGCGATGGCCTTCCTATGCCCCAATTGCTTCTAAGCTCAACAAATGGTGTCCCCCAGGCGCGGTGGAGGAACGCAACAGCGGCAGAGCTGCGAGGTGGTTCGGGACAAACTACCACAAGTGCGTCTGGAGCCTGATATGCGACAATCGAGAAGAGTTCATAGCCAGGCCCTATGCCATGCGTATTGAAACGTGCGATGGTTTCCAAAACTGTACCCTTCTAAGGGTGTTGTCTTTTCAGAAGAGCTCCTCTTCGAAGGTGGAGAGCATTTCCACGAGCGCTATCGTGAATTCTTTTGCTGGTGCCTGCGAGGTTCCCTTCCTGCTCTCGCAGAGCATGTTCGTGATCTCGCGCCGAGGTATGAGAGGATTACTGTGGATGTTGATCCCACTCGTGTTTCTCCCCAACTCGGCTTTGATGCAGTGACACCATCAATCTGGCCACAGTCTATTATCAGAGGCTGCTATAAGCGTTTGTTGAAAAAGGAGTGCAAAACAGTCTTGCTGAGCAATATTCCCTTTGAGAAGCCTGCAGGTAACCGTGAAGGCGGTTATTCCAAAAACTGGCTCGCATACTGGAACGCCCAGCATACAAGATTCGAGACGCAGTCGGCCCCCCAGCCAAGCAGAGCTCCTGTGATCAAAAGAAACTCTTTTCCATTTCATCCCAATTGCAGCCTGGACGAGTCTGAATATGGTTGCTACTCATTGCTAGATCGCGAGAACCATCTGTGTCCCGCCATCATTCTTGATGAAAAGATCGCTGCGGTTAGAAAAGGCGACTCGCATGTCATCAGATATAGCGAAACTTTTGCTAAGGTAAGCAACTTCTTTTGCATGCGCTAAGCTCCTTTACTTCAATATATTGACAACCTCATTCTACACTGCTTGCTGTAGTGCCATGTGCGGATGTTTGCATCTGGTGAGCGTTCCAAATCGATGGTTAACACCATTGTTGCCACAAGAAGACAAGGACAGCCGTTTCGGCTAGCATCGAGAATGGATCCCGAGGTCGAGGCCTGGGTTCGTGAGGTCATGAATGCTTTCGCTGACTCACTAATAGACAACGCTCCGGCCTTGTCTCCCCCTAGAGATGATCCGTCTCCTCCAGCGACTGCCGTGCCAAGAGAGAAGAGGCCTAGGCAAAGAGGAATTACAATTTCTTCCCCTAGAAGCGCTCCAACTTCCCCTCCTGCGAGGTCCCTTTCTGCCAAGGACAAAGGCAAAGGTCGCATGACCGATAAAACGCGAAAGGAGCTCGCAGTGGAGAATTTCGTTCCATTCGGCCAGGTGGAAGAAGAGGAGAGGCAGGAGCCAAGAGAAGGAGATGAAGAAGAAGAAGAAAGATTTGAAGATGTCTGTGTCAGAGAGGAAGATGCGACACATGAGGAAGAATCAGGAGGTATCTCAATCGTACTTCTCTCCTCATTATCTTAGCTCTTTTGCAGTTTGGTTTGAACAAATTGTTTCTTCGCAGATGATGATGATGATGAGACCATCAGTGGCCTTTTAGCCAAGAGGCAGAAGAGGGGTACTCATTCTGGTGTTTCTGATGAACCCATAAGCGAGGACATTCTCGCCGAGTCCAGGAAGACAGCTGCGGAAGCTGCTGAAAGGAGAAGAAAGCGAGAAGAGGAAGAGCTCGAGCGCGTGAAGCAGTGGAGCCTTGAAGAACAACATGTCGACGACCTAGTGCGTCCAACTGATGAGGAAGATGTGCTTCCCGAAGAGGTGGCTCCCCGAGCGGAAGAGGAGGATGTGGCTCCAGAAGAAGATGCGGCGGCCTTAGAGCGAGCCCAAGCAGATTTTGAAGAAATCGCAGGCGGCAATGAAGGTGAGATTTTTAATCTTGCAGTAACTTATCGAGATGTTATTGTTGGTGCATTAAAGCATGGTGTGTCAAAAGCTGACATTCGCCGTTGGCTAGTAGGCAAGTGCGGTGAACCCTCAGGTAATCACTTGAACGATATGCGTGAACTAGGCTTAGCAACTCAAAACATAATCATGACTAGTTTCTTCGCGCCCCAGGTCACGCTCATTTTAAAGACATGCTTAACGAGGACACATTAATAGGGCAAGGTTCCACGTCCTTAGCGTATGACGAGGATACTGCAATCCCACCTTCGCGTGGAGGTGCTTGCTCTTAGCTTTAGCAAAGATAGTAAAATAACGTACGATACAAGTTACCTCACACCATCACATTTTGTATCGCAGGCAATGCTGATGAACCCGTGTTGGAGCAAAGGAATCAACCTCCTGCGTCCTATGTGCCGGTGCCGAGTTCTCATACCGAGAAGCCCGTCGCAGCTGCTGAATATGCAGGAGAGCCTCTTGAGGACGTCATCGAACTTTCTGATGATGCCGAGGCTGACACTGTGTTAATGGAGGAAGATGCCCATGCTGGTGCTGAGGAAATAGGAACGAATGCTGCTGATGCTATCGCATCTGAAAGTATCCCTCGCCAAGCTGCAACTTCTGCTGCCACCACACCTCCAGCAATGACTGAGTCGGCGGCACCTCTTCCTGCGTGGAGCTTTTGGGGCTCGCAGGTCGGGGCTGCGATCGCACCTGGTGCGGCTTATACTCTTCCCCCCAACTATGAGGAGTTAGAGCTCGCAGCTGATAGAAGGGCAATGGAGCGAGGGCAGTCTTCAACTACCCCAGCAATGCGCATTCCTTCTCTGCGCGAGATCCTTGAAGGAACTGGTATGTCGTGATTTGCAGTTCGCATTTCGCATGCTTCATTTGCGAATTTGATAGTATAACTTGGCTTTGACATTGCTTCAGGTTTGAAGCAAGCCGATGTGGACTGGCTAGTCCGGATGCGGCTCACCTACCCCCAATCATTTGCGAGGTCTCTGGAGATAGGGCCCTTTGACAGGAGGCTATTTCTTACTGAGGCCATTTGGATTTTGGAGCAGCTGTCCGCGGCCACACCTGCGACCATTTCTCCTCAGAGTGCCGAATTGCTTTTTGGCATGTGCCAAAATCTTCTCGCCAAAGTTCAAGGCGGGCTGGGCTTCAAGTTTCTTGTCAAAAGAGTTACCCTGATTCGTGCGGCCGTAACTTTGAAACGCGGCCACCAAAACCTCGCAGCTGAGAAGCAGAAAGTAGAGCAGCAAAAGCAAAAGATTGAAGAGGCTATGAAGCTCTATCATGAGATGAATGCCAAATGCGAGCAATTAAAGCAAGAAGTGGAGCAAGTGGAAAATCTGAGCCGTCAATTTACTCCCCATGACTCCTTGATCAAGGGTTTATTTTGATTTTTGAAAGGTAGCAGATAAGTAGCAGAAACATTATTGTACTGTTGCTAGGGTTTCTCCCCTTTTTTTTCAAAAAAGAAGATTTGAAATGCCTGTTTGGCCCTTTTCGGGATTTGCTAGAATATTTCTTTGCATATCCAATTATGACGTCAGCAATTGATATTTTACCTTGATTTTCGCGCTAATTGCTCATTAGATAAGCACGCTTTCCTTGGGAAGTCCATCCGAATCATGACCATCCGTCATTAATTAGGATACGCAACTGAAACGTCGTAGCCTTTAGTAGGGTAATTGATTGTTACCGCTTTTCAAGGCGTAAGTGATTGACCTTACCCTCTTTTCAAATTCTGCTGACTCATCTTGGCAACTGAAGAGTCTCCGCAAGGTCTATATAAACCCTGTCTTTTGCCATTTGGGGTTCTTCATCCCAAAATGTGGTTTGCCGTGAGTCCTTACGACTGCTGGCTTCAACGCTTGTTTTTCGTTGATTCATGGCAACTTCAAGTTGTGAAACCTGAGTTTGCGCTTTGTGCTATAGAAATAGTTTCCAAGATCCGCTTTATAAGGCTTACTGATCTTTGTAACCTTAATAGAGAAGATGCAGATAATACCTCACATTTGTTCGAAGAATTTTCTTCGTCTATTATGCTTGCAGGTCATGTTTCCGGCCGCCTCCCGGCGAGGTGCAGCGCCGTAGTGACCTTGCTACCGACTCGTAATGAACGGCGGTATTCTCCTCCAGCATGCCCGGAGGAGAATTTCTTGCCTCCTCGTTCTTGAACTCAGGGTGGCGAGCCAATGCGCTTGTCTATTTGGACAAGGAGCCCATTACCCGAGGAATAACTGCTCCCCTGTTTTGCACGGCTGCATATGCCGAAACAGGTGGTTCCTCTGGCACATATCTTGATCAGACAGAGGCCTTGTCAGAACCTGAGATCTTGGACGCAGCGTCACCCAGGTCTTGCGGTTGTAGGCATAGCGAATGGCGGGCTGATCTTCTCGCAGGAGAGCCCTACTTGCTACAGATATTTGGCCACAGATCTGTGTATCGCATAGCTTGCGCTAGGACTGTTAGGTCCATCGTTTTTCAGCTAGGATTCCCGCGATGTGTAACTTCTTGTTCGTAAGTTACTTTTTAGATGCATTGTAAGCCATGTTGGCTGCATAGTTAGCTTGATTTGAGCTTTTCCGCTTGTAAGCTGTTATCTAGACAGATAAATTGTAAGTCTTTTTTGACTCATAATGATAAATGGCTTTGTATGATTTGCTGTCTTGTTACAACAAATTACAATTTCGCATGCGTATTGGCAAATTTCGCCTTTTGTAGTGCTATGTACACATTTTGCATCGTTGCTTGGATATGTTTTTAGATCGTTCGAGATCGTGTTTGCGCAGCTGTGCTACCTTGGCAGATAGACTTGTGATTTGCTTTAGATTCAAGTACAAGTTATATCTTATCAGATAGGCCTTTGTAGATCACTTAAGATCATTTTGTATAATGCTGCTATCATGGCAGATAGACTTAAGAACGATTTTAGAATCGCATTTGTATAGTGCTGCTATCGCGGCAGATAGACTTGAAAGATCATTGAAGATCATGTTCGCATGGGCTGCTATCATAGAAGAAAGGCTCAGAAGATCAATTAAGATCGTTTTCGCAGGAGCTGCTATCGTGGCAGATAGGCTTAGAGGATCAATTAAGATCATTTTCGCATGAGCTGCTATCGTGGCAGATAGGCTTAAGAGATCAACTAAGATCATTTTCGCATAGGCTGCTATCGTGACAGATAGGCTTAAAAGATCAATTAAGATCGCATTTGCATGAGCTGCTATCGTGACAGATAGGCTTAAAAGATCAATTAAGATCGCATTCGCATAGGCTGCTATCGTGACAGATAGGCTTAGAAGATCAATTAAGATCGTTTTCGCATAGGCTGCTATCGTGACAGATAGGCTTAGAAGATCAATTAAGATCGCATTCGAGTAAGTTGCTATCGCGGCGGATAGGCTTTTGCTAACAGTAATAATAAACTAAGTGAAGCGATATAAACATCTAGAAGTATAAAGTTCTTCTCATTTGGGAGAAGTCTGTTATTGTAGAACTCTCATATGGGAGAGATGAGGTTACAATTCTCTCATATGGGAGAGAAAATGTGCGAATCATAGCTATACAGAGCATAAGGCAACGTTGTAATAAAACGCATAAAATGAGAGAAGTCAAGGATAGTACTTCTTAATCCAGCGCATGTTGACTGAGCTTGGTGTTGAGGTCGTTCCGTGTAACCTACGTATGCTGCAGTAGCCACTGTCAAAGACTTCTGTGACTTCAAAGGGGCCTTCCCAATTGGCTGCGAACTTTGGGTGAGCCGCCTCTCGCATGCAATGGTCAGATGCGCGCAAGACCAAATCTCCAACTGCGAAATCTCTACGTTGGACTGTTTTATTGTATGCACGAGCAATCCTTTCTTGATACCGTTTGTTGGTCCTTTTAGCTTGCTCCCGCTTTTCTTCTAGCAGGACCAAGTCATGGTCGCGTTGATTGTCGTACAATGCGTGGAAAGCCAATCTTGCAGAGTTAACCTTTACCTCCGCTGGTACCACAGCCTCAGCTCCATAGCATAGAAGGAATGGCGAGACCCCTGTGGGTGTCCTTGGAGACGTCCGGTAAGCCCAAAGGGCTATGTTCAAAGAATCAGCCCACTTCTTGTGGTCATCTGCGACCATCCTGCTCAAAATTCTCAACAGCGTCTTGTTGGTCGCTTCTGCCTGCCCATTCCCCTTCGGATAGTATGGGGTGGAGCATATCTGCCTGATGTTGTATTCTGCTAGCTTCGCGGCCACCTGGCGATTAACAAAAGGAGTGCCATTATCCGAAAGGATGGTGTTGGGAATTCCGAACCTGCATATGATGCTTTCTTGGATGAAATGGACCACAGCTAGCGCATTTGCCGTCTTCAGTGGTATTGCTTCCACCCACTTGGTGAACAACTCAGTCGCGGTGAGAATGAAGTGATTCCCATGTGAGGTTGGTCGAATGGGACCAATAAATCGAGAGCCCATGTGTGAAACGGCCACGGTGTTCCCAATGCGTGCAGATCTACAGCGGGAGCGTGCACTAGGTTACCTTTAAATTGACACTCCTGGCAGCGTCGTACCTTGGTGCGGCAATCGGCCTCCATAGTGGGCCAAAAATATCCAATTGAGAGGAGTTGTCTGCATAATTTCGCACCTCCCTGATGTTCCACCTGGTGGGAAAGGTCCATAACTTCTTGTGCTTCCCTGCTGTCTAGACATCGCAGCAAGTTACCTTCATGGCCTCTTCGCCAAAGCAAATTTTCTTGTACCACGTATCGAGATGCTTTCCTCCTCATTTTCTCAGCTTCTTTCCTTGATTCGGGTACAGTACCCTGGGTGAGAAAATCAAAGAGCGGTTTCCTCCAATCCGCATCATCATCGGTCAGAGCAATGAGTAAAGAATCTTTGATCAGTGCGCAACTTTCGCACTTTCCTTGTATCAGTGCTGCAGCCGTTGACATGTTCGGCCAGTGAATGCCATATCTCTGGGCTTTCCGATAGATTGACACTTCGCTTTCCCCGCAAGCATGTTGGTGAATCTTTTCTAACAGCAGCAGTCCTTCTTGATCGGAGACGCATCGCATAAGTATTCCGCCAGGGCCCTTGTAATAGAGGGTGTTATCATGTATGCAATACCCCTTTGTGGATTCCCAATTTTCGCTGCTCGTGCCTTCTGTGATGGCCCGTAAGATTGACTTTCTCCAGTCCGCGTCATCCATGCATTCATCATCGCACGCGTCTTCTGCTAACGCCGACGATGTTCGCACTTCAATCGAAATTCTCGCAGGACATTTGTCCGTGCTAACCTTGGATCCGAAAGTAGCCAAAGCGTCTGCATGCCTGTTATCTGCTCGGGGCTTGTGCTCGTATCTAACATCGCAGAATTGTTGCACCAATCTTTGCACTAGGTTCCTGTAGGGCAATAAGTTTATTTCCTTTAAACCATACTCGCCCGAGGCTTGTTTGACGATCAGCTTGGAATCACCCATAACCGTCAAGTTGCTTACTTCCAAGGCCCTTGTTGCGCGGAGCCCTACAATGAGAGCTTCGTACTCCGCTTCATTGTTGGTTACTGCGAAGTCAAGTTTTGCGGACATCTGTATGACTTCCCCATCTGGTTTGGTCAAGACTATTCCAATGCCTCCGCCTTTCCTTGTGGAAGAACCGTCAAAATGAAGCGTCCAGTAAGGCAACTCAACTGCGTAAATTTCAGGTCCCTCCAATTCTTCTTCGATCACAGGCTCGTGACTGTTATCGGGGAACTGCGCCAACAAATCCGCTACCGCCTGCGACTTGATCGCCCGCGGTCGAACGCATGTGATGTCAAATTGGTAAATGGTCATATACCATTTTGCCAATCTTCCTCCAGGAGTAATGTGAGTTAGCAGATATCGTATGGGATCATTTTTTGTAACCACCACTACTTTGTGTGAAGCAAAATAGTGCCTCAACTTTTCTATTACGAAGAATAAAGCAAGGCAATGACGTTCGATGTCTGTGTACCTTGATTCTGCGGGCTGCACAATGCGAGAGATATAATAGATGGGTCTTTCTTGTCCCTCATATTCCTGGGCCAGAAGAGCTCCTATAGACTTCCTTGTTGACGTTAGATACAGCAAAAGCGGTGATCCTAGCTGAGGTGCGATCATCACTTTTGAAGATATCAGCAGCTCTTTTAGTCTCCCGAACGCAGCTTCGTGCTCCGGAGTCCAGTTGTATGCGGCATCTTTCCTGAGAAGATTACTGAAACAGAAAGTAATCTCGGCAATTGCTGGGATGAATCTTCGCAGATACGATAGCTTCCCCAAGAATGTCTTCAAGGCACTCTGGTCATGCGGCGGAGTCATGCTAGTGATGGCTGAAACTTTCGCAGGGTCAGGCTCGATTCCTTGACGATGTACCACGCATCCCAAGAATTTTCTTGACGTTACCCCAAATGCGCATTTCATGGGGTTCATCTTCAGTTGAAAGCGTCTGCATCTGTTGAACACTTTCCGCAAATCTGCCAGGTGATCTGCCTCCTGATTGGATTTAACCACCAGGTCATCCACATAGAATTTCACTTCCTTGTGCATCATGTCGTGGAATAGGGCCATCATGGCCCGCTGGTAAGTTGCACCTGCGTTTTTGAGACCGAAAGGCATCACCGTATAGTTGAATACCCCCACCGGGGTGATGAATGCAGTTTTTCGTGCATCTTCAGGGTCCATCTTGATCTAATTGTACCCACTGAATCCGTCCATGAAACTGAACATGCGATGACCCGCTGTTGAATCGATAAGCAAATCGATGTTTTGGAGCGGAAAATCGTCCTTGGGGCAGAAACGATTGAGATCCCGGAAATCCACACTGATGCGAAGCTGCCCATTCTTCTTTACCACAGGGACAATGTTGGCTAGCCACATGGGGTGATGATTCGGCTCTATGAACTTGGCGTCCAGGATTTTGACAATCTCCTTTTTAATCTTCACGTTAAGCTCCGGCCTGAAGCTTCTTGTGCTCTGCTTTACCGGCTTAGACCCCGGGATGATGTCTAAACGGTGCATGGTGATACTTGTGTCCAGTCCGGGCATCTCATCGTACTCCCATGCGAACACGTCCTTGTACTCGGTCAGGAGCTGTAGCAGTCCTTTCTCCTCTTCGCTTGTGAGGTCCGCACTTAGAAAGACCGACCTCTTCTTTTCTTCGTTCGGGCTTAGGAGCACCTCCTTTAGCTCTTGCTTTTGCGGTCTGGGCTTGTCTTCCATGCATTCGGGTGCTTCTTTGAGCTTCTCGTCTGGAGTGCTCTGCATTGGTGTTTCTGTCTCCGCAACCTGCTCGATTTGGTTGATTTGCCCGGGGATATCCCCATGCCCGTGTGAGGACACCCCCGCGCACCTTCATATGCGATAGCATTTCTTTCCATTGGCGTAGAAACTCTCTATCTCCTTGCCTTCAGGGTCATGCTTTGCTATTCTCTTTAGAGTGTACACGTTCTTTCGTTGGTAGGCGATCCGCGGCGCCTCTTCTCGCGTGGGCGGCTTTTCTTTGGCATCCTCTCTTGTCACCATTACTCCTGCAGGTGACTGATCTTTGATATCTTCCCATAGGGGTAAAGGAGTGGGGTTGAATGGTCCCGGTGTTTGCTCATCCGCCATCTCGGTGAACCACACCGCCTCGCTGAGATGTGCTTCATCCATGTTGAATGGATTCGTCGAAGCCGGTATCTCGACTATTCTGTCGTTCCAGATAGCTTTCATCATTTGGTGAGCTGTTGAAGGGACAGCATCAAAGCGATGAATCCAGGCTCGTCCTATGATCATGTGATACGTAGTGTTCGCATCTATGACATAGAACTTCGCTGAGCACTTGATTTTGCCAATCTGGACACCCAGGCGGATCCATCCTATCGTCATTCTGGAGTCACTTCCGAATCCCATCAACGGGGATGGAAGCTTGACAATCTTGTACTCGGGGATCCCTGCTAGCTTCAGTGTGTGGAGCGAAACGACGTTAACCGCTGCTCCTCCGTCGACGAACGCTCTTTTGAACTCGACGCCATTGATGATGGTCGTCACATACAGAGGCCTCTGGTGGCTCGCATCTGTCTTCTTGTCGCTGGCAGAAAAGGTCATAATCTTTTCTGTATAGCGAGACGCCCTGATGACTTTCCCATTGGAGAGTACGAGATCCTCCTCGTAGTCTTCTGCTATCCTTAAGATCGCTTTCGTCATCTCTGTCCGACATTTCTCTGAGAAGTTCATCTCGTCGAAGAATCTGCTGAAGCCGTGCGACCCCTTCATCCGGTCGGCACGTTCGTCCTCCGTGTCTACGCTGTAGTCTTCCTCGTCGTGGACTTCGGCAATGATGGGTAGACCATCCTCTGCGACCTCTTCCAGATCCACAATCGAGATCATAGCGACCTCTTTACCTTTCAATTCTTGCTCCGCATGGGCAGGAAGTGGATTGTTGCGCACATCCTGCCTGTGATCGCTGACGACCAGCTCGCCGTTCTTCATCTTTTGGCTGAACACAATCCTGAGCTTCTTACAGTCCGCTGTGGGATGCATGACCTTGCCGTGGTACTCGCACCACTTCGGGTCCCTCACCATCTCCTTGGAGGGTGCCCTCTCGAGCGGCGGTAGGACACCGTCCTTGCGCCATTGCCTGCAGAGGTCGCTTGCTTCGTCCACCGAACATGGCAGAGGTGGTGCATCAAAGTTCACAATCTTCGCCTGCTTCTGGGGTGAAACTGTATTGACTTCAGCTTCGCGTCTCCTCTTATAGCTGAATCTCCCGATCTTGAAGGTAGTACCACCCGAGGGTCGCTCAGGGGCGTTTCTCTTTTTCTGCCTCTCCACTATAGGCTCGATGTTCTTCGTGCATTCGATTAATTTTGAAAACGTAGGCGTTTGGAGGTTGATGAGCATACCTTTGTACTCATCTCGCATGCACTGCAGGCATATCTCTACGAGCCTACTTTCGAGTATCACATCTTTGCATTCCAAGGACTTCGTCCTGAACTTCTTGATGAAAGTTATTCCGTCCTCTTCGCGCTTCTGATACATCCGCGAGAGGTGGATCATTGTCACCTTTTCCTCCATCTGGAAGAACTTGGTGTAGAACTTTTGGACCATGTCGTCCCAAGTCTTCACGGACCCAGCTTCCAACGTCCTGTACCACTTGTACGCTACGTTTCCCAAGGACTTCGGGAACTCTCGCATCAGCAGTTTGGGATCGGCTCCATACGGCCCCATGACATCGATGAAACGCATGACATGTTCATGAGCGTTTCCATAGACATCTTCGAACTTGTCCCATTTAGGAGCCTTGTACCCAACCGGGTTAGGCATGAGATAGATCTCTCGCGGAATAGGTGGATCGTTGTCTAGCTTCGGGATGATGGTATCCGCGAATGATTGGTGAGCCAGAATGGTGTCTATACGCTTCTGCAGAGACGTCATACACTCTGGAGTGTTTCCCTCGGTAGCAGGAGGAGGGGTTGGCGCAGGCGGAGGCGACACATATGCCGCCGGAGGATTGGGTACATATTGGGTGTTCACATTGCCCCAGATTGCCGTTGGAGGAGGCAAGGGATACTGCGAGGCCGGATTAGGTACCAAAGCCGGAGGCTGAGGAGTATGAGCAGTAAGGGGCAACATTTGAGCTGTTGACCCTTGAATTGAGGGTAGCTGCGTAGTCGCCGGTGGAGTCTGCATATTAGGGTTGGGGGGTGTGGTTGACACTCCCAGTCCTTGAGCGGTAGGGACTCCTCCTCCCTGAGAAACGGCGGTGGCTGGTGCCGGGTTCGGTGCAAGTCCCCAAGACAGCCATGATCCGTTCTAGCTGCGCAGATTGAGCTTTGAGAGCCTTCGCCTGACTTTGGATGGTGGCGTCCAAGGATTCTAGCGTCGGAGCTTCACCGGGGGCTGTAGGAGTACGGCGAATCTCCTCTCCTGAGGCGGCCTCCGTGGAAGGCGATCTGTTGCTGACATCATCCTCCTGAGACATGGTTGCTTATGATGGTAAGTTCACATCGGGTTCACCAAAATGTGCACAAGAGATTCCGGCGGGGAGAACTCTGTGTACACCGTAAGTAGAGGATCGGAAATAGCACATGAAGAGTTGGGTTGTGTGTAGGGAGAGAGTAAGGCAGTAGTAATGTCTGAGAGAGAGAGACAGGGGTTTGACAGAGCTTCCGCGTATGACTGGTGTGTCCTCCTTTGTATGGAAAGGTTAACGTCCTATATATAACGGAGAATGTGGCCGTTGCAGTGTGGTTAATGCGCCCATCAATGGCGGCTTAATTAGCTTAACCACAACGACACGTTCGTCCGCGTATATAGGGACCGTTACAGCACGTTATGCGCGAATACTGGAACCGTTATGGGGTTGACCGGGTTTGACCGGATTGACCGGGTTTATGGAGCTCGTGCCATAAATCTCTCAAAAGCAGTTACTAAAGGTCGCGCGCGAGCTTGGCTCGCCCGCGACAGGACTTACTCTAGCCTCCAAACCACTAAGTCCCTACAAGTCCCGTGCAGTGGTATGCGAGGGCCCTGTCTCGCAGCCCCCACATGGATCAGCGCGGCTGGTGATCCAGTGTGTGTGGAGCACAATATGGTGTGCTGGATGGTTGCCACGTGGCCAAGATCTGTCAGCTCAGAAAGCACTATCTACAAAAGTCAGCAGAGTTCCTAACATGTTTGACCTTAGGAATGAGTGCTGAGTGCAATCAATGTATGATTGATTTTACAAACATCCTTCCCATCGTTAAGAATCTTCACACATCTGTTCAACTTCTTCTCCCACAATATTCCAATAATGTTGGAAAAAAGCTGTTGGGGATCTGTCTGCTCCAGGTGACTTTGCCGGTGCTAATTGTTGGAGCACAGTTTTCACCTCGGCTACAGTGTAAGGTAGTTCCAAAACGACCCTCTAATTAAGGGTTACCAACTTGCGCATGTCTGGTGTGTAGTGGGGTCAGAGGAAGTAAAAATAGTTTAGAAGTACTCTTAAAGAAGAAAGACAACTTGCGCATGTATGGTGTGCCAACCCCCCCCCCCCCCCCCCATTGTCTTCAAGTCAATCTATACGATTCATGTTCCTCCCACGCCTTTCAAAGGAAGAAGCTAGTGTTTTGATCCCTCTTCCTCATCCACATTACTTGTGACTACTGATGCCACATCTTTTCCTCTTTAAGCAATAACTGCAAAATAAAGTGACAAATGGTCTTTGATTTAGCCGCTGCCGCAGCAGTCTGAACACCTTCCATCAGAATCTTCAGTCTATTATGCAAATTTCTCAGTTGGGCTTTAACATTGCCAAAAACTTCCTTATTCCAAGCCGAGAGTAGCGAAGCCATAATACCTAGTTTTCGATCAACTGGCACGTGTGAAGTGGTCTATCGGTCCTCTTAAACACGAGAACATCGAGAATCCTACATCCACATTGTTTCTAATTGAAAACGTCTGAAGGGGTGTACAGTAGGTAGAAATACATGATCAATACTGTAGAGGGGGGGGGGTGAATAGAGTATGCAGACTTTTGCCAAACTTTGCAAGAATAGTGGTTTCAAAAGATTTGTAAAAAGATTCAAGGCCTTGAAATGAGTTTCAAGCCCTTGGAATAAAACAGTTAGAGTAAACAGAAGAATAAGTCTATTTTAAGGCATTGAAATGAGTTTCAAACCCTTGAAAATAAACAGTTTTGAAAGATGCAAGAATTCTAAGTTTGTAACTGAAAAGTAAATGTAAGAGACACAAGATATATAGAGTTTTGTCCACTTGGACCTACGTCTCTACTTCAGGGATCTTCTCCCTGCATGATTTTCAACTCAATTCTTATTAATCAACAGCTAAGCCCTAGATCTCAAGCACATAGAGATGCCTTACTTTGTTACAGCTTGTGGTTCTCACTAACCTATCCAATACCTGCTCTAGCTATCTGATTAACTAAGAATTCTCTATTGTTCACCTTGAACAATCCTTGAGAATGTAAACAGAAGTAGTATAAGAATGATATACAAATAGAGTTCAGAAATGAAGAACACAGGGAGTGAGACTGCAATGAGAGTGCAATGTCCTTCAAATGCTTGGATTGAAGAGAATGATCTGCTTCTTTGTTGCTTGAAAATCCTTGAATGTATTTTCAGTGTCTCTAGCTTTTTTCCCGTTGTGTTCTCTCTCAAATGCTTCAAACTGAGCTCCTTATATATAGCTCATTTGATCTACAAATCTTCAAGATTTTCAGAAACAAAATTTCCTATTTTGTGGGCAACAACTTTGACTTTTTAACAGTCTTCTCCAACAGATAGTTGCTCAGTATCTTCAGGGATACTGATTTGATCTTGTTAAAATTCATGATGAGAAGCTGTTACAATCACTAGATTGATTACAGAATCAAATCATCTCAGAATTTCCTTCCCTGCAAAACTCATGTTAGAAAATAAATCCTGTAAAATAGGAAATAAACTTTCCCTGCAAAACTAAGTCAAACAGATGGATTAGATAGTGTTAAACATGTCAAAATACTTTTTCTTTCATCATCAAGTAATAATAGATCAAGCACAGGGGTTTAGGAGTTCAAACAGAATTAGAAACTCACCCTAAGTTCATGCATAAAAGGCTCAATCAGTTTCAAGGATTTGAAAGCTGTTTCAAGGCCTTGAAATAGACTAGCTCTTTAAAGTCTTGAACCTGCATTGAAATTACAATCTCCCCCTTGATGAAAGATAAAACCATAGTTTTCCAGTCTGTTTAATACTATTATTCTGCAACAAATACTCATTAGAACATAGCATAATTAATCATATGAAATCAACACATAAAGTCCAAAAGATCCACCTTATTAAACTGAAAAAGCAAGTAACAACAAAGTTTTCAGATAATCCTAACTGACCAAAACCAGGTCATCTAAACAGCAAAAATAGCAAATAAAACAAATAAAAACCACCTAAATTTCTCCCCCTTTTTGACTTTCATAAAAAAAGAATGAGAATATGTTCAATCAGTCTTTGAAAAGATTTCAAAAGTAAATTTTTTAAAAATATAAAATTTCCAAGGCTTTGGAAAAGAGTTCAAGGCCTTGAAAAGGAGAAGAAAGAGTAGACAATAATTAAGGGTTAGGGTCTTCATCTCCTTGCTGCTCTGCATTTTCTTCCTGACTATCTACCTCATCATC
This sequence comes from Linanthus parryae, assembly GCA_023055425.1. Taxonomy (NCBI): domain Eukaryota; kingdom Viridiplantae; phylum Streptophyta; class Magnoliopsida; order Ericales; family Polemoniaceae; genus Linanthus; species Linanthus parryae. Next base: position 71,509,350 of record JALGPY010000001.1, on the reverse strand, counting down.
CTGTTCTTCTTCTTATTGAGCCACATAATCACCTTTTTCACCTTCTCCCTCAAACAAATCAGCAGCAGTCACAATCTCTGGTACTGTGGGCTTCTTAGGTTTCTTCTTCTTGAGGTCTATGAGCAGTGCACCTGAATCTGGACTGTCTTCCTCTTGATCTTCATCCACTTTCTCAACATCCACCTGCTTTCCTTTACTTTTGACTTGAGAAGCTCCATCACGAGTTGAATGTTCACTGGGTGGATTCTTTGCTGATTCAGCCTTCTTGGTAATTTTCTCAGCTTGAGACACTTCCTCAGCCACATCAAACAATGTCATGCTCCTAAACATGTTTTCAACCATGTACTTCACCTGTCTGAGATTAGTGTCAAACCCATGCTGATTCTCCTTTACCTCATCAATATCCATCTGAAGTTCTTTCAGCAACTGGAGGGTCAGGGGGTTGTCTTGGGACTGAGAGGTTTGGCTAGAAGTGGGAGTCAAGGATTTAGATTTGAGAAATTTTTTGGAGCCCAACTCTTCCTCTGTTAAATATGAGAAAAGCTTCCAAATCTTAGCACTGGTTTTCACCACACCAATTTTCTCAAAAGCCTTCTCATTAAGCATACCAAAACCAGTTGTCACTGATTCTTTCATATCAATTGGAATTTCAAAGTGTTGGAAGAATAATGTGAGCAAGTTGGCATATGGCAAAGGGTGTTTTCTCTGATTGGTTTGGATGTATAGCATGTGTTCCATCACAAGCTTTGGAAGATCAATTTCATAACCATGCATAACCAAGTACATTAAGTGCAACACCCTATCAGTGACCAGTTCCTTTGAGTGTTCCCTGGGTACCACACATCTCATCAATATGGTAAACAAAAAATTGTCTTCAACAGTTAGCACAGAGTGTGTTAACTGCTTTGATGAGGCAGGGGTATTTGGAAGAAAGAACCATTCTTTTGCTAATTTCAGGGCTTCACTCTTAGGAGGGTAGTTACTGGTTTCATATCTCCTGGGACATCCTAGAAAATTTGCAAAATCAGCATGATCTAGTTCCATGTCAATGCTAATCACCTTAGTTTTAATCACTAGACTTGCAGATTTACTGAGTTGCTTCTTTTTTAGGTAGAAGAATTTGGTGAGTCTAGGGTAAGCTAACTCTGGAGGATTTAGAATAAACCAAAGAGAGCTTTTCCTCAACATTTTGATGCACTCTAGATTCATACCATGTATCATAGGCATACTAACCAGACTACATATAACAACTGGTCTAGAAGCACATCCATCAAGACACTGACCTCTAGCAACATTAGTAATGAACCATGTACTATCAGGAGCTGATTTCTTACCAGTGGATTTCTTCTTCTTTGAATAGATCTGCAATGCCTTTTCAATTTTCTCATCCGGTTCATCTTCTGGTTCATCCTCTATAACTTTTTCCTTTCCTTTTCCCTTGTCGGCTTTGTCAACCTTCTTCTTTGTCTTCTTGGGGCTACCTATCTGAATACCCTTCTGTTTATCTGGTGCAGACTCCACTGCCTTCTTCTTTTTCTTGCTGGATACTGGGGTCTCATATTTCTTGGCCTTCTTCTTGGGAGAAGGAGGAGCTATGTCTTCTGCAGTAGGGGTTTTTGAACTAGAATCCCCACTAATGGTCTGAACCTCTTCCACAGTGATCTTTTTTTTTCTTCTCTACTATAGTCTTTGAACCACCAGCCATCTTGATTCTGTCAGAGGCTCTTCTGGTGCTCATTAGGTTTTGGAGAAGAAGAGAGAGGTATGATAGATACAAAGGAGAGAAAGAAGGAAGTAGATAAATAGAAGAGAGTTTCAGTTTGAAAAGGAAACTAAATATTTTCTCTGATCTTTGAAGATCTGATAAATCAAAAAGATTCAAATTTGAGTGTGCCGTTGGTAATAAAAGATATAATACTATTTTGGCTGAAAAGAGGTTTTTCAAAATTGAGGGAAAACATTGAGAATTAACTACAAATATAATACCCAACATTGAAAGATCCAGAATTATTGACTAATTAACATGCAGTCTTATTTTCAAGGCTTTGGAAAGGGTTTCAAGGCCTTGAAAAGCTGTATCATGTAATGCACTTATGTTGGGTTTTGATGCAGGTTACGCAGCGGAATAACAAAAATTAATCCTGCACAAATCCCACCAAGAATCACAGGAAAGCCATCATAACATGATAAGGGCATAAAAGATGTGTACCTTAGTTTGGGAGATCGCACGAAGAATAGTGTCTTCGTCTCTATGAATATCCACACCTTGGATTCTTGATTGGATTCCTTCCCACCGTTTAGTGCTAGCAACGAGGAAAGGAGGAACGAATCACGCAAAACGAGGAGGAGGCGCGCACAAGGCAGGGACGACGGCTGCAAGGGGGACGGGCGGGGTAGGCTTCGGCCTCATTGCTTTGTCTCTCTCTCTCTGTCTTGCTTTGTTATGTTCTCTCAATAATGACTTGTATATAGAATTAAAAAGCTAGAGTTCCTTTATATAGTAATAACTCTTTATTAACTACATAAAGGCCCCAATACTAATCATGTCCTTACATGGATTAGTCCACTTGCAAATTAGTCCTACTAAGTTTGCTTGTGGTTGCGTTATGATAATTTTATTAATTAGTCCAACTAATTAATACCTATATCAAATTTAATCCATCCGGTGTGTGACCCCATAGGTTTCTACTTAGTTGGTAGTAACTACTTACTAACATGGAGCGGTTGTCTAGCAACGCATCCATGCCACCCAACTAATAGAAATAAGTCAGTGATCCCGAAAAACCTTGTTCCCAATGTTCAGGTATTGTGTTATCCCTTTGTCTCCATATCCGGATTGGACACGAGACATAATAGTCACACTCGTATATCCAATCCATAGTTTCTCGATCTTGGGAATATGGTTATACGAGCAGATAAATCAATATCTCCATATTGATTTATCTGATTATGGCCAGACATTCAATAAGAACCACCCTCGAGTGGCCCATGGATATTTACTCCCATTATGTGGGAGTGACAAATCCTCTTTACGTCACTAAGATCTCTGTGCTTGCTTCCTATCATTCCCGATAACTATCTTTATAGTCACCCGGTTAATGCGCAACATTTGATAATATTAAAGCATGATATTCCACAACTAGAGTATCTAGTGACTTCAAGTCTAAGGATTACAATATCATTAGCACTACGAGAAGCGATTGTGACTTTAACATAATCTAATACATCCTTCTCGTTGTGGGTCAATCTAGTACGACATTACTCCTAATGCATACCCATGTGTTAGACTTGATATCTCCATATCAATCTACCTACATAATAGTATATAATTGATCGTCCCATTAATCAATATAATGGACTAGGGATATTTAAGATAAACAACATATTGTATCTAAGGACTTCATTATATTAAATATCACAATAAATAATAATTGAATGTTCTAACCAAACATTGTTCATACTAAATATAGATTGCCTCTAGGGCACCTATTCCAACAACATATACTCAAAGCTTCGAAAATCAGTTCAAACCTTTGAAACACATAATAATTACCTGATTCTCCCCCTAAACCAAAGCTTCCTTATTTAGCATACCCAATTCCATTCTTAAAGCTGAGAATCTTTCATATGGCAATGGTTTAGTGAAGATATCTACAAATTGCAAGTTAGTAGAAAAAAATTCAAGAACAACATCACCTTTCTCTGCATGATCTCTGATGAAGTGATGTCTAACATCAATGTGCTTTTTTCTTGAATGCTAAACTGGATTCTTTGTAATTGATTTGCACTTCTGTTGTCACACTTGATAGGTATATCTCTGAAATCAAATCCAAGATCTCTCATATGTTGTACTATCCATAACGCTTGTGAATAGCAAGCTCCAGGTGCTATGTATTCAACTTCAAATGTGGATAGTGCAACTGAGTTTTGCTTCTTTGAATGCCAGCTGATCAAAGATGATCCAAGAAATTGACAGCATCCTGATGTACTTTTTCTATCAACTTTATATCCTGCAAAATCAGCATCTGAATAGCCACACAAAGAGAAGTTAGAATTTTTAGGATACCAAAGTCCTAAGTCTTTGGTACCATTAAAATATCTAAAAATTCTCTTCACTGCAGTCAAGTGTGATTCTTTAGGATCAGCTTGAAATCCAGCACACATGCACACACTGAACATGATATTTGGTCTACTAGCTGTGAGGTAGAGTAATGATCCAATCACCTCTATACTCTTTCACATTCAACCTCTTATAAGATTCATCCTTGTGTAAAGACAATGTACAACTCATGTGGGTCTTAATCTCTTTGTACTGAGACATATTATACTTTCTTAGCAAGTCTTTAGTATACTTGATTTGATGTAGGAATATGCCCTTCTGCATCTGATGAATTTGAAGTCCAAGGAAGAAGTTCAATTCACCCATCAAGCTCATTTCCAATTCCCTGCTCATAAGCCTTGAGAATTCCTTGCACAGAAGATCATTAGTAGCTCCAAAAAAATATCATCAACATAATTTGAACTAAAAGCATATCTTTTTCATGAGTCTTTATGAAAAGAGTCTTGTCTACTAATCCTCTTTTGAAATCATTTTCAAGTAGAAACTTTGACAATCTTTCATACCAAGCTCTTGGATCCTGTTTTAAACCATAAAGAGCTTTGTCAAGTTTGTAAACATGATATCGAAACTTGTCATTTATAAAACCTGGAGGTTGAGCAACATAGACTTCTTCTTGCAGATAGCCATTTAGAAAAGCACACTTCACATCCATTTGAAATAGTTTCATGTTTTTGTGAGATGAAAATGCAAGTAGAATTCTAACTGCTTCTAACCTGGCAACAGGAGCAAAAGTTTCTTCATAGTCAATACCTTCTTCTTGATTGTAGCCTTGAGCTACTAATCTAGCTTTGTTCCTGATTACCTTTCCATTATCATCTAACTTGTTTCTGAATACCCATCCGGTGCCAATGACAGACTGATTTCTTGGTGGAGGAACTAGATTCCAGACCTTGTTACTTTCAAACTCATTGAGTTCAATTAGCATTTCTATAATCCAGTCTGCTTCTTGTAAATCTTCCTTCACAATTTTAGGTTCTACTAGAGAAATAAAAGCATTAAAAGCACAAATATTTTTCAACTGTGATCTTGTTTGTGTACCAGTGGTTGGATCATAAATAATGTTATTAGCAGGATGAGATGAGAGATATTTGAATCTCTTTCTTGGTGTCCATGATTCAGGCTCTCCAGTTTTCTTTTCAAGTCTCTGAGAACTTGAAGTAGTAGCTTGTTCTCCTGTTTTCTCCGGAGGTTCTGTTTCAAGGCTTTGAACGTTAGTTTCAAGGCCTTGAAAATGCCTGTCTTGTTCCTGTGACATTTCCTTGGATCCTTTGAGGATTCTTATTCAGTATCTGAATCATGCTTGTTCAGATTCTGCAAATCCATCACTCAAAGAACCATCATAGCTTTCATAAAAAATAACATGAATGTTTTCTTCAACAAGCTTGGTTCTCTTATTATAAACTCTATAGGCTTTGCTTGTCCTTGAATAGCCAAGAAAAATCCCTTCATCATTTCTTGCATCAAACTTACCAAGATTGTCCTTACCATTATTTCGATCAAAACAATACATCCAAATGGGTTGAAGTAAGAATTGTTTGGCTTTCTTCCTTTGAACAGCTCATAGGGGGTCTTCTTCAGAATAGGTATGATCAAGCACCTGTTAAGAGTATAGTTTGCTGTATTCACAGTTTCAGACAATAGTGCTTTGGCAACTTGTTTTCCAGAAGCATTGTTCTTGACATATCTTCAAGAGTCATGTTCTTTCTTTCAACTACTCCATTCTATTGAGGAGTTCTAGGAGCAGAAAACTTGTGAGAGATGCCATGATTATAACATAAAATATCAAAATCTAGTTGATCAAACTCTCTACCATGATCAATTCTGAATGAAGCAATAGGTAGGTTTTTCAATGTTTGATGTTCTCTACAAATCTTGAAAATTCAAAGAGAGCTTCAGATTTTTCTTTAAGAAACATTACCCAAGTATATCTAGAGAAATCATCAACAATAACAAGCATGTACTTCTTACCCTTTGGAGTTAGAGTTCTCATAGGACCACAGAGATCCATATGAAATAGTTCAATGGGTCTAGTAGTACTTACAAATTTCTTTAGCTTGAATGAGCTTCTAGTTTGCTTGCCTTGTGCACACGCCTTGCATACTTCTTCATATTTGAACTTGATAGAGTAAGAATCTTACTAAGTTCTTGGAAACTAACTTGTTCAAGGTATGCAAGATAATATTTCCCAACTTTATGTGCCAAAGCTTTGAATCTTCTTTCAAGTCCTTGAGACACTTCAAGTTTTCACCTGCAACTTTGTTAGTATGAAAAGTATAAACATTGTTTTATCTAGAGGCTTTGAGAATGTAATTTCCAGATTTCTCATTCTGCACCACACATTTCTCTTTATCAAAGATAACCTTGATGCCATTGTCACAAAGTTGAGATACACTAAGCAGATTAAATTTCAAGCCATCAACTAGATATACATCAAAAATGGAATTTTCAAAATTTGTATCAACTTTACCAATACCAAGAATGTTGCATTTGCCTTTGTCACCAAGTGTAATTGATCCTTCTGATTGATCCTTCAGTTCTGAGAATAGAGATCTTTTTCCTCTCATATGTCTTGAGCAACCACTGTCTATGAACCTTTTTTGCTCTTTGATCTTGGTGACACCCTGCAAACACCATTCACTGCCTTACCCAGCTGTTTGACCAAGGGCTGAATTTAGATTCATATTCAAGGTCAACCATGTTAGGTGGTCTAAACCCTTTAGGAACCCAAATCTGTCTAACTTGTCCTTTGAGTTGGAAGGGAAAAGTGTCCTCAATATGTGAGGGTCTCTTCTTGTAAAAGGACAAGTCATCTTAACATGACCAATCTTATTGCAGTAATGTAACTTGGGAGATGATTTGCTTCCAGATTTCACAAATCTGGTATTGTTCTTCTTTGGAAAATTTGGATTGTACCCAATACCAGACTTGTGAACAGACTTTAGGCTACCTCCACGAATCAAGTTCAAGTTGTGTTCTGAGTCTGCAAGTTTTTCTTTGACCAACTCAGATTCTTGAACTTTCTCAGTCAGAGTAGTATTTTTTTATCCAATTCATCAACTTGATGTCTTAGATTAAAAATGCTATCACTCAAGAGAGAGTTCTCAGTGACTGCTTCCTTGACTTGTGTTTTCAAGGCTTTGAAACTGGTTTTCAAGGCCTTGAAATCACTGTCAGTTTTCTTATGAGAGATTTCAAGATTCTCATTTAGGCAAACAAGATTTAAATTTTCTTTTGCTTGCTCATGAAATTTTTCTTTCTAAACTCTAATTTCTTTCAGATAGTCCTCTTCATTTAAAAGAATTGTTCTAAGATAGTGAGAGAGGGCTTCTCTTGGTTTTGAAATCAAGCAGTTTACCATTACCTCTAACTTCTTTTCAGAACTTTCATCATGCTTGGACTTAAATAAAAGGATGGCATGTTCTTCTTCAGATTCAGAGTCACTCGATGTATCTGAATCGCTCCATGAAGCTCTCATAGATTTCTTTCTTCTATCATGATCCTTCTTCTGAAAGTTCTTGATTTTCTTGTGTTGACAGTCTCTGATCAAGTGTCCTGCATCACCACACTCAAAGAAATTCATGACTCTAGGCTTATTACCATTTTAAGAAGATTTACCTTTGTAGTATTTGCTACTGAGGATCTATGTCTGTATGTTGAAGTCCTTGTTTCCAAAGTTTTTCTTCATTTTAAGAATTCCGGTCGAGGCTTTGGAAATGAAAGCAATTGGATCTTCATCATCATCCTCAGTTTCAAGGTTTTGAAATGTCTCATTATCCTTAGCCTTGAGAACCAAGTTCTTGACACATTCAGGTAGTTCTCCATCAACTTCATTCATGGATATCTCATGTGGATGGAGCTTCCCTTGTATCTTGAGCTTCCTCAATAGCAGTATTCTTTGGTTCCCATTTTGCCTTTGGAAGAATTCTCAGAATCTTCATCACCTTTTCTTCATTGAAAATATGCTTTCCCAATGAATCAAGGTTGTTGACAATATCAGTGAACCTTTTGAATATGTCTCTAATTGACTCATCTCCATTCATCTTGAATAGCTTGTATTGCCTGAGATATATGTTGATCTTGGTTTGCTTGACTTTTTAGGTTCCTTGAAAATTCACCACAAGCTTATCCTAGATCTTCTTGGCAGTTTTGCAACTTGAGATCCTGTTAAATTCATCTGCACTCAAAGCACAATATAAGAGATTCATAGATTTATAATTCTTTGAAAATTGCTCTAGCTCAGATGAAGAAAGCGAGTCTTCAGATTTGGGAGGTTTAATCGCATCATTCTCTGTGTAGAAAGTGTGAGGACCATTATGGATGATAGTACAGAGTTCCATATCTTGATCAATAATGAACATTTTAACCAAAGCTTTCCAGTGGACAAAATTGTCTCCAGAGAAGAGAGGAGGTCTATTAGCAGCTCTTCCCTGTGAGAAACCACCATCACCTACAGTACTCATAATCACAAGATGGTTAAATCTATGCAGTGATACAAGCTCTGATACCAATTGAAGGGGTGTATAGTAGGTAGAAATACATGATCAATACTCTAGAAGGGGGTGGGGTGAATAGAGTATGCAGTGCCAAACTTTGTAAGAATAGTGGTTTCAAAAGATTTGTAAGAAGACTCAAGGCCTTGAAAGGAGTTTCAAGCCCTTGGAATAAAATAGTTAGAGTAAACAGAAGAATAAGTCTATTTCAAGGCCTTGAAATGAGTTTCAAACCCTTGAAAATAAACAGTTTTGAAAGCTGCAAGAATTCTATCTTTGTAACTGAAAAGTAAATGCAAGAGACACAAGATATATAGAGTTCAGTACACTTGGACCTACGTCTCTACCTCAGGGATCTTCTCCCTATAGGATTTCAACTCAATTCTTATTAATAAACAGCTAAGCCCTAGATCTCAAGAACAAAGAGATGCCTTACTCACAGCTTGTGGTTCTCACTAACCTATCTTGTACCTGCTCTAACTATCTGATTAACTGAGAATTATCTATTGTTCACCTTGAACAATCCTTGAGAATGTAAACAGAAGTAGTATAAGAATGATATACAAATAGAGTTCAGAAATGAAGAACACGGGGTGTGAGACTGCAATGAGAGTGCAGTGTTCTTCAAATGCTTGGATTGAAGAGACTGATCTGCTTCTTTGTTGCTTGACAATCCTTGAATGTATTTTCAGTGTCTCTAGCTTTTTGACCGTTGTGTTCTTTCTCAATTGCTTCAAACTGAGCTCCTTATATATAACTCATTTGATATGCAAATCTTTAAGATTTTCAGCAACAAACTTTCCTATTTTGTAGGCAACAACTTTGACTTCTCTAACAGTCTTCTCCAATGGATAGTTGCTCAGTATATTCAGTGATATTGATTTGATCTTGTTCAAAATCATGTTGAGAAGCTGTTACAATCACTAGATTGATTGCAGAATCAAATCATCTCATAATTTCTTTCCCTTCAAAACTCAGGTTAGGAAATAAATTTTGTAAAATAGGAAATAAACTTTCCCTGCAAAACTAAATCAAACAGATGGATTAGATAGTGTTAAACATGTCAAAATACTTTGTCTTTCATCATCAAGTAATAGTAGATCAAGCACATGGGTTTAGTATGTTTAAACAGAATCAGAAACTCCCCCTAAGTTCATGAATATAAGGCTCAGTCGGTTTCTAGACTTTTAAAAGTTGTTTCAAGGCCTTGAAATAGACTAGCTATTTCAAGTCTTGAACCTGCATTGAACTTACAACGTCTATTAACTTTAACATTCCTCAAAGTACCTTAAGGCCATGTAATCAACATCGGGATGTGATCAGACACATCCGCTGTAATATGATACATCCGACCAATTGTCTGTAACAAGACACTTGTCGTGTCGTTCTCTAATCGTCATATCATTACCCTGATTGTTAGACCAAGTGTATCAGACACCAGAAACGGTGCAAAAACTTGAAACGTCCCAACCACAAGTGTATGGTTGTCAGTTCAGTAATAATCAGAAAAGTACGGATTGTCGAACCCAAAGGACTTACTGTGAATTGCTTAGTATTTATCAACTTTATGTGGGCAAGCAATTGAGGTTGTTTATTAAACCAATGAATGCAAAGAAAATAAGCAAGTAATTAAATAGTAAGATTCTAATATGGGAGGAACAACCAAGACAGCTCGTTTGGGGGATTGCTAGGATTGTCTTATTGACGACGTTGTACGATTTTTGAAACACTGACGAAATTTACTTTGCCAATCGAGCAATAATAAACCACCGAGTTATCAAGTGAGAATTATATGCCTATGTTACATTAAAACCGAGTTACCAAGTTCTAATTATCCCTAAAGATGTAGTAACGTGAAATTTTACTCTATTGATCCCAATCAACGTAGCCGAGTTACCAAGCCTATGAATGGGTTATTGCTTGCTTTTCCGACTTAACAATTAACGAGTTACCAAATAATTTCAAATTAAGTTCTAGCTAACAAGATGTCTCATATCAACTAGTTGGGATGAAGATTACAAAACAATCATAGCAAACATAATTCCATCAATTAAGTCTATCAAAACATGAATCTCAATTCGTAAAAGACATAATCAACTTAAAAACCCTAACCCCAAACTCAAGTCCTGATCGAATAAGTTTAGCTACACATAATCATGATCACAAATACAAATTTTTTGTGTCATCATGAGCAAAAATAAAGTAAATATAGAGAAGAGAGATCAAACGATGAAATCCTCGCTCTCACTACGAACTCCAAGCTCCAAGCTGCTCTCCAACGTGTTCCTCCTTGTTCTCATATGAAAATACGAACTATGGTCTCTTATATACGTTTCCTAAAATTCCCAAAATCTTTTTAAATGATACACAACATTTCCATAAATTTATGGCCGTTATTCAATGTCTTCGTGCGAAGACTCGTGGTCTTCGTGCAAAGACTCGTGGTCTTCGTGCAAAGACTCGTGGTCTTCGTGTGAAGAGTGCTCGTGCAAACAAATGATCCTTCGTGTGAAGGGTCTTCTTGTTTTGCACCAGCAAGCTGTTTCACTAAGAGTTTTGAAATTTGGATAAGTCCCACTCATCGTACGAACACTCAATCTCTTCGTGCGAAGAGCACCTAGCATTCCTCCTAGCTTTCTTATTTTCCTTCTTCGTGCGAAGAGAAACTCTTCCTGCACTTTTCCTTCTTCTTCTTGATTTCTTTATATTACAAAGCTCGTTTCTTCTCTCCACTTAATCTTCTCATGCATTGTTCATGTAAATCACAACACCAACACTTCCGCGATAATCATATGTGATAAAATCATACAAATCATACGTAAAACCATGCAAGAAACACCCGGACTGTACATTTAAGCTCAAAACCTCATAAAAGCTCACTTTTCCATATTTAGGCTTGATTCTCATCACTTGGACCGAAACGCACACAAATAGCAAGGTCTTACATAAGAAAAATGACTCCAACTAAGGAGTTATCACCTGTTTCACATGTAATCTCCTTGGCTTGACGAGATTTTTAGATCAACTTGTATTATACTACCCATGGTTTACAAAGCTTTCCGAAGATCCGCCTCCGTTTTAAGAAAGATGGGAAGATTTCGTACTTGAACCCGTACTTTAATTTCATCAAAAACGACTACATCAGTATTGACTGTGATTTCCAAAGGTTGAAGGATCAGAATATTTTTGTCAAACATCCATGCCACCCTCCCCATAAGAACCGTCTCCATTGATTATTTAGATGGGAATTGAAAAATGAATCTATTCTGACCAGTTTCGTGAATACTAATCTCATCACCTTCCGACCATATTTTCTTGAACAATAGCTACATAACCCACAAATTGAAACTAATAGGCATGAGAAACTTACCTACCAAGCATGGCCCCCTGCCTTTGATCGCAGCCACACAGTATTCTTCATCATAAACTTCTACCTCATCTTACTCAATGGTTAACTTTTCGAAGTCCAGAGCAGAACCCACCAATGAAGACATCTTCTTGATAATCACGGGAGACGGAAAATAACGAGAGAGCAGCAAAAACCCTACCCGGAACTGGTCGCCTTGAATTCGGCCCTGCTGCCTCCAAAGTTCTCGGAGATAAAAGACCTAGCGAAAAATTCAAGACATATGTAAAATTGAGACTAAAAGGTTTGGTGTAAGTTCAATCAAGTAATCCTTTCTAAAGTAGTCTAACACGAGGGGAGTCACAACCTACATCACCTGGAGCAGAAGCGGGAAAGCATCAAATCTTAGAATTTTTATAGTTGAGAGCGCATCGAGGGCGGTGACAATATATGATATATTTATTATTGTTCTACAAAAACATAAAAAAAAAATATGATATTACAATAGTCTTTCTAGTTTCATTCAAGCACATAAGTAGTTGTCGTTTCATTGTTTTTTTTCTTAATTATTATTTTTGAGCAAGATGGTTAGACCAACAAATGGCTTCCTAAAAAAATGTCTAAGAAAATGTCTGAGCAAACTGTTCGTCTATTCCATATCTATATGGAAATATAAATTCCAAGCTCAAAGCTATAAAATCTGGAGAATTTTTGTTGTCCCATGGTTTCAAGAGAACTTCTCCTCTTTAGGCTATTAATAAAGAAGCAATTATGGGAAAAGTCCCTCTTTTTATAAATTTCTCTCTAGGATTTCTCCGAGATGTGACTTTTTTTGTGTGTTTTTCCATTTTCACCGTCTCAGATCGGTTCCCTCGAGTTTCCTTTATCTCGTCTCTGTTTTATTCTCCTTTTTCTCAGCTTCTCTGTTTTGTCTTTAAAATATCGATTAAGGGGTCTTGTTAGTTTTTCCGAGTTTTCTTCCGGTTTGTGTTCGACGATGAGTGATATAAAACCAATTTGGGAAAAAGATCTAGAGGTAGAAAACGAGGTCTCTAAACATGTTTCGGTAGGAAAAATCCTTTCTCAGAAACCGTTCTCTGTGAATACGGTCATGAAAATAGCAAAAGGTGTCTGGAATGTGAGAGACGAAATAAAAATCGAAATGTGGGATCGAAAAAAGTATATAATCTGTTTCAATGACAAGAAAGATTGCAACAAGGCTATAGATGGGGTTCCTTGGAATATTGTAAGCAACTTGCTGATTTTGAAGAAATGGTCGGCAAAGTTGGCGTTGAAGGACATTGATTGCTCCAAATCGCCTTTTTTAGGTTTAGATTTTTTGGGTTACCACCGGCTTTCAAGACTGAAAAGAACGCGACGAAGATCAGAGCTACTGTCGGTAAATGTTGGATATTGATGAATACACCATTGGAACAGATCAAATGTACCCATATCTCTGATTTCAAGTTCTAGTTGAGGTTGAAAAACCGTTAACTCAAGACATTTATTATATGAAGAACAATCGAAGAATTAGACAAGGTTTTTACTATGAACATCTGGGGGACTATTGCCAAGATTGTGGAAGGCTTGGTTATATAGATCAAGATTGCAGATTCTTAAAACCCGGAAAAAGGGGATGTCACGACTACGAGATGTTTTGCGATGTTATCCTAAGAAAGGTTGAGTTCCCAAACCCGCATGGCTCACGCTAGAAGAAGAACGCCTTCTAAAGATTTGGGGATCGCCGTAGACAGAGTATGATAAAGATACGACGACTGGACACGAAGACGATACAAGATGCGGATAAGTGGGGAGGCAAATGAAATTTCAGCGAAAGAGCACGTGGAGAAGGAAAATACGCCAGACGTCGACCACATGGCACAAGGTATGATGATCCTCTACCGTAACGAGGAAGGCAACGATAGACAAAAAAGGACAATGACAGAAAGGCGTGGGAATGGTACGGGGAAAGAAGATTCGAAGCGAGATGGCAACGATTCAGATACATAAATCCTTAGTCCTGATCCCTCTGAGTTGGCACAAGAAATCAATTCCGAGGAGGAGACGATAACATAAACGGGACTAGAACAGGGGAGGTAACATAAATTAAAGAAAGTTTGGGGGACCTCTTAAAAGAAAATTTGAAGGAAATTGAGGTGAAAAGTCTAAATAAGGAAGTGGGCATTATACCAGATGAGTTTGGGAAGGCAACTGACTCGATTGGCCGGCCCAAAATAAATGGCGAAAACATCTGAGAGCCCATGTGGGTGGAGAGTTAAAAGGAAATCATTGCATGAAGGAGGGGCATTCTAGTCCTTTACTTCCAAGGGATTTAAGAAACAGATTAGAAGGAAGTCCATTTACAAATATTTCCATTTCTAGGGTTTTCACCAGACTTATCTCCTTGAAGAGAAAGGGGAATGATGAGGAAGACATAATTCTTTTTCAATCGAAGCGAGCTTGCCAAGATGCAATTCGAATTTGAAGTGGTGGAACGCAAAATGAGATTTTCCAACTTACAGAGGAATAAAAAAGATATGCCAATATGGTTTGCAATTCAAATAGGGGAACATGAGAAACAAGAACAATTCATCTGACAGTGGAGAAATCGGTAAGTATCTCATCTCAATTTTTTTTTTGAGAATATTCAATTTATGATAAATACATGGAGGAGTTTGAGGAATTCATGAGAATAAGCGAGAATCGAAAGAAGAATGTGGTGGTGGCTGACCTTGAACAACCACAAGACTAATGTTAGCTCTTGATTGGAACTGTTAGGGGTTAGGTCAACTCCTGAGAGTCCAACAGTTGCGAGTGCTTTTTGAAGGTTATCGACCTAACGCGGTTTTTTTTAACGGTAACAAAAAACAATAAAAAAAGTATAAAGAATAAGGAGGAGAACCAGGTTTGCTCACAGCTTTCTGGTAGATCCTATAGGTGTAGCTGGAGGTTTGGATATGTTTTGGACATAGGATGTTTGTGTTTACATTCTATTTTACAATCAACGTGTTATAGTTGCTGAAGTGAAGAGTTGGAATGGTGAAACTAACTATTGGCTTTTTGTATATGGTTGCCTTAGATTTGAAAACAGAATGAAGTTGTGGAGAGATTTAAATCAGACAATTAGGCAATGGAATGTCCCTCGCATTATGTTGGCGGATTTAAATGAGCTGCTAAGTGACTTGGATAAGCAAGGAGGAAATGTTGTGGAAAGATGGAAAATGGAGCATTTTGCAAAATATGTCTCTAAATGGGGTTTATTGGAACTTGAAGGAAAAGGTACCAACTATACATGGGAAAAAAAATGAGAAGGAAATATAAGAGAGAAGTTGGATAGAGTGTTAGTGACTGCAAAATGGTTACTTCATAATCCAAGAACTCTGGTGTTGCATGAGATCTTTTTGAGGGTGAGATCATTGTCCTTGGTGATGAACACAGAGCCAATCCAGAAGAAAATGTCTTTTAATTTTAAGATTGAAGCTATTTAGTCTGAGCATGATGAGTATAAGAAAGTGGTAGAAGAGAATTGGTATATAGATGAGAAGGGGTCTGCTATGTACACATTACAAGCAAAGCTGAGGCAATGTAGGTTCTCTCTAAATAAATGGAGTTACCACACTTTTGGCAACTCAAGAGAACAAATCAAAGCTATAAAGCAAGATTTAATTTCTATTTAGATTCTTCCCTCTTTTGTAGAAGGAGAAAAGGAACAATGTGAGCTCAAGAAGAAGCTAGAGGTGGAGGAAAGTAGATAGGATAATTACCGGCTGCAAAGATCAAGACTAAAACATAAAAAGGGAGGTGACAAGAATACTAAATTCTTTCACTCTACCACAGTATATAGAAGATCTAGAAGTGCTATAGTGAAGATAAAGGATGGTGTTGGTCACTGGATTGAAGAAGAAAATGCTTAGAAAGAAGATTCCAGCACTAATTTTAAGAGCTCTTTAGAGAAGAAGAAAGTAGTCATGAGGAGGAAGTGTTAGACAAAAATGATTTAATAGTTACCGAAGCCATGAATGAGTCTCTTACCTCTATCCCTACAACTCAAGAGATCAAAGAAGCAGTGTTTCAACTAGGGCTACCAAAGCACCTGGCATTGATGGGTATAATGTCAAGTTTTATCAAGAACATTGGGAAGTTATTCAGGAGGATATTGGGAAAGCTATCCAACATTTCTTTGTGACTACTTATCTTCTAAAATTTTGGAACAAGACTCGGATTGCCCTTATTCCAAAAGTAAAGTCCCCAGAGAAGCCAGAAGACTTTAGGCCAATACGTCTGTGTAACTTCAATTATAAAGTGGTGGCATAAATCATGGCTAACAGATTAAACCCTTTCTTGGATTCAATCACAGAGGAGTTTCAAACAGCTTTCATCCCAACAAGATCTATAGAAGACAACATCCACATGGCTCATGATATTTTCCATTACATAAAAATAAAAAAGAATGAGAAAATATGTAACATTGCCTTAAAATTGGATTTGTAAAAATTTTATGATTGAGTTAGTTGGATTTTTTTTGGCTAAAGTTATGAGGAAGAGGGGGTTCTGTGACTCTTGGATTCAACTTGTGATGCAATGTGTGACAACTGTTACCACTGCCGTTATTATTTATGGTGATTACACTGACAATTTATCTCCTACTAGAGGCGTAAGACTGGGGGACCCTCTGTCCCCCCTATATCTTGGTCCTGGTGTTTAATGTTTTCTCTTTTATGATGAGCAAAGAACAAAGAAGGAATGCCATCAAGGGAGTTAAAATAGGCATAAATGCCATTTCAATTTCCCACTTAATGTTTGAAGATGTTGTGGTTATTTTCTTGAATTCTATAAGAGAGGAAGTGGACATGTTCTTCACTTTTTTAAAGAAGTTTGAGGCTACTTCAATTATGGGGCTCAATTCCAATAAAACTGCAGTGCTTTTCTCTCCAAATAGTGATCAATTGGTAAAAAACTACTTGCTAGATATGTATGGTCTAAAGGCCATGGAGCATAATGCCACCTACTTGGGAATCCCAGCATTTTGGGGTAAGTCTAGATCAAATATAGTGAAGTTTATAGTGGAGAGAGTAAAGAAGAAACTTCAAGGATGGAAGGGGTTATTTCTTTCTATGGTTGGCAAATAAATTTTGATTAAGGCAATTGCTCAGGCAATCCCCAGTTAACTTATGCAGTGTGTTCTATTTCCAGAAAATATTTGTCATAAGCTAGATCAAGTGATTAGAAAATTTTGGTGCAGTGGGGATTGTGAGAAGATATCAATTACTTGGGTCTCTTGGAGGATGATGTGTCAGCAAAAGTGAAATGGGGTCTGAGTTTTAGAGATTTCAATGAGTTTAACCTAGCTCTATTAGCTAAACAAGGGTGGAAATTGGTGAACAAATCTAACTCTTTGCTTTACAAGTATATGAAGAGTGTGCACTTCCCAAATGAAGAGTTCTTATCTGCAAAAAAGGAGGAAACCCTAGCTGGACATGATCTAGCGAATTGGAAGGAAGAAATCTTATCAATAAGCAGGGTATTTGGAGAATAAACACTGGGGAAAAGTGAAAATTAAATAAAAATGGATCAACAAGGTGGTGATTGAAGAAAATGACATCCCTGGTGAGTTGGCTAACCAAAAAGTTGTAATTTTGGTTAATGATGAAGCTAGATGTTGGAGATCGAATTTTATAAAGAACTCTTTCCCAAATAAAGTTGCAAAGGCTATTATAGTCACTCTTGTTCCCCATATAAAGAAAGAGGACACCTTTATTTGGTCGGGTACTATAACTCGAAGCTACATTGTTAAATCTGGGTACCATACCCAAATGGTGGAGATGCTGAGAAACTTAGAAGTTACAAAGTGTTCTTACAATTCGACTTCTCAAAATTGGAAAGTCCTCTGGTAACTGTCCATCCCTCCAAGACAAAAAACACTTCACCTGGAAAGTGTGTTTAGATGCTATTCCTACTATGGAAGGGCCAGCTAAGAGAAAGTGTGTTGTATCTGCTATATGTCAAATTTGCAACATAAGTGTTGAAAGTGGTGCTCATTTGCTTTTTCACTGTGAATGGACTTCCCTCTTTTGGTTTGGTCTGTTAGGATGCAACAATATCTTCCTACAAAAATTCCAATTTGTTAAAGCTTGTTTCTCCGAATTGCTCCAAAAAGTGCAAGTTAAAGAGCTGGAGACAGAGTGGTTGGATCTGTTCATTAGTGGATGCTGGCATGTGTGGAAGTCTGACACGATCCAACCGCAAGTGTTTGACTGTCGCGTGTAGTAATATCCGGTAATCCGGGTTTTTCGAACCCAAAGGACTTCTCGTAAACTAGTTAAGACTTATTAACCTTATGTGGGCAAAGCGCGTTGATTTTGTTGAACGAATCTAAAAATATAAATAACAAGCTAATTATTAAAATTGATTTAGTTGATATGAGGAAAAGTACAGGATATCACTACGGGTTCACTAGGGAATTCACAACACTTATGATTTACGTTCATGCAACACGGATATGTTCTACTTAGCCAAACGAGCAATTTCACTTTGAAGATTCCTCAACCAAAGTCTATATTTAAACTCTTGTACCTGATTCCTCTAGCCTACTTAAGTTCAAATAAGCATTATGTTTTTATGGTCTACTCTTAATTCTAGCTAACTAGCAAGATTTCTGAACCCTAGATACGGCTAGTGCTTGATTCAAGTTTCTGGGTAGCGAATATTGATTTCTCTAACATCCTCTACCTATAATCATCCTATTGCGAGCTCAAACAATATAAACGATAAAATTAAGTACATAAATCAAGCATAGCTAAGAAAAACACATTCAATTAAGCTAAAAGCATGAAACAGGATCCAGAAATCACCCACATGGTGTTCAAACCCTAGCTCCCTAAGAGATATCCCCAATTAAGAAATTTTAGCTACTCATAGTTGGGAATACAACGAGGAATTTCCAAGTATTCATCAAAAAAAGAGAGATAGAGAGATCAAACGACGAATCCTTGATCCGGCGGGGAATCCGAGCTCTCCAATGGCTTGGAGCTGTCTCCTCCCTTCCTCCAGCAGCTTTCGTCTCTCTTTTAGGTCTGAGAAGTCGTTTCATAAGGCCTGGGCACGTTTTTTAATGAACTTTGGCCGAATTTACACTTCAGCCCCTCCAGTTTGTAATTCTCGGACAGAATTGTAAGCTGATCTTGGGCGGGCTGTATCTCCTTCATACGGACTCGTCTTCAGGACTACCATATATCGTTGGAAATTTCGGGATATCTAGTTTCAAATGGCGTAGGCGTTGCTTCCAATCCCTTTGTAGATTTTCCTGAGCATTGAAAAGAGTACAGGTTGGTCATAAATGACTTTTTCAACTTTTCTTCGTCTTTTTCTTTTCTCCTCTTCATCTAGCTCCATACCAAGTGTATCCAAGCCTCTCATAATCTCCATTGCAACTATTTTACCTGGGAAAAACAACAAAATACTACCCGTGCAATTATCATCGCAAATTTGATAGAAATCATGGTCAAATAAGCTAGAAACACAATTTTTGACTCTTAGGCTTATAAATCTGTCAAATTCACATAATTGTGCAAATATAACATATAAACCATGTGAAATAAGCCTAATACAAGTAATATGGAAGTATATTAATAGCTCATAAAAGAGAGTTATCAAATACCCCCACACTTGCCTTTTGCTCGTCCCGAGCAAATCACTATTTACTAGCCGACTGAAGACACAAACAAAACTCAATACGACAAGACTATGCAACTACATGAACTAACTAAAATGCAACTCGATTATACGCAATGCGAAAATTGAACCAACATATTTTTTTTTTTCTTTTTAAGAGATTGGGAAACCTCTCTATCATAAACCGAAATCATCAATCCTCACAAGCTCACTTTGAAATCTCACGACACGCAGCAAGAAATATGAAATGATGATCCTATTAAAAAACTCACTAAGGCGTCCCCAAACATCCACCAAATCATTCCAAGACACGGCACGTATTTTGACTCAAAGCGTCTAGGCATCTCAAGCTCTAACTGATCTTCCTTTCGTCAAGTCATTTGAGGTTTTCAGGCCCTCTTAGCCGTTATTGCTTTGAATGAAAATTGTCCCATTGCTGGGAGACACAACTCCTGTGATATACGGCTTGACTTTAGTTTCCCTCGTAAGCTCTACGTTGGATTGAATCCAAATTTTCCGTGCAAACGGAAGCACAATATGTTGTTTCATCTTTGAAGCTCAATTATATGTTTTTTTTTCATTTTTTTTTTGTTTTTCATTATTCTCCTCTGTTTTTACAACCGTGCAATAGAGCTTAAGAGTGTGGGCTTTTTATGATTTTATCGTAGAACCACCTTAAGGGATGGTGGTGCACGCTCCCCGACTTCGCTTAGGCCGAAGACTCGTACCACATGAAACCGACTCTACACGAAGGTCCACCCCAGATTCTAAGAGTCCACAAGTTTCCACCGGAAACGGAATAATCAATTACTTAGAGACTCAATTCTCCTAGCACAATAAAGGAGTCAAAAGTATGCCCGTAATCTTCCTTCACCATTCCCTAGATACCCGGGACATCCCTTCGTGAGACTTGTGCACAAGATAGTAGGATTAAATTCTCCCTGCTACGGTGCTTCCTACACTCATGAGCTCTTTCACTGGATTCTCTTCAGTTTCTAGGTCTTAAGTTGCCCTTTTTCTCAAAATTTTCAATTTTTTATGGTTTTTCACTTTTTTATTGTTTTTCATATTTTCTTAGACTCCACATGCTTTTGGCCAACTCGATTAACCAACATATTTGGGGTAGGGGGACTCAATAGATAAAATTGCAACAATAATATATACAATGCAATATAAATAAACGCATGATACGACAATATAAGGAAAGCACGACACCGACTACAAATACGACACTGACTCACCATACAACATTCTTATCTAAATGTTACTGGCGATGCAAGACACGGACATGGCTAGCAAATAGCTAAAAGTCCCCCCACACTTGAGTGCTTCGTTGTCCTCAAAGAATTTAGAGATCAACCAAGAAGACTTGGCATTCAAATGCGAGGGGCAGTGATTCTACTAGAAGTCAAAGCCACGGCACAAGAGATAGTTCAACAAATATAGAGATAAAACGAACAACGTGCACATGACAAGTTGTGTGTACCGATATTAAGCAAGTACTCAAGTATTGCCTAGGGTTCTAACAGCTAATCCAAGTGGCGACTATGCACCGTGACAAAGTAGTCAAAATAAAATCCTAGAGCAAGTACTATGTGCCTAAACGGTAAGTAAAGAGAGATAAAAGAGTACTCACAACCGCCACAAGGTCGGGGACCAAATCCGAGAGATGCTGAATGAGATAGCAAGAACAATCCCCAAGCAAACATTGTGCGCAGCAATGCTAACTCCCGTGGCGGTCGAGTGTGCGGAACACACCGGGGTCGATTGATCAGTTGCAGGTGACAAAAAAAGAAACGAAGAATCCCCGAACTCATGATGTGAGCTCCCGTAACGGTCGAGTGCGCAAGTAGCACACCGCGATCGATGTCTTCGTCTATTTTCTCCTTTTTTTTATGGCCAAGAGTATCAGTTGACATATCATATGATCCATCATAGCCCTCAATGATATCTCGATTTCATGCTTGAGAATTAACAAGACTACAGCCATGCTTCAAGCCCCATACAATTTTCAGCATCCCGTTTGTGTCAATTTTTCCTTTGCACCCACCGACTACTCATTCCTTCATCTCATCATCAATACCCATCAAATATCAAGAAAACCCCCACCCAAAAAAATATAAACTCAACAACTCACAGTAGTGTGGTTGCGTGAATAGATAACAGAGAGGGAAGACTTGATTCCAACCGGTGCTGGCTGACGCGAATTCAATCACAGGAGGGTTCGGTTGATGAAGGAAGGTTCTGCTGGTTTCGATGGTGGTCTGGTGGTGGTAGTCGGTGAATTTTTCATCTGATAGTTTGGGGGTTCTGGTCGATTGATGTAAGAGGGTGATTGGTGGGTCTGGGTTTGGGGATGGGTCTCGTGAAATCAGGTTGCTGTTCGGTTTGTTGCTGGGTTTGACTGACCTTGTGGCCGGAATCCATGGCGAAGATTCGCCTAGTTCAATGGTGGAGGCGGTGACAATTAGGGGAAACTGGGTCTGGGTTTTGTTGGTTGAGAGGCTGGAGAGGATGGTGGCAATGGGACGGTGGTTATGGAGGTCGAGAATTGGGTTTGCGATGGAGGAAGCTGCGGCTCTATCTGGGTTTTGGGGATAGAAGAATCAGGGAACGGAGAGGTGGTTTGAGTGGTGGTCGATTGGAGACGGAGTGGTGGTTCGGTGGTCGGAGAGAAGAGAGGAGGCGGTGTTGGTGGTTGAATTCCAATAGTTGAAGGGCGGTGAGAGAGAGATCCAAGTCGGTGATTGCAGAGGACAATGGAATTGGGCAGTGAGTTTCTGGATTAAGGATCCGTGGAAAAGCAATACAGGGAGGGACGATGGAAAGAAGGAGGGGGGTATGTGGGGTAGTTTTTAGAAGTACGAAAAGTTACACATACCTCCTCTGAAGCTAAAAACAAAGAGCCATGGGGCTTCAGATGACATTTTCAGAAGTATTACTAAATTGCACTCACCTTGCAAAATTTGTGAAAAATCGCCAATTTCAGAACCTGCAAGCAGATTTGAGCGTTGCAACTCCATGTTGCAACATTGGTCTGTTCATGTGCAATTTTCTGAGGTTCTTGATATATGCACGTACCTCTCCAATGCTCAAAACCACTAAAACATGGTCTTAAATGTCGTTTCCAGCCGTGTTTCTCGCCATTTTTTCTTCTTCCACCATCTCTTTTCTTTCAATTTCTTCTCAACTGTGCAAAACCAACCTCTCAGAAAAATCTCATACCTGAGCAACGATGGACACGTGTTGCACAAGTGAAAGCTATCTGTAAATTTCTTCTTCTTCTTCTTCCAATTTTTGAGAATCGTCATCACAATAATCTAAAAAATAATCTCAAGTATCCCATGAGTCGGAAAGAGATTAATGTCCTCTCCGATTGTCTTCTCAATTTGTGACATCTTCATTGAAGTTTCAAGAGACAACTCATAAACTTTGAATGTCTGAATATTCTCAACTCCTTCATATAAGGCACCCAAATCATCAATACGTTCCATGTTGGCATCTGTTTCATCTTCGTTGAGCTCACACGTGACATGATCCTTCAAATTCACACCCAGAGAGTCAAGTTCATCAATATTCATTCCATGAAAAAGACTTTTAATCTCACCAAAAATCGCATCGTGCTTCTCCCTCATACTTGATTCAAGCCATGAATCGATGTTTGGACAACTTGGGATGTTCAACGGCTCATCATCCAATTCTTTGAGCTTTTGGAAGGTTGGAGCTTCTTCTACATTTAAATGGAGATCAAGTTGTGCGTCCACAAGTGTCGTCTCCATTCCCAATTGTGTTGCTCGTTGCTTCCATTCTTTAACATTTGGAATCATATCCTCAAGCATCAAACCAAGGAAAAAAAGTAACTTAGTGGGAGGGGTTGAGTCATTAGGACGAAAGGTATAACGTTGTATTTCCATGGCTACCCTCTCTCTAATGCCATTCACATGGCACTCCTTCACGAATTGCTCAAATGCAAGGTTGCATGCTTCAAAGATGCTCGCAAAACGGCAATATTTCTCATCCTCCATGTTTAGAGTTGAATGCCTGCGCACATAAAATCGCAAGTAATACCGTGAGGTAATAAGAATAGAAAATAACAAAAATAAAAAAAAAATCCCTAAAGCTAATAATTCTAAATAATTCAACCGAAGTCCCCGGCAACGGCGCAAAAACTTGACACGATCCAACCGCAAGTGTACGACTGTCGCGTGTAGTAATATCCCGTAATCCGGGTTTGTCGAACCCAAAGGACTTCTCGTAAACTAGTTAAGACTTATTAACCTTATGTGGGCAAAGCGCGTTGAGTTTGTTGAACGAATCTAAAAAAATAAATAACAAGCTAATTATTAAAATTGATTTAGTTGATATGAGGAAAAGTACAGGATATCTCTACGGGTTCACTAGGGAATTCACAACACTTATGATTTACGTTCATGCAACACGGATATGTTCTACTTAGCCAAACGAGCAATTTCACTTTGAATATTCCTCAACCAAAGTCTATATTTAAACTCTTGTACCTGATTCCTCTAGCCTACTTAAGTTCAAATAAGCATTACGTTTTTATGGTCTACTCTTAATTCTAGCTAACTAGCAAGATTTCTCAACCCTAGATACGGCTAGTGCTTGATTCAAGTTTCCGGGTAGCGGATATTGATTTCTCTAATATCCTCTACCTATAATCATCCTATTGCGAGCTCAAACAATAGAAACGATAAAATTAAGTACATAAATCAAGCATAGCTAAGAAAAACACATTCAATTAAGCTAAAAGCATGAAACATGATCCAGAAATCACCCACATAGTGTTCAAACCCTAGCTCCCTAAGAGATATCCCGAATTAAGAAAGTTTAGCTACTCATAGCTGGGAATACAACGAGGAATTTCCAAGTATTCATCAAAAAAAGAGAGATAGAGAGATCAAACGATGAATCCTTGATCCGGCGGGGAATCCCAGCTCTCCAATGGCTTGGGAGCTGTCTCCTCCCTTCCTCCAGCAGCTTTCGTCTCTCTTTTAGGTCTGAGAAGTCGTTTCATAAGGCCTGGGCACGTTTTTTAATGAACTTTGGCCGAATTTGCACTTCAGCCCCTCCAGTTTGTAATTCTCGGACAAAATTGTAAGCTAATCTTGCGCGGGCTGTATCTCCTTCATACGGACTCGTCTTCGGGCCTACCATATATCGTTGGAAATCTCTGGATATCTACTTTCAAATGACGCAGGCCTTGCTTCCAAAATATTTGTAGATTTTCCTGAGCATTGAAAAGAGTACAGGCTGGTCAGAAGTGACTTTTTCAACTTTTCTTCGTCTTTGCGTCTTCTTTTCTCCTCTTCATCTAGCTCCATACCAAGTGTATCCAAGCCTCTCATAAGCTCCATTGCAACTATTTTACCTGGAAAACACAACAAAATACTACCCGTGCAATTATCATCGCAAATATGATAGAAATCATGGTCAAATAAGCTAGAAACACAACTTTTGACTCTTAGGCTTATAAATCTGTCAAATTCACATATTTGTGCAAATATAACATATAAATAATGTGAAATAAGCCTAATACAAGTAATATGGAAGTATATTAATAGCTCATAAAAGAGAGTTATCAAAGTCCAGAAATGAAGCCCTCTTTGAGATGAAAAATATCAACCCTGGAGCTGCTGTTAAAAGATGTAAGCACAATTTCTTTGAATTCAAAGATGTTGGAGTCACAAAGAATGTCACTATTAGAAGAGCAGTGGCGGGGAATTTGGCTTCAATTATTCAGTGAGTGAGACCACCAGAAGATAAGTGGAAGTTCAACTCTGATGGAAGTTGAAACAAAAATAGAGAAGAAGCAATTATTGCCTGGATAGCTAGAGATGCTGAAGGGACTCTCAAAGCAGGTACAAGGTGCAGAGTTATGGCAATTCAGCTTTGGAGGCAGAGTTGTTGGCATTAATGTTAACCGGCATAGGTGTAAAAGATTTGAATGTTGTAGCTGTGGAGGAATCAGATTGTCAAAGATTGGTGGAGCTAGTCAACGAAAGGAAGGCTCCTCCTTGGGAAATTGTAAATTTAGTAGGGGATATCGTTTATTATTTTCAAAATGTGTATGTTCTTCATTCTCTGAGTTGGATTAGTAGGAAGCTAATGCAACAGTGGATTGGTTAGTTAAGTTTAGTAGTGATAGGACTCTGGCTTGGAATTGGATAGATTTCCCGCCAAGATGTCTAAAGGAGTTGTTAGAATGGATTGTAACAGTTTT
Source organism: Linanthus parryae (assembly GCA_023055425.1). Classification (NCBI taxonomy): domain Eukaryota; kingdom Viridiplantae; phylum Streptophyta; class Magnoliopsida; order Ericales; family Polemoniaceae; genus Linanthus; species Linanthus parryae. Next base: position 71,483,482 of record JALGPY010000001.1, on the reverse strand, counting down.
CCTTAGTGTTCTGTAAAATTCTCTTTGGTTCAAAAACAATGATTAATAAAGAAACCCATCGGTCCTAGCTTGCACGGGCTGTTGACTAGTGTTTGAGTCGGGGCCTTTTTATCAAATTAAAGAGACGGGCTGACGAAGTTAGTCCATATAATTAACCCGACAAATTATTACTGCAAGCCTCATATTAGTTAACAGTACACAGGCTTAATTCAGTTAAAATGTCGAAACGGTTGGGTTCTTCCCTAATTACACTCCAAACTTTTTAGAGCGTGTCTTTTAGGAGTATTTTCCCTAAATTTACCAGTGTTCGCAAGAGCACCAGGCGATCTAGGTCACCACGTATTGTATGCTGAAGTTATTTTCTTTTGATATTATTTACTGTCGGGTGCCTGTACCCAGACATGTGAAAGAAAAAAACAAAAATTTACGAGTATATTTTTGAATCCCTAGGCCCGGAACATTTGTTCGATATCCAGGCGATTGAACATGTTCCAAGAATTGGCGAAATTTTAACAAAGCATAAAAATGTTGACTCTCGATTAAGGTGTACACTTTGAATTTTAAACGTATGTAGTTTTGCGAACATGAACGACACTCGATCACCCTTTGCAATATTGGATTAACATATTTACTTCAAATTAGGTTTAGTTTGGTTTGAACAAACTTCACACTATTGGGAAACGCTCTACTTTCTTCCACCACATACAGAAAAGTAGCGTAAAAAAAAGTGCCCATATTTCATCCAGTGGATAATTAGGTTCTCATACATTGAATTTTCACCAACCAGAAGGATTAAGTATTTAGGAATGTCTACATTGCATTTCACCACAAATGAATCTATCTTTTTTCTTTTAGCCATCACCCAAATAGTTTACATAGCATGTGCTTCAATAGGAAAAGAGGTTACATCTTCAAATCACAGGTCAAACAAAAACTAATGTTGCTGTTAGGTAAACCCAGCTAACAAGATAATGTGAAAATCCTCAATTTTAGGGTTTAGACTTCGATTTCATATTTTCACACAACAACATATTATGAATAATAAGTCTTACCAAGCAAACCACGAGGGGCGGGTGTGGAAATCAATGTAGGGGTGCAACTTGGACGGGTTGAACCCGACCAAGCCGAACCCAGCCCGGACTAAGTCGGGCTTGGACACATGTTTTGAGTAATTTGGACGGGCTCGGATAAAAATTCTCAACCCGAGTTGCAATTAGAGTTGGGCTTCGGTATAAATGATGGGCTAACCCGAATTGCCCGATTTGTATACTCATTTCCTATAAATGTTATATTTGGAGACTATTATATATCATATTTATCAAGATTCTGTTTATTTTCTATTAATTATTAAGGGTATTTTTAATTATGTTTATGTTTTAACTAATAGATTTTTTTCACAAAATATTTAGCATTTTCTTTTATAAATGATATTTTTAATTCACTCTAACAATATATAGTCTTTACTTTTTAGCCTTAGATAAAGAAAAAAGTTGATGTGTCTACATTCAGTATCTATTTTTATATGTAACTTAATTACTTAACTTTGAAGGAACAATTTTGATTGAGTTGAGTGTGATAATTATGTTAATATGTTTAGTTTAATGGGATAGTCCGAATTCAACTCGAACCCAAATTGGTTTGTTCGAATTTGGGCTTGGACGGGTTGGCGATGCTCCTAACCCAGGCTGGGCTGGGCTGGGCTTGGGCAACCCCGACAAAAGTCGGGCTCGGGCTTGGACAAGGGTGTCAACCCGCCCAGCCCGCCCGAGTTGCAGCCTTAGCTGGCGCTGTAAAAAGTTGCTGTGTGAGGATTAATGTGAGAACTGTCGTACGTTTTAGATAAAATATTGTTCGGTCAATATTAGATAAAAACTACAATGAGATGTTGATATAGATATTCTATCTTGGGTGCTGATAATTACAGCACAATAATCTATAATTACAGGACAATTTTCTGTCACGTGACTTTTTTACCCTTAATTACTAATTTGCAGTTTTGCACAGTAATATATAATTACAGGACACTTAATTTGCTAGGGTTAATTTTCTGTCGCTGCTTCTTGCCTTCTTGGCTTTGTTTGTTGCGCTGCTGCAGGGGTTGGTTCTTGCGGGACTGTCTGCACATGGGTTGATCGGTGTTGGTTTCAGGTGGCTGTGGTTGTGAGTATATGGCCGATTGGGTCTGTGGTTTCAGGTGGCTGCTGCATGTATTTTGGATTTTGGGCCGGTTGTCATGGGTGTTTGGACGGTTAATTGGTGGTTTGATGGCGGTTTTGGTCGTGGCTAACGGTGTTGCAGGTGGCATTTGTGGAGTAGAGCAGGGTGTTGGCTTATAGCTTGGGTGTTAGTTGTTGATGATGGACGTAGAGAGGAAGGCCACGCTCCTCTTCATCTGCTTCTTTGTCTTCCTCTACTTCAATTTGAAGACCCATTTAAGTGCTCTGATTAAAGTTTGATTTGTGGGAATTAATTGTTTTGGTTTGAGGTGAAGAAATCATTGGGAAATTGAGTGTTAAATGGACATAGAATTATGGTTTCATTTTCGTTCAGCGTTGATGTGGCTTAGTCAAATGCAAGAGGTGGTGCCACAACTGAAAATGTGTGTTGTTCATTGGAACTCGTTAGTAGAAGATTAGTAATTACTAACTAGGGGTAAAAATGTCATGTGACAAAAAATTGTGCTGTAATTATAGATTGGTGTGCTGTAATTATCAGCACCCTTCATCTTTAGTAATATGTTATGTGAACCTCCTGCGACGTACAATGGCCGACATACATTTTATGTGGATATTTTGTAAATATAACTATTAAAAATAAAATTATATATATATATAAATAGATATATATATTTATATATAAAGTTAAAATCAGCTGTAAGAAAATTAATTGAAAGAAAAGAACCCGTGCTTCTTGGAGCATCCACAATAGACTATTCAAATGGAAGTGAAACCAAAATATAAAGACAATTTGAATAAGTACGGTCTCCAGTAGACTAGCTAAACCACATATTATTTTAGTCTTCTAAATTCTTGCTAGCTAGACGTGGCGAGTCAAAGTATCCTAACTACATTTACTTTTTTTATATCTTAATTTTAGATATTATCGGTACACCAATACTGGAGCAAAATCACCATTCTAAAATGAATAACTTTAATTTAGACTAAAGTTTATCTAATTTGTGCATAACAGTATTGTGGATGCTCCAATATTCATTCACATAACGGTTATCTTTAAAATATAAAAAAGATGGAAAAATATCGTCTCCTATAGGCTCTCTATTCCGCTCTTCATTTTAGTGGATATTTATCCAGCTCTCTACATTTAAAGAGCCGGATAAAGATATTAATATTTTCTTTAATCATGTCTATGGCGGTTATGTCTTGGATTTCATAAAATTTTATTGCACAATTATTGAGAATGTGTCACGTGTTATTTAACAAATCATATAACTAACACTGTTTTTTTTTTTTTTTGATGACCGTGGTGTCCGGGCCAGCTTGCGCGCACCTCGACTAATCCACGGGACCCTGGGGAGGCCATGTGGATACCCAGTGGCCCCAAAGGCATTGGCGTCCGTGTGGTTCGAATCTGAGACCTAAGGGGAGCACACCCTTAAGCCCCAAGCTTTTTGCCAACTTTGCCAACCCTTGGGGTTTATAACTAACACTGTTGGAGCAGTCTACTAAAATTATACAATATTTAAAATAAATATGTACTATCTTTATTAAAATTATAAATAAATTTTAACTAGTACTACTGGAAATGAGTGGGATAACATGTACCTTATGAAAAGTCAACAAATATATACCACACAAAACTGAAAAACAATTGTGTTGCCAGTAGAAACATCGTAAAAATAAAATATTTGGATGTCTAAAGAAAATATTTTTATCAATTTTGCGAAGTGTTTATAGGAAGATAATGACTGTTAAGCAAAGGCTTAGCCATAACACTGAAAAGAATTATAGATTGATCATGTGGTGCAATGGTAAAGCGCCGTATTCTTTTCTCCCCCCTGCTAGGGTTCGAGTCCTAACTTGCATGAGTTAGGCACTTTTAGGTGGACCGCTGCATGAATGGAAACATGAATAATGGTTTTGGTACAAGATTGGTCCTTGTATTAGATTTGTGCCATGATCTCAGGCGCGAGGCGACCACAAGGTCCGGTACAGTAACTTCATTTTTTCAGCACTGTCTTCAAATAAATATTCCCACGTTGTTTGGCACCAAAATGACAACTATAAATACCTGTGTCCTCAACCCCAATTATCTCCATCACCACAAAAGTTCTTCTCTCGCTCCGTCTCTCAAAGCCAGCCATGACTTCCCTACCTCTCTTACTCCTAACCTCACTTCTCTTCAACCAAATACTATCATCAGCGAGTGAAGCAACAACGTACAATGTTGTCAAACTAGGAGCAAGAGGTGACGGTAAAACTGACACGGCCAAATCGTTCCTCAAAGCTTGGTCGGCCGCTTGCGGGTCAACCGACCCCGCGACCATCTACGTGCCACCTGGACGGTACTTGGTTGGAAATGTAGTTTTTGATGGTGAAGAGTGTAAGAACAGTGATATTACTTTTAGTATCACCGGCACTACTCTGGTGGCTCCGGCGAACTACAAAGCAAGCAACTGGATTCTTTTCAAGGAAGTTAATGGGGTCACCGTCACCGGTGGAACGCTTGACGGTCAAGGAACTGGTTTGTGGGCTTGCAAAAACTCCGGCAAGAGTTGTCCGAACGGAGCCACGGTATGTGCATACTTTTCACTGTTATTATGTAGAGACACCACTTGCCACTCTCCGCCAACTGAGCAAGGGCGGACCTAGGTGGAGACTGGTGGGGCTATAGTCCCTACTCAATTTTTCTATTTTGTAATTTTAGGCGTATGTTAGAAAAAAAATATTAGATTTAAGCCCCACTACTTTTTTAGATTAGTCATTATTATTTCTTTAGTTTAGAGTTTAGCTCCCACTAGTTTATCTATTTTTGCTTAATTTCAATTTTTAATCCCCACTGTACTATATTTCTAGATCCGTGCATGAACCTGAGGGTGATGCACCGAGAGATAAGGCGTGGCACATACCCGGTTGCCAAAATTCTACTAGTATTCCTAATTTATAAAGTACAATTCTGCAACAATATCCATATAATAGGTATACAAATAACCTGATCGTGCCACATTTTCTTACTAATAGCCGTACAAAAGTTACAAGTATAGCGTTTGAAAGTACACTTTTGATTTTAACTTTAGTTGTAATTGTACCCGACTGTTCTAATTTATCTTTTGGCTCCGCCACTAGCCACCTCGACTATTGGTTAGGTAAACCGCATAAGGAGTGCATGGGGGCATGAATTAGGTTTGTAATGAAATACTTATCATCACTCTACTATGAGTTCCTAACAAAAGATTTCATTTCCGTTAAACCCTTGTGTTGTGCTGTGTTATGAGACGTATATTCTATAATCTCTAACTAGTGAGAGTGTCGTTTGTATATGTTTTCACGTTGAGGTCATGATAATGATTATGGGAGAATTGTATGATAAAACTACAAAATCGATCATTCGTATTCATAAGGTTTGTCTTTGTTTTGACTATTACGTACAGTCACTGGAATTCAGCAATTCTCATAACGTAAGTATAAACAGACTGTTGTCCGTAAATAGTCAAAAGTTCCATATCAAAATTGAAGACTGCAGCCACGTGATGATCCAAGGTGTCAAGATTTCAGCCGACGGAAACAGCCCCAACACCGATGGCATTCACGTCGCGTCATCCTCCATTGTCACCATTCGTAACTCTCAGATCAGTACTGGCGACGATTGCATATCCATTGGTCCTGGCGCCAATAGTACGTGGATTGAGAGCATAGCTTGCGGACCAGGACATGGAGTTAGGTAAATATTATATGTCACTTATACCTTAATTTTTTTTAAAAAAATTATACTTCATCTGTTCTCTCAAATCTTCACAGTTATGACTTTTTTATAGTGTAAGTTATGACTTTTACCATTATTTACTGGGTCACTTTGCTTCAGTTATTTGATAAATAACTATCTAAAAATTTGATAATCTTTGCATAATGTTGAAGAGTAAACTTTACTTTACAACACGATGAAAAAATTACAAAAAAGATACATCGTTTGCTAGCCAAATCACCGGGTCAAGTGATCTGGTTACGGGGAAAGAAAGTCAAACTGTGAAGATTCACAGAGAACAGCGGAAGTAATATTGTGCAACACGCTACACTAGTTCGTTCCACTCTGTGAAATCTAATTTGATAATTGTTATTGTGGTATATTGGCAGTATTGGAAGTTTGGGACAGAACGAAAACGAGCGAGGCGTGCAGAACGTGACAGTCACAGGAGTTCATTTTAGGGGTACAACTAACGGTGTAAGGATTAAAACATGGGCGAATTCAAACAGTGGATTCGTTCGCAATGTTGTCTTCCAGCATGTTACGATGGACAAAGTTGATAATCCAGTAATTATTGACCAAAATTACTGCCCACGAAAGAATCATTGTCCCCATCAGGTGGGATTTCGTTAAGAAATCACTCGTGTTTTGTCCTCCAGCTTTAGCCCCTAAGGATTTCATTATTTTGCAGGTTTCGGCTGTGAAGATCAGCGACGTGACATATCTGGATATCCATGGGTCGTCGGCGAAGCCAGTGGGTGTGAAATTCAATTGCAGCAGGAAGTATCCTTGCAGTGGATTGAAATTGGATCAAGTGAAGCTTACCTACAACGACCAGCTCGCAAAAGCTATGTGTTCTAATATTGCTGGAGCAAGTCATTCCGGATTACTATCAGGATGCTCGTAGAAAAAGTCTCTTTACCTGTATCGAGCAAAATGCTACAGATTCTGCACCCACAAATACAGTTTCCGACTATGTATAATATTGTGCCATAGTATATATAAATATACAATGTTGTGCCCCAGTATAATGAAGTTTTTCTTTCTGGGTAACTATGTAATGAAGTTAGTAATGGAGTACTTGATTTACACCGACGTGTGAAGCTGCGAGCCAGGAGTTTCAGGGTTGTTTTTATTTTTTTGGTAAATATTTGTGAAGTTTTAGTACAAAATATGAAAAGTTCGATATAAATGAGTGCTAGTTCGGTGAAATATCATAAAGTCAGTGCATGAGGTCCTAGGTAGAATCCCAGGAAGAAAAATGTGATTCTAAAAAAAAATCTATATAATGATAATGTTCTTTTTTTGCTTAATTACTTATTGCATATCCCAAGTTTTTTGAAACTAGCGCATTGCAACCTCCTCTTCTAGAACTACCTAATTAACCCCCCCCCCCCCCCCCCCCCCCCCCTCCCCCCCCCCCCCCCCCAAATGTCAAATCAGGTAAAAAAACTCTATCCACTACTTAGCGGAATGGTCTATTAGTTGACGTGCAATTCCATTTTTATGGAGGGTAAAATCAATGGCGGACCTAAAAGGGGGCAAGTAGGGGCCATGGCCCCCACAAGCTTTTCAAATATTCATATCCCTCCCTTTCAATTTTTTGTAGTATTACAGTTTCACAACATATTGGCCCCTGCAAATTGTATTAATGTCATTGGTAACCCCAAAAGAACCTTCAAAATGAAGCTTATTTTCAAATTTAAATGCTAGAAATTTAATTTGATAATTTGAAATTAGACTTGTTCCAATTTAAATGATTTAAAAAGCTTAAAACCTTAGACAAACGTAATTGTATATTATCTTATTGTGATTGTGTAACAATAATTTAATTAAAATAAGGCGTGAAATTTATTCAGTAGAAGTTCCATATTAAGTATTTGGCCCCCGCTCATTTGAAATGTTGTGTCCGCGCTGGGTAAAATTGTGAACTCAGCAAAAATATGAACACCACCATCATAACTTTATATTGTCGCCTCAGCTCCGCCATCATCGCCAATCTATACCCAGAATCCGGCAACCACCGCCATCACCACCACTCCGTACCCGGAATCCGGCCATCACCACCTCCAACCAAAATCATTTTTTGAATTTCAATTCTAATAAAAAAACCCAGAAGATTCCTACTTTTATTACTATTCATCGGGTCACCTTGACATGGTGATTTGATTAGCAAAACGAGGGAAGAATTTGGTAATATGAAAAGATTATCAAAAGACCATTGCATTGTTCTGTTATCCAATTACCGGGTCAAAACGATATGGTTACGGTGAAAAAGTCAAATGAGAACTTTCTGGCAATGAGACGTTCTCCTTTTCATCTTCATCTTTCGTCACCTTTCTCTCTCTGTTCTTGACCTAGATATCTCAACAAAATCAACCTCAAACTTCGCTACCTAGTAAAACACACTAGGGATTACTGGATTTTCTTTGATTAATGAAGTCTGAGACTGACCTAGGAATTAAACTCCTTCTAAAACCCATTGCAGCACGAGATGACTGTTTGCGAAGGAGATAGTAGTCCTCGTGCAAGTCCCCGAGTTCCTGTTTCACTGTATGTGAACGACAATGTCCAATATGATGCATTTCGACGAGAGGGAATGTTTTCATCAAACATCGAAACAAATTTATCTACATAAGATTTACAATACTTAAGAGAATCCAGTGATTCAACTCACGCCCGTAGTTCTATACTAGTCATCTGAGTAAACACCGCTGCGAGCAAAGCTACAAAATGGTGCATCACAAGCTAAATACAAAATGGCCTCCTTGCTTTTTCAATAGCAGTCACTCTTTAAAGCACTTTGTTTGCATGAATCTCTTAAATTTGTTCAATCTGCTGGTGACAAATGGAGAAGTCCTTGCATGAGGAGAGCTCTCTACTAACTGGCTTTTATCAAGATAAACTTCAAGAAGAATCCTTCAACACACCCGCAAGTTCAAGAAGTTGGGAAAGCCCAGAATGTTTAAAATCTCTCCCCAAATCTGAAGAAAATAGCGCTAGTACCGGCGTTGCAATCAACAGCATACTCGGCTCGTACCAGGCCTAACTTGGCCCCAACTCCGTACGAGGACCCATGACCCATTCTCCTATACACTTCTGTCAGGTTACCTTTCACGTCTCTTGAACTTCCTAAATCATTTCCATGTTCAGCAAATGCATATACATGCGTGTTCCTCACAGGTATGCGCAACTCAGCAGCAAGCTGGATATTAATCAGAACCAGAAATCAATAACAACAAAGAAAAAAATCATTAAAAAAAATAACCTCCAAAAAAGTGTCTGCCTGTATTAAATGATTCTAAACACAACTGTTAAAAAGTTCATAAAACCAAAGCTCTATAAAGACTTACCTCGACAATATTACGAGCAGCACCTAACTCTCCCATATTGTAACCCCTTACTGAGTAAGGTCCACCAAGTGTAAATGCGTCATAGCTCGGAAGATCCCCAACACAGCCACCGTAATGGCCATGGAGGACCAGCACAGGTGGTGGTGGTTTGCCTGCACCTTCCTCCACTTGCCTTAGTTGGATGAAGCGAGTCAGCGTCAGCTGGTGGCGGTTAAATATAGGAAACTTGCTGCCGATGCCAAGGCCTTGATCAAGCTGCATGGACAAAGATCATTAATGGTGAACCAACATATGTTTTTTAGAACAAATCAAGCAGCCATCAAGAATAAAAAAACACCTCTCATGAATTTAAAATTGCACAAAAATAGAATTTCTTACGAATTATCAACATATTCAATATATGAGTTATATTTATTACATGCCCGTACTACACTTCCGCTTTATCCATGCAATATTTATAATTTTCCTTATAGAAGAGTATTTTTTTTTTGATGAATTATAGAAGAGTATGTTAATTCGTCTTCTTTGCATGCTATTCAACAAGGATTGCATAACTGCAGGGGCTTAAGAGCATACTCTGTTCATTGGCTGATGAGGCAAGAAGAGAGGCTTCTCAAAGGTCTGAAGGTGGAGCGCCCCATGTGCTAAGATGGGACGTAAAGTGGATTACCCACAGGCCTTCATTGCGATCCGTCAGAACCACCTTGGCTAGCGGAAAGCAACCGCCTCAGCTAGCGGTCGCTTGAGTCCATCCAGCTTCATGAATACGATGGCTAGCAAAGTTAAGCTCCTAGCATGGATAACACCACTACACCATCGAGCTCTGGTCATGAATAACCTCGTTAAGCATGTTAGCTTCTGGCATTGATAACAGCGCCACGCTAGCGAGCTCTGGTTGGAGCGAGGTCCACTCTACAGCTTGGCACAGAGATTGGCATTCTAGCAAACAGAATACTTCACTACTAAGCAGGCCTCAGGGTCACCTTGGAATTTGAGCCGCTGACTGGTTTGGAGGACAATCCTCACTAAGAACTTCATTTGTTTAGGGTACCTTAAACCCGAGCAAGTAAAATATCTTTAAAAGCATGCAAAGCTTAAAGGCACCGACTAGGTTTTCTAGACCTAGGTGTCTCAGTTGAGGTGTATATATACCCCCACAGTGCTTCAGTTCAAACGATACAGAGGCAATAGAGAACCAATCCAGAATCAAAAGAGATATGCAGAAGCCATACTATACGGGTTTTTCTTTTGAGCACTCACCTTGGATGTGTATACAACCCCTCTGAGAGTATTACACCTCTGACAGTATTTCACAGTGAGTTCATAATGCGCACCAGACATATCGTCGTTGCACTTGACCAACTCCACTCAGCCAAGCTGCAAGAGGTTCTCATCCTATTGAGTCTGTTATCGAGTTTCTTATTCATCATATATCCAGAATATTGCTATTCTCTTGTTAATCTTGTTCTGAATTTATGTGCTACAACGGTCCAGTACTGTTGCTATATATTATACAAGTCCCTATAATTATAGAATACCCTCCTTCTTACCTTTTTTTTATCATTTACCATATCCAAGAGTCTCATTCATAAAAGAACCCTGGATCTGAATATTTCCCCCTATCAGGATTTGGTAATTTCACTGGGTACACAAGTTAGTAAATGGTTCAACCAAGGAGGGGGAACTACGTCACTCACCAGGCTCAAATGCCCGTTTCACTCGAAGCCATGAGGATGGGGGTTGAGAAGGAGCCCCATAACCAGGGCTGGTATCCGGTGAAAATGTTATTCAGCCAACTCAAGGAGTCTAACAGTCAACTTCCATCTTTCAAGTGTTTGCAAAATCAACTTCAGCTCAAAAGCTCTCCGGAGGAAATCACTAAAGTCCAAGGAGTCTAAACTAATGCACAATGATATAGTTTCCCCTCACTTGTTTCACCCGTCAGATCAACAGTAGAGTAAGCAATAAATCAAAAACCAGATACAGCGGTGGCTATCAATACCATTTCATGCGAGTCAAAACGAGGCATGAGTGTGCACGAGTCAATATAAAATTTCATATATCTCATCTCTATAAGTGGAACCAACTGCCTACGCTCATGAGCAGTATCCTTATATCCTCCGGCGAAAAAAAAATGTGGTGAATTAGTTGTGCCTCGAGGTAGAAGTAGATACAAGGGTGGGGATAAATAGCCGCTTCCCTAGGTTCGTTGCCAAAGGAGTTCTGGAGTCTGAGGGCGAAAGGCTTTGAGGGTTAGTTTCAGGGTATAAGAGCTGCAACTTACTGGTAGCTGACAGTGGAGGGTATGAATAAATTCAGAATTTCCGCAAGAAGAGCATTTTCTTATTTTCTGCCTTATACGGCAAGGATTGAGTCTCTGGTTAGGAGTGATGGCATTGATGGTGTGTTTAGTTATCTTTAACCTTGTAGGCTTCTTTTTCTCCTGAAAAAGCTGAGAGTTGACTGGTGGCGTCACTATTTTCACTCACTACTTCAACTTCCACTTGGTCATGAAGATCTTCAATGAACTTTTCAATTGCACATTTCACTATGCTAACTTCAGCCTCTTCCCTACCCATAGTAGGAACATCCAATTGATGAGATCACGCCGAAAAGGGTTGGAGCAAAAGTCATGAATGGCGAAGGGCCTTGGCCCCTCTGTTTACCTGCAAGGGTAAGGATAGTGGCAAGCATCCCATCGAAGGAGCCAGTAATATCCTTTGTCATAGCATTGATCTCTCCCAATGTTTTGCTTGTAGCACAGATTCGATCTCTACCTTGGGCAGAGAATCCTAAAGTAGTCCACAGACACTATAAACTTTGAAGTGTTCACAGTAGTATTCATGAGCACTGTTAGCTCACGGAAACTGTTCATCAGCCGTAACAGCCCCACTTGGTGCTTCCGTACCCTATTTCATTCCCCTAACCCTAATTCTGTCCTAAATCAGCTTTGGAATCAGGAGGGGCAGGAGGAGGAGGAAGAGGAGGAGGCAGAGGCAGAGGCGGCAGAGAAGGAGGAGGAGGTAGAGGCGGAGGAGGGAAGAGACGGAAGAGGAGGAAGACAGGGAGGAGGAGGTGCTTCACCTTGCAAGGGATAGGCTAATCACACGAATACATTCACTCAATAAGAATTCATCTCTACAACTCTCATTGATAACGAAGATTACAACAAGCCTATACAAAGAGAGAGCTAAGAGTAATCAGCCAGCCAATCTGTAGCGCTCATGTAAATTCACAGACCGCTTGCGAACGAAATCTCAGATTGATACTTGTTCTTCTTAAGCACTGCATCACAAATATTACAGAACATCAGATGTCACACTAATTATAGTCCAACCCAGTCCAATCAAGTATAGTTTTATGACAAGGAGTATGATTAATCACAAAATGCCCAGATTGGTCTTCAACTACCATAATAGATCCACCCAAGCACACATGTAACCATCTATTGCTAACTCAAATCCACAACGGTCCCATCCTATGATCCTATTCCTATCACAATGTAGAAGAAAAACAAAGACCCCGTATAGTTTTTTTTCCAACAAGTTCAAGACCCCAAATATTATCATCAGCATGAAGCCAGCTAGAAGGACCCTATCGTTACTCAAATCTATCACATAATCTCTACGAAGAAGTTTCATGAATACTTCAGTCATAATGATAGTGCACAACTATGATTTTTCAACTTTAAAGAATGAAAGGAAAGAAACCAATTACTCCCTCCGTCCCAATTTATATGTCCAGTCTAACTTTGCACATGAATAAGAAAATGCTTGACTTGGTAAATTTAAAACGTTGCTCTTTGTTCCATGTGGTGCTTTACTGGAAAGTGTACAAGTATGGAGGGAGGGAATAGAGTGAAAAGCATGTAACATTTATGGATGTGGACATATAATTGAGACACCGATTTTAGGAAAGGTGGACGGATACATTGTGACGGAGAGAGTATGTATTTAGGTATATATTACAATATCTAACTACCTCTACAAAGTATCTTTTAGACCATTTGACCAGTTAGAATTTAACCATTGTATCACCTCCTCTTTTGATCACTCAAGACTTACTTCTACAGTTCTACTACTCTATGATATTTATTTTGTTATCTCTTGTCCTTTCATGTCTCATTATTTTTGTTGCAATAATCTGTACGATGTGTTCATAGTACCTATTTGCTTAATTTTTATAATTCTATATTTTCAATGAGCCTTTTTCGTGGAATGAAAGATTTATAATTTTTTATCATTAACTCTTTTAAGTTTTGCCTTCAGCTGGGATTCAATCACTGGTCTATGTTACAAAGGCCGACTACTTTTTCACAGTATCGCCGGATTATTAGAATATATAATTCAATTATGTAAACTCTACCTTCTTTGAGCATGCTTCCTTCACTAGTCTATATAACAAAAGCCTAATTTTTCATAAGTATATAAACTTCTAAACCATTCAATTTTGACCATTGGATCATCTATTCTTCATAGCAGCCAAACACTAAAATATGTGGAACTCCATTTCTGTTTGTTCTCTCATTTTGTTTCACATCGTTAGTCGTTACCACTCATATTGTCATCTAATGTCACCATCGTGTTTGGATGAAGAATTTATAAAATTCTTGGGGTTTTAAATGATTGGATTTTAAATGATAGGATTTCTAATGATGGTATGTAAAAATTCTTTGTTTGGATACTTTATAAATAAAAGTTGCATCTAATGGGCTGAACAAAATACAAAAATTTAATAGGTTGATTGAAATACAAAAAATGTACCTAAAACTTAACTCACAACCAGCCTATTATTGGAGACCCAAGCCCAAAAACTTTCTGAAAGCCCTACTCAGACAAATACGGTTTAGCAGCCGCGGGTCACAGCCGCCGCCACCTCCGATCACCATCATTGCCATAGGCACCGGCGACCCAACCTCCATCTCTCTCTGTCTCTCTCCAACCACATAGGCCACCGGTGTCTTTAAACCCTAACCACCCACAGCCGCCATGATCGGCGACGAATACCTCGCAAACATCAGCCACCTCCCTGCCACTCTATCCACCAAACCACAATCAATCATTATCCCGATCTCTGCAACCCAAGACACACCACCATCTATCATGATCATCTCTCAGTCCCATCCATTCTCTGACCCAGAAACTCAATCGACGTCATTCGTCATTATGACCGTTCGCAGACCACAGAGAAGGACTTGTGTGGCGATGAAGATGTTGAACGAAGTGGTGGTGGTGGTGGTGGTGGTGATCGGAGTAGGGGTCATGGTGTCACGATGGTGGTGGTGGTGGTGGTGGTGAGGGTGGTGGCCAATTTATACATACACAGGGACTAATTTATTTTAGTTTACTTTTAATTTATTTTTAGTTTGAATTATGAGAGACACCAAAGATGAATTTGAAAGGTCATCTATTTTGGTGTCATTCAAAACTCCAGTTAGAAGAGTCAAAACTCAAAGTTTAAATTTCTCAAAAAAAAAAAAAAAAAAAAAAAAAAAAAAAAAAACTCAAAGTTTAAATGACACGGAATTTTCCAAAGAAGAAATTTTTAATGATGGAACTATAAATTTTAAGTTTGACGAAATTCCATGTTTTCATGCTGCATCCAAACACACTCAAGGCAATAATTTTATTATAATCTCATAAAATACAAACATCTTTTTGCCAATAAACTCCAAAATTCTAGCAGTTTCTTTTTGGAAGAATGTACACACACACACACACACACACACACACACACACACACACACTTATCATAATTTCTTGACAGGGTTCTTTCAACTACCATATACATAGACAAATTAACTCCGCAACTTTCAAAGCATAGATCCAAATCAGAGTCAGATATGTGCCACATGTGTCAAAATCACCCTGGCAGAGTGGCTCATATTTTTGAACTTCAAAGGTCTCATTTGTCCATGTGACTTGACTATATACTCAGAAAAGAAAGACACCTTATTTCACGCATAGTCCACACAGATCAATCTGTAAATCATAGAAAAGGATACAGCTGATAAGTAGCTGCATAAAGTCAGTGGTACCCAACTACTGTTTAAGTGACTTACCTGGAATACATCTCTTTCACCAACTATTGCTCCGTTTACAAATCTGGTATTATCACGTGTAATATTTGCTTGAAGAAATCCAATTTTGTCAATGCCAGTGTCACTAAGCGTTGTTGGAGGTCCATCTTGGCTAATCTCTCCACTTGCCAACACCCGCTTACCATTTGGAGCAATGTGACTGTTTTCATCCCGTGTTGTTACCTTTTCCATAACAAGCCCATAAGTGAATTTGCTTTGACGAGTGAAGTTCTGCATGAAAACAGAAACTGCTATTTAGTAAATAAAGTACACATAAGGTCCTACGCTAACTGCAAAAAATCAAAGTGATGAATAAGTGAATATTCCTCTGTAATATTGGCTTTTACACCGGCCCGATCAACCCATATAGGAGGGACTTCGTCCACCCCTGGCCCACCAGTGGAAACTGGACTCAGCTTCCTGCTGTTGAAGCAGCTTGAATGTAAGGTGCGATTACGAGGATTGTACACACCATCTATGTATGGATGCACATACTCGAGCTTAAAAGAGAGATCATCCTGGAGAATATTCATAAAGAATGTGAATAGAAAAATCTATAATGAAATGTTATAGTTTCTCTAAAATTTCAAGGTTTGTAAATTATACCTGCGGATTGAGGAAGTTGCTAGTAGTTACTGAACCAAGAAAGGACCTGTTCAACCCTTTGAGGTTTCGATGCTCGAAAGAAATAGTTCCACCAGGCTGAATTGAAGCCTGGAGAATATTATATAACCAATCACAGCAGGTTAGAATTAAGAACATTGAACAATCCCTAGTGTTTTATGATAAGGGAAAATACTGATATACCAATGTAGGACGACCTCCACGTCCAGGGACAATACTCCATTCGGTACTGACAGCAGCAGACTCCTGTTCTAATTCTTTAAGCTTTATCTCCACAATAATCCC
Organism: Linanthus parryae; assembly: GCA_023055425.1. Classification (NCBI taxonomy): domain Eukaryota; kingdom Viridiplantae; phylum Streptophyta; class Magnoliopsida; order Ericales; family Polemoniaceae; genus Linanthus; species Linanthus parryae. The sequence goes on along the minus strand of JALGPY010000001.1, from coordinate 71,467,222 downwards.
ACCGTCATTCTTTTCATCAGGCCGTGGATTAACTTCAATGTTAGAAAACAGCGCTAACGAATTAATGTTCCTCAGAGCTTGTTTCCCAGCTTCGATGTTAAAAACCTTTCCTTGACGGAGCTGCAAATGAAATACATATTCAGCAAGAAAAGAGCAAGGGAAAACCTCTTTGATTCTCAGAAAAATAGCTTGGCAAGAATATAGTAGGTCTTAGGAGATTAAACACCCCCCCCCCCCCCCCCCCAATATTATAATTAAGCTGGAAATAATTATTTGAAGAAAAAGAACATACAAGAAATAATAGAGATCACTACATTCCGACATCTCACCAGTTAACCAATACAAAGCATAGAAACATAAAAGTTTCTCATCAATAATCCAGTATCAACAGTCTTTTTCAAAACAATTCAAACCCGTGGTATAATGATAGATTCAAAAAGATAACTAATTAGCAGACAGCATGACAGAGTTGAATGGAACCAAGATGTGGTTTAAAGGTGCTACCAACAATTTCCAGTTGGCGGATTGGAAAGGATGATAAGGTAGAAAGTAAAAGTGGAAAAAAATCTCGAGGGAGTAAGAATGAGAATTTGAAGAACAGGGTGATACACATCAGTCTTAACGGTTATGAACAATTAGTAATCGTTCTTGACAAAATATTATAGGCTATGTAGCTATACCAAACAGAATTCAAGTGGTTAAAATGCCACTATAATATTTATTTATCTTCACTTCGGATGTTTTGTGTCATTAATGTGGACCCATGTTGCACTGGTGCTTCTGGGAGGTCGCGCATCCGCACCGTATGCTTCTGGGTGCTTTGTGGGTCCATTCTGGATAAGGCAGGGTCATTTTGAAAGTTTAGTTGAGAGATCTTCTAAAATACAACTACAATTTAACCCAAAAAACGTGCATCTATGTGAACATTTCTAAGCCTTAGATTACTCGTCTCTTCACAGCTACAAACAACAACAGAAAAAGATTATATTGTTGATATAGTAACTCTGTATCTTTGAATCTGTGTATGAATTACTGTTTGATTATAATTTGGATTACCTGTATTGGTGTTTTCAGATTAGTATAATGGTATCACAAGTAATATAAAATAAAAATATAAAAAAATCCGTCGCATCCCCGCCGCACCCGCACCCTTGATTTTTGGGAACCGAACCCGCTCCCAGTTCCTACACCCTTGCTACATAGATGTGGACTTCTATTTCTGTTGCGATAAGTAGATTGTTCTTTACCTAGTTCAGGTAGGTCCCTGTTGATATGAAACAATACATAAACAAATTAACAAAAAACTATCTGGAGACGTTGATGACTTCAGGTCATGAGCGTATGTTCCGATCTTTTCTCAAAAAGAACAAAAAGGAAAGGCAAAGGCCATTTACCTAACACTACATCAAACTTCAGTTCTGTGAACGATTGAAGGTTTGTTGTTTCCATCGAACGGGATTTTGACCATTGAATGGTTTTGTCCTCTCCTTGACACGAAACATTGAAACTTAGGGATACTTGGCTGATATCTCCTTTTCTGGCTGATTTTCTACATGAGTTTTTCTAACTATTTCCTGCCTTATTTTCTAACCACTTGCATAGGAGTTACACCTCCTCTTCATTAAAGACCTCTCTAAGAACTTTCCCTTCCTCCATAATTTACTCCGTCTGAGTCCAACCTCAGTATCAGCCTTCAAACCCACTACCCGCAACCCACGGGGAAGGAATTTGAGCATGTATACGCAAGAAATTGGGAAGGAATTTGTGAAGATACGGAAACTTTGGGTGGACGAGTCATGGCGTGATACAGAAGACATGGGGATGTGGTATGGACGTATGGTCATGCGACAAGAATTGTCAATAACCCAAGCAAGTTCATCATGTGGGTGTGTATTAAATTTAATAAAATAAGTAAATTCCGGTTCTTCACTGTATTTTGACCACTTGGGAACCGGTGAAATTGCTAAGATTGACAAATAAAAGGGAAAAAATCTATAGAGAGAGTGATAGAGACTAGTGGAAGGAGATACAGAGCAAGAAGCAGTGAGATTCCCAGAGGTGGGTAGAGACTAGAGAGAGATAGAGAGACAAAACCAGCGAGGTAAGGCTTCTTCTCAAATAGATTACTAGCTTGCTCCTGGAAATGCTGCACGGACCCATATATATAGAAAGAGAAAAAAAAATCACCTTGATACAAAACCAGATCGAGCCTGGGATCTTCTTATCCGTCCTAAAATAAGCGTCCTGCTGTTTTTTCCAAACATTTTGAGGATACCTATTGACTATCAAAACAATACCGGAACTTGTTCTTTTCAAAATGTTGTATGATGCACCTCCTCAAAATGCTTGCAAAAAAAGCAGGACACTCATTTTGGGACAGATGGAGTATATGTTTATTCTTTACTATCACCCCTTTTTTCATTTCTTTTTAATAATTTGGTTTTTATGTTCTTCTTTATCTTCTAGAGCCAAGATGTGTTGGACTCTTAGACCATAATCACACTGGAACCAAAGAACTAATTATCTAATTGTTTTCTACTTTTTGAATGTGTTACAAATTTAACATCTTTAGTTTACGTCCATCTCCCTAGGTTTCTATAAAGGGAAACGCGACTCATTAGCGTCTCCTCAGCGTGTCCAACCCCCCCCCCCCCCCCCCCCCCCCCCCAAAAAAAAAAAAGTGAGTTAGAAGTCGGAAACACCACCTACCGTTTTGGAGACATTTCTAGCAGTCTCCCTGTGTTTCTGAAAGGGTTATGAGAGATTAAAGGTTCGAATTTGAGATCTTGAGAAACAATGTGAGGAACGTATATGGAGGTTGTCAAACAGACCATTAGAGTAATTTGCAATTTCACAGTTTTTTCATTTTTTGAATCACGGGGGAAAAGCGTCCGTACAGACAGGGGAGGGTCAGAGAGGGATTATTGTGTGCACAAGAACAAGCTACTTGTGCAATTAGGAGAAATGAGTAAAATATCTTGCATGAGTGAATCCACGACCAGTTTTAATAGCTGTCGCTCTAAACTCTTATGATCTAATTGTCAAAGTATGGTATGTATCGTGTATCGATTTGGACATTTTATGTATCTTGTATCGTAACGATACGGACAAATCTTCTTAAGAGATAAAGAAACATACTCTAAAAAAATGCAATAATTATGGTTCCTATACTAGATGTAGTCAAAAAAAATATATATATATATATATATATATATATATATATATATATATATATATATATAGAGAGAGAGAGAGAGAGAGAGAGAGAGAGAGAGAGAGAGAGAGAAAAATATCAATATAAGTACTATCAATTTATCATTTTTGTGAGTTTGCCAATTATACTTCCTGCTTATCCTTTAGAAAAAAATCTTGCCCAGAAAAAAAAAATAATAAAATAAAAAAAAAAATATTAAACCAGCTAAAGACATAAAACTGATGTAGGTGGGTATAATAATTGAGCAGTCGCCCACCACCAATCCACCACCACATACCAAAGCAGTTGCTTTATCTCTTTCTGCTAGATCTGATATAGAATAGATGGTAGAAACCTCTTTTGTGTTCTTGACGATGAAGCCGACCTTCATCCAAGCGCTCGTACTTATCATCTTTGACCGAATAACTTCAACAGATGAGAAGATAAGAGGTACGCAACTAGGGTAGAGGAGGAGGAGAAGGGCAAAAAAATTCCTAAAAACTCTTTAATTTTGGACATTTTTGCTACCCGTCCGACTTAATTGACACAACCCGGACTGTTTTCTGCAGAGAACTGAATCGTACGATACGCGATATGTATCGTATGATATGGCGCGTTACGCAAGTATGGCGATACAAATCGTATTATGTATCGCAAATCATACTGTATCGATGAGTATCGGAGCGATACGTACCGTATCGCGTATCGCACGATACAGTTCTGTGCAGAAAACAGTCCGGGTCAGGTCAAACCCGGTAGCAAAAATGTCCAAAATTAAAGATTTTTTCGGGAATTTTTTACTCTAATCCTCCTCTACCCTAGTCGCGTACATAGTTTTTAAATCGGGATTCAGATAGTGAATCGAAACTCACCTTCATTGAATCGTGACTCGTAAAGATTCGCTTGCACTTATGTTAGGTCCATATAATAACATATTTTACTAAACTATAACATGTGTGAGCTAATATATTCATAATTTTACAAAAAGAAAGCTCAAAGTTTCAGAAACTCGCATCCCTAGCTTGTGATAAGAAACTTTACACAATTTTTATAATGAAGATATAGAAAGACAGGTGGAGCAAGGAACTATTGAGATGCCAGGGAGATATAAAATAATAGAAAACTACTAGCCTTTGACTAAAAGAAACGTACAAGTCATTTTAAAACTAACACATGTTGCAAAACATTCAGAAAAAATGGAAGTTTTATTTCCTACACTTGAGCTCTAACTCAAATAAACCTTCAGCTGAATCGATGGTGAATCGTATGAATCGGATTGAATCGCAACTGAATCGTAAGATTCGGAATCTTGAATCGGGATTCAGTAAAAATTTTGACCATTAAAGATTCACCAAGGGATTCGCATCGTTTCATGGGTGGATCGAATCGAATCGTAGGATACGAATCGTGAATCGTAAGATTTTGATAACTATGGTCGCGTACCTCTTATTTTCTCATCCGCTGAAATATTTTCGTTAAAGATCTATTTGGGCGCTTAGATAAAGGTCTGCTTCATCGTCAAGAATACAAAAGAGGTTTCTACCATCTATTCCAATCCAGATCTAGCAGAAGAAGATAAACCAAGTGCTTTGGTATGTGGTGGTGGGCTGGTGGTGGGCCAGTGCTCAATTATAAAATATTTATTTATTTTAATTCTTGTCTTCTCCTCATCAATACATGAATATAATACCCACCTACATCTGTTTTATTAAACCGTTTAATAATATTTTTTTTTTTTCTGGGTAAGTTTTTTTTGCCAAAGGATAAACAGGGAGTATAATTGACAAACTCAAAAAAATGATACATTGATAGTTCTTATATTGATATCTTTCAATATACACACACACCCATGACTACATTAGTATAGGAACCATAACTATTGATTTTTAGAGGGTTGTAGATACTGCTTTATGACATGGCAGATCTAGGCCACGTGGCAACCATCCAGCACACCATATTGTGCTCCACACACACAGGATCACCAGCCGAGCTGATCCATGTGGGGGCTGCGAGACAGAGCCCTTGCATACCACTGCACGGGACCTGTAGGGACTTTGTGGTCTGGAGGCTAGAGTAAGCCCTGTCGCGTGCGAGCCAAGCCCGCGCGCGACCTTTAGTAACTGTTTTGAGAGATTTATGGCACGAGCTCCATAAACCCGGTCAATCCGGTCAAACCCGGTCAACCTCGTAACGGTTCCGGTACTCGCGCACCACGTGCTCTAACGGTTCCTATATACTCGGACGAACGTGCCGTTATGGTTAAGCCAATTAAGCCGCCATTAATGGGCGCATTAACCACACTACAACGGTCATGTTCTCCAGTATATATATCGTTAACCTTTCCATACAAAGGGGGACACACTGCCATACGCGGAAGCTCTGCCAAACCTCTGTCTCTCTCTCAGACATTGCTACTGACTTACTCTCTCCCTACACACACCCCTATTCTTCCTGTGCGATCCCTGATCCACTACGTACGGTGTACACGGAGGTCTCCCTGCCGGAATCTCTTGTGCACATTTTGGTGAACCCGACGTGAAACTTACCAGCAAAAGCAACCATGTCTCAGGAGGACGATGTCAGCAACCGATCTCCTTCCACCGAAACTCCCTCGGGAGACGAGGCTCGCCGTACTCCGACGACTCCCGGCGAGGCGCCAACTTTAGAGTCTTTGGACGCCACTGTCCAAAGTCAGGCAAAAGCTCTCAAGTCTCAATCCGCGCAGTTAGAACGGATCTTGGCCGTTCTGGGCACTCTTGCGCCAAATCCTCCACCTGCCACCGCTATCCCTCAGGGAGGAGGAACCCCTACCGCTCCAGGATTGGGAGTGTCGGCCACGCCTCCCAACCCTCATCTGCAAACTCCACCGTCGGCCGCGCAGCTGCCTTCGGTCCAAGGGTCAACGGCACAAATGCTACCCCCTGCTGCTCACGCCTCTCAGCCCCCGGCTTTGGCGTCCAACCCAACTCTGCAGTACACTCTGCCTCCACCAGCGACAATCTGGGGAAACGCGGGTAGTCAATACACTCCCAATCCTCCGGCAGCATATGTGTCGCCACCGCCTACAGCAACCCCTCCGCCAACTACCGAGGGAAGCATTCCAGAATGCATGACGTCTTTGCAGAAGCGCGTGGACTCCATCTTGGCTCATCAGTCGTTCGCGGATACCATCATCCCGAAGCTAGACAACGATCCACCCATCCCACGAGAGATCTATCTCATGCCTAACCCGGCGGGGTACAAGGCTCCCAAATGGGACAAGTTCGAGGACGTCAATGGAAACGCTCATGAGCATGTCATGCGTTTCATCGATGTCATGGGTCCATACGGAGCTGATCCCAAGCTGCTGATGCGAGAATTCCCAAAAACTCTTGGGAATGTAGCATACAAATGGTACCGAACATTGGAGGCCGGATCTGTGAAAACTTGGGACGACATGGTCCAGAAGTTCTATACCAAGTTCTTCCAGATGGAAGAAAAGGTGACGATGATCCATCTCTCGCGGATGTATCAGAAACGCGAGGAAGATGGAATCACTTTCATCAAGAAATTCAGAGCGAAATCTTTGGAGTGCAAGGATCCAATGCTCGAAAGCCGGCTCGTAGAGATATGCCTGCAGTGCATGCGAGATGAATACAAAAGCATGCTGATCAATTTGCAAACACCTACGTTTTCAAAGCTCATCGAATGCACGATGAACATCGAGCCCATTGTCGAGAGACAGAGAAAGAAGAGCGCTCCAGAACGACCTGCGAGCGGCACCACCTACAAGATCGGCAGATTTGGCTACAAGCGGGGACGCGAAGCTGAGGTCAACACAGTTTCGCCCCAGAAGCAAGCAAAGGTTACAAACTTCGATGCACCACCTCTGCCATGCTCGGTGGAGGAAGCGAGCGATCTCTGCAGACAGTGGCGTAAGGACGGCGTCCTGCCACCGCTCGAGAAAGCACCCTCCAAGGAGATGACGAGGGACCCTAAGTGGTGCGAATACCACGGCAAGGTCATGCACCCAACAGCCGAGTGCAAGAAGCTCAGATTCGCGTTCGATCAGAAGATGAAGAACGGCGAACTCATCGTCAGCGACCACCGGAAGGATGTACGCAACAACCCGCTGCCCGCCCATACAGATTCGGGCTCAAAGGGCAAAGAGGTCGCCATGATCTCGATAGTAGACTTGGAAGAAGTCGCAGAAGATGGTCTGCCCATCATTGCTGAAGTCCATGAAGATGAAGACTACAGCATGGACACGGAAGATGAGCGTGCCGACCGCATGAAAGGGTCGCACGGCTTCGACAAATTCTTCAACGAGATGAACTTCTCCGAAAGATGTCGAGCGGACATGACGAAAGCAATCTTAAGGATAGCAGAGGACTACGAGGAGGACCTCGTTGTCTCCAACGGGAAAGTCGTCAGGGCGTCCCGTTCCACAGAAAAGATTATGACCTTTTCTGCCAACGACAAGAAGACAGATGCGAGCCACCAGAGGCCCCTGTACGTGACCGCCATCATCAACGGCGTCGAATTCAAACGAGCATTCGTCGATGGAGGAGCAGCGGTCAATGTTGTTCCACTCCACACACTGAAGCTAGCAGGGATTCCCGAGCACAAGGTGGTCAAGCGTCCATCCCCGCTGGTGGGATTCGGAAGCGATTCTAGAATGACGATCGGATGGATCCGCCTGGGCGTTCAGATCGGCAAAATCAAGTGCTCGGCGAAGTTCTATGTCATAGACGCGAACACCACATACCACATGATCATAGGTCGGGCCTGGATTCATCGCTTTGACGCGATCCCTTCGACGGCTCACCAGGTGATGAAAGCTATCTGGAACGACAGGATTGTCGAGATACCGGCCTCAACTAACCCGTTCAACTTGGACGAAGCACATCTCAGCGAGGCGGTGTGGTTCACCGAGATGGCGGACGAGCAAACACCCGGACCATTCAACACTACTCCTTTACCTCTCTGGGAGGACATCAAGGACCAGTCACCTGCGAGGTGTCAATCTACAGGAAAGCTCAGAGATATGGCATTCATTGGCCAGGCATGTCAACAGCTGCAGCCCTGATACAAGGGAAGTGCGAAAGTTGCGCACTAATCAAAGATTCTCTACTCATCGCTCTAACCGATGACGACACAGACTGGAGGAAGCCATTGTTTGAATTCCTCACCCAGGGCACCGTACCAGAATCGAGAAAGGAAGCTGACAAATTGAAGAGGAAAGCTTCTCGATACGTGGTTCAGGAAAACCTGCTTTGGCGAAAAGGTCACGAGGGCAACTTGCTGCGATGCCTAGACGGCAGGGAAGCACAAGAAGTCATGGACCTTTCTCATCAGGTGGAACACCAGGGAGGTGCGAAATTATGCAGACAACTCCTCTCAATCGGATACTTCTGGCCCACGATGGAAGTCGATTGCCGCACCAAGGTGCGACGCTGCCAAGAATGCCAATTCAAAGGGAACCTAGTGCACGCTCCCGCCGTGGATCTACATGCATTAGGGACGCCATGGCCATTCCACACATGGGCCTTGGACTTCATCGGACCCATCCGACCAACGTCACATGGGAACCATTTCATTCTTACTGCAACCGAGCTGTTCACCAAATGGGTGGAAGCAATACCACTAAAGACGGCAAACGCGCTGGCTGTGGTTAACTTCATCCAGGAAAACATCGTATGCAGGTTCGGAATCCCAAATACTATTCTTTCAGATAACGGTACTCCTTTTGTTAATCGTCAGGTAGCTACGAAACTCGCGGAGTACAATATCAGGCAAATATGCTCCACCCCCTATTATCCAAAGGGAAACGGACAAGCCGAAGCGACTAACAAAACGCTGTTGAGAATTCTGAGCAAGATGGTCGCAGATGACCACAAGAAGTGGGCCGACTCCCTTAACATAGCTCTGTGGGCCTACAGAACTTCTCCAAGGACACCTACAGGGGCCTCGCCATTTCTACTATGTTATGGGGCCGAAGCTGTAGTACCTGCGGAGGTCAGAGTCAATTCGGCAAGGCTGGCCTTCCATGCACTCTATGAAAATCAACGCGATCATGATTTAGTCTTGCTGGAAGAAAAGCGAGAACAAGCCAAAAGGACTAACAAGCGGTACCAGGAAAGAATCGCTCGCGCCTATAACAAGACAGTCCAGCGAAGGGATTTCGCAGTTGGCGACCTGGTCTTGCGCGCATCTGACCACTGCATGCGAGAAGCAACTCACCCAAAGTTCGCAGCTAATTGGGAAGGACCCTTCGAAGTCACAGAAGTCTTCGATAGCGGCTACTGCAGCATACGAAGGTTGCACGGCACAACCTCAACTCCAAGCTCAGTCAACATGCGCTGGATCAAGAAGTACTATCCTTGACTTCTCTTATTTCATACGTTTTATGATAACGTTGCTTAATGTCTCATGTGGCTACGATATTCGCAATCTCCTCTCCCATATGAGAGGATTGTAATCCTATCTCTCCCATATGAGAATGCTATAATAAAAGAATTCTCCCAAATGAGAAGTTCATATTTCTAGCTGTTTATATCGCTCTATTTTATTTGTTATTGCTGTTAACAATGATTTATTCGCTGCAATATCAGCAAATACAAATGCGATCTTAATTGATCATCAAAGCCTATCTCTTACGATAGCAAATGCGATCTTAATTGATCATCAAAGCCTATCTCTTACGATAGCAGCAAATACAAACGCGATCTTAATTGATCATCAAAGCCTATCTCTTACGATAGCAGCAAATACAAACGCGATCTTAATCGATCATCAAAGCCTATCTCTTACGATAGCAAACGCGATCTTAATTGATCATCAAAGCCTATCTCTTACGATAGCATTCAACATAAACACGATCTTAATTGATCATCAAAGCCTATCTCTTACGATAGCAGCAAACACAAACGTGATCCTAATCGATCATCAAAGCCTATCTCTTACGATAGCAGCAAACGCAAACGTGATCTTAATTGATCATCAAAGCCTATCTCTTACGATAGCAAACGCGATCTTAATTGATCATCTAAAGCCCATCCCTTACGGTGGCAGCCAATGCAAATGCGATCTTAAGTGATCATCCAAAGCCTATCTCTCACGATAGCAGTCAACATAAACGCGATCTTAATTGATCATCTAAAGCCCATCCCTTACGATGGCAGCCAATGCAAATGCGATCTTAAGTGATCACCCAAAGCCTATCTCTCACGATAGCAGTCAACATAAACGCGATCTTAATTGATCATCTAAAGCCCATCCCTTACGGTGGCAGCCAATGCAAATGCGATCTTAAGTGATCATCCAAAGCCTATCTCTCACGATAGCAGTCAACATAAATACGATCTTAATTGATCATCTAAAGCCCATCCCTTACGATGGCAACCAATGCAAATGCGATCTTAAGTGATCATCCAAAGCCTATCTCCTACGATAGCAGCAAAATACAAAACGATCTCAATCGATTATCAAAATCCTATCTCTCATGATAGCGGTTTACGCAAGTGCGATCTTATATGATCTTTTTAAGCCGATCTCAATCGATCATCAAAATCCTATCTCTCACGATAGCGGTTTACACAAATGCGATCTTATATGATCTTCTCAAGCCTATCTGTCACGATAGCAATTTATACGCAAAGTGATTTTAGTTGATCACCCAAGCCCGTCTGCTACGAGGGCAATGTAACTGCAGAACCATCTTGCTAGATCTTCTAAAAGTCTATCAGCTGCGATAGCAATTCATGCGAGAAACTATCTCAAGCAATTCTCTAATAAAGCCTATCTTCTATGATAGCAATTCGCACCGCTCAATGATCTTAATTGATCTGTTAAAAAACTATCTGTTACGATAGCAAAGTTGTGAATGTGATCTCATACGATTTACAACGACCACTTGCAAGCCCATCCGTCAAGATGGCACAGCTGCGAAATTACGATCTCGAATGATCTAGCGAAACATCTGCGCATTGACGTCGCATATGTGAAATCATTACATGGCATTATGCAAGGCAAAACAAGCCGAAACGCATGCGAAATTGTATTTTGTTGCAAAGAAAGCAGATAATACAAAGGCTATATATCATTATGAGTCAAATGACTTACAATTTATCTATCTAGATAGCAGCTTACAAGCGAAAAGCTCGCATCTAACTACACAGCCAACATGGCTAACAATACATTCGAAAAATGGCTGGTAAGCCTGAGATGTGCCAAGGGAACTCTCGACTAAGAAAAGAGAGAATCCACCGGTCCTGACACCGGCAGCACAGCGCGCAAGTCTGCGGCCAAACATCTATAGCAAAAGGGATGCTGCCGCGAAGAGATCAACTCGCCATTCGCTACATCCCTAGCAGCAAGATCTGGGTGGATCTACGTCCAAAGATCTTAGGATCTGACGAGACCCCTGTCTGATCAAGATATGTACCAGAGGAACCACCTGTTCCGGCGTATGCAGTCGTGCAAAACAGGGGAAGCCGTCATTCCTCTGGTACTGGGTTCCTTGTCCTGATAGACAAGGGCATTGGCGAGCCTCCTGAGTTCAAGAACGAAGAGGCAAGAAACCCTCCTCCAGGGATGCTGGAGGAGAATTCCGCCGTTCATTACGAGACGGTAGCACGGTCACTTCGGCGCTGCACCTCGCCACGAGGCGGCCGGAAACATGACCTGCACACATAATACACGAAGAAATTTCTTCGAACACACATGAGGTATTATTTGCATCCTCTTTATGATGGTTATAAACAGCAATAAGCCTCATAAAGTGGATCTTGGAAACTATTTCTATAGCACAAAGCGCAAACTCAGGATTCAAAACTTGAAGTTGCCATGAATCAACGAAAAACAAGCGTTGAAGCCAGCAGTCGTAAGGACTCACGGCAAAGCACATGTTTGGGATGAAGAACCCAAATGGCAAAGACAGGGTTTATATAGACCCTGTAGAGACTCTTCGGTTGCCTAAGATGAGTCAGCAAAATTCAAAAAGAGGGTAAGTTCAATCACTTACGCCTTGAAAAGCGGTAACAATCAATTACCCTACTAAAGGCTACGACGATTCAGTTGCGTATCCTAATAAATGACGGATAGTCATGATTCGGATGGACTTCCCAACGGAAGCGTGCTTATCTGCCGAGAAATTAGCGCGAAAATCAAGCAGAAAATCAATTGCTGATGTCATAATTGGATATGCACAGAAATGTCCAATCAAATCCCGAAAAGGGCAAAACGGGCAAACTCATTGTTTGTTGTTAAAAAAAAAAGGGGAGAAACCCTAGCAACATTACATTAATGTTTCAAAACATTACATTAATGTCTCAGCCATTTTCCTGTTTTCTTTTCAAAATTCGAAAAGTCAAAACAAATTCTTGATTAAGGAGTCTTGGGGCCCGAACTGCTCGCTCAGCTTCTCCACTTGTTTCACTTCTTGCTTCAGTTGCTCGCACTTGGCATTCATTTCATGATACAGCTTCAAAGCTTCATCAACCTTTTGCTTTTGCTGCTCCACCTTCTGCATCTCAGCTGCGAGATTCTGGTGACCGAGATTCAAAGTTACAGCTGCGCGAATCAGTGTAACTCTATCTTTGAGGAATTTGAAACCAAGTCTGCCTTGGACTTTGAACAGGAGATTTTGGCACATGCCACACAGCAATTCAGCACTCTGGGCCGAAATGGTCGCAGGTGTAGCCGCAGACAGCTGCTCCAGTATCCAGATGGCTTCAGTAAGGAATAGCCTCCTGTCAAAAGGTCCGATCTCCAGAGATCTCACAAACGATCGGGGGTATCTGAGACGCATGCGAACCACCCAGTCTACATCGGTTTGCTTCAAACCTGAGACATCAAAAATGGTTATACTGTCAGAATTCGCAAGCAAATAATGCGACGTGCGAACGGTAAATCTTTACTTACCAGTGCCTTCCAGAATTTCATGAAGAGAAGGGATGCGGGCCACTGGGTTGTTCGAAGACTGCCCTCGCTCCATAGCTCTCCTATCAGCTGCGAGCTCCAACCTCTCATAGTCAGGAGGAAGAGTGTAGGCCGCACCAGCTGCGATTACATTCCCAACCTGCGAGCCCCAAATGCTCCACGCAGGAATAGGTGCTTCTGGCTCAGTCATCGCCGGAGGCGAAGGGACAGCCGAAGTCGCTGGGCGGAGGACACTCCCAGATGCGAAAATGTTAGCATCACTTGTCCTTTCTTCCTCACCACCGGTACGGACACCTTCGTCCATCGGCACAGCATCAGCTTCGACATCATCGGAGAGTTCGATGACATCCTCGAGATGCTCACTTGCGTGTCCAGCAGCTGCGACGGGCTTCTCGGTATGGGAGCTCGAAATTGGAACATGGGATGCAGAAGGCTGACTTCTCTGCTCCAGCTCAGGTTCCTCAGCATGACCTGCGATACCAAATGCGATAAAGTGAGGTAACTTGTGTTATAAGTTATTTCGCTGTCTTTACTAAAGCTAAGAATAAGCACCTCCACGCGAAGGTGGGATTGAGGTATCTTCATCGTACACTAGGGACGTGGAACCGTGCCCTATCAGTGTATCCTCACTAAGCAAATCTTTAAGAGAAGCGTGACCTGGGATGCGAGTAAACCAGTCATGATTTTACCTCAAGTGGCTACAGCCTAGTATGCGCATATCACTCAAAATAATTACCTGAGGGTTCTCCACATTTGCTTACCAACCAACGGCGAATGTCAGGCTTTGACACACCGTGCTTTAACGCACCCACAATTACATCTCTATAAGTAACTGCGAGATTGAAGATCTCACCTTTATCGCCACCTGCGATCTCTGCGAAGTCCGCTTGGACTTGCTCTAGCTCTGCTGCATCCTCTCCAGGAATCTCATCTTCCTCCTCCACATGAGGAGCCACTTCTTCGGGAAGCTCGTCTTCCTCGCCAACTGGACGCACTAAGTCGTCGACATGCTGCTCCTCGAGGCTCCGCTGTTTCACACGCTCGAGCTCCTCTTCCTCTCGCTGCCTTCTTCTTTCAGCAGCCTCCGCGGCTGTCTTCCGGGATTCAGCAAGAACATCCTCGCTTATGGGATCATCTGAAATGCCAGAATGGGCATCTCTCTTTTGCCTCTTGGCCACAAGGCCACCGACGGCTTCATCATCATCATCTGCGAATACATATTTGGTTCAAAGAAAAGAACTACAAAGAAGTCAAGATAAAGGGCAAGGAGATGCGACGGAAGTACCTCCTGATTCTTCCTCGCACATCACAACTGTTGCTTCTTCTTCATCACTTGCCTGGGGCTCCTGTCTCTCTTCCTCCTCTTGGTTGAATGGAACGAAAGTCTCAACTGCGAGATCTTTTCGCACTTTGCTGGGCATACGACCCTTGCCTTTGTCCTTGATGGAAAGGGACCTCACTGGGGGAGAAGCTGGAGCACTCCTAGGGGAAGAAATCGTAATTCCTTTCTGCCTAGGTCTCTTCACTCTCGGCGCCGCAGTCGCTGGAGGGGACGGGTCACCTCTAGGAGGAGACGGAGCCGGAGGGTTGTCTATCAGCGAGTCAGCAAAAGTGTTCATGACTCCGCGAACCTTTGTTTCGACCTCGGCATCCATCCTCCATGCTAGCCGGTACGACTCCCCCTTCCTTCTGGTGGCAACAATGGTGTCCACCAGCGATTTGGAGCGATCACCAGCTGCGAACCTCCGCACATGACACTGAACGATACAGAACGAAAAGCATCAGCGCGAGGAAATCAAAAGGCTCAAAGCACATAAGGAAATTGCTTACCTCAGCAAACGCCTTGCTATATTTGATGACCTGCGCGTCACCCTTCTTGATTGCGTCGACTTGCTCCTTCAGAATGAAATCGGGGCACAAATGATTCTCGCGGTCCCACAGCGAGTAGCAACCATACTCAGACTCGCTCAAACTGCAATTGGGGCGAAACGGAAAGGAGTTTCTTTTGATCAAGGGGGCCTTTCCTGGCTGCGCCGCCGCCTCCGTCTCAATCCTCGTTTGCTGGGCAACCCAGTATGCGATCCAGTTCTGGGAACAACCACCCTTGCGAGTTCCCGCAGGCTGCTCAAAGGGAAGATTGCTCATGAGGACCGTCTTACACTCCTTTGTCAGCAAACGCTTGTAGCACCCTCTGATAATAGACTGGGGCCAGATCGATGGGGCCACTGCATCAAAACCAAACTGAGGAGAGACCCGAGTGGGGTCAACATCCACTGTAAGCCTTTCATACCTTGGCGCGAGCTCACGAATATGCTCTGCAAGGGCAGGAAGGGAACCTCGCAGACACCAACAAAAGAACTCACGATAGCGCTCGTGGAAATGCGGCCCCTTTTCGAAGAGAAGGTCTTCTGACAAGACCATACCTTTGGAAGGGTATAGCTTTGGGAACCACCGCACATTCTCAACGCGTGTGGCATAGGGCCTGGCAGTAAACTCCTTTCGTTTGTCGCATATCAAACTCCAAGTACACTTGGTGTTGCTTGCTCCAAACCATCTCGCAGCCCTTCCGCTGTTGCGCGCTTCCGTCTCGCCTGGGGGACACCACTTCTCAAGTGGGAGGGGAGTTGGAGCATAAGACGGCCAGCGCTCGAAAACCCACATCGTCAAAAAGCTGATATTGACAAAGGTCAGAACATCGAGGCGGCCACGCGATTCCCTCATCGCCAGAACCAGCTGATCCAGCCTGTAATATAGCGTCCCCAGGACCAAGGGTCCGAGTGCGACTCTCTGGCCAAGAGCGAGCCTCACGGCAAGTGGCAGCACATGGTAGAAGACCCCGTCATGGGGGTGACCATCAATCAGATACCTCGACAACCAAGCACAGAGAAAGGCACAAAGGGTTAAGTGATAACCCTTGCCCTCTACGTAATTCTCGGCCTCCGGGTTCTCGCTCTGAAGCTTCTTAGTAATGCTGCTGTTCGCATAGTCTCGGAAGAAGTACTGCAACCACTTGTTCCAGGTATTCTTCGCAGACGTATCCACCAACTGCCAGTTCGGAAGAGGCTTTGTAGTGGTCCACCGAGTGGAGATTTTCTTTACCTCTGCTAGGCACTCCTCCATCTGCGCGTACAGGGCCATTTCAACAGATGTCCTCAGGTGACTCAAGGGGTCCACCTCACCCATGGGGGAAAGCTCATACAGCATCTGAACGTCCTCGAGCGTGGGGGCAGCCTCGAACTCCGCAAAATGAAACGTGTGAGTCGCGGGCGAATAACGGGACAGAAGGTCTAGAAGCATGGACTGATCCAGCTTCACGGCAGCACCCTTCATAGCACGGATAGCAAAGAAAATGCCGGCTTTATCAAGAGTCTCGGCGTGATGATCCAACACGTGGTCGATCCACTCATCCATATAGTCCAATTTCTGGACGAACGCTTGAGTAGAAATCGCAGTATACGGGAAGTGCCCGTTCTCGATCCCCAATCGGACTACATCCTCGGAACCAACCCACTCGAGCAGGGCTGAGCTAACTGGGCGAGTCAACGTCAGCAATTGCTCAACAGGAACAGGATCAGGCATCCTCTTCGCCTTCACCCTCGCATGATAAAAATCCTCCCCACCCAGAAAGGGGGCTTTACGCCACAGAGTCTGCGGAAGCTCCGGCATCTCTTCGTCTTCCTTGACGGGTCTGGTTACTCTTGTCTTGGCCATTCCTGCGAAAGGGCAAGAAAAAGGGGGGAGAAATACCACACCACACTTCAGTTTGAATTTTGGAATTTGAGATCTATGCAAACCAAAGCAAACAGTTCCGGTGCCGATTTCAGAAATTGGGGAGTTGATATTGTTGAAAGATTAAAACGAAGCGGGTTCAAAGATCAAAAGCCTCTTCACAAATTTCATGGATTTACAGATTCAACGCGATTCAAGGCAAACACTGGTATTTTAAATCAAAAGTAAACGAGGCCAACCTTGTTTCCTTGAAGCTTGCTTGGATATACACAATTGGAGAATACGATTTGCAGTTCTGAACTGGTGATTGATTATCTGGATCTGCTCTCGAAGATCTCCGGGTACCATTCACTTTAAGAGAAAGAAGTAATGCTTTGCAATAATGGGATACAAGGTATTTATCCAGAAGAATGAAGGGTTGCGTCCCTTCAGTAGTCGAATCGCAACCGTCACCGTCGTGTCGCGCAATCACAGGACGGGCTGACGTCACGCCTAAAACCCTAAAGGTCAGACGGCATGACTCTAGGGGTTTTAGGTCATAATGACACGCACGGGGGCTGAACCTACCCGTATTTGAATTGGTGTGTGGCGACGACGCGCATGTCGGTTTCCGCGCATGGAAGCCTATACAGCTATGAGCCTTCACGCGCAGAAAGGGGGCTAATGTAGATACTGCTTTATGACATGGCAGATCTAGGCCACGTGGCAACCATCCAGCACACCATATTGTGCTCCACACACACAGGATCACCAGCCGAGCTGATCCATGTGGGGGCTGCGAGACAGAGCCCTCGCATACCACTGCACGGGACCTGTAGGGACTTTGTGGTCTGGAGGCTAGAGTAAGCCCTGTCGCGTGCGAGCCAAGCCCGCGCGCGACCTTTAGTAACTGTTTTGAGAGATTTATGGCACGAGCTCCATAAACCCGGTCAATCCGGTCAAACCCGGTCAACCTCGTAACGGTTCCGGTACTCGCGCACCACGTGCTCTAACGGTTCCTATATACTCGGACGAACGTGCCGTTATGGTTAAGCCAATTAAGCCGCCATTAATGGGCGCATTAACCACACTACAACGGTCATGTTCTCCAGTATATATATCGTTAACCTTTCCATACAAAGGGGGACACACTGCCATACGCGGAAGCTCTGCCAAACCTCTGTCTCTCTCTCAGACATTGCTACTGACTTACTCTCTCCCTACACACACCCCTATTCTTCCTGTGCGATCCCTGATCCACTACGTACGGTGTACACGGAGGTCTCCCTGCCGGAATCTCTTGTGCACAAGGGTATATATTGTTTTTGATCTCTTACGAAGATTTGTCCGTATCGTTACGATACACGATACGATACAAGATACAAAATGTCCAAATCGATACACGATACGTATCATACTTTAACAACTTAGCGCATAACGACATCAGAAATCTGATTAGGTGTCATTCATTAGGATATGTAACCTCCACAATTGAAAATCAAGAGTTAAAAGGTGGGGAAATAAATATAACAGAATAAACATTCACACACGAAGGTGACGAGAAGGAAGGGACTTGGAGCAAAGTAGACATCAGAACAAGAACAAAGCTCCCCACATAGTGCATGTTTAATTCGACATGGAATTTACCTCATGGGCAAGTTAGTTTCAATCCCACAACTCCACAAGTAGGTAAAATATGTCTCTGAAATAGTCCAGAGGTACGAGAATCACTCTAGTAAAAACTATACAACAAGTATTCTGGTTATTAACTCCCATTACTCACCAGCATGTCATCAATCACTAAAGAGTAATGAAAGGGTGAAAGTGATTCTGTTTGAGACAGAGTCAGGGAATGACGACGCGTATCAAAATATTGGCAGTCCATCAGTGTGGGATGTCCATGTCTATTACGCTTACAAATATTCAACCAAGCACTTTAAAAGAAATTGTATTGCAATATTGACTTCCAAAGATGGCCAGCTTTGTGGACGATGGTGCAATAGGAAGTAACAAATCTTTATATGTAGAGTGTGGAAAGATATACCAAATTGCTGACATAAGTTCCAACCTTCACTCAGTTTCAGGGTAAAATTAGGAAACATAAACGGTTTTTAGAAGCATGATTGATGTAGTAAGACCCCACTCTTTGGAGCTTTCACCACTCTTTTAGAGCTTTTACAAATGTAAAATGAGTAAGGGCCTCGCAACTAATGACAGGGAAGTTTGATGGGAAATATATTTCTGGGAGAGAATTCAACAATCAGAAGATTAAGCTCTTAAAAGTAACAACCCTAATACATATGGTAAATTTTGCTGTGTGATTCACACATAAGGGGATACATAGGACTACCTGATAAGCCATTCTTTTTGGCTACTTCTGGGCCATATGAGTTCTACATTCCCTTACAGAACAATTCGAGAAATTGGGGCTTCAGAAAATGTGACATTTTTCATATGGGGAGCAAAGCATGAGAAAGGTCTGACCATTGACGACATTAATTTTTTGCATAACTGCATTGTAAATGGGACTTCGTTTTGTGTGTGAAAAATAACAGGTACCAACAAATCAGCCACTTAATCCTAGTAAACTTACTGAATCTCTTTGACATCAATAATTATTATACTCAATTATAGATATGCCAATATTGCTCAATTATCACCTCCCTGTCGGGCTTATCCTAATACATTTATGAAGTATTTGAGAGCGCAGGTAGAATTTCTAAAAGGGGTTTCATAAAGTTGAGAATTCATGCAATAGAAAACAAAGTCTAACGTATCATTCCTCACTAATTCATATAAATCTACGAAAAAGAGCGGCAAGCTATATTGATGATTCTTTTGATAGAAAGATATAATCAATAGAGGGTGTAGCAGTTCTGTTAGTTGCCAAGTTCAAATGAAGAGCACTACAATAAGTCGAAATATCTAGTTAGTAGGCACAATCGACAAGCTAGATGCTTGTGTGAGTCTGCTGCAACTGCTAAAATGCAAGGGATCAAAACATGGTATATAGAAGAAGTCCACAGTTTTTCATCATAAAGCTAACGATGTTGAATGATAGAGTGACTTCTTCGGAACTGTTTGGAAATAAGGAGGCCCCAGTCCTGAGATACCAGTGTGGATGCCAGGTTTCTTTGAGAGGGAACAGGACTCAATCTAATGTTTTGCTGCATACTCAAGTTCTAGAATGTCCAGTGAGTTGCCTTTCTCGAAAGGTCAAATAATACAATTAAAGGGAACTTCCTTTCAATAAGACAAGGCACATGTTATGACTGTGATGTCCTCAGTTGGATCTATATATGATCCCATGTGAAATATTAGCAACTAAATAGACAACCATAAAACGCGGACGATTTAAGCAATGATGGGAACAAAAACATAACGAAAGAAATTTTAATCACCTGTTTGGGCAACTCCCGCTTCAGTACTCCAAGTTGGGTGTTTCCCTCGCAAACATTTCCCAATTTATCTTGGAACTGTATCGCCATCTGGGTAATATCCCCTTCCACAACCTCACATACAACCTCTTTGGTATTCAAATTCCCGAAATTCACAACCTGCGCGCATGCATATCCTTCATCGTGGTACCATTGCTGAACACGGTCCCTGATCCTTCTGCAATGTCCGGGCACTCACCTTACCTTGATCCCTCAACATTTGTAACACCTCCCTGTTCACCGACTCCGGTAACAGACATGGCCTGGACCTTTCGATTCTCCTCCTATAATCCTTCTCTTGACTCCTCATAAACTCAATCTTCTCCTTCTCAGTCATGTCCGGGTCCATTTCAATTTGCTTCGTCTGCGGCATGAGACCCACATTGATACACCTAAATCTCTCAGCTGATTGCCATGTACTCTCAGTGAATGGTATAGTGATCCCAATTGTCCCATCTGGGTTAGTCTTGGCTTCCAGATCAACCTTCTCAAACATCCCACAAGTGGCTAGTGTCTCCAATTCCTTCTGTAGCTGAGCTTTGGTGTATACACCACCAGGACGGAGAGAAACCATCTCGAAAAACGAGTCCTCGGTGCCGACGGACGCCGCTTGACGGCGGTCAAAGAAGACGATGCCGGAGAGTTTGTACTTCTTAAAGCCACTGAGCTTGTTGAGCTGAACCACAATGTTGGCAGGTAAGCTGTGGGAGTCCCATTCCTGAGATTGGGACTCATCGTCCTTGGCAATTGCGGAAGGAGAAAATAACCTAGACCAGAATCCACCGTTTCGTCCTCCACCACCTCCGCCGCCTCCACCACCCCCGCTTCCGCCATTGCCGCCGCCGCCGATGAATGAAGGGGCATTGGAAGATAGGTGGAAGAGGGTAGCTGCGGCGATAGATGCCCCAATGGATTTGGTGAGGGAGAAAAAGGGTCTTTGAGACTGAGGCTTGGAGGGTTTAGGGTTTTGATGGGAGGAGAGGCTGCATTTCAAGGCGGTGGGGAAGAGAATGGTGGAGGTGTTGTTGGCAGTGACAGTTGGGGGTATTCTGCGTCTGGATGTTAGGAAAGGAGTGTTGAGAGTAAGGAGTTGGCCGGAGAAGGCCATTGGCGAGAAGGGAGGAAGAACGAACGGATAGAGATTAAAAGACAAAACTACCCTTAAAATTTTAGGAAAGTACCCACAATAAATACAATTCCTTCCCTCCTCCTCCTCCCAATTTCCTAACCCTAGCCTCCCTTTCTCTTCTTTCACGTTACCTCTTCCCAAATCAGCAGCCTTCCTCCCTCTCTCTTCTTTCAGTTTCTTTCCGTCATTCTCCCTTCTCCTCCAACACTCTACCTTACTAGAACCGAACGCGGCTGACCTCGACATAGACCGAACGGCCTCTACTGGAACCGAAGGCCTCCATAGACCGAACGGCCTCCACTAGATCCGACCTCGACAGCGGCGGCGGCGGCGAATGAAAGGCCTCAACCCAGATCACTGTCTACGGCTGAAACAACTTTCTTGCGGCCATGGTTGTTGTTGTTAAGGTCTGTTCTTGATCGGAATCTGCAGAGAAGGCCGATGGGTTCTGTTGGGTCAGAATTGAAGGAGCTACTGGAACAGGTCTGATCCCTCTCCCTCACCCCTCTCTCTCACGAATCTGAAGGAGGAGGAACTGAAGGAGAAACATGAGTAGGAGGTGGTGGTGGTAGTAGGTGGAATTAGAGAAGAGCTTTTTGCTTTGTGTGTGGTTCGAATTGGTGGCTGAAATAAGTATCTACTGGCTCGAATTGGTGGTTCTAATTGGAATCAGAGAACTCTCTACCCTCGGTCTGGGATCCATCATGTAAAGACTCCATCTTTTCTCTTTGTAAATTGGGTTTGATTTTCAGTTATGGGTTTATGTTCAAATTGTAGAAGACGATTAGTTCTTTGGCTAGCACCGCAATTCACAGTGGTTCTTGATCGTGGTCGAGGGTGGATGTTGGTTTGATGGAATTGGTTCTAGTCTGGGTTTGATGGAATTTTCCTGCGGTCCAGTTCTGCTGCTATGTGTTTGGGAGAATGACAGGTGATTTTAGTCGGGTTTAGGTGGGTGAAAGGAGGTCAAGTGATGTTGTGGTTCTTGGTTGGTTTAGGCTCTGTTTTGTGTGGAGTTTTGGGTGGTTATTTTGGTAATATGCTGGTGTTAGGGAGGTAGTTTCAGGGGTGTTATTGCTTATGGTGATGGTTATTTTGGTTGTTTGGTGGTTAATTCATTGTATGTGGAGTTAATTGGAGATGGTGGTCTGATTGTTTAATTGGTAGGCTGTGGATGACAATGGTGGGTGTGATGTTCAGGTGGTTGGAGGGGTTGTGGCTAAATCTGGTGGCGGCATAGGTGGTGGCGGCATAGGTCGTGGCCAAGAACACCTAGAAAACTAAGAACCAAGAACAAAATAAACACAAAAAGGGCAAAATGGTCATAAAAAATGTCAAATTGCACCCCCCTCTCAACTGATATCGACAGAAGGGTGGTATTTGTCCAACGTCCGTTACTGACAGGGGGCTTTTTGTCTCTGACATGGGTAGTTTTTGTATATCCCCAAACAACAGGATTGTTTTTGTATATAACCCAAACTACGAGGGTGCAAAATGTCTTTAACCCATAAAAATAACCACTAATTATTTGTAATTAATTTTTCATAAGAAATCAAAATCGTAAAGGTATTTATTGGGGTTAGCCTTGCCACGTGGCATGCATACATGGTGGGACACGCCAACCAGTTTTTGAAAAACATTCAAAAATTGGTGTGTTTCATCTGACTAATGCACGTTTGTCAGAAACTGATTGGCGTGTCCTATCATGTAGGCATGCCACATGGTGGGACAAGCCGCAATGAATACTTTCTCATATGTATAACCTTTCCCTTTCTCTCTCTATTCCACCCACACTTGCAAATCGAACGGTTGTTGCTCTCCCTCTCTCTCAAACTCTATGAGTCCTTCATCTCCTTCATATTCTTCATCAGTGGTGTACTCATCCAACACGAGCAACACTACCATCTCCTCCCTGACTCCCTCCATCTACACCATCACTCCCTCTACCGCCACTAACCTCTCCATGGCCACTGCCACTCCAACTATCACACCCACCGCTAGTGACCTCCACATGGCGACCAGCACTCCAACTAGCACCAGTGGTTCTCTCCCACCAGCACCCTCTATTCATTCTCCTAGACATGTTTGAAAAAACCCATAAACCCCTTCCTCATTGAATCTGAACAGGTTGTGTTCAATTTTGATATTGTGATTTGTCGACGAAAGGGGATCTGAAACCATCGACTATAGATCTTTTTTGTCGACAAAGGAGATCTTGGACCAGATTCGTCGTCGAATGAGATCCAAAATTGGAGTTGTCGACGAAATAGGACATGTCCAAACATTAGGCTCCTTCGTCGACGAAACAGGTTAAAAGGCATTGGTGTTGTTATTCGAATCGTTGACAAATGAGGTTGTTGATACTCGTTCGTCGGCGAATTGGTGTTTTGGTACTCATTCGTCGACGAATGGCCACCAAAACCTCTCATTCATCAAATAGGGTGGTTGGAACTTAGTCTTTGATGAATGGGAGGTTTTGATGCTCGGCGAATGAGTAACAAAACACCAATTCGTCGACGAATAATACCAAGACAATGACGAATTGATTTGAACAATGATGAATTAACTTGAACAGTGACGAGTAACTTGAACAATGGCGAATAAGTCTATTACAGTGACAAATCTGACTTTGAACAATGATGAATTAACCTAAACAATGACGAATAAGTTCATTACAGTGACGAGTTTGACTTGAACATTGACAAATTAACTTGAACAATGATGAAGTAGCTTGAACGATGACGAATAAAACGATTAGAAAAAATGGCGAATAAGACCATTATAGTGACGAATCTTGAGACAGAAGTATGACAAATCAGTTAGAACTTGAAGAAAATCTATGACTAATAAACATGAACTGTGTTATTTAATAAAATGAACTTGTTTATTTGATTATTTAAAGAACGTGAACTTGTAAAATGGTGTCTAATCAGTATGGTGTTATGTTCGCTCGTGGTAATTTCGGTGTTAGCCTTGATGGTGTACCCGATCCCGTGCATGACGGTGACATTCAAAGATCCAACATCACAATACCCATTCACCCTGGGTTAATATGTTGAAGCATTGAAGAGGGTGCGGGAAGATGCGAGAGATTTGATAAATAAGAACTTCCTAATTTGAAGTAGATATTGGACATAATAGAACATAATTGGCCCAACCAAATATGAACATATTTATGCATTCGAAGATGAACTGTGACGATCATTAGGACGAGTTGTGGTTCAAGGTTAACAGTTTACTTGTGCATTTGGGGATGCAGGAGTTTGTGTTGGTGTTAGGACTAGGTATGGATCTTGGTGAACAAATTGAGAAGTCTGTCACTGTGAATGAAAATAATAACGACCGGATCATGAAGCTAATCCCAAAACATAAGATACCTAACGACATCAAGATTGAGATGGTTGAAAACATGTTGGATGCATGGTTAACTGCGTATAAGTATGTTCTGCTAGACAAGGGGACATTATTAAACTACACAAGGCTTCTGATGGTGTCCTTGTTGGGCGCGACTTACGTGTACCAAAGCAACAATCATGTCGTTCCTTGGAGCCTATTTGGGTTGTTAGGGGACTTGGATTATGCAAACAACTTTGTGTGGGGTTCGTTAATCGGGCACGATTTTCTGAAGATACTGAGGTACAAGGCGTGGCTTTGTTGGATACTGAGGTACAAGATAGTGGCAGGCTTAATTATAACATGATTGTATTCCCCACATCTTACTTTGTTGGATGTGCGAGGCGTTTCCTCATATCAGAGCTTTCTTGGGGAAAAGAACCATAGGGATCTCAAGGCACGCCTCCCAGCATGGGAATGGAAAGATTTCAACCAGGACTACTCTTATGCCATTAATGAGTGGAAATAAGGTTGATAGATTAGTGTCGACACGTGTGCCCACAAACTCGGAGAAGCAGGAATGGTAGTAGGGCTCTTTCATCGTGTATAGAGGCAAACCCATTGGAGCTGTTGCACGAAAATGGACCAATAAGTTTAAGGTTAACTGCTTTGTGAATCAAGATGGAACCACAATCTGTATAGCTATTTCTAGGACTCCAAAAAACTCAAAAAAAAAATACTACAACACCTGAGGGCATTCGAAGGAAGAAGCAGAAGACACGAAAGAAAAGACAGATGGTTCCTATGAAGATTAGGCACCGACCCCCGTTGCACAGGCACATGTTGGTAGAAAGAAAAATCAGTAAACAACAAGGGTGGCTTAGACTACTGCAAATTCATGGGGTTTAATGACGATCGGGCATCCGTCATCCAAGAAGCCTCTGTTGCCAATGCAATTGACACAATTGTGGTTACTATTGCTCCCATTATCCAAGAAGTCATTAATCCTGCTCATGCTAATCCTGCTCCTGCAATCCAGACATATATTTTTGAGGCATTCAAAGAATGATTAAGATGACGGAGTATGGTACTAGTTTAATTAATACGAAGGTGTAGGACCTATCAAAAAGGGTGGAGACATCAGTGAGTTTTTGGCTAAGGTTTACACAGTTCAGCAACATGTGGATTAACAAGCTGGGGGATGCGGCCAATGCCATTTCTAAGGAGACTCCTTTGAGAAGGTCTCTTAGATAGTGTAATCATGTATTTAAATTGTTTATTCTTGGAACTTAATGTTGTGAGTGTGTTTGCTAATAATGTGTCATATGTTAATTATTGATAGGATGCATAGCAAGTTGGGGGAGGACCCATCCAAGTTGGGTAAGTATCCGCTCAATGTGAATGTCCAATACAACTCTTTGAGGAAAACAAAATCAATAAACTCGAAGGCTCAAGAAAAAGGGGAGAAGAAGAAAAATTGTAAGTAGTTGATAGCGATTAGTGGGACGATTTAGAGTTTTATGGGTACCCTGACGAGGGGGCTGTGGTAGAAGAAGTAGGATAAGTAGGGACTTCAGAGACTCCGGTGGAGAAAGAACGATGGGTACCCTTCTTCGAAGCTGCTAAACGCACGGACCGAGAAGAGTATTGGACCACTGAATCAATTTACAACGACATGTGTCAGGATACAGTCTTCGGTCGGGATTATCTTATTCAAGATTACCGCCGCGGATGAAAGAAAGGGAATTTGAAGATAGGTGGAAGAGGATAGTTGCGGTGCCAGATGCCCCAATGGATTTGGTGAGGGAGAAAAAGGGTCTTCGAAACTGAGACTTGAAGGGTTTACGGTTTTGATGGGAAGAAATGTGTGTACGAGAGAATCTTGCAGAGAGAATTCAATATACACCAAGAGTAGGGAATAGAAAGAACACTGGAAGAGTAGGGTTGTGTGTAGGGAGAGAGTAAGACAATAGCACTGTATGACAGAGAGACAAGATTTTGGCAGAGCTTCCGCATATCTCAGGTGATTCGCCCTTGTATGGAAGGGTTAACGATCCTATATATAACGGAGAATGTGACCGTTGTAGTGGGTTAATGCACCCATTAATGGCGGCTTAATTAGCTTAACCACAACGACACGTTCGTCCGCGTATATAGGGACCGTTACGACACGTTCGTCCGCGTATACCGGAACCGTTATAAGGTTGACCGGGTTTATGGAGCTCGTGCCATAAATCTCTCAAAGAACTTACTAAGGTCGCGCGCGGGCTTGGTTGTCGCTCGCGCGCGACAGGACTTACTCTAGCCTCCAAACCACTAAGTCTCTACAAGTCCCGTTTGGTGGTATGCAAGAGCCCTGTCTCGCAGCCCCCACGTGGATCAGCGCGGGTGGTGATCCAGTGTGTGTGGAGCACAGCTAGGTGTGCTGGACGATCGCCACGTGGCTAAGATCTGCCTGTCTAGAAAGCACTATCTACATTAGCCCCCTTTCTGCGCGTGAAGACGCATAGCCGGATAGGCTTCAATGCGCAGGAACCAATGTACACGTTGCCGCCACGCACCAATTCAAATACACGCAAATTCAGCCCCCGTGCGTGCCATTATGACCTAAAATCCCTAGAGTCGTGCCGTCTGTTCTTTTAGGGTTTTAGGCGTGACGTCAGCTTGTCCTGTGATTGCGCGATTCGACGGTGACGGTTGCGATTCGACTACTGAAAGGACGCGACTCCTCATTGTTTTTGGATAAATACTATGTGCCCTCCATTGTTGCAAAGCATCACTTCCCTCTCTAAAGTGAATGATATCGGGAAGCCTTCAAGAGCAGATTGAAGTGATCAATCATCAGTTCTTCCTTGTCAATCGTCTCCTTCAACTTGCTTCATCCTTACCAAAACAAGGTTGGCTTTGCTCAATTCCATTTAATGTACTCAAATATTCTTTGAACTGTCTTGGATCTGTAAACCCATAGTTATTTGGGATATGTCGTTCGATGAGAACTGCAAAAGAGGCCCTTTTCTTAACCCAGAAATTCTGAAATTCATGGATGAGTGGATCGACCATGTATTGACCATATACTGAAATCCAATGTAGAACTTCTGAAATTCTGAGCAATATAAACGAATTCTGAACTTCTAAACCCAGAATTGACCCCGGACTGTTCATCTTCTTTTGACAAAACACAATTGCTTCTTGAAATTCAAACTGAAAGTGTGTATATTTCTCCCCCCTTTTTTCTTGCTCTTCCGCAGGAATGGCCAAGAAAAAAGGATCCAAACCCATTAAAGAGGCCGAAGAAATACCTGATCTTTCCCAAACCTTGTGGCGGAAAGCCCCCTATTTGGGTGGAAAAGATTTCTATCATGCGAGGGTTAAGGTGAAGAATCTACCGGCTCCTGTCTCCTCCGGAGAATTGCGGACATTGACCCCGCCTGTTAATGCAGCCATGCTAGAGTTAATCGACTCCAAGGATGGGATTAGGTTGGGAGTTGAAAATGGGTTTTTCCCCCATACCGCAATTTCTATCCAGGCATTTGTCCAAAAATTGGACTTCATGGATAAGTGGATCGACCATGTATTGACCCACCATGCCATCGCATAGAACAATGCTGGCATTTATTTCGCAGTTCGTGCTATGAAGGGTGCTGCCGTGAAGTTGGATCTGTCCATGCTTCTAAACCTTCTCTCTCGCTATTCACCTGTGACTCATACCTTCCATTTTGCTGAGTTCGAGGCTGCTCCCACTTTGGAGGATGTGAACATGCTGTATGACCTTTCTCCCATTGGTGAAGTGGATCCTCTGAGCCCTTTGAGGACTGATCCAGAACTTGCTCTGTACAAGCAGATGGAGGAATGCTTGTCCGAAGTAAAGAAGATCTCCACTCGGCGGACATCTACGAAAGTTCTTCCCGACTGGCAGCTTGTGGATACATCTGCGAAGAACACCTGAGGCAAATGGGTGCAGTACTTCTTTCCCGACTATGCGAATAGTAGTATTACCAAGAAACTTCTGAACAAGAACCCAAATGCGAACAATTATGTCAATGGGAAAGGATACCACTTAACCTTGTGCGACTTCCTCTGTGCCTGGCTGTCGAGGTATCTGATCGATGGTCATCCTCATGATGGTGTTTTCTATCATGTCCTTCCCCTTGCTGACAAGTTGGCTCTCGGCCAAAGAGTCGCACTTGGGCCTCTGGTCTTGGGCACTTTATACCATAGGCTGGACCAATTGGTAGTGGCGATCAAGGACTCTCGCGGTCGCCTTGATGTGCTGACTTATGTTAACATCGCATTCCTGACCATGTGGGTTTTTGAGTGATGGCCCTCCTATGCTCCTGTTCCTTCTAGGCCCAACAAGTGGTGTGTCCCTGGTGCGGAGGATGAACTTTCCAGTGGAAGAGCTGCTCGATGGTTCAGAACCAGTCTTCCCAAGTGTACCAGGAGCCTGATATGCGATGACCGGAGCAAGTTTACGGCTAGGCCCTATGCCACGCGTATTGAGAATGTGCGATGGTTCCCGAAGCTGTATCCCACCAAATCTCTTGCTTTCTCAGGAGAGCTCCTTTTCGAGGGTCATGAGCGCTTTCATGAGCGCTATCGCGAATTCTTCTGTTGGTATTTAAGGGGTTCTCTCCCTACTCTTGCTGAGTATGTCCCTGAACTTACTTCTAGGTATGAAAGGATCACAGTCGATGTTGATCCAACTCGCGTTTCTCCCCAGTTTGGCTATGATGCAGTGGCGCCTTCCGTTTGGCCTAGATCAATTGTAAGAGGCTGCTATAAGCGACTGTTGTCTGGCGAGTGCCAAACGATCTATCGGAGCAACTTGCCCTTCGTTCAACCCTCAGGTGGCCGTGTAGGTCGCCTCTCCAAAAATTGGGTTGCTTAGTGGACTACTCAGCAGGCCAGGTTCGAGACGCAGTCGGCTCCTCAGCCCAGCAGAGCTCCTATAATCAAGAGGAATTCCTTCCCATTCCATCCTAAATGCAGCTTGGATGACTCCGAGTATGGCTGCTACTCCTTGCTGGATCACGACAATCATTTGTGCCCATCCACCATTCTTGAGGAGAAGATGACCGCTGTCAGGGATGGTGCTTCGCATGTCATCAAATACAGCGAAGATTTTGCCAAGGTAAACAATTTCCTTTGTGCATGTTAAATCTTTTTCCTTAGATGTATTGAAACTTATTCTCCATTTTCTGTTTTAGTGCTTTCTGAGGAGGTTTGCTTCTGGGGAGCGCTCCAAGTCGCTGATCAACACTATTGTTGCTGCGAGAAGGCAGGGCGAGAAAATTCTACTATCAATGGGAATGGCTCCCGCAGTCGAGGCTCGGATTCGCGAGGTAATGGATGCATTACAATCTTTCCTCCCAGGAGTGCCCCGACTTCATCTCCTGCAAAGTCTCTTGTTTCTAAGGACAAAGGCAAAGGTCGCATGCCAAGCAAAGCGCGGAAAGAACTCGCAGTTGAGTCCTTCATCCCTTTTGGTCAGGAAGAAGAGGAAGAGGAAGTCGAGGAAAGAGAATTAAGGGGAAGAGATGATGAAGAAGAAAGAGGCGAAAGTGAAAGAGAAGAAGAAAGAGGTGAGATACAAGAGGAAGATTCGGAAGGTATCTCAAACGAACTTATCTTCTCGGTACCTTAGCTCTTGAAATATTTATTGAACAGTTTGTTCTTTCGCAGATGATGACACAGAGACCATAAGCGGTCTCCCGGCCAAGAAGCAGAAGAAAACCAAGGGTTCTCACTCTGGCGCCCCCAGCGAAGCCATAGATGAGGATATCATGGCTGAGTCTGAAAGGACGGCTGCGGAAGCCGCAGAGAGAAGAGGGAAGCGAGAAGAAGATGAGATCGATCTCATAAAGAGGAGAAGTTTGGAAGAGCAACATGTGGATGACTTGGTGGAGCAATCTGACGATTTGGATGCGGCTGCTTTGGAACAATCTCAAGCAGACTTTTAGGAAATCGCAGGTGGTAAACAAGGTGAGATTTTTAACCTTGATGTGACTTACCAAGAAGTGATTACTGGTGCGTTAAAGCATGGCTTATCAAAAGCTGATATTCGCCGATGGCTAGTAAGCAAGTGTGGTGAACCCTCAGGTAATCATTCAAGCAATGTCTGTAAACTAGGCTTAGTAACCCAATCATCATCGTGACAAGTTTCTTCGCACCCCAGGTCACACTCACCTTAAAGATGTGCTTAATGAAGATACCCTAGTAGGATATGGTGTCGCGTCTTTAGCATATGATGAAGGTGCTGCAATCCCACCTACGTGTGGAGGTGCTTGCTCTTGATCTATCAAAATAACAGAGCACCGTAATTACAAGTTACCTCACATTTTCCTATCTTGTATCGCAGGCGATGCTAATGAGGACATGCCGGAACAAAGAAGTCAGCCCCCTGCATCTTATGCTCCAGAGCGAAGCTCTCATGTTGAGAAGCCTGTCGCAGCTGCTGAGTATGCAGGAGAGCCTTTGGAGGACAACATCGAGGTCTCTGATGATATCGAAGCTGACACCGTGCTGATGGAAGAAAATGCTGATGCTGCAGTTGAGGAAATGGGAACAGATGATGCTGGAGCCTCAGATCGTGAAAATGAGCAGGTCGTGGAAGACATAGCATCACATGCAAATGTTGATGTTCAAATGAATGCTCCCGAATCGCAAGAGCCCCTCGCAGCCGAAGAGGTTCCCGGGCGGGCGGGCGCTCCTACTTCTGCCATTCCTTCAACATAGGTGGAGCTTCCAGAGGTTCCCCAAGCATGGAGTTTTTGGAGCTCGCAAGTTGGAGCTGCTGTCGTACCTGTTGAGGCCTATACTCTCCCTGCCAACTATGATGAGCTTGAGCTTGCGGCAGACAGACGAGCAATGGAGCGAGGACAGACTTCAGCTTTCCCAGCAATGCGCATCCCCTCTCTGCGTGAAATCCTGGATGGGACTGGTATGTTACCATTTTTCGTATTCTACATCCTTGTTTTAAAGTTTTCACGCTCTAAACTTGAATCAACTTTATCAGGATTGAAGCAAGCTGATGTGGACTGGCTGATTCAGATGCGCCTCTCATACCCCTGGTCATTCGCGAGATCTCTAGAGATAGGGCCGTATGACAGGAGGCTTTTCTTGACCGAAGCCATCTGGATTTTGGAGCAGCTGTCTGTGGCCACTCCTGCGACCATTTCTCCTCATAGTGGGCAGCTGCTTTTCAGCACATGCCAAGGGCTTCAAGCTAAAGTTCAAGGCAAGCTGGGCTTCGGGTATCTTCTCAACAGGATCACCCAAATTCGCGCAGCTGTGAATTTGAAACGCAGTTTCCACAACCTCGCAGCTGAGAGACGGAAGGTAGACGAACAAAGGCAAAAGGCTGAAGAAGCTGTCAGCCTCTTCCATGAGATGAACGCCAAGTACGAGCAGCTGAAGCGAGAAGTGGACGAAGTAAGAGAGACATCGCTCTCGTTTTCTCCAGAAGACCCGTTGATCAAGGACTTATTTTGAGAAACAAATATTATTTGTTTGAAACAAAAATATTATTGTAATGCTGCTAGGGTTTTCTCCCCCCTTTTTTTTTATCTAGAACTTTCATGTCCCATTTTGCCCTTTCGGGGATTTGCTCAAATATTTTGGTACGTATCAATTATGACGTCACATGGCGACGTATCTGCCTTGATTTTTGCGCTAACGATTTATTAGATAAGCACGATTTCCTTGGGAAGCCCATCCTTATTATGACCTTCCGTCATTAATTAGGGCGCGCCGCCGAATCGTCATAGCCTTTAGTAGGGTAATTGAATTTTACCTCTTTTGAGACGTAAGTAATTGATTCTTACCCCTTTTCCAAGCTTTGCTGACTCAGTTAGGGAACTGAAGAGTTCCGTAGAGTCTATATAAACCCTGTCTCTTGCTGCTTGGGTTCTTCATCCCAAAATGTGGCTTGCCATGAGTCCTTACGACTGCTGGCTTCAATGCTTGTCTTTTGTTGATTCATGGCAATTTCAAGTTGTGAAACCTGAGTTTATGCCTTGTGCCATAGAAATAGCTCCCCATATCTTCTTTATGAAGCTTACTGATCTTCATGACCAATGTGGAGAAGATATACATAATACCTCAGGTTTGTTCGAAGATTCTTCTTCGTATATTATGTTTGCAGGTCGTATCTCCGGCTGCCTTCCGGCGAGGTGCAGTTCTGTACTGACCTTTTTACCAACTCGTAATTAATGGAGTGTTTCTCCTCTATCTTTCCTATAGGAGAAATATTTGCCTCCACGTTCTTGAATTAGAGGTGACGAGCCATGGCGCTCGTCTCCGTGGACAATAAGCTTTCTGCCCCAGGAGTTGTTCTCCACTTGTTCTTCACCGCCGCATCCGTCTGGGCATGGGGTTCATCCGGCACATCTCTTGGGCAGAAGACCAGTCAAGAGCCTTGTTCAAATCTGGGACCTCGACGATAGCGTCGCATAGCTTTTATTAGAATTTGTAGGCCGTTCATTTTACAGCAAGACTTTTCTTGCTATAAACTTTTGCTTGTAAGCTGCTATGTTGCATAGATTTTGTTAGGGCCAGTAGGCCGATCGTTTTATAGTAAGAATTTCCTTACTATGAGCTTTTGCTTGTAAGCTGCTATCTAGACAGATAAATTGTAAGTCATTCTGACTGTTAATGAAATACACTTTAGTATCTGTTGTTCTTGTTTGATACAACAAATTGTAATATCGCATGCGTATTGGGTATAAAACAAGTTATGTTTCTTTCGCATTTTGCATTTGGATACTTGCCTGAATAATTCTTTTATTTCAAGCTTGATAAATTTTGCATTCACGCAGGGTGTTGCTGCCATAGCTTGCTATCTAAGCAGATAGGCTCGCAGACCAGTTAAGATCATGCATCATGGCTGCTATCTGGGCAGATAAGCTTTTAGATTACTTAAGATCGTCTTTGAACATTGCTGCTATCTCGGAAGATAGGCTTCGGATGGCATAGGATCATACATTAGGGCTGCTATCTGGGCAGATAGGCTTCTAGATCACTTAAGATCGTATTTGAACATCGCTGCTATCTCGGCAGATAGGCTTTTAGATCACTTAAGATCGCATTCGAATATTGCTGCTATCTCGGCAGATAGGCTTTGGGATCACTTAAGATCGCATTTGAATAGTGCTGCTATCTCAGCAGATAGGCTTTGTGATCACTTAAGATCGTGTTTGAATATCGCTGCTATCTCAGCGAATAAGCTTTTATTGTAAATAAGCAGAGAAGTAAATAAAGCGATAAAGGACAACCAAAGTAATAAAATTCTTCACATTTGGGAGAATTCTTTTATTATAAGCACCCTCATATGGGAGAGGCAAAATTACAAGTCCCTCATATGGGAGAGGCAAGATTACAAATCCCTCATATGGGAGGAACGACGCATGAGTCTATCAGAATACTAGACGTAAATAGACATTATAATCCGATGTATGTAAAGAGAGAGGTTAGGGATAATACTTTTTAATCCAGCGCATATTGACTGAGCTTGGGGTTGTGGCAGTCCCATGAAGCCTTTGTATTTTGCAGTAACCACTGTCAAAGACTTCTTTAACTTCGAATGGTCCTTCCCAGTTAGCTGCGAATTTTGGATGGGCTGCCTCCCTCATGCAATGATCTGAGGCGCGCAAAACCAGGTCCCCAACCGCGAAGTCTCGATGTTGGACTTTTTTGTTGTATGCGCGAGCGATACTCTCCTTGTACCGTTTGTTAGCCCGCTTGGCTTGCTCTCGCTTTTCCTCCAATAAAATCAAGTCATGGTCGCGCTGATTGTCATATAATGCATGAAAGGCCAATCTCTCAGAGTTGATTTTCACCTCCGCCGGTACAACAGCTTCAGCTCCATAACATAGAAGGAACGGGGAGACTCATGTGGGAGTCCTCGACGAAGTCCGATACGCCCATAATGCTATGTTCAAAGAATCGGCCTATTTCTTGTGATCGTCTACGACCATCTTGCTCAAGATTCTTAGCAGTGTCTTGGTTGCTTCTTCTTGCCCATTCCCTTTTGGATAATAAGGAGTGGAACAGCCCTGCCTTATGTTGTATTCCGCTAGTTTTGCGGCTACTTGACGATTTACAAAAGGTGTGCCATTATCCGAAAGAATTGTGTTTGGGATTCCGAACTTGTATATGATGTTCTCTTGGACAAAATGGACCACAGCGAGCGCATTAGCTGTCTTGAGCGGTATTGCCTCCACCCACTTAGTAAATAGCTCGGTCGCGGTGAGGATGAACTGGTTCCCATGTGAGGCTGGTCGAATGGGGCCAACAAAATCTAGAGCCCAAGTGTGGAATGGCCATGGTGTCCCCAACGCGTGCAGATCTACGGCAGGGGCATGTACGAGGTTGACCTTGAATTGACACTCCTGGCATCTCCTTACTTTAGTGCGGCAATCTGCCTCCATGGTGGGCCAGAAATAGCCAACTGTGAGGAGTTGTCTACATAGTTTCGCACCTCCCTGATGCTCTACTTGGTGAGAGAGATCCATCACCTCTTGCGCCTCCTTGGTATCTAGGCATGGAAGTAGATTACCCTCCTGACCCCTTCGCCAGAGTATGTTTTCTTGTATTATGTACCGGGCTGCCTTTCTTTTCAGTTTCTCGGCTTCCTTTCTTGACTCAGGCTCGATTCCTTCTGTGAGAAAATCGAAGAGTGGCTTCCTCCAGTCTGTGTCATCATCGACCAGAGCGATTGTTAAAGAATCCTTGATCAATGCGCAAGTTTCGCAGTTCCCTTGAATTATCGCGGCAGCAGTTGACATGTCCGGCCAGTGAATCCCATACCTTTGGGCTTTCCGATAGATTGACACCTCACTTTCTCCGCAAGTGTGTTGGTGAACCTAGACATTTGTAATAGAGAGCGTTATCATGTATGCAGTACCCCTTAGTGGATGCCCAATTTTCTTTGCTCGTTCCTTCGGCGATGGCGTGTAATATCGGTTTTCTCCAGTCTGCATCATCTATGGACTCATCCTCGCATGTGTCCTCTGTCAATGCCGATGACATTCGAACTTCAATCGAGATTCTCGCAGGGCACTTATCCGCACTAACTTTAGATCCCAGAGTGGCCAAAGCATCAGCGTGCCGATTATCTGCTCTAGGCGTGTGCTCGTACCTGACATCGCATAATTGTTGTACCAGCTTCTGCACTAAAGTCTGATAGGGTAACATGTTTACCTCTTTTAATCCGTACTCACCTGCAGTGTTTGAAGATTAACTTGGAATCCCCCATAACCGTCAAATTGCTTACTTCCAATTCCCTAGCTGCACGGAGGCCTGCGATGAGAGCCTCATACTCCGCTTCATTTTTGGTCACTGCGAATCAAGTTTTGTGGACATTTGGATGACCTCCCCATCTGGTTTAGTCAAAACGATTCCAATTCCTCCACCTTTCCTTGTTGACGATCCATCAAAATGAAGCGTCCAGTAAGGTAACTCGACTGCATAGATCTCGAGTCCCTCTAGTTCCTCCTCGATCATGGGCTCATGGCTGTCATCCGGGAATTGTGCCAGAAGATCTGCCACTGCTTGCGATTTGATTGCTCGCGGTCGAACGCACGTGATGTCGTATTAGGAAATGGTCATGTACCATTTTGCCAATCTTCCGCCGGGAGAGGTATGAGTCAAGAGGTACCGTAAGGGGTCGCTCTTCGTAACCACCACCACTTTGTGCGAGGCGAAGCAGTGTTTTAACTTCTCTATTAGGAAGAATAGGGCAAGGCAATGGCGTTCGATGTCTGTGTACCTTGATTCGGCTGGTTGCACTATGCGAGAAATATAGTAAATCGACCTTTCTTGCCCTTCATATTCCTGAGCCAAAAGTGACGTCAGATATAGCAAAAGCGGCGATCCAAGCTGCGGTGCGATCATTACCCTTTGCAATGTCATCAAGTCCTTCAGCCTCCCTAATGCGGCCTCGTGCTCCGCGATCCAATTTTACACGACATTCTTCTTGAGGAGATCGCTGAAGCAGAAGGTTATTTCCGCGATTGCTGGAATGAATCTCCGCAGGTAAGATAATTTCCCAAAAAATGTTTTCAGAGCGCTTTGATTGTGTGGCGCTGTCATGCTTGTGATAGCCGATAACTTCGCGGGGTCAGGCTCGATGCCCTGGCGATGTATTACGCATCCCAAGAATTTCCATGATGTCACTCCGAATGCACACTTCATGGGATTCATCTTTAGCTGGATACTTCTGCATCTTTCAAATACTTTCCGCAGGTCCCCTAAATGGTCCGCTTCTTCTCTGGACTTGAAAACCAAGTCATGAACGTAGAACTCCACTTCTTTGTGCATCATGTCGTGAAATAGAGCCATCATTGCTCGCTGGTAAGTCGCGCCCGCGTTCTTGAGTCCAAATGACATAACCGTGTAATTAAACACTCCCACTGGCGTGATGAACGCGGTTTTTCGTGCATCTTCAGGGTCCATTTTGATCTTATTGTACCCGCTAAAACCATCCATGAAGCTGAACATACGATGATCCGCAGTCGAATCAATGAGCAGATCGATGTTGGGCAGCGGAAAATCGTCCTTGGGGCAGAAGCGGTTGAGATCTCTGAAGTCTACACAAATGCGAAGCTGCCCA
The DNA here is from genome assembly GCA_023055425.1 of Linanthus parryae. NCBI lineage: Eukaryota > Viridiplantae > Streptophyta > Magnoliopsida > Ericales > Polemoniaceae > Linanthus > Linanthus parryae. The sequence continues at coordinate 71,429,891 of JALGPY010000001.1, read as the reverse complement.
TTCTTCTTCACCACAGGCACAATGTTAGCCAACCATGTGGGATGATGATTTGGCTCGATGAACCTGGCAGTCAGTAGCTTGACAATTTCTTGCTTGATTTTCACGTTTATCTCCGGCCTGAAGCTTCTTGTGCTTTGTTTTACCGGCTTAGATCCCGGGATTACATCTAACCTGTGCATGGTGATGCTCGTGTCCAGGCCAGGCATTTCATCGTATTCCCATGAAAACACATCTTTGTACTCAGTCAGGAGCTGCAGCAATCTGGCTTCTTCCTCGCTTGTGAGGTCTGCACTCGTAAAGACGGGCCTCTTCTTTTCTTCGCCTGGGCTCAGGTATACTTCCTTCAGCTCCTGTTTCTGAGGTTTCGGCTTATCCTCCATGCATTCAGGCGCCTCTTTTAGCTTATCCTCCAAAACGTCGGGTGTCGGCTTGTCTACTTCCATGACACACTCGATTTGATTGATTTGCCCAGGGATATCCCCATGCTTATGTGGGGGTATCCCCGCGCACCTTCATATGCGGTAGCATTTCTTCCCATTAGAGTAGAAACTTTCTATTTCTTTGCCCGCGGGATCATGTTTTACTACTCTTTTCACGTCGGGTTCACCAAATGTGTACGAGAGAATCCTGCAGAGAGAATTCAATATACACCAAGAGTAGGGAATAGAAAGAACACAGGAAGAGTAGGGTTGTGTGTAGGGAGAGAGTAAGACAATAGCACTGTATGAGAGAGAGACAGGATTTTGGCAGAGCTTCCGCGTATCTCAGGTGATTCGCCCTTGTATGGAAGGGTTAACGATCCTATATATAACGGAGAATGTGACCGTTGTAGTGGGTTAATGCGCCCATTAATGGCGGCTTAATTAGCTTAACCACAACGGCACGTTCGTCCGAGTATATAGGGACCGTTACGGCACGTTCGTCCGCTTATACCGGAACCGTTATGAGGTTGAACGGGTTTATGGAGCTCGTGCCATAAATCTCTCATAGCAGTTACTAAGGTCGCGCGCGGGCTTGGTTTTCGCTCGCGCGCGACAGGACTTACTCTAGCCTCCAAACCACTAAGTCCCTACAAGTCCCGTGTGGTGGTATGCGAGGGCCCTGTCTCGCAGCCCCCACGTGGATCAGCGCGGGTGGTGATCCAATGTGTGTGGAGCACAGCTAGGTGTGCTGGGCGATTGCCACGTGGCTAAGATCTGCCTGTCTAGATAGCACTATCTACAAGAGGCTACATTTTCAAGGCGGTGAGGAAGTGGTTGGTGGAGGTGTTGTTGGCAATGGCAGTAGGGCGTATCCTGCGGATGGATGCTAGGAAAGGAGTGTTAAGAGTAAGGAGTTGGCCGGAGGCGGCCATTTGCGATAAGGAAGGAGAACGAACGCGTAGGCTTTAGAGGAAAGAACATAGGGAAGAGGTTGCAGGGTTTTTCTGTTGGAGGGTTTATAGGCAAAAAAATTGGGCAATGAACCACGCCATGAATTGCAATTCGAGATATAACCTCCAATTGACTTGTGGTTTCAAATTTTGCATTCTACCTCCTTGTGGTTTCATTTTTGTGCGGTACGGGTGTATTTTTTCGTTAATTAGGGTAAAAAGACTTCACTACCCTTTTATAAATAACACAAATCATTCATTTTCATTTCTTTTTCTCTCTCTAAACTCTCATCTCTCTCTATTTTCGCTACATATTATTCTTCTTCCTCCATTCTTCCAGATCTTCTCCTTCTTCTCTTTTTCTTTCTTGTAAGGGTTTGATGCAGGTTACGCAGCTAGGGTTTTGATGCAGGTTACGCAGCGGAATAACAAAGATTAATCCTTCTCAAACCCCTCCAAGAATCACTAGCAAGCAATCATAACATGATTAGGGTAGAAACATGTGTACCTTAGTTTGTGTGATCACTACGAAGAATTGTTCGTTCGTCTCTACGAGTATCCACACCTTGGATCTTGAAGTGGAGTTCTTCCCACCGTTAGTGCTAGCAACAGAAGAAAAGGAGCAAAGGATCACGCAAAACGGATCTTGAGCCGCGCCTATGGGGCCGACGGCACAGGGGGACGGACGGGTCTAGGGGCTTCGGCCTCTAGGCTCTTGTCTCTCTCTCTCTTGCTTTGTTAGGTTTCTCTGAGTAATGAATTAGATGAGAAAATAACAAGATAGAGTTCCTTTATATAGTTAATAACTCTTTTATTAACTACATAATTGCCCCAATACTAATCATGTCCTTACATGGATTAGTCCACTTGCAAATTAGTCCCACTAACTTTGCTTGTTGTTGTGTTATGATCATTTTATTAATTAGTCCAACTAATTAATACCCATATCCAGTTTAATCCATACGGTGTGTGACCCCATAGGTTTCTACTTAGTTGGTAGTAACTATTACAAACATAGAGCGGTGTCTAGCAACACATCTATGCCACCCAACTAATAGTAGTCAGTGATCCCGACAAACCTTGTGCCCAATGTTACCGTGTTGTGTTATCCCTTTGTCTCTATATCCGGATTGGACACGAGACATATTCGTCACACTCGTATATCCAATCCATAGTTTCTCGATCCTGGAAATAGGCTTATCCATGCAGATAACATCAATATCTCCATATTGATTTATTTGAGTCTGGCCAGACATTACATAAGCTCTACCCCTCGAGTGGTCGTGGATATTTATTCCTATTATGTAGGAGGGAAAAATCTTGTCTACATCGCTACCACCTCTAAGCTTGCTTCCTCTCATGACCGATTATTATCTTTATAGTTACCCAGTCACAGTGTCACGTTTGATAATATCAAAGCATGATATTTCACAACTAGAGAATCCAGTGACTTCAAGTCTAAGGATTACAACACCATTAGTACTACGAGAAGCGCTTGTGGCGTTGACATAATCTAATGTAGCCTTCTCCAATATGACATTACTCCTAATGCATACCCATGTGTTAGACTTGATATCCCCATATCAATCTATCCACATACTAGTCTATAGTTGATCGTCCCGTTAATAAATATAATAGACTACGGATATTTAAGATAAAGAACACAATTGCAATCTTCATTATATTAAATATCTCCATAAATAATACAATGATTATTCTAGCAACTAAAGTTCATACTAAACAGATTGCCTCTAGGGCATTCAAAACCAACAGTCTCTCATTTGCACTAGAGCCAATCTGGTGCATCACGGATGCATATAGCCCAAGTGTGCCCTTCATGATTTCGCTGAACCAACGACTTCGTGAAAGGGTCTGACAGATTGTCATCTGTTGGAATCTTGCATATCTTCACATCTTTTCGATCTACTATGTCTCGAACCAGATGGAATCTCCTAAGTACATGATTTGTTCTCTGGTGCGAACGGGGTTCCTTGGCATGTGCAATCGTCCCGGTGTTGTCACAATACAACATTATGGGATCCACAATGCTAGGAACCACACCAAGGTCAGTGATAAACTTCTTTATCCAAATAGCCTCCTTTGCTACGCCTGAAGCAGCAATGTACTCAGCTTTAGTTGTAGAATTAGCAACTGTCTCTTGCTTGGAACTCTTCCAGCTCACAGCTCCTCCGTTTAGGCAAAACACATAACCAGATTGCGATCTATAGTCGTCCTTGTCGGTATGGAAGCATGCATCAGTGTAACCGATTACTCTTAGCTCTTCCTCGCCTCCAAATACCAAGAATGCATCCTTAGTCCTTCTCAAGTACTTAAGGATGTTCTTGACGACAATCCAGTGACTCTCAGCCGGATTTGACTGATATCTGCTTTCCATACTTAATGCGTACGACACATTTGGTCTAGTATACAACATGGCATACATGATAGATCCTACGGCCGACGCATACAAAATTCTACTCATGCGGTCCTTCTCAATCTGAATGGAAGGACAATCACTCTTCGAAAGAGTGATCCCATGCGACATGCGCAAGAATACCTTCTTGGAGTCTTGCATGTTGAACCAATTCAACACCTTGTCTATATATGTACTTTGGCCTAGGCCGAGCAGCTTCCTCGATCTATCCCTATAGATCTTGATACCTAGTATATAAGCTGCATCCCCTAAGTCCTTAATTGCGAAACACTTTCCTAGCCAACCTTTCACAGATTGTAACATGGGAATGTCGTTTCCATTGAGTAGTATGTCATCCACATACAAGACCAAATACACAGCAGAACTCCCACTAACCTTCTTGTAAACACAAGGCTCATCTTCGTTCTTGATGAAGCTAAACTCTTTGACTGCGTCATAAAAACTTCGATTCCAACTCCTAGAAGCTTGATCAATCCATAAATGGATCATTATAGCTTTCAGACATTATTTGCATGCTCTGGATCCTCAAAACCCTCAGTTTGTGTCATGTACACATCCTCGAGGAGGTTTCCATACAGAAACGTTGTTTTGACATCCATATGCCAAATCGCATAGTCATATTAGGCTACAATGGCAAGCAAGATTTGAATGGATTTGGTCATCGCGACTGGGGAAAAGGTTTCATCATAGTCAATACCACGAATTTGTCTGTAACCTTTAGACACCAGTCGGCCCTTATAGGCAATTACATTGCCATCCATGTCAGTCTTCTTCTTGAAGACCCAGTTGCACCCTATGGGCCGAACCCCACCGGTTGGTTCCACCAAAGTCTGTACTTGGTTGCATTACATGGATTCCATTTCGGATATCATGGTTTCAAGCCACTTCTTTGAGTCTGGTCCTTTCATGGCCTCTCCGTAAGTAGTAGGCTCATCATTTATGGGCAATATGTCACCAGCCTCAGTAACGAAAAGTCCACACCTCTCGGGCTCGTGACGTACCCTACTTGACCTACGGAGCTCTTGTGTTACTCGAACAGGTTCCTCCACAACCGTTTGTGGTTCCTAATCATGCTCCATTGTCATATCAGTGATTTGTGGTTCTTGAATTTCATCAAGTTCCACTTCCCTCCCACTTGCTCCTTTAGAGACGAACTCTCTTTCAAGGAACATGTCGGTCCGAGCAACAAACACTTTGTTCTCAACTGGGTTGAAGAAGTAATATCCTTTAGTTTCCTTAGGATATCCCACAAACTTACAATTATGTGACTTGGTTCCGAGCTTGTCACTCTGTAAACGTTTTACATAGACGTCGCAACCCCAAATCTTCATAAACGACACTATGGGACGCCTCCCAGTCATAATCTCATATGGTGTCTTCATGACCTATTTGGATGGAACACGGTTAAAGGTAAGCAACTGTCATTAGAGCATGTCCTCAAAATGATATCGGAAGATCTTTTTACACATCATAGACCGCACCATGTTCCACAAGGTGCGATTCCTCCTCTCGAACACGTCATTCCACTGTGGCGTTCCGGGTGGAGTGAGTTGGGTCACAATCCCACTCTCTCTAAGATAGTCATCAAACTCTTGGCTTAAGAATTCTCCTCCACGATCCGATCGTAGAGCCTAGATACTTTTGCCAAGTTGCTTCTCTAATTCATTCTTGAATTTTTTGAACAATTCAAAGGATTCGGATTTGGCCCTCATAAGATACACAAATCCATATCTACTGAAATCATCAGTAAGCGTAATGAAGTAGGTGTAACCACCTATGGCAGGCGTGGGAAACGGTCCACATACATCAGTATGTATGAGTGCCAATAACTCACTAGTCCTCTCACCTTTCTTATTGAAAGGGGAATTATTCATCTTTCCAGTTAAACAAGATTCACATGTCTCATATTATTCATAATAAAATGAGTCTAGTAATCAATCCTTATGGAGTTTAGATATGCGTTTCTCGTTTATATGGCCTAAGCGACAGTGCCATAGATAAGTAGGATTTAATTCATTAATTTTAATCCTCTTAGTATTAATGTTATAGACGGGATTACTTAGATCAATGATTTATAATCCATTAGATAAATGCCTACTATAATAGTGGATACTATCAAAATTAATGGAACAACTATTGTTCTTTATTGAAATAGTAAAACCTTTCTTGTCCAAAAAAGAAATTGAAATAATGTTTCTGCTCATAGCATGCACATAGTAGCAGTTGTCTACTTCTAAAATAAGCCCTGAAGGCAAAGATAACTCATACACGCCTATAGCTAATGCAGCAACTCTTGCTCCATTACCGACGCGCAAGTCTATCTGCCCTTTAGCCAATCTTCTAATTCTTTTCAAATCCTGCACATTTTTGACAAATGTGAGATCCACATCCAGTATCCTATACCCAAGATGAAGAAATAGAAAGTTTTACATCTATAACAAAAATACCTGGTGGTGGTGGAATCACTATTCCAAGCCTTTTATCCTCCAGATATTTTGGGCAGTTCCTCTTCCAGTGTCCAGGCTGACTACAGTAGTGACATTCACCCTTAGTCACGCCTCCACCAGGCTTTAAGGCAGTGTACTTGGATTTTGCAACCTTCTTGCTCTTTCCTTTGGAGTTAGATGCAACTGACTTGCTCTTCCTCTTATTGACCATCATTATGGCCTTCCGACATTCCTTCCACTTTCTTAGTAGGTAGATGACATCCCTATCCTATTATTGAGTCTAGTACTCTGTTCAGCGGTCCTCAACATATTGAGAAAGTCTGACAGAGTTTTGTTGATCTCATTCATGTTATAGTTCATGATGAACTGGCTATAACTATCCGACAATGATTGCAGGATGAGATCAGTGGCCAACTCTTTGCCGAACGGGAAGCCTAAACTCTCGAGATTCTCAATGTATCCGATCATACGGAGTACACGAGGCCCGAATGGGTTCCGCTTTACGAGACTACATTTGAACAGTGCCTTGGATACCTCGTACCTCTCATGTCGGGCTTGCTCTTGGAAGAGCTGCCTCAAATGTACGATCATATCGTACGCCTCCATGTTCTCATGTTGCTTATGAAGCTCCGAGCTCATGGTGCACAACATGAGACATGTCACATCATTATTGTCATCTACAATATTTTGATGTGCCCTTATGGCAGCGAGTACAACATCGTCAGGTGGTGGTTCTGGAACAGGTGCATCTAAGATGTACAACTTGTTTTCTTGCTTAAGGACAATCCTTAAGTTTCTGTACCAGTCCAGAAAGTTGTTCCCTGACAACTTGTCCTTCTCAAGGACATAACGCATGGTTGGTGTCGATGATTGATTGTTGTTTTACATTGGAATTCTACAAAATGAGAAATATGAAATTTTAGTATTTTGTACAATTTAACCATATTCAATAATTGCTAGATTATCAAATATAGCTCCCACTATTTTTCTCGGATTAATAGCCATCACCATTAATGCGGAAAATATCATATACTTTCTAGTGGGTCCATGATCCATATTTCATTTCTTCTTGAGCTTGCTTTGGCAAGTCACCTAAGAATAAGTTATTTAGGTAGGAACGTCCTTCCAATTGCATCCATATGCAACTCTTGGTGGAACCGAGCAAATAACTCCTTATTTATTTATCTCATAAATAATCCCAATCCCATGCCTCTAAGTCATCAATCCAATTGAAATTACTTAGTTACGTTTTAACCTCTTATTTCAACAACCACACATTACTTGCTTGTGTCACCGCATCACACCATGGTAAATTAAAATCACCTTGCTTTGGCTAGCCCCAAATTAATAAACCCTGATCATGAAGGGTGTTAAAATAAGATAAGGCATTCAACGTAATATTTCCTTTGAGAGATTTTAATTGTCATTATTTCGTTTGGTTGATCCAATAAACATGATCTGGTTATTTGGATTGGGAAATCCACAATAAAATACCATTCATGTTTATTATTATCTTGTTAACGTTTTGCTTGTATCATTCATATACACACAAAAATAAATAACAAGACATAAATAATAAACATCCACAAAAGAAAAATTAATGTGGCATGGATATGGCCCCTAGACTAAGATATTACCAAGCCAATGATAATATCTATATGCCCTAAAGTGATAAGCTCATCTCTACATGCTCCACCATAGCCGCTCGGCTAGGATGAGAGTCATCATCGTCTTTGTGGCTTCTTGATCCTCCGGTCTTCTTCTCCATGCTCTTGGCTATTATATACTTAATCTAATTCTAGCCTAGCGTCTAGAATAAATAAATAAATAAAACCTCACATGTCGAGAAGATGATCAGCTCGCAAGCCGTAAAATTAACTAACTATTACATTAATTTGATCAGCTCGCAGGCCGTAAACCAAACCACAAAAAGTAAAGATCCACAACCTAGACCATATCCATCCATCATGCAACAAAGCACATAATACAACTAAAATCCATTTTTAACGCGCTTGTTTAATTTTAGTTGACATTGGGTAATTAAGGTCACAACGGTCCAAGAGGTCCAACCATAGCATTGGCCGAACCCCATGGACCGCCGCACGCCACCGGGCTGGCCCAACCCTAGGCCGCACGGTCCAACCGTGCGCCTTAGGCCGGCTGCACCTAGGTGGCCGCGACCTTGCTTGGCGAGCAAGGAAGAGAGAGGGGTGGCGGCTAGGGTTTCGGCCCGCTTCCTTCCCCTTCCTTCCTTGTTGCCCAAGTTTGGTTATTTCCATAATATTGTTTCCATTACTTGAAAAACCCCTTTTTCAATTATGTGCACAAGAACTCTAATTTTTTAAGAACCCAATTCATCACATCATATGAGATTCAAACTAACTAATTCCTACGTCCCATGTAAAATTAGATCTTGTTTGGTTGAATCATATTCAATATGCATCTAATATGCTTATTAATTTCAGTTCTCGCGTAAAACAACATATACGGTGTAAAACTGAAAACAGTAAAACATAATATCATGTTATGCGCTACGGCCTGTGGCTCTGATAGTACTATAGGGTTTTGATGCAGGTTACACGGCGGAATAACAAAGATTAATCTTGCTCAAACCCCTCCAAGGATCACTGGCAAGCAATCATAACATGATTAGGGTAGAAACATGTGTACTTTAGTTTGTGTGATCACTATGAAGAATTGTGTCTTCGTCTCTACGAGTATCCACACCTTGGATCTTAAACTGGAGTCGTTCCCACCGTGTAGTGCTAGCAACGGAAGAAAGGAGCAACGGATCACGCAAACGGAGCTTGAGTCGCGCCTATGGGGCCGACGGCACAAGGGGACGGACGGGTCTAGGGGCTTCGGCCTCTAGGCACTTGTCTCTCTCTCTTGCTTTGTTATGTTTCTCTCAATAATGACTTAGATAAGAAAATAACAAGCTAGATTTCTTTTATATAGTTAATAACTCTTTTATTAACTACATAATTGCCCCAATACTAATCATGTCCATACATGGATTAGTCCACTTGCAAATTAGTCCCACTAACTTTGCTTGTGGTTGTGTTATGATCCTTTTATTAATTAGTCCAACTAATTAATACCCATATACAGTTTAGTCCATACGGTGTGTGACCCCATAGGTTTCTACTTAGTTGGTAGTATCTATTACAAACATAGAGCGGTGTCTAGCAACACATCTATGCCACCCAACTAATAGTAGTCAGTGATCCCAACAAACCTTGTGCCCAATGTTACCATATTGTGTTATCCCTTTGTCTCTATATCCGGATTGGACACGAGACACATTCGTCACACTCTTATATCCAATCTATAGTTTCTCGATCCTGGCAATAGGCTTATCCATACAGATAACATCAATATCTCCATATTGATTTATTTGAGTCTGACCAGACATTCCATAAGCTCTACCCCTCGAGTGGCCGTGGATATTTATTCATATTATGTAGGAGGGACAAATCCTGTCTACATCACTGCCACTTCTAAGCTTGCTTCCTATTATGCCAGATTGTTATCTTTACAGTTACCCAGTCACGGTGTAACGTTTGACAATATCAAAGCATGATATTTCACAACTAGAGCATCCAGTGACTTCAAGTCTAAGGATTACAACACCATTAGCACTACTAGAAGCGCTTGTGACGTTGACATAATCTAATGTAGCTTTCTCGTGGTGGGTCTATCCATTATGCCATTACTCCTAATGCATACCCATGTGTTAGACTTGATATCCCCATATCAATCTACCCACATACTAGTATATAGTTGATCATCCCCTTAATCAATATAATAGACTACGGATATTTAAGATAAACAACACAATTGCAATCTTCATTATATTAAATATCTCCATAAATAATACAATGATTATTCTAGCAGCTAAAGTTCATACTAAATAGATTGCCTCTAGGGCATCCGAAACCAACACTTTTTCCATCTTCACCAAAGTTCAAACTCAGCATCATCGGAGCTCCAATTGCGCGACGCCTTATTTAATCTGCGCTGCCGCCGCTGCCATCCTCTCCGTCTGCGGTTGCGCCGCATTCGCTGTCGTTCGTCGACGTCGGCTTCATCGTCGTCGTCGTCTTTAAGGTCATCGTCGGCTTCATCGTCGCCGTCGGCTTCCTCCTCCTCCTTCCCCGACCTCCTCATCCTCTTCCTTCCCTGGCCTCTTTCTCCTCCTTCCCCGTCCGCTTCATCTTCATCCTCCTTCTCTCCTCGTCGTCTTCCTCATTCATCAGATCCTCATCCTTCTCCATCCCCGACCTCCTCATCTTCCTCCTCATTCTCTCCTCTTCCTCCACCAGATCTGTTTTTTTCAACACTTATGGTAAAATTAGTATAAGAATTAGTTTTAACGGAACCTCACCAAATCCAATCCACAGGGGGGTTAAGTGCAACATTTGAGACTACATGGGGGTTTCGCACAAATCCCTAACCACAGGGGGTAAAATGCAATTAACCTTTATTTTTGAAAAATTATACAATATCCTACGCCTAACCGGGCTCAAACCTGGGACATCATGGAAGGGTTTCAAATGCTTTACCATTGAGCTTGTTCATATTTAAAAAAATAATTACGAAGTAGTTTTAATTAATTTTTACACACTTTCAAAGAAATCAAACACATATAACATTTCCATTTTTATCTCTATTCCACTCACACTTGCAACCGAATGGTTTTTTCTTTCCTTCTCTCTCAAACTCTCTAAGTTCTTCCTCTCCTTCATCTTCTTCATCAATGGCGTCCTCCTCCAATACAGCACTTCCGTATCCTCCCTGACTCCATCTCCACCAGCACTCCCTCCATCGCCACTAACCTCTCCATTGCTACTGCCACTCCAACTGACAACCCCACCGCCATTGACCTCCCCATGGCCACCAGGACTCCAAATAGCACTGATTTTTCTCTCCCACCAGCACCCTATGTTCTTTCTCTTGGCCAGGTTTGAAAACCAATAAAACCCCTCCCCATTGAATCTGAAAAGGGTGTGTTCAATTTCATATTGTGTTTCATCAACGAAAGGGGATCTGAAACCCTCGATTTTGGATCAGGTTCGTAGACGAAGGATGTCATGGACCAGATTCCTCTTCAAACGAGATCCCAAATTGGAGCTCATTCGTTGACGAAACAGGACATGTCCAGAAATTGGGCTCCTTCGTCGATGAAACACGTTAAAAAGGCATTGGTGTTGTTATTCGAAACGTCTATAATGAGGTTGTTGATACTCGTTCGTTGACGAATGAGCATCAAAACCTCTCATTCACCAAAGACTGAGTTCCAACCACCCCATGAGTCAATTGATAAGTGCCTTGGTACTCATTCTTTTATGAATGAGAGGTTTTGATGGTCATACGTCGACGAATGAGTACCAAAACACCACTTCGTCGACGAACAAGACCACGACAGTGACGAGCTGACTTGAACAATGATGAATTAACTTGAGCAACGACGAATTGACTTGAACAATGGCGAATAAGCCCATTATAGTGACAAATCTGACTTGAATAATGATGAACTAACTTGAACAATGATGAATAAGTCCATTACAATGACAAATCTGACTTGAACATTGATGAATTAACTCGAACAATTATGAATTAGCTTGAATAATGATGATTAAGACGATCATAGTGACAAATCTAGAGACAAAAGCATGACAAATCCGTTAGAACTTTAAGAAAATGTATGACTAATAAACATGAAATGAGTTATTTTATAAATGAACTTATTTTTTTCATTATTTAAAGAACGTGAACTTGTAAAATGATGTCTAATGAGTATGTTGTTATATTTCAGGCGCCCATGGTAATTTCGGTGTCAACCTTGAGTGTAGTACCAGATCCCGTGTATGACGGTGGCATTCAGAGATCCAACATCATATACCGATTCACCCTGGGTCAATATGTTGAAGCTTTGAAGAAGGTGCAGGAAGATGCGAGGGATTTGATAGAAAAGAAACTTCCTAATTTGAAGTGGCTATTGGATATACCCATGCATTGAACATAATGGCTTAACCAAATTATGAACCTATTCATGCATTCGAAGATGAACTTTGACGTTCGTCAGAACGAGTTGTGGTTCAAAGTTAACGGTTTACCTATGCGATTTGGAATGCAGGAGTTTGTGTTGGTGTCGTGACTGGATATGGATCTTGGTGAACAAATTGAGAAGACTGTCATTGAAAATGAAAATAGTAACGACTGGATCATGAAGCTAATCCCAAAAAATAATAAACCTAACGATGTCAAGGTCGAGAATGTTGAAAACATGTTGGATTCATGGTTAATTGCGTATAAGGATGTTCCGCTGGACAAGGGGAAATTATTAAAATACACAAGGCTTCTAATGGTGTCCTTGATAGGATGAATTACGTGGACCAAAAGCAACGATCTAGCCATTCCTTGGAGCTTATTTGGGTTGTTAATGGACTTGGATTATGCAAACAAATTTGTGTGGGGTTCATTAATCGTGCACGACTTTCTGAAGATTCTGTGGGAACAAGGTGTGGGAAGCCCCGAAAGACATGAGTGGCAGGATTAAGTATAACATGATTGTATTTCCCCACATCTTCTTTTTTTGGATGTGCGAGGCGATTCCTTATATCGGGGCTTTCTTGGGGAAAAAGAACCCTGGGGATTTCAAGCCACGATTGCTAGCTTGGGAATGGAAATATTTCAACCAGGACTACTCTTATTCCATTAATGAGTTGAATAAGATTGGTAGTGTAGTGCCGAAACTTGTGCCCACAGACTCAGAGAAGCAGGAATGGTAGTGGGGATCTTCCATCGTGTATGACGAGGCCAACCCATTGCAGTCGTTTTATGAATAATGGACCAATAAGTTTAAGGTTAACTGATTTGTGAAGCAAGATGGGACTGCAACCGGTATAGCTATTTCCAGGACTCCTAACTATTCATAGAAAAACACGAAAACAGTTAAGGGTAGTCAAAGGAATAAGGAGAATACAACTACGGTAGAAGAGACAGGTGCTTTCAATGAAGATCATGCACCGCCCCCGTTGCATAGACACATGCTGGAAGAAAGAAAAATGTGAAGACAACAAATGGGGCTGAGACTGCTGTAATTTTGGGGTTTTAGACGAAGATTAGGCATCCGTCATCCAAGAAGCCTCTGTTACCACTGCAATTGACACAACTGAGGACACTACTGATCCCGGCATCCAAGAAGCCGTTAATACTGCTTCTACAATCAGGACATATACCTTTGCAAGACATAATGATTAAGATGATGGAGTATGGTTTCTGATTAATTAATAAGAATGTTGATGACCTATCAAAAAAGGGTGGACGCAGTGGTTGATGACCTCGGTAAGTTCTCGGTTAAGGTTGACATAGTCTAGCAACATGTTGGAGTTGCCTTTGGGAATTTAATGGATAATGTTGACAAGTCGAGAGACACCATGAATTATCAGATTAACAAGATGGGGTATGTGGTCAATGCCATTGCTAAGGCTATTCCTAAGGCAACAAAAGTAGTTTATGAGAAGGTCTTTTAAATAGTGTAATGATGTATTTAAATTGTTTATTCCTGGAGCTTAATGTTGTAATTTTGGTTGCTAATAATGTGTCATTTGTTAATTATGATAGTATGCATAGCAAGTTGAGGGAGGACCCATCCAATTTGGGGAAGAATCCGGTCAATCTAATGTCCAATCCAGCTCTCCGAAGAAGACAAAACCGATCAACCCCAAGGCTCAAGAAAAAGGAAGAAGAAAACTTAGAAGTAGTCGATAGAGATTCGTGAGTGGATTTAGAGTTTTACGGGTACCCTGACGAGGGAGTTGTGGTAGAAGACGTAGGAAAAGTTGGGACGTTGGAGACTCCGGTGGAGAAAAACGATGGGCATTGTTCTTAGAAGAGCTGAACACACGGACCGAGAAGAGTGTTGGACCCATGAATCAATATACAACTGCATGTACCAAGATCTAGTCTTTGATCATGACCAGCTTATTGTGAAAGACGTCAACGGTAAGATAATAACGAGGTGCGGGTGAGGGAAGATCAATTATGAAAAAATGAAGTACGACAATTCAGTCTTGCCCAAAAAGGAAATGTGTTTTGTCACCCAGATGACCCCTTTATTCATAAGCCGACAAGAACTATCTAATGACTTCAAATTAGCGTTCTCCACATGGCTCCGAGTCCCAAAAGCAGAATTTCAGTGATACACTATGGGAGTTAATGAGAAAGCAGTTAACACATTCTGTGTTTAACTGTGAATCAAAAATCCTATTTTCCATCATTATGAGGTGTGTTGTCCCCTAAGAATACTCCAAAGAGTTGGTAACAGACAAGGTTTTAATATTGATGTATCTGATTTGTCAAGGGTTTGAGGTAGACCTTCCTACTGTGGTGATGGAACACATGGTCTACTGTGGGACTAGGACCAGGAACCACTCTTTACCCTATTCCAATGTTCTACCATTTTTTTTCAAACATTTTGGAGTGTCTTTGAAGGATGAAGAGAAGATTACTACTGGTTTTGGTGTAGTTGATGTAGCATCACTTCAAAGGATTGGGATTGTGTATACTGCTAAGGGAAAGTGGAAGTTTTATTCAGAGTTGAATGCTAAATAACTGAAGGAAAAGGAGTTCATCAAACCTAGAGCTGCTTCAACCCCTAAGGGGCCTGGTAATCTGGATTTATCACAGATTATAGATAGGGTTAAGGTTCCTTAAGATGGTGTGGAAAATTTGAGACAAGGGTTGTTTGACTTGTCCAATGACCTTACTAAGTTCAAAGGTTTGGTGCTTAACAAGCTTGACCTGATCATCAGAGGTTTGGATCTGAAGAAAGTGCCTTCTTCAGAGAGCAGAGATACCATCATTTATTCAAAGGAAGTTCTGGGAGAAGCTCTCAATAAATAGAAGAAGAAGAAGAAGAAGAAGAAGAAGAAGAAGAAGAAGAAGAAGAAAGGTATTCCTGTTGTTCTGAGATCAAATGATCTCTTTGACCAATCTGAAGAGGAGGCAGATGATGAGGAAACTGCTGCAGAAAAAACTGAAAAAGAAGCTGCTGATCTGGACAAGTTGGTTGAAGAGGTTGTTGAAAAGATGCAGGATGAAGAATCTCATAGAAAGAAAGCTGAAGAACAAGGCGAACAAGATGAGGAACATGCTGAAGATGAAGAAGTCTCAGAAGAACTAGAGGAGACTCAGGGCAAAGGCAAGGGAACAACAAAGTCCACAGGATCTTCAAATCCTTGAACATATTCTCTCTATTCTTTCTACTCTTCTCAGTCATGAAGTTTAGGTTATTATTCTTATTTTCTTCAAACCAAAACTCTGAACAGATCCTACATTTCTTCTACTCTTTTGATGAAAGTCAAAAAGAGGGAGAAGATTATGTGTTATGTGTTTTCATGCTTTTAGTAATTTTATGTTTAGAGGATGTTTAGTATCTAGTTTTAGGGTTTGTAATAAATTATGGATCTGGTAGATGTTATCTATGCAATTATGTGGTTTTTGAATTTATGTTCTGTGATTTTGCTACTAATTGTAAGTTGCAGGATATCTATATCCATATAATGTGTTTTGTCTTTCATCAAGAGGGAGATTGATAAGTCCGAAGCTTGTGGACATTATGTTATGAAAATTCAAGCAGAGATCTCAGCTGCTTGATGATTGAAGCCAGAAACACAAGCATAAGAAATTGCTAAGTACCAAAGCTTCAAAGCTTTGAATTACTGTAGCAGTTCCTATATGCTGTCTTATTTAACTGTTTTGTGGAGGTTGTGGTTATTTTTTGGTGATGATGGTTTATTTATATAATTACATTCAACAATCTATGTTCTAAGTTGGTCATTGCAGGACTGAGTTGGATTGTAAATCCAATGATCATTTTGGTGAAGTTAGCAGGCAAAGCTTCAAAGATCTTTGAGATATTCTAGTTACTCTTTACTTTTAAGTTCTACTAACCATCTTTCTGTATGCAAATGGATTCAGTGATACTTAGATCTTATTACATGTTATTTATTGTCTATTATTGGGGACTCTATATTGATTACTTGATATATTCATGAGATTGAATATACTTGTTAATTCAGAACTGTCAGCAGAGAATTCTAGCATAGTTTTCTCATTAACTAGTTTTTCACTTGGGAGTAAGTTGAGTTGATGCACTTGGGATTAAGTTATTTCCAACCCAGGCTTTTCTTCATAATTCCATGCGAAAACATCATTGTACTCCTATTGAAACTTGACCAATTACCATTTTTCAATGTCTTCCAGTTCTACTAAGATGAAGATTGGTTTTCGTATGGGTCCCTCCGCATCCAAGTCAATTTGTTCTATGTAACAACCCCAAAATGACCAAGCCGGAGGCCCGGGGGTGTCACTCCGTACCCGAGACAAAGCCCGGATACAAGGACATCTAAAAGTGTATCCCAAACAAACTAAATTAAAAGTTAAACATTTAAAACTTTATTACAACTCAAATGCTGCCTCAAACATGGGCGCTCAACAAACTAGTGTATTATTAACTAACCAACGAGTTCTAACTTATTGAAAACAAATGACTAATTAACTCGGTGATGAATCGCGTCCCCCCGCTAAGCCAAATTCTCACCATCTAGACCTGTGGTGCAGGAAAAGAAAAGGAAACACCACAGTACAAAATCAGCAATAAATACTGGCAAGCAAACACCCAGGCATGTAAAATGATGAAGAGACAAGTTTGCAAAACAGTTGTAGCGTAGTAGTTTAATTAAAACACAGCGGAAGTAACGTTTGACTCTTATAAGAAAACAAGGGAGATTTCAAGATCGTTATATTTAAAAAAATTCGAGTTCATTTTCCAAGTTAGGAGATTTCAAGATCTCACTCTCATCCTTTTCCCATTAATTATCATAAAATCCAGAAATCCATATGTACAATTAGTTGATACGGGGAAAGAACCAACCACTTCGCAAGCATCCAAGACCTTAAGTGTCGACACCCCCTTACACACTTCTTGCGGCCAGAAGGATGAGTACAAGGAGCGATCCGGGGCCTTGCAACAGGATTTAGTAAAATTAATTGGACGGGTATAACCCAACCAAGCCCAATAGTAACCATGAGATAACCCCGCACAACTCTTCCACTTTACGTAATCATGAATTGTTAACTTATTGTGTTATTTTCAAGAAAAGCATTTACGAGTAAAATCATATGTTTACAGACACATAAGCACATAACATGTAAATTCATTTTGAGACATGTAGGAAGAAATCATTTGACACGAAGGGAGATAGGCACACTAGGCCTGGCATGTTTACTCACTTTACTTGCAAGCAACTATGGCGGCTCAATCATAGTACTCGACGTACGCGTCGTCTGTGAACTCGTCGCCTATAAATTAACAATACTCTAATCAATACAATTTCTTAGTAATATAAATACTGAACTATACTACATGTACATGACGCTCAACGGTTTAGGTTTCTAACTTCAACCTAATGTTACCAAGTAAAACCCGATACACCAGTGGATAGGACAATTGGCCCTAGGTTAACCATAACTCTACTAACATGTTCAAGATTAACATCCCCTTAGGCTATTTAGTTCTAAATAAGGAGATCACTAATTAACTAGATTCACATTACACTATTCAGAACTCACAAATTCACCCAAACACGTGTACTTATGTTCAAGGTCACGAAACGAGTGTTAAAACTCCAATATTTCAACTAATTTTCATGTCTAGACGCTATTTAATAATCCCAGCAGCATTAATGACAAATTCAGCAACTTCCAGTGACCAAAAACAGCCCTATAGCGACGAATTTCAACCTTTTAGCGACCAGAAAGATTGTATATTAACTCTAGAACATCAAACTAAGTGTCCAACGGTCACGATTTTGACTCCAATCCAATTAACCGGTGATTACCATTCACCTTACCAACCCAACACATCAAACAAGTGATAACTTCTAATTAAACCTATTGTTTTGGCTTGATTTTACCTCCTACATAAACTAGGGTTTATGGGTTAACATGAACGTGAATGATTTTGATGAAACAAGACGAATGACATGAAACTAATCCAAGTAAAGGACGATAACAAATCTGAAAATCATGGAACACATGCTATTTACGTGAATCGTGAGAAAGAGATCAAGAGAACAAGAGAAATAAAGAGAAAAAGAAGAACAAATCGCCACCCAAAGAGGGTCGGACGAAGGAAAAAGAATAAGACGGAGAGAGAGAGAGAGAAAAAAGAAGAAGAGAAAGAGAAAGAGAGAGAGAGAGAGAGAGAGAGAGAGAGAGAGAGAGAGAGAAATAGAAGAAGAGAAATAGAAAGAGAGAGAGAGAGAGATACATGATCGGAGAGAGAGAGGGAAGACGGCGGCGTTCGAGCCGCTGCTGCTCCTGTTGCGTCGGGCAGAGAGAGAGAGAGAGACGTGAGAGTGAGAGACGTGAGAGTGAGAGAGAGAGAGGTATAGGGTTTTATGATAATTGGGAAAAAATCAAACTCTCTTGGAAATAAACCCCATCATCACGGAGGAAGAAAATTGGGTCAAACTTATACCAATCTGTGGAAAAAGACACTTCCCCCCCTAGTTTAGGCAAAAAGGCGACAACCTCCCCCAAACTCAAATAAAAGGCACTACAACTTTTAGATTAAAGTCACAAAGACCCCCAAACACTAGCAACCATTTATAATTAACTCCCAATAATTAAATTCAACTCCCAACACATGTAATAATACCACAAAATTCCAAAAGTACCCATAGTCCCAAAACGGGGTGTTTCACTCTAAATCTTATTTATGGGGTTTGGGATTGTCTTGAAAATGTTGTGGAGAATGTTTGAGATCTTAGGGTATCACTAGATTCTACATTTATAGTTTGGAGAAGGATAAAGTGTGTTTGAGAGTTTTGTTATTTCTTGAAACTCAGGGCCACCTCCGTCACAAGAAGATGACCTCGCGAACCTTCATGCATGGTAACACTTCTTCCCCCTCTTGTAGAAATTTTGAACTTTTTTTTTTTCTTATTCTTCATCAAATTCCACCATCCTTTTCATTGATTAAATGTCCTTTTAGGTTACTAATTGTCTCGGTTGTATGTGATCCTCTTTTACTATTTGTAGTGACATTAATCCCGCAGGCGACTGATCTTTGATATCTTCCCATTTAAGTAACGAATTGGGGGCAAAAGGTTTTATGATTCTCCAAGTTTCCCGAGATCGTACAACCAAAAAAGTAAGATTCTTTCCATGTTAAAAGGATTTGATGATGCCACAATTTCTATTACTCCTCCTTTCCAAATGGAATTCATATATTGATTGGACCTTGATGGGAATTCGTCAAAATGATGACTCCACGAAGGAATCATAAAGTCAGTTTGGAATCGTTTCCAAAACCACACAAGGGTGCAGAGTGCTGGACAATCTTGGACTCGTGGATCCTTGAAGCCTACAAATTATTGAGAAATATGACATTGACTAAGTACTTCCAATAACTAATCATCTCTATAATTTTACCCCATTTATGGCAGGTCTTACGTAAAGGGGTATGTTATGATATGATGAGTTCTTTTTGTCGTCCTGCAAGAAGGACATCGCTGTAGAAGTCGTGCCAGATGAATTGGCTACAAAGTCATTAATTGTGACACAAATTCCTGCTCGACTACTCTAAGTATGCCTTTGGTCATATTTAGTCGAGATGTTTCTAAAAAGCCAATTAGGTCGTAAAACCTCTCGAATTTGGACATAGTAATGACACGTACTTTTAGCGTGCTATTTTTGCAAGTATACAATCCAAGTAATAGAGTAGAGCATTTGCGACTCGGATTATCGAACCCAAGAGAAACCATTTTAGGCTTACTTGCTACATCCGAATTTATTATCGAAGCTGTAAAAAGGAGGAGTGTTTTGGATTGGTTGAAGATTACTAGACTAGTAACAAAAGAGCTTGTAAAGAAAACGTTCGTCTTTGTGATTTTTTCTGGAAATGATTCATTTAAAGTATGAAAGTTATGAATTAAATATCTAGGCTTGCTATTCAGATTTCTTCTTTTTGATAAAAAAAAAACACAGTAGGTTGGTTTATGCCAGTATGTCGTTGGTGCAATCTCTTCTCAGACTCATGAACTGGTTACAATTTCGCAGACTGTCAGGGTCCTCTCGGTCCTCCTAAATCTGCAGAATATGTTCCAAGGCTGCCAAGATTTAAGGCTCTCCTCTCGGTCTTACCTAACACCTACATCAGTTCGTCTTTATGCTTTTTTAGCTAGTCCTTAAAACCTTTTCACATCTCAGTCCATCAAGGTAAGGATCTAAATTCAGTATTCTCTTCCTAGCTCTTACTGTTCACTCTCGCACACCGGGTTAAGTCGGTAGCAATTCAGGTTGATCACTCCGTTCATGCAAATAAGTAAAAAAATATTCATGAATATGAAATCAAAGAAACTTAAGTAGCTGAATTCATAAAACCTAGGTTCACCGAGAATCTTATTAAAGTGTTTAGTTAGAATACGTTATTGAAAATCATAATTTCATAAAAATTGAGAAAAGAGAAGATCAAACGAGTTCTATTGGAAACGGGGGCTGCTCCTTGCTCCAACTTCAGCTCTGCGGGTAGATGGTGGTAACTGCGATGATCTTCTGTGTCGGGAACGCCTTTATTTATACTCAAATAATTTATAAAATAGGTTTTTGAATATACACTTCTGCCCCTATTTGGATCGCATTTGGAAGATTCTCGGCAACCCGCGTTTGAATGCAGAAGGCTGCGTCTCAATGCATGTCCTGTTTCTGAACGCGCCTACTTTCTCTTGTTGACTTCAACACTTACTACTGACTTTTTATTCCCTGCGTTTGAACGCTGAGGTTGCGTCTGAATACACCTGCGTCTAAAAGCAGATTCTTACGTCTGAATACACCTCAGCTATGCATTGACTTTTCCTGTTACCTGCTTGTGTTTGAGCGTCGAGTCTGTGTCTAAACACTGGTCTTCTATGTGCTTTAGCCGAATTCGATGCTGCCTATACTACGTTTGAATGCAACCTGCACCTAAACGCAGCTCTTGCCTGCCGCGAACTTTCTGCTCCATTTTCTTGGCACCATTCTTCCATTCTCGAGCCTTTTTCCATGTAATTTTTGGTACATGTTCCTGCACAAACAACAATACCCACGAGCATATCCAAATAAACATATTTATACATGAAATCTCTCAAGTATCGCATTATCAGGCTCAGCGTTCCTTTGTCCTGTACCAAGGAAAAAATTGGCTAAAGACATGCAAATTCTTTCTCAACGGGTCAGAATGTACTATAAAAGGTCCACGAATAACTCCCATTTGGGATTTATCAAATACCCCACATTAATATCTAATCGACACGAGAAGACTCTTTGCATACTCAACCCTTGCATACTTTCCTGCCCCAGATTTCATCATACTCAGAATACAGACCAGAAGACTGAGCTATTCGACTGAATCGGATAAAGAATTTACAATAATATTAATCCGAACAAAATTTTATCATAAAAGATTTTATTTAATGAGATTTGGAAATCTCCAAAACCTAAACTTGTGGGTCATCGAGTCCTCACTCAATCATCCAGAATGTACTAATCCACAAGAGATCAGCGAGTATGGCTAGATTTAAGAATGGAAACTAGCACTGGCACCTCCTACTGTTACTTTCATTTGCAGCAGCAAATCCCTAGTTTACTTACCTCCTGAGCTATTTCCAATCAGGCGATCTATGTCTAAACATGTAGGATATAAGTGTATCATGGTAAGACATTATCCTACTTGTAATGACTCACTGTTCCCAGCTCACACCCCCCTCACCGGGTTCCCGAAACACCGATCGAAACAACAAAGTTCCTACTGACTCAATGTCCAGTCTCTCGATGTAGCTTGTCGTTCGCGCGACCACAAATGTAAATCAACGTGAAGGCCAAACAACGCATACCTACTCAGCTTTGAACTAACTAACTGTAAAAACTGTAAAACGAACATTGTTTTTTCTCTCTCTCTTTTTTTTTCTTTTTTCTTTTTAAATTAAGAATACAAATAATAGTGCAACAAAAATAAAAATGCAGTCGCCTCTAACTCACCATGCGAAACCCTCAAGTTATCCAAAAATAATCTTACATGAAGCACACGCCCATCAAAAACCCTCCCTAACTCACTCCCTATTTCATAAAGCGTAGAAACAGCCAACTAATCAAGTGATGAAAGTCACACGGAAGGCTTCCTAGGCAATAGTGGTAATTAATTAAATGGGTAAACGGCTTCAAGTGGGTGTACCATTTGGACCTAGGGTTAAGAAATAGGACAGGGTCCGTTATGAGCCAGTCATTCCACTCTGATACGGTGACCGTGAGTGCGCTCAAAGGCATACCGACTACCTAAATGACGGTGGTGTGTCAACTAGTCGGATTTCTTAGCTCGGGAGACAACTACCCAATGATTCTGAGGTGCACAAGCTCTCCATTGATTATGTGTGACTTATTTGTGACATTGAACATCAATATATGTTTATTAGTGACATTTAGAATCATGTTCATGTAGAGCATGTATTCGAAACGTGGGTATACCACTTGAAAACAGGTTGATGTAGAGGTCAAGTAATACTCTCGTTAGGATTTATAGAATATACTCGAAAAGTTGGACTTGTGTTGATTTAGGAAAGATAATTCGTAGGTGACAAGTTTACGTGATAGTTGCTAACGGATCAAGGTGAGTAGACATGTCA
This sequence comes from Linanthus parryae, assembly GCA_023055425.1. NCBI lineage: Eukaryota > Viridiplantae > Streptophyta > Magnoliopsida > Ericales > Polemoniaceae > Linanthus > Linanthus parryae. Next base: position 71,406,908 of record JALGPY010000001.1, on the reverse strand, counting down.
AGAATTGCGTGCCTAGCTTCTTTTGTGTCCAAACACGATTTTTATTATTTGTCTCCAAATGTGTTTTATGATATGCCTATTTTATTTGAGATTTGATTACGTTTCAAAATAGTCGATTTGCGATGTCACACGAGAACCATAAATAAAAAAGAATGTAAAGTGAAAAGAGTTGTGTGGGGATCTTTATATTATTGATAGATTGGTCGGGTTGACTTCGGTCACTCCACCCGTATTATGTTTAACTACCTGCCGGGTCGCTCCATGTACTCACCTCTCTGGCCGCAAGAAGTCTTAGGGGGATGTCGGCACTTAAGGTCATGGCTGCTAGTGATAGTTGTTATTCCCCATATTAACAATTTAACTATACGATTACTATGAGAAAGGAATATTTGAAAGGAAAGAAGAGATAGATTGGAACAATGTTCTCCGTTTGAAATAGAAAGGAAGTTTGAGAAACAAAAAAATAAATAAGATTTTCATATGTGTTACAAGTGTAAATACTTTATTTCTCAAGAATATGTTTTCGATTATGATTTTCTTCTTAATAATTGTTTTAAAAGTTTACATGCCTCATCATCTGTTTACAAGATTGGGTGTTTCACACTCAGTATTTCATTGCTGACTTTCGAAAACTGCAGTTCCTGTTTTCCTTCCCACTGCAGGTTAGAAACGAGAGTCTTGGAATAGTTGGGCGTGAGACACATCTAGATGGATAACGTCACAAGTGTTAGTCTAGTATTGATAGTCATAAACATCATTTAGTATTTTTTTAGAATAAGGGTAAGACTCTGAGACGTCATATAATAATATTATGCTTGAAATTAATGTGTTGATCATGTAGCTTTTGATGTCCGTTGATTCTTTTATCATCGCCCTCCCAGTCTTGTCCGAGCCGGATATGGTGGTAGCTGCATGTGGTATCAGAGAATGCAATCCAATAAGAGATTAAAACTTGTAGGGAGACCTAAAATCGACATAGGGCAAGATAACAAAATTGGAAAATCTGATCGATTTATGGGTAGTCTAAGTGTCTGTATTGATCCCACCCACGTCCTTTCTTGTTAATTGCGACGTGACTAAAAGATGCTTGGATTGTTTTGTTTGAATTAGGAACCTCATTTCTGATGGGTTGATTGACCATTGTTACTCTTATTTTAGAGAACGAGAAATATTAATTTTAAGAATCAAATTCAGGATTGCAAGTAAATTGGAGGAAATGGGTTATAAATATATCACTAAGAATAGTCATGTGCTGCTTGATCTGACATATGTATTGTAATTAATACTTGGATTATTCGCGTGTTCGTTCTTGATTGATTGTTGTGATAAGTATGAAGCTAATGGACATTATGTTATGAAAATACAAGCAAATAGCTTAGATCCTTGATGATGAAAGCCAGAAACACAAGCATGAGAAATTCCTAAGCACCAAAGCTTCAAAGCTTTGAGTTACTGTAGCAGTTCCTATATGCTGTCTTATTTAACTTTTTGTGCAGGTTCTGGTTATGTTTTGGTAATGACGGTTTAATTATATAATTACATTCAGCAATCTATGTTCTAAGTTGGTCATTGCAGGACTGAGTTGGATTGTAAATCCAATGATCATTCTGGTGAAGTTAGCAGACAAAACTTTGAGATATTCTAGTTACTCTTTACTGCTAAGTTCTACTAACCATATTTTGTATGCAGATGGATTCAGTGATACTTAGAACTTATTACATGCTGTTTATTGTCTATTATTGTGGACTCCATATTGATTACTTGATATATTCATGAGATTGAATATACTTGTTAATTCAGAACTGTTAGCAGACAATTCTAGCATAGTTTTCTCATTAACTGTTAGTTGCTGTTTCAAACAGATCTTTTTGCTAGATTGTATTGTTATTTGTTTGATCTTGTTTGCTAAGTATTTGCAGGATTGTTGGACACTCCAACGTCCATAAACAGATCAACAATGCATTCAAATTAAGCTGTTGACAGGAGCTTATCAGATGGGAGATATTTTAGGAATTCTGTTCCTGAAATCTCTCAAGTCAGTTGCAGACTGAGATCAGCTACATAAATTTGAATTGTAGAGAATTATATTCGACACAGAGGTTGTGTTTTTGAAGAGGGCAATCAGCTGGGAAGATCAATTTCATACAACTCTTCAAATCATTCAGGAATTCAACTCAAGCACACCGAAGATCATTCAATTTTAGAAGAACTCTTCTAGGCTTTAAACAGCTTATCTTTTCTGAGTTCTTCTCCCTGTAATCAATTGTATTATTTATTCTTAATCTCTAAAACCTCACTAAACTTAGTAGTTTGGTTGTTCAAGTGAACAACAAGAGGTTCTTATTGTTTCAACAGGTTGTAGCCTGTAACTAGATAGGTTGGGATAAGATCCTTCAGGCAGAGACTAGGTCCAATTGTGACTGAACTCTGTAAAATCTCTGTGTTCTTGGTATTTAATTTTGCTGATTTTACTTACAGTTTAAATTGGAAGTTTCAAAGATTTGGATCTTTTCAAGTCTCAAATCTTTGAAGCCTCTATACTCTATTGTTATATCTCTAAGCCTCTCAAATTATTTCCAAAGCTTTGAGATATCAACAGTTTGCTCTACAGAAGTTTCAAAAACTTGTGTTTTGGCAAAAGCTAGCATACTCTATTCAACCCCCCCTTCTAGAGTATTAATATACATGTTTACACCTACATTACACACTTTCAATTGGTATCAGAGCTTTGGGTCACATTTTAAATATCTAACAATCTTGTGACAGTGAGTTTTGTAGGTGAAGGAGGATTCTTACAGGGAAGGGAAACTAATAGACCCCCATTTTTCTATGTTGATAACTTTGTGCATTGGAAGGAATTGATGAAAATGTTTGGTATTTACTTTTGCTGCTTTTACTTACAGTTTAAATTGGAAGTTTAAACTCTGTAAAATCTCTGTGTTCTTGCTATTTACTTTTGTTGCTTTTACTTCCAGTTTAAATTGGAAGTTTCAAAGCTTTGGAGCTTTCCAAGTCTCAAAGATTTGAAGCCTCTATACTCTACTGTTATATCTCTAAGACTCTCAAATCCATTTCAAAGCTTTGAGATATCAACAGTTTGCTCTACAGAAGTTTCAAAAACTTGTGTTTTGACAAAAGCTAGCATACTCTATTCAATCCACCCCCTTATAGAGTATTAATATACATGTTTACACCTACATTACGCACTTTCAATTGTTATCAGAGCTTTGGGTCACATTTTAAAGATCTAACAATCTTGTGACAATGAGTTTTGTAGGTGAAGGATGATTCTCACAGGGAAGGGCATCTAATAGACCCCCATTGTTCTGTGGTGATAACTTTTTTCATTGTAAGGCATTGATGAAAATGTTCATCATAGATCAGGACATGGAACTATGATCTATTATTGTGAATGGGCCAAACCTGTTCTATACTACTGTGAATGGTGTTAGAACTGTCAGACCTGATGAATATCTCTCAGTTAGTGAAATGGAAAAGGTATCAAAGAATTACAAAGCTTTGAACTTATTATACTGTGCTCTTAGTGCAGATGGGTTCAACAGGATATCCAACTGCAAAAATACAAAGGAGATCTGGGATAAGTTGTCTGTTACCTATGAAGGAACTAGCCAAGTCAAACAGACAAAGATTAATATCCTTTTGAGGCACTATGAACTGTTTAAGATGAATTCTGATGAATCCATCAAAGATATGTTCAAAAGATTTACATATATTGTGAACAACTTGGAGTCTTTGGGAAAAGTATTCTCAAATGAATAAAAAGTCAGGAAGATTCTTAGAAGCTTGCCTAAAGCCAAATGGGAGCCTAAAACAACTGTAATTGAAGAGGCTCAAGATTTAAGCATTCTGGAACTTGATGATCTCTGAGGAAAGCTACTCACTCATGAGATATCTATGAAGGAGGTTGATGGTGAACTGAGTGACAACATCAAGAATTTGGTACTCAAGGAAAAAGATAATGAGAAATCTCAAAGCCTTGAACCAGAGGATGATGGTGATGATGAGGATGCCTTAGCCTTGATTTCCAAAGCCTTGTCCATAATTCTCAAGAAAAGAGGAACTCTGGGAACAAGGATTACAACAAAGAAAAGTTCAGATCCTCAACCAGTAAGGATCAAAAATGTAAGTCTTCTTCACAATCATATAAACCTAAAGTTATGTATCACTATGAATGTGGAGATGCAGATAACCTGGTGAGAGAATGTCATCGAAAGAAGAAGAACGGACAATTTTCAAAGAAGGAAAAAGACAACATAAGGAAGAAGGCAATGGTAGCCTCATGGAGTGACTCAGATTCTTCAGACTCAGATTCTGATGATGAGCAAGCCAATCTCTGTTTAATGGTTCGACATCAAGAGGACCATCCCACTGAGAAACCAATTGAAGACATGGTAAAATAATCTCTTATTTAGTCCTTCTGAAGTGTTGCCTGAAATTCTCAAAAGTATGTTTTTAAATGAGGCTAGTTACAAGAATGAGATTGATTCTTTGAAAATGGAGGTTCATGAGCAGGCAAAAGAAAATTTAGATTTGGTTTTTTAGAACAAATGTCTTGAAGCTACTAAGTTAAAAATTGACAGTGACTTCAAAGCCTTGGACAGTAGATTCAAAACTTTAAAATCACAAGTCAAAGAAGTAGTTGATCAAAACACTATTTTAACTGACAAGTTTGTTGATCTAAAAAATCATTTTGATGATTTAGAACAACAAAACACTTCATTGACTAGTAAGCTTCAAGAATCCAAGAAAATTCTTTCAATTTTTGCTAGCTCAGAACAGAAGTTACATCTCATGCTTGGAGGAAGTCTGCAGTCTGTTCACAAAAGTGGAATTGGATATAATCCAAATTTTCCAAGAAAAAGCCAAACCACATTTGTGAAAGAAGGAAGCAGACATTCACCAAAGTGTCATTATTGCTGTAAAATTGGACATGTAAAAGTATATTGCCCCTTTAGAAGGACGAAACCTCACATAATGAGGAACACCTATCGTTATCAGCTTAAGGGACAAGTGAAACAGATTTGGGTTCCAAAAGGAGTTAGACCACCCAACATGGTTGACTCTGAGTAAGAATCCAATTTCTACACTTGGTCTAATAGCCTGCTAAGGCATTGATTGAATTTTGCAGGATGTCACCAGAGCTTTGAAAGATCAGAAATGGATATTGGATAGTGGATGTTCCAGACATATGAGTGGGAAAATCTTTATTCTCAGAGCTCAAAGAGAAACAGAGGGAATAACCACACTTGGTGACAAAGCAAAGTGCAACATAATTGGTATTGGTAGTGTTGGTAACAATTCTGCATATTCAATTTCTAATGTTTATTTAGTTGACGGTCTTAATTATAACTTATTGAGTATTTCTCAGCTTTGTGACAAGGGTAATAAGGTTCTTTTTGACAAGGAGAAATGTGTGGTGCAAGATGAAAAATCAGGAAATTGCGTACTCACTGCTCCTAGGTCACATAATGTTCATGAACTATGTACTGACAAAGTTGCAGGTGATAGTCTGAAGTGTCTCAAAGTTTTGAAGGATGACTCAAAACTATGGCACAAAAGCTTAGTCATATAAGCATGCATTCTTTGAATAAGCTCATCTCAAAAGATCTGGTAAGGCGATTACCAATCCTTAAATTCAAGGATGATGATTTTTGCAAGGCATGTACTCAAGGTAAACAAACCAGAAGCTCATTCAAGCTAAAGAATATTGTAAGTACAGCCCTTTAGAAATGCTGCATATGGACTTGTGTGGTCCTAATAGGGTTCAAACACCCAGAGTTAAGAGATATATGCTTGTTGTAGTTGATTACTACCCTACATATACTTGGGTTATGTTTATTAGAGAAAAGTCTGAAGCATTATCTGAATTTTCTAAACTTTGCAAAGAGCTTCAAACTTTGAAAAAAATTTACATCTTGCATCTATTAGAAGTGATCATGGTAGAGAATTTGATCAACTTGATTTTGATTTATTTTGTGCAAAGCATGGCATCTCACACAAGTTTTCTGCACCTAGAACTCCTCAGCAAAATGGAGTAGTTGAGAGGAAAAATAGGACTCTTGAATACATGTCTAGAACCATGCTACTTGAAAGTAATTTTCCAAAATTTTTGTGAGAAAAAGCTGTTAATACTGCCAACTATGTGCTCAATAGATGTTTGATTAGGCCAATTTTGGAGAAAACCCCTATGAACTGTTTAAAGGAAGGAAGCCTCGTGTGCTTACTTCCTTTTGGTTGTACTTGTTTTGTGCATAACAATGGCAAAGATAATCTTGGTAAGTTTGATGCTAGAAGTGATGAAGGTGTGTTTCTTGGTTATTCTCAAACCAGCAAAGCTTACAGGGTTTACAATAAGAGATGTAAAATTGTAGAGGAGAGTATTCATGTTGTTTTTGATGAAAGTACTGATGATTCTCTGAGTAAAAGTTTTGCAGACCTTAGTTTGAATAAATATGAAGCTGATGAAGACCTTGAGAAAGTCAGCAAAAGAAAAACTGAGCATCAAAAAATTTCAGAAGAATCTCAAGGCCTTGAGCCCCCTGCTGAGCCAAAATATCAAAGCCTTGAGACTGAGATTGACAGGAAATATGATGCTCCTTCTACTGTATCAAGAAATCAAAGCCATGAAGGTCCTTACACTTGGACACCCAGAAAGAAGTTCAAATATCTCTCAGATCATCCTGCGGAGAGTATTATATCAGATCCAACAACCGGAACTCAGACAATAGGTCCATTGAGAAATCTATGTGCATTCAGTGCTTTTGTATCACTCATTGAGCCCAAAATGCAAAATAAGCACTAGAAGATGCAGACTGGATCATTGCAATGCAAAATGAGCTGAATGAGTTTGAAAGAAACAAGGTTTTGAATCTGGTTCCTAGACCAAAGGATCAATCAGTGATTGGAACAAGATGGGTGTTTAGAAATAAGCTTGATGAAAAAGGTAAGGTTGTGAGACATAAAGCAAGACTGGTTGCACAGGGATACAATCAAGAGGAAGGTATTGATTATGAGGAAATATTTGCCCCTGTTGCAAGGTTAGAAGCTATTAGAATACTTCTTTCATTAGCATCACATAATCACACAAAACTTTTCCAAATGGATGTCAAATGTGCTTTTCAGAATGGTTATTTACAAGAAGAAGTATTTGTTGCTCAACCACCAGGTTTTGAAAATGACACATTTCCTGATTATGTTTACAACCTGGAGAAATCCTTATATGAACTTAAGAAAGCTGGCTTGGTATGAAAGACTCTCAAAATTTTTGTTGGGAAATGGTGTTTAGAGAGGTCTGGTTGATAAAAATCTTTTTATTAAGAATCAAGAAAAATATATGTTAGTTGTCCAGATATATGTAGATGATATTCTATTTGGTGCTACTAATGATGCTCTTTCAAAAGAGTTTTTAAGTCTAATGTGCATGGAATTTAAAATGAGCTTGATGGGAGAACTGAATTTCTTTCTTGGACTTCATGTACATCAAATGAAGAAATGAATTTTTGTGCATCAAGGAAAGTACACCCTGGACTTGTTAAACAAGTATAACATGTCACAGTCCAAGGTTGTAAAGACCCCTATGAGTGCATCACTGTCTTTAGACAAGGACACAACTGGTAAGAGTGTAAATCAGAAAGAATACAGAGGTATGATTGGTTCACTATTGTATCTAACTGCTATTAGATCAGATATTATGTTTAGTGTGTGCATGTGTGTAAGGTTTTAGGCCGATCCTAAAGAAAGTCATTTAATTTTTGTGAAAAGGATTTTTAGATATTTGAATGGAACCAAAGACTTAGGGATTTGGTATCCAAGAAGGTCTAACTTTTTGTTAAGTGGATATTCAGATGCAGACTTTGCAGGATACAAAGTAGACATAAATAGTACTTCTGGATGCTGCCAATTTCTTGGATCTTCATTGATAAGTTGGCATTCAAAGAAGCAGAATTCAGTGGCTCTGTCAACTGCGGAAGCTGAATATATTGCAGCTGGAGCTTGTTGTTCACAGGTTTTATGGATTGCATAGTAGCTAAGAGATCTTGGATATGATTTCAGAAATGTTCCTATCAATTGTGACAATACAGGTGCCATTTCCATATCTAAGAATCCAGTACAACATTCAAGAACAAAGCACATAGATGTGAGACATCATTTTCTTAGAGATCACACATAAAATGGTGATATTATTCTATCATTTATTTATACTTCTAAGCAAATAGCTGATATTTTCACTAAACCACTGCCAGATGAGAGGTTTGCATCCCTAAGGCTTGAATTGGGTATGTTAAACAATGATGCATTGGTTTAGGGGGAGTAATTAGTTACTATGTGTATTATCTGTGTGATTTCAAAGCCTTGATATTATATTTTCTGGAGCCTTGAAAATATGGCTCAAATCTTTGAAGTTTATGTATTAGTCTGAAACTTCTCAAAGCTTTGAACTACTGTTTCACTGCTGTGATGAGTGGATTTGCATTATCTTTAAAAATTGGATCATGAAAAATTTTGTGTTATCTTTTTAGATAATTACTTAATCTTTTCAAATGTTCAGAGATTTGATCAAATTATCTACAAATATCTTGAAAATCTTCTGAAATCTTTTTGCATGCAAATCTCCTACTTTTAGTCAAACTCATCTACCTACTTAAGCCAGCTTCAGGACTTATTTTCTCTCATTATCTACTTCTATCTCTTCGTCTCCATCTATCTCTCTATCCATTCTCTCAATCCCTCAAACCCTAACCCAAATGGAGCGAAAATCAGAAAGGATTAAGCAGCTAGGTCAGACCTCCAACAAGAGGGTGAAGAGAAAGGCTAACAAGACGATCACCATTCATGGATCAGACTCAGAGGACACGAATAGTGTTCATGAGACTTCCCCTCCTAAAAATAAGTCCAAGAAAGGAAGGAAGTTCAAGAAGAAGCAAGGACTAGGTCAGATTCAGAATCTGCAACAGAGGAGGAGGTGAAAGAAAAGGGGAAAAAGGATCAGGAGGAAGAGTCAAGCAAGAAGAAAAAAGAAGTGATTGTTGAGAAGGAAAAAAAGAATGTACCATCTACAAAAGAGAAGAAGGTTGGTGACAAGAAATCATAAGCAACTTCTGAAAAGAAGGGTGAAGAAACCACTGAGAAAAAGAGGGTTAAGCACAGTGCAGTGAAAACCAAGAAAGCTACAAACTTTGGTAAGAACCTCATGCCTGAATCTTGGTTTGTTAATTCTGATGTCAAGAAGGTATGGATGGATGGGTATGCATCATCTAAAGTGTCTTTTTAGTAGTCTGGTCAGTTCTGATTTATTGGAGATTTTAGACTTAGACTACATTAAGAACTTGAAAAACTCATTTGTTGGAAGTCTGTTGAACCCACCTTCTGAAGCTTACCCTAGGTTAACCAGACTGTTCTATTTGAATCTGGTTCAAGAGCTTGATGATAGTGATAGATACATCCTTACTTCAAGAGTGGCTGGTGTGGACATTAGGTTAGATCACAGGGTGTTCTCCAAAGTTTTGGGAGTGCCTAGGAAGTATAAGGTTGGTGACTATCCTGATAAAAAATAAATCCTAGAGAAAGCCAAAGCCATGTTTTTCTTGGAGGGAATCACTTCTGAACCCAAGCATTTAACACATTTTGTGTTTAACAGTGAATCCAAAATCCTATTTTCCATCATTATGAGGTGTGTTGTCCCTAGAGAATACTCCAAAGAGTTGGTAACAGACAAGGTTTTAATCTTGATGTATCTGATTTGTCAAGGGTTTGAGGTAGACCTTCCTACTGTGGTGATGGAACACATGGTCTACCGTGGGACTAGGACCAGGAACCACTCTTTACCCTATTCCAATGTTCTACCATTTTTTTTCAAAAATTTTGGAGTGTCTTTGAAGGATGAAGAGAAGATTACTATTGGTTTTGGTTTAGTTGATGTAGCATCACTTCAAAGGATTGCAATTGTGTATACTGCTAAGGGAAAGTGGAAGTTTTATTCAGAGTTGAATGCTAAGGAACTGAAGGAAAAGGAGTTCATCAAACCTAGAGCTGCTTCAACCCATAAGGTATCTGGATTTCTCACAGATTATAGATAGGGTTAAGCTTCTTGAAGATGGTGTGGAGGATTTGAGACAAGGGTTTTTTGACTTGTCCAATGACCTTACTAAGTTCAAAGGTTTGGTGCTTAACAAGGTTGACCTGATCATCAAAGGTTTGGATCTGAAGAAAGTGCCTTCTTTAGAAAGCAGAGATACCAGCATTTATTCAAAGGAAGTTCTGGGAGAAGCTCTCAAGAAATAGAAGAAGAAGAAGAAGAAGAAGAAGAAGAAGAAGAAGAAGAAGAAGAAGAAGAAGAAGAATAAGAAAGGTATTCCTGTTGTTCTGAGATCAAAGGATCTCTTTGACCAATATGAAGAGGAGACTGATGATGAGGAAACTGCTGCAGAAAAAACTGAAAAAGAAGCTGCTGATCTGGACAAGTTGGTTGACGAGGTTGTTGAAAAGATGCAGGATGAAGAAGCTCATAGAAAGAAAGCTGAAGAACAAGGCGAACAAGATGAGGAACAGGTTGAAGATGCAAGAGTCTCAGAAGAAGAACTAGAGGAGACTCAGGGCAAAGGCAAGGGAACAGCAAAGTCCACAGGATCTTCAAAGCCTTGAACCTATTCTCTCTATTCTTTCTACTCTTCTCAGTCCTGAAGTTTAGGTTATTATTCTTATTTTATTTAAACCAAAACTCTGAACATATCCTACATTTCTTCTACTCTTTTGATGAAAGTCAAAACGGGGGAGAAGATTATTTGTTATGTGTTTTTATGCTTTTAGTAATTTTATGTTTAGAGGATGTTTAGTATCTAGTTTTAGGGTTTGTAATAAATTATGGATATGGTAGATGTTATCTATGCAATTATGTGGTTTTTGAATTTATGTTCTGTGATTTTGCTACTAATTGTAAGTTGCAGGATATCTATATCCATATAATGTGTTTTGTCTTTTATCAAGGGGGAGATTGATAAGTCTGAAGCTCATGGACATTATGTTATGAAAATACAAGCAGAGATCTCAGCTCCTTGATGATGGAAGCCAGAAACACAAGCATACGAAATTGCTAAGTACCAAAGCTTCAAAGTTTTGAGTTACTGTAGCAGTTTCTATATGCTGTCTTATTTAACTGTTTTGTGCAGGTTCTGGTTATGTTTTGGTGATGATGGTTTAATTATGTAATTACATTCAACAACCTATGTTCTAAGTTGGTCATTGCAGGACTGAGTTGGATTGTAAATCCAATGATCATTCTGGTGAAGTTAGCAGGCAAAGCTTGAAAGCTCTTTGAGATATTCTAGTTACTCTTTACTGCTAAGTTCTACTAACCATCTTTCTGTATGCAGATGGATTCAGTGATACTTAGATCTTATTACATGTTGTTTATTGTCTATTATTGTGGACCCTATATTGATTACTTGATATATTCATCAGATTAAATATACTTGTTAATTCAGAACTGTCTGCAGAGAATTCTAGCATAGTTTTCTCATTAACTGTCAGCAGAGAATTCTAGCATAGTTTTCTCATTAACTCAGGGGGCATAGGGTGCAAGTGGGTCTCCAAAAAGAAGACTGGCATGGATGGTAATGTGATTACCTATAAGGGTCGATTGGTCGCAAAATGATTCACAGATTCATGGTATAGACTATGATGAAACCTCTTCACCAGTCGTGATGAACAAATCCATTCGAATCCTACTTGCTATTGCATTTTATTACGACTATGAGATTTGGCAGATGGATGCCAAAATAGCGTTTCTATATGGGAACCTCCTCGAGTATGTGTGCATGACAGAACCTGAGGGTTTTGTAGATCTAGAGCATGCAAATAAATTCTGTAAGTTGCAACGATCCATTTATGGATTGAATCAAGCTTCTAGGAGTTGGAATCGACGTTTTGATGAAGCTGTCAAAGAGTTTTATTTCATCAAGGAAGAAGATGAATCTTGTGTCTACAAGAAGGTTAGTGGGAGCTGTTGTATTTCTAGTCTTGTATGTGGATGAAATAATACTCATTGGAAACGACATTCCTATGTTGCAATCTGTGAATGATTGGCTAGGAAAGTGTTTCTCAATGACGGACTTAGGAGATGCATCTTATATAATTAGTATCGAGATCTATAGAGATAGATCGAGGAAGCTGCTAGGACTAAGTCAAAGTACATATATAGACAAGGTGTTGAATCGTTTCAACATTCAAGATTCCAAGAAGGGATTCTTTCCCATGTCGCATGGAATCACTCTTTCGAAAAATGATTGTCCTTCCAATGAGATTGAGAAGAACCGCATGAGTCGGGTTCCCTATGCTTTCGGCCATAGGGTCCATCATGTACGCCATGTTGTGTACTAGACCATATGTGTCACACGCGTTAAGTATGAAAAGCATATATCAGTCCAATCCGGGTGAGAGTCACTGGATAGCGGTCAAGAACATCCTCAAGTACTTGAGAAGAATTAAGGATGCATTCTTGATATATGGAGGGGAGGAAGAGTTGAGTGTAAGGGGTTACACGGATGCAAGCTTCCAAACCGAAAAAGATGATTTCTGATCACAGTTGGGATTTGTGTATTGCCTGAATGGAGGAGCTGTGAGCTGGAAGAGTTCCAAGCAAGAGACGGTTGTCGATTCTACAACTGAGGCTGAGTACATTGGTGCGAGTGACGCAACAAAGGAAGATGTTTGGATTAGAAAGTTCATTACTGAGCTTGGTGTGGTTCCTAGTTTTGTGGATTCAATAGATTTGTATTGTGACAGTACTGGAGCGATCGCACAATCAAAGGAACCCAGGTCACACCAGAAATCCAAACACGTACTCAGGAAGTTCCATCTTATTCGATATATCATCGATAGAGGAGATGTGAAGATATGCAAGATTCCTACAGATGAGAATCTGTCAGATCCCCTCAAAACGCCGCTTGTTCAGCTCAAGCTTGAAGGACACGCTATATCTATTGGCATATGAGATGCACTAGATTGCCTCTAGTGCAAGTGGGAGACTATTGGAATAGATTCCCTAGAGGCAATTTTATTTAGTATGAACATTGATTTTGTCTAGAATATTCATTGTATTATTTGTGGAGATATTTAATATATTGAAGTCCTTATATTGCAAATATGTTGTTTATCTTAAATATCCCTAGTCAATTATACTGATTAATAGGAAAATCATCTATAGACTAGTATGTGGGTAGATTGATATGGAGATATCAAGTCTAGCACATGGGTATGCATTATGAGTAATGGCATACTGGATTGACGCACAATGAGAAGGTTGCATACAAGTTATGTACAGTCACAAGTGCTTCTCGTAGCGACAACGGTATTGCCATCCTTCAACTTGAAGTCACTAGATCCTCTAGTTGTGTAATATTGTGTTTTGATATTGTCAAACACTACAGCGTAACTGGGTAGTAATAAAGGAACATATCGGACACAATAGGAAGCAAGCTTAGAGATGGTAGTGATGTAGATAAAATTTGTCCCTCCCACATAACGGGAGCAAATATCCATGGCCACTCGAGGGGTAGTGCTTATAGAATGTCTGGCCAGACTCAGATAAATCAATATGGGATATTGTTGTTATCTACATGGATAAGACTATTCCCAGGATCGAGAAACTATGGATTGGATATACGAGTGTGACTTGTATGTCTCGTGTCCAATTCGGATATAGAGACAAAGGGATGAGACAATACTTTCACAAAGTTTGTCGGATTACTGACTATTCCTATTAGTTGGGGTGCATGGATGTGTTGCTAGACACCGTTCCGTGTTAGTAATCGTTACTACCAACTAAGTAGGAACCTATGGGGTCACATGCCACATGGATTAAACTAGACTTGGGAATTAAATAATATGATTAATTAAATAGATAGATCAATGCTCAACCACATGCAAACTTAGTAGGACTAATTTGCAATGTGGACAAATCCATGTAAGGACATGATTAGTATGGGGGCTAATATGTAGTTAACAAAGAGTTGTTTGACTATATGTATGAACACTCTCATCTTATTTTCTGCAAGAGAGTGTCATAATTGTTATAACACAAGGAGAGAACAAAGCAAGGAGAGATAGCAAGACAAGCCTAGGCCGAAGCCTAGACCAGTCCCCCCCCCACCGTGTGCCGTCGGCCTCAAGGAGGCACGCCGCCCTTTGGTTCGCGTGATCTTGATTCTTCTTCTTCCTCATTCCATCAATTTCTAGCACAAGACGTGGAAGGAATCTAGAGCTTGATCCTAGGCGTGAACTCTCCATAGAGACGTGAACAATATTTCACGTGTGAAGTCATCCAAGGAGACAAATAAGGTATTTGATACTAAATCCTTTACTATCGTTATGATGTCTAGTCCTGTGATCCTTGGAGGGTCTTGTGCGGATCTTTATTTGTTTTATTCCGCCGCGTAATCCGTTAAAAAACCCTACATGTACAATTCGTAAGCAACAAGCCCAGGGGATTTTGGGAAACCCCTCAAAATTAGGTTTTTATATGCACTCCATGGTCCCATAATATTGATAAACCGCATGACGTGCTCGTGGGCGTTTCCATTAACTTCATCAAACTTTTCTCATGTGGGAGCCTTGTATCCTGACGGATTGGGAATCTAATAGATATCTAGAGGAATTGGAGGAGTGCATTCTGTGTTGGGAAGTATGTTAGTGTTAACATTCTTGCGAGCCATAAACTTGTTCGATTTCGCTCCAACGCAGATACAAATGACGCACCTCTTATTACCTCATTGTTGGATAGATGCGACGTGGTCATTGGGATGTATAGGGAACGTGGGTCAGATATAGCGTGGTCCTCTGAAGAATCGTTTGGTACTAGTACCCAAATTGTACCAACGAGTGGAGGCTGATTATGGATAGTAAAAATGCGCTCAGGTTGTGAAACATGCCTCAATGGTGGTGGTGGTGGTAAGCTCAAAACATATGTCATCTCCCCCACTTCTCTTGCAAGATTGTTGTTCCTTTCAGTAGACGTGAACATCATGGTGTGGACCAATTGCATCATCTGCGCCATTTTATTAGGAATTTCTTGGACAATTGAGGTCAGTTTTGTGATTGCTTGCATGGTATTTCATGTGTGAAATATTGCGTATGATTTTTATGATTGTTAGAGTTATTGATCTGATTCACTTAGAACACTGGATTGATGTTTCTCTGATCATCATCGTGAGTGGTCATGACTTGAGGATATGTATTATTTACGTCCAGTTCACCAAATATAAAGGGGTATTCTTAGATGTATCCTAGAACGTATGCATTGCCATAATGTGACAAAAACGAGAGAAAAATCCTTGTCCGCGACTCCCCCGGGCTGCATTTTGCTGGTGGTGGTGATTTCGCCGATAGATGTGATTGATTGGTAGGAAAGAGGGGAAATGGGGGTGGTTATTAAGAGGTCGATTTGACGAGGTGGTGTTGATGGTGTGGTGGTCGAACATATGAAAGGGAGAGAAAGTGAGAGAGATCGGAGAAAAGATGTGAAATAATAGGTGGTCTAGGGGTATTGGCCTGTTGGATTCCGACTTTAGCGGTGATTGTTCCGGCCAAAATCCGGCTGTGAGATACACGGAAAGCTTGAGGATGGGTGAGAGAGATGAATAGAGATGGAGCGGTGATGTTGCTTATGTTTTAATGAAGAGGATGAGCAGGGATAAGAAGGATAAGAGGGCGAAGAAGATATGGATGCAGAGAAGGAAAAGAGAAGAAGAAAAGAAAGAAACACAAGTGCAAAACACAAAAAGAGAATTAAGGAGGAGAGGAGAACTTGAAAAGGATGAGAAAGGAAGGGGAAGAACTTGAAGAAGGAGAAGGAGAAATTTGGAAAAGGGGAAGGGCACCAAGAACAGAAGGAAGAACCGGAAGGAGAAAAAGAGAGGACTTGGAGAGGAGAGAGAAACTCTCCATGGAGAGAAAAAATTAGACGATGCTACTGATTGGTCACTTATTTTTCTGTTATTGTTATGCAAATTTTCCTGTATTTTCTGAGTTGTGGGTAAGAACCTGTAACATCCAAACTCCATGTAGTTCGCCTTTTGATCGATTATATGATATGCTCTTTCTCAAAAACTAAAACTTTAAAAACTTTAGAGGGAAGTAAATGCGAAGTATGGCGCATGGGTGCTAGCTCAGCGGTAGAGCGTTTGAAGCCCCTACATGAGGTTCGGGGTTCCAACCTAGTTATATGTTGTAATTCTAAAAAAAATAAAATAGAAGTATTCAATATGAATGACAATTGCTACTCCCATTTGAATAAATGATGATCAACATTACCTCCGTTCCACAAGGTTTGTCATACTGCACTATTCACCGGGTCACTTTGACGCGGTGATTTGGTTCGTAAAATAATGCAATATTTTGGTAATTTTTTCATAATGTTGTAAGGTAAACTTTATTCTACAACACCATCAAAACTTAATCAAATTTTACATCATTTTATTTTACTACTAAAATTACTAAGTGAAAATAACCCTCAAAAGTCAAAGTATGACTAACATGGGGGAACGAATGGAGTAAAATAGAACCGAAGGAGTAGGTATGTATTGAAGAGAAGAATCCACACAAATTGACGTGAGTGTACCACAACTCACTTATAATTTTCCCGTAACATGGTGCTCCACAGGCATGAAAAGATGTTTACCTTCACCACTACCAATCACTCACCAGTCGTCAGCATCGCTCACCCACATTCTCGTCGGCCCGTCTGTCTCTAAAATTAAACTGGTATATAATCACTTTCCAATACATCCCCACAGCCAGTTGCTGTCTCTCTCTCTCTCTATCTCTCTCCCACACTCAGGGGCAGTGGTGATGGAGAACTATTCAAATGATTATCCATCCTCTCTGATGAGAAGCATTTCACAGAAGAGCAGCTCCACCTCAAAATCTCCAATCATTCCCAAAAGCTTTATGCAGAAAAGCTCTTCTCACAGGTACCCCAATCAGAAAACATCTTCTTCCACCTTCTCAAGGTCTTCTTCCCAGAAGAGTTGTTCCTCCAAAGCCGGTCCTTCTTCTCTCTCTAGAAGCTCTTCCCAGAAATGCTCCAATTTCGCCAGGAAGTGCGGCAGCTTGGCCAAAGAACAGCGCGCTAAATTCTACATCGTCAAACGCTGCATCAAGATGCTCGTCTCCTGGCGGAAACAGGGCGATTGATAGGAATGAAATGAGTCCCAACGTCTGTATTATAGAGATTTTATAGGCAGAGATGCAGAGAGTGTAATAGATTGATGAATCTGGGTATTATTCCCACCATCAATGAGAGCTCAAAATTGTAACAATCCACTGCTTTCTCTTGTATTTTGTGAGATAGATTCAATCAGATCTGGAATTATTCAAAACCATGTTCTAGTTTTTTTGGGTCTGCTGATTTTTTTCTTTCTTTCTCTAGCTACATTGGGTTCTACTGTTCTTTCTCATGTGTGTGTGTGAATCAGAGAGATAGAAGGGTGTACTGTTTAGTAAATTATTGGAAGGAGTTTGATTAGTTGAAAACGGATCTGCATCGGGAATGTGTCACATGTGACTGCCTTGAGGAAAATAGACAAGAAGAATCATAGTACAGATGACCTGATTTTTTTTTTCTTACTTGTTTTGACTAATTATATTTGTTCAATGAAACTCTGTTTTTGTGTGAATGATATCCAGTGAGAGAGGTTTGAATGACGATACTATTGATTGTATAAATATTTGGACTCTCCAATTTGAATTTGGGACCATTACTGCCGATTGACACAATCTTGGTTTCAATGCTATTATAAAAAACAAATTAATTATGTGTTCGGCTTCAACGGAAAGAGGTGAAATCAGTTGAAAGTTTGAAAATAATAATATAATTGTCCATCTGGAATCTCGGTTCGATATCGTTTGGAGGGGATAAGTAACAAAGTTGTAGTTTGAATTATTGATATAGTTATCCACCATAGATATGATTTCTTTGCTGTGAGAAAAAAATTGAAATATTTCTACTTCAATTTCAGCTAAGCGAATAGGAAGAAAACTTTTGACCATGTTTTGGGATTTAAATTCTAGACTTCCACGATAAAGAACGGTTTATTAGATCAAGAATAGTGACAACGAACGTTATCTAACTTAACTCTACTACATCTCAATACTGTGTCAAAGGAACTTTCTTAACTGTAGTAAGACGCTACTCCCACAGTAGACAGTAAGTATTTACACTTCCTACTTCACATTTTTTTTTTTTTTTGAGGAACTACTTCACATTGTGGCACTGAATGATGCCTCTTCCTTGATTATTTTGTCACAAAAGTTTCCATCTCGGTATGTATTTACGTAATGGACAATCTGAAATTAGGAATTAGCATTTATCATTAAGATTTTTATAAGTTTTGTTAGAGAATTTTGATGTGAATTGCTACCAAATCAGCTGGAATATTAGACAGACTACCGAAGCTTTCTCGTGCCGCGCCGTGCCACAATGGGAGTCCTATGCGGCCTAGAGTCGGGACACAAATACTTTCTCAAATACTTGTTGGACTGTTTCATGCGTTCTTAAGATGAGAACTTGCCTACTCAGCTAAGTTCACTGGAGCAGGAGCGAGAAAGAAAAAGTCTCTAATTTAAGAAAGTTGATATTTGAGAGCGCCATAAGAGCTTCTATATATAATATGTAACAATCCATATTATTGAGTGATTTACACATGCCAACATTTTTATTAAATAAGATGAAAGTATTAATTTGTCAAATATATTGCTTCTCTAAGAAAGAATAATGTTCAAATGGTTGAATTATCAAATTGACAAGTAATATACTGGAATTAATCATACTATATAGTCTAAAATAATAGTAAATCGTATTTAAGAAGTAATTCACTTAATAAATCGTGCTCTCTACTTCTCGGAACGCCTTTAGGACAAAGTTTGGTCTCTGAAGTGGCCGAGCGAGTTTTGGGAGCGGGATTGATAACCTTTCGAGAGGTTTTAGGTGACTAAACAACTGAGGTATGATAAGCCCAACAACACTGAAACATTCTTATTGAAGAGTTCAAGGAGGCATGAACATGAAAAATCGTGGTGAATCGATGCCTGATTTTCTCCACCAGTTTACTCATATTCTTCCTTTAACCTTTTTTTCCTTGTGAACGAAGAATATTTTTCTTTGTTCTTCAATATTATGAGTGCTAGTTATAATGTTATGATGGAAGATCGACGAGAATAGTCTTGAGACCTTATGATTTATTCAAAGAATCAACAAAAAACACTAGAAAATTGTGCAATAATGTTATTTGTAGAAACAATCATACCGATAAGCGGTTGTGGAATAGTACTTACCAATGCTCGTTCAGACCGACATAACATTCTCTCAAACAGTTTTAACAACCCTGAAACACAATATATTTTGTATCTGACTACATAACATATGTCTGAAACATAAAGTGTCATTTTACATAAAACTTTCTCTAACATTTGTCATTTCACATAAGCTAGTGATATATATGTTTGAATATCGACTTGAGATTCTTTTTATTAATGGATCAACAAGCTTTGGGCTTCAAGACATTATCTCCTTTCGACTTGGTTAAATAGTTCAACCCACTCTATCGGTACAACCCAAACTCTATAAGGGAAGTTTACTCTCTTCCAGACCTTCTCAAATCCTTAACCTAAACCTAGCTCTAGAATGTTACTGAACTTTGGTATACCACCGCTAGATGCGTATCCAACCGTTGCAAATTCATATTTATTTAGTCATTTCTACTTCCGTGATTCATTGAATTGAAATATGTACATACATTAAGTACACACCCTAATTATTAACTGCACTATCTTCTCTCTTCATTTTCTACATTTATGCAACTCTCTTTCATGGTATCAGAGCCTCCCCTGTGATGCTCTCTACTGGCGCTTGAATGGCGACCATACAAAATCCTCTTGCTCTTCTACAATATACATAATCTCATGCCACAAAAATTAGATGGTATATATTTTATCTTGTGGATGTTTGGTTTTGACGTAGGTAACACAGCGGAATAACAAAAATGTAACTCCTACTGAAAGCCCACCAAGGATCACAGTAAGAGACATTCATAACATGATGAAGGACATAGAAGGTGTGTACCTTTTGGTTCGGGAGATCACACGAAGAATATTGTCCTCGTCTCTACGGTTGATCCACGTCTAGAGGTGAGATCTAGATTCTTCCTTCTCAAGTGCTAGCTTGGAACGGAGGAAGAGGGAAGAAGGAATCAAGCAACGAAGGACGCAAAGAGGGGTTCGGCCCTCTCTTTGTGGCCGAAGGGAAAGGGAATAGTCTTATCCATGCAGATAACATCAATATCCCATATTGATTTATCTGTGTCTGGCCAGACATTCTATAAGCACCATCCCTCGAGTGGCCGTGGATATTTACTCATGTAGGAGGGAAAAATTCTATCTACATCACTACCATATCTAAGCTTGCTTCCTATTGTGTCTGATAAATGCCTTTATTGCTACCCAGTCACAGTGTAGCGTTTGGCGATATCAAAAGACAGTATTCCCAACTAGAGGATCTAGTGACTTCAAGTCTAAGGATGAAAATACCGTTTGTCACTACGAGAAGCACTTGTGACCTTACATAACATGTATGTAGCCTCCCCGTTGTGGGTCAATCTAGTATGCTATTACCCTTAATGCATACCCATGTGTTGGATCGGGATATCTCCATATCAATCCAACCCCATACTATTCTATAGTTGATCGTCCTATTAATCAGTATAATTGACTAGGGATATTTAAGATGAACAACACATTTTCAATCTAAGGATTTCATTATATTAAATATCTCCCTAAATAATTCAATGGATATTCTATCCAAACGTAATGTTCATACTAAATAAGATTAGGGAATCTATTCCAACAGTCTCCCACTTGTAGTAGTGCCAATCTGGTGCATCTCGTATGCCAATAGATGTAGTGTGCCTTTCGTGATTTCGCTGAACAAGCGGCGTCGTGAGAGGATCTAACATATTATTCTTTCTAGTAATCTTGCATATATTCGCATCTCCTATGTCGATGATATCTTGAATAAGATGGAACTTCCTGAGCACATGTTTGGATTTCTGAAGTGACCTGGGTTCCTTTGATTGTGCGATCGCTCCAGTGTTGTCACAATGCAACTCTAACCACACCAAGCTCAGTAATTAACTTCCTAATCCAAACATCTTCCTTTGCTGCGCAACTCACAGCAATGTACTCATCATCAGTTGTAGAATTAGCAACCGTCTCTTGCTTTGAACTCTTCCAGGTCACAGCTCCTCCATTCAGGCAATACACAAATCCCGACTGAGATCTGAAATCATCTTTGTCGGTTTGGAAGCTTGCACCCGTGTAACCCCTTACAAGCAACTATTCCTCCCCTCCTTAGATCAAGAACGCATCCTTAGTTCTTCTCAAGTACTTGAGGATGTTCTTGACCGCTATCCAGTGACTCTCACCTGGATTAGACTAATATTTGCTTGTCATACTCAACGCGTATGACACATATGGTCTAGTACACAACATGTCTTACATGATGGACCCTATAGCCGAAGCCTAAGGAACACGACTCATGAAGTTCTTCGCAATCTCATTGGAAGGACAATCATTCTTCAAAAGAGTGATTCCATGCGACATGGGCAAGAATCCCTTCTTGGAATCTGGCATGTTGAACATATTCAACACCTTGTCTATATATGTACTTAGGCCTAGCAGCTTCCTCAATCTATCTCTATAGATCTTAATACCAAGTAAATAAGCTGCATCCCCTATGTCCTTCATTGGGAAACACTTTCCTAGCCAATATTTCACATATTGCAACATGGGAATGTTGTTTCCAATGAGTAATATGTCATCCACATACAAGATCATAAATACAACAGAGCTCCCACTAACCTTCTTGTAGACACAAGATTCATCTTCATTCTTGATGAAGTTAAACTCTTTGACAGCTTCATCAAAATGTAGATTCCAACTCCTAGAAGCTTGCTTCAATCCATAAATCGATCGTTGCAACTTAAAAACTTTATTTGCATGCTCTGGATCCACAAAAACCTCAGGTTGTGTCATGTACACATCCTCGAGGGGGTTTCCATACAGAAACGCTGTTTTGACATCCATCTGTAAAATCTCATAGTCGTAGTAAGCTGCAATAGCAAGTAGTATCCGAACGGATTTGGTCATCGCGACTGGTGAAATGGTTTCATCATAGTCTATACCATGATTCTGTCTGAATCCTTTTGCCACCAATCGGCCCTTGTAGGTAATCACATTACCATCCATGTCGGTCTTCTTCTTGAAGACCCATTTGCATCCTATGGGTCGCGCCCCTTGGTTTGGTTCCACCAAAGTCCATACTTTGTTGGTATACATGGATTCCATATCGGATTCCATGGCTTTAAGCCACTTCTGAGAGTCCGTCCCTTTCATGGCCTCTCCATAGGTAGTAGGCTCATCATCCATGAGCAACGCGTCACAAGGTTCAGTAACGAGAAGTCCATACCTCTCTGGCTCCTGGAGCACTCTACTCGACCTATGAAGCTCTTGTGTTACTTGGACAGGTTCATCCACAACATCTTGTGGTTTCGTTTCATGTTCCATAGTAGGATCAGTGGTTTGTGGTTCTTGAATTTCTTCAAGTTCTACTCCCACTCGCTTCTTTAGAGACAAACTCTTTTTCTAGAAACACGCCTGACCGGGAAACAAACACTTTGTTCTCGGTTGGATTGTAGAAATAATATCCCGTAGTTTCCTTAAGGTATCCCACAAACTTACACTTATCTGACTTGCGTCCGTGCTTGTCTGATTGTAAACGTGTTACATAGACATCACAACCCCAAATACTCATGAAGGAAAATGTAGGACTCCTCCCACTCCACATCTCATATGGAGTATTCATGACCGATTTAGATGGAACACGGTCAATGGTGAAAGCTGCACACAGTAGAGAGTAGCCCCAAAATGACAAAGGAAGATCAATTTGACACATCATAGTTCGAACCATGTCTAATAGTGTTCGAATCTTCCTCTCGGACACGCCATTCCATTGTGGTGTTCTGGGTTGAGTGAGTTGGGACAAGATCCTGCACGCTCTAAGATAGTCGTCAAACTCTTGGCTTAAGTACTCTCCTTCACGACCTGATCGTAGAGCTTTGATACGTTTGTCAAGTTGCTTCTCTACTTCATTCTTGAATTCTTTGAATTGTTCAAAGGATTCGAATTTGGCCTTCATAAGGTATACAAATCCATATCTACTAAAATCATCAGGAAATGTAATGAATAGACGTAACCACCCCCAGAAGGCGTGGCAAATGACCCACATATATCAGTATGCACGGGCGCCAATTGCTCACTAGTCGTCTCACCTTTCTTATTGAAATGGGACTCTTTCATCTTTCCCAATAAACAAGCATCACATGTCCCATATGATTCAAAATCAAATGAGTCTAGAAATCCATCCTTGTGGAGTCTAGATACACGTTTCTTGTTTATATGGCCTAGACGACACTGCCACAGATAAGCATGATTTTAATCATTCATTTTAATCCTCTTGGTATTTATGTTATAAACAAGATTTCTTAGATCAAGGATATATAATCCATTAAATAATTGTGCACTACCATAGTGAACACTATCAAAATAAATGGAGCAACAATTGTCCTTTATTGAAATAGCAAAACCTTCCTTGTCCAAACAAGGAATAGAAATAATATTTCGGCTCATAGCAGGCACAAAATAGCAATTATTTAATTCTAAAACTAATCCTAAAAGCAAAGACAGCTTGTACACGCCCACGACCAATGCAGCAACCTTTGCTCCATTCCCATTGCGCATATCTATCTCCCCTTTAGCCATCTTCTACTTCTCTTTAGATCCTGCATATTTCGAAAAATGTGAGATCCACATCCAGTATACAATACCCAGGAAGAAGAGATAGTTAAATTGACATCTATAAAAAAAATACCTGGTGGTGGTGGAATCACTATTCCAAGCCTTAAAGTGAGCTCCATTTATACTGTTTGAAGCTCTGAAAATCTTCCCAGATTTTCAGCAACAACTTCCAATTTTGTAAGCAACAGCTTTGACACTTTTAACAGCTTTCTCCAACGGATAGTTGATCACTTTCTTCAGAGATATTATTGTGATCTTGTCTTTAAACAATCTGAGAAGCTGTCACGAGTCTCTGATTGATCACAGGATTAAAGTGTCCAACTATTTCCAAATCTGCAAAAAAATCAGTTTAGGAAACAATCCTGCAAATCTTGGAAATAAAATTTCCTGCAATATCAAAGTCAAACAGATGATATTCTATTTTCAAACGTGTTACAATAATTTTTTGTTCATCATCTAATAACAGTAAATCAAACATATGAAAGATAGAGAGGAAATCAACTCAGAGAGCTTGCAGAAAACTCCCCCTGAGAATGTTAACACAGGTTAAACAGGTTCAAGGCTTTGAATCCAGTTTCAAGGCCTTGAAAATAGCTAAACTATTTTTAAGCCTCTGAGAACTTATTCAAGGCTTTGAAAGCTGATTCAAGGCCTTGAAATAGCTGAAACTATTCCAAGCCTTGCACAACCTGATCTTACAATCTCCCCCTTGATGAAAGACAAAACCAAATTCTGTTTGATCCTTAGTCTCTGCAAAAAATACTGATTAGTTTACCATGCATAACAACATAGTAATTCCAAAAAGATCCAACTTATTTAAATTTCCAACAAAAAGTAAACAGTTCAGCAAATAACACCCAAAAAATAAAAGCTAAACCTAGACCTATAATTTTCTCCCCCTTTTTGACTTTCATCAAGAAGATAGAGAAATGTTGGATCAAGTGTCTGGAAAATTTTGAAAACTTAAAGAAAATCAGAGAATGTGGAAGAAAGAGTAGGCGAGATTAAGGTTCTGGGGCCTGATCCTCAGCTTGATCTCCTTCTTCTTCACCACTGTCTTCAGCATCAGTCTTCTCTTGTGCTTCCTGTTCCTCTTCAATCCTACCAGTAGTAGTCACTTCTTCAGTCTTATCCTTTGTAGCAGTCTTTGGAGATTTCTTCTTCTTCTTCTTCTTCAAAGTAATCAACAGATCATCTGAGTCAGGGCTATTGACTTCATCTTCTTCTTGTGAGGCCTGTTTTTCTATCTGCTTTCCCTTATCTGAAACTGGAGAAACCTCTTCCTGGTCTGAATGTTCACTAGGCAAATCCTTGCCAGAGTATCCTTTCTTTGTACCTTCATCATCCTCAGGGACATCAAGCAAAGTCATGCTTCTGAAGATGCTTTCCACCATGTATTTTACTTGCCCAATTTCACTTTCAAGTCCATAAACAGTTGCTTTGATATCCTCCATGTACAACTCCAAACCATCAAGTTTCTGATTGTCTGTTGGCTGAGAAGTCTGACTTGAAGTGGGTGTCAAGATCTTGGGCTTAGGAAACTTCTTTGCACCTAGCTCTTCTTCAGTCAAGTCTGAGTAAAGCTTTCATGCTTTTTCTTAGGTTTTTACCACTCCTATTTTCTCAAAGGCTTTCTCATTAAGTACTCAAAATCTAGAAGTGACTAATTCCTCTCCAGTAGTTCGAATCTCAAAGTGTTCAAAGAACAAAGTGAGCAAGTTTGCAAAGGGCAGAGGGTGTTTCCTTTGACTGGTAAGGCTAAAGAGCATATGCTCAATCACTAGGTTTGGAAGATCAATCTCATAGCCATGCATAACCAAATACATGATGTGCAGCATTCTCTCAGTCATCAATTCTCTAGAGTGCTCTCTGGGAAAGATACACCTAACCAGGATGGTGGTATGAAGAACTTTGGCTTCAACATTCAACACATAATGTGTTAACTGTTTGGCTGAGGTGGAGATGTTTGGAAGAAAGAAATCATCTTTGGCTAGATTCAGGGTCTCTGACTTTGGTGGATGGTTGCTAGTGTCATATCTCTTTGGACAGCCTAGTACATTGGCAAACTCAGAGTGATCCAACTCAATTACTATCCCGCAACTTCAGATTTGATCACCAAATTTGCATATCTCTTAACTTGTGTCAAATTCAGGTAGAAGAGTCTGGTAAGTCTAGGGTAGGCTAATTCTCTAGGATTCAACATAGACCACATATAGCTCTACTTCAACATAGAGATGCAATTAAGTTTCATGTGTTCCACCACATGCTTATTGATCATACTATAGAAACCAATAGATCTTGAAGAAAAACCATCTAACCAGTGACCTTTAGATATGTTTGAGACAAACCAAGTCTCATCTGGAGCTGAGTTCTTTGTTGAGGCATTTGAATAGATCTGTAGGGCCTTTTCCAATTGATCTTCTGGCTGTGCTTCCGTCACCTTTACTTTCGCTTTTTCTGCTTGAGTTGGTTTCTTCTTCAGATTTTTGGAACTAATGATCTCTATTTCAAGTTGCTTCTCTGCAACAACCTTCTCTTTCTGTTTTTTCTTCTCTGAGGAAGAAGTTTCAATCTTCTTGACCTTCTTTTTGGGTGGCGGAAGATCTGGAACTGCCTCTGCACTAGGGGTTCTGGAGCTAGAATCTCCACTGACTTCTTCAGTTTCATCCACTACTGCCTTTATTTTCTTCTCTGAAGCAGGTTTAGATCCTATATTAGGCAAATATCTACAGAGATATCACCCAACACAAAAAGATCCATGTTTATTGACTATCAGTGTAGTAGACTCATTTTCAAGGCTTTGAAAAGGTTTTCAAGGTCTTGAAAAACTGTAATACTATAACAGATAAAGATCAAGGCTTTGAAATGATTTTCAAGGCTTTGAAAATCAGTTCAAAACTTTGAAAACACATACAACTTACCTTGCTTACCTGATGCTCCCCCTAAACCAATGCTTCCTTATTTAGCATTCACAGTTCCAATCTTAGAGCTGAGAATATATCATCTGCTAATGGTTTAGTGAATATATATGTAATTTGCATGTTAGTGGAAACAAATTCAAGAACAATATCACCTTTCTCAGCATGATCTCTGATGATTTGGTGTCTGACATCAATGTGCTTGGTTCTTGAGTGTTGCATTGGATTCTTTGTAATTGAAATTGCACTAGTGTTATCACACTTGATAGGATTGCTCTTGAAATCAAATCCAAGATCACTTAGCTGTTGAGCAATCCATAGTACTTGTGAAAAACATGCTCCTGCAGCTATATATTCAGCTTCAGATGTTGATAGAGCAACATAATTCTGTTTCTTGGAATGCTAACTGATCAGTCAGGATCCAATATATTGGCAAGTTCCTGAAGTAATCTTCCTATCAATTTTGTAACCTGCAAAGTCAGCATCTGAAAATCCATGCAAAGAGAAATTAGAATGCTTTGGATACCAAAGCCCTAAGTCTTAGGTTCCATTAAGATATCTGAATATTCTCTTCACAGCAGTTAAGAGGGATTCTTTTGAATCAGCTTGAAATCTAGCACACATACATACACTAAACATTATATCTGGTCTGCTTGCAGTGAGATAGAGTAATGATCCAGTCATACCTCTATACTCTTTTACATTGACACTCTTACCAGATTCATCCTTGTCTAAGGACATTGTAGAACTCATAGGAGTCTTGGCTTCCTTACATTGAGCCATGCTATATTTTTTTAGTAAATCTCTTGTGTACTTGCTTTGATGCAGAAAGATGCCCTTCTTCAACTGATGTATTTGAAGTCCTAGGAAGAAGGTCAACTCTCCGATCATGCTTATTCAAATTCCCTGCTCATAAGAGTTGAGAACTTTTTACACAGTTGATCATTAGTAGCTCCAAACAAAATATCATCAACAAAATATTCAGATTTGCTTGTATCTGAATTACAAGCAAATCTTTCTCATGTGTCCTTGTGAAAAGAGTCTTGTCTACTAAACCTCTTTTGAAATCACTTTCAAGAAAAAACTTCGACATTCTTTCATACCAAGCTCTTGGAGCTTGTTTCAAACCATAGAGAGCTTTTTCAAGTTTGTAAACATGATCTGGAAACTTGTCATTTTCAAAACCAGGAGGTTGTGCTACATAAACTTCTTCTTGAAAGTAGCCATTCAAGAAAGCACACTTTACATCCATTTGAAATAATTTCATGTTCTCATGAGATGCAAAAGCAAGTACAATTCTAATTGCTTCTAGCCTGGAAACTAGAGCAAAAGTTTCCTCATAATCAATACCTTCTTCTTGATTGTAACCTTGAGCAACTAACCTTGCTTTGTTTCTTACCGCATTGCCACTTTCATCCAACTTATTTCTGAACACCCATCAGGTACCAATGACAGACTGGTTTGTAGGTGGAGGAACCAGGTTCCAAACCTTATTCCTTTCAAACTTATTGAGTTCACATTGCATAGCAATGATCCAGTCTGCTTCTTGTAAATCTTACTTCACAGTTTTAGGTTCTACAAGAGAGATAAAAGCATTAAAAGCACATAAGTTCTTCAACTATGATCTGGTTTGTGTAAGGTTGGATCTGATATGATATTATCAACTGGATGAGATGAGAGATATTTGAATCTCTTTCTTGGAGACCATGGTTCATGTTCTCCATAGATCTTCTCTGGTCTTGAAGTAGTGGCTTTCTCACTTGTATCCTTCTGATCATCTTCTTCAAGGCTTTGAAGCTTATTTTCAAGGCCTTGAACACCATTTTCAAGGTCTTGAGAGTGTCTTCTAGTTTCTTCTGATATTTTCTTGAATCCCTGTGGATTCTCTGCTTCTTCCTTTGATTCATGCTTATTTAGATTCAAGTCTGCAAAGCTTTCACTCAAAGAACCATCATAGCTTTCATCAAAAATAACATGAATGCTATCTTTAACCAATTTCGTTCTTATATTGTAAAATCTATAAGCTTTGCTATTCAGAGAGTAACCAAAAAATATACCTTCATCACTTCTTGCATCAAACTTACCAAGATTGTCTTTTCCATTGTTATGGACAAAGCAAGTGCATCCAAAGGGCCTGAAGTATGAAATGTTTGGCTTCCTCCCTTTGAATAGTTCATAGGGGGTCTTCTTCAGAATAGGTCTGATCAAGCACATGTTCAAAATATTGTTTGTTGTGGTCATAGCTTCTGCGCAATAATGTTTTGGCAGTTTGTTCTCAAGGAGCATTGTCCATGACATATCTTCACGAGTCCTATTCTTTCTTTCAACAACACCATTCTGTTGAGGAGTTCTTGGAGCAGAAAAGTTGTGAGTAATACCATGCTTATCACAGAACAAATCAAATTCTAATTGATCAAATTCTCTACCATGATAACTTCTAATTGAAGCTATAGGTAGGTTTTTCATAGATTGAAGTTCTCTGCAAAGCTTTGAAAATTCAGAGAGGGCTTCAGATTTTTCTTTGAGAAACATAACCCAAGTAAATCTAGAAAATTCATGTACAACAGCTAGAATGTACCTTTTAACTTTTGGAGTAGGAGTTTTCATAGGACCACAGAGATCCATATGAAGCAGTTCAATAGGTCTAGTTGTACTTACAAACTTCTTTGGCTTGAAGGAACTTCTGGTCTGCTTGCCTTGAGCATATGCTTTGCATATTTTATCTTCTTTGAACTTAATAAATGGTAACCCGCTTACCAAGTCTTTGGAAATCAACTTGTTTAAAGTATGCAAACTAATATGACCAAGCTTCTTGTTCCAAAGCTTTGGATCCTCTTTCAAGGCCTTGAGACACTTCAAACTTTTACCTGCAACTTTGTTAGTCTGAAAATTATAAACATTGTTTGATCTAGAGGCTGTGAGAATGCAATCTCGTGATTTCTCATTTTGCACCACACACTTCTCTTTATCAAAGATAACTTTGTTGCCATTGTTACAAAGCTGAGATACAATAAGCAGGTTAAATTTCAAACCTTCAACTAAATACACATCAGAGATAGAGTTTTCAGAATTTGTACCAACTTTACCAATACCAAGAATATTGCATTTGCCTTTTTCACCAAGTGTAATTGAACCCTATGATTGCTCCTTTAGTTTTGAGAATAAAGATCTATTTCCACTCATATGTCTTGAGCAACCACTGTCCATAAACCACTTCTATTCTTTGATGTTGGTGACAACCTGCAAACACCCATCATTACCTTACCCAGCTGTTAGACCAAGTGTGCAATTTGGATTCATATTCAGAATCAACCATGTTAGGTGGCCTAACCCCTTTAGGAAAAAATTGTGAACTTCCTCCAAGAATCAAGTTCAACTTGTGTTTTGATCCAGCAAGCTTGACGTTGACTAATTAAGTTTCTTGAAGTTTCTCAGTAAGAGTAGACTTTTTTTTATCTAATTCATCAGTCTGATGTTTTAGATTGACAAGGCTGTCACTCATTGAGGAGTTTTCAGTGAATACTTCTTTGACTTGTGTTTTCAAGGCTTTGAAACTGGTTTTCAAGGGCCTTGAAATCACTGTCAGTTTTCTTCTGAGAGATTATAAGATTCTGATTTAGGCAAACAAGTTGTAAGTTTTCTTTTTCTTGCTCACGAACTTTTTCTTTCAAAAGTCTGATCTCTTTCAGATAATCTTCCTCATTTAAAAGCATTGTTCTGAGATATTCTGAAAGAGCTTCTTTTGGTTTTGAAATCAGACAATTTACCATTACCTCAATGTTCTTCTCCGAACTTTCATCATGTTTGGCCATGAAGCACATGTTTGCATGTTCTTCTTCAGATTCAGATTTACTAGAGCTATCTGAATCACTCCATGAATCTATCATAGCTTTCTTTCTTCTGTCATGATCTTTCTTTTTAACGCTCTTGTTTTTCTTATGTGTGCAATCTCTTATCAAGTGTTCTGTATCACCACATTCAAAGAAGTTCATAACTTTTGATTTATTTTGTGAAGATGACTTACCTTTGTAGTCCTTGCTACTAGATGATCTATGCCTTTCTCTGTTGAAGTCTTTGTTGCCAAAAAATTTCTTCATTTTGAGAATCCTAGTCAAGGCTTTGAAAATAAAAGCAATTGGATCCTCATCATCACCATCCTCAGTTCCAAGGCTTTGTGTTCTCTCGTTCTCTTTGGCTTTGAGATCTAAGTTTTTGACACTATATGGGAGTTCTCCATCGGCTTCATTCATATATATCCCATGTGTCAGAAGCTTCCCTTGTAGGTCATCAATTGGTAGAGTTGAGAGTTTCTGAGCTTCTTCAATAGTTGTGGTCTTTGGTTCCCACTTTTCCTTTGTAAGACTTCTTAATATCGTCCTCACCTTTTCTTCATTGGAAAAATGTTTTCCCAGTGAATCAAGGTTGTTTACAATGTCTGTGAACCTCTTGAACATGTCTCTAATAGATTCATCTGGATTCATCTTGAATAGCTCATACTGTCTGAGATAGATGTTGATCTTGGTTTACATGACTTGACTGGTTCCCTCAAAGGTAACCACAAGCTTCTTCCAGATTTATTTGACAGTTTTCCATCCAGAGATCCTGTTGAATTCATCTGTACTCAATGCACAATACAAAATGTTAATAGCTTTGTAGTTCTTAGAAAATTGCTCTAATTCAGAAGAGGATAGTGAGTCTTTAGTTTTGGGAGTCTTAATACCATCTTTCTCTGTGTAGAAAGTATGGTCCAAAGCTCTAGATCTTGATCAATGATGAACATTTTCATCAGGCCTTTCCAGTGAGCAAAATTTTCTCCACAAAATAGAGGAAATCTGTTAGCAGCTCTTCCCTGTGAGAAACCACCATCACCTACAGTACTCATGATCACCAGATGGTTAAATCTATACAGTGATACAAGCTCTGATACCAATTAAAAGTGTGAGTGTGCATGTGTTAATGTAGCTAAGATGCTCTAGAAGGGGGGGGGGTTGAATAGAGTATGCCAACTTTTGCAAAACTTGCTAGGAGGATGAAGACTTGTGAAAACAGTGAAGTTCAAGGCCTTGAAAACTAGTTCAAGCCCTTGGAGGAGATGCTGTTTGTATAAAGAAAGTAAGCCTTTTTCAAAGCATTGAAAACAAGTTCAAACCCTTGAAAAACAGACAGTTGTGAATGTTGCAAATCATATGAAAAAGAATGAACTGCAAATGCAAGAGACAAGTGATTTATAGAGTTTAGTCAAATTGGACCTACGTCTCTACCTCAGGGATTGGATCCCTGCAGGATTTTCAACTCAATTCTTATTAATCAAAAGCTAAGCCCTAGAACTCAAGCACAGAGAGTTCCCTTACTCTGTTACAGCTTGTGGTTTTTCCTACCTGCTCTAGCTAACTAATTAACTAAGAATTCTCTATTTTTCACCTTGAACAATCCTTGATAATAGATATAGATATAATACATAAATGATCTACGAATACAACTTAATACAGAAGTACACTTAGAATAGAAAACTGCAGTGAATAATGCAGTGCAATTCTGTGGAATGGATTGAGAGTTTGACGTTCTTCTTTGGTGCTTTGTCAATCCAGAAACTTGTCTCTCACTTTTTCCCGCTGAGTCTCTTATCTTGTTTCTTCAAAGTGAGCCCCATTTATACTGTTTAAAGATCTGCAAATCTTCCCAGATTTTCAGCAACAACTTCCTATTTTGTAGGCAACAACTTTGACTCTCTTTAACAGCTTTCTCCAACGGATAGTTGATCACATTCTTCAGAGATATTGTTGTGATCATGTCTTTAAACAATCTGAGAAGCTGTCATGAGTCTCTAATTGATCACAGGATCAAAGTGTCCAACTATTTCCAAATTTGCAAAAAATTAGTGTAGGAAACAATCCTGCAAATCTTGGAAATAAAATTTCCTGCAATACAAAGTCAAACAGATGATATTCTATGTTCAAACGTGTTATAATAATTTGTCTTTCATAATCTAATAACAGTGAGTCAAACATATGAAATATGGAGAGGAAATCAACTCTGAGAGCTTGCAGAAAACTCCCCCTGAGAATGTTCACACAGGTTAAATAGTTTCAAGGCTTGGAATCCAGTTTCAAGGCCTTGCAAATAGCTAAACTATTTTCAAGCCTCCGAGAAATGATTCAAGGCTTTGAAAGCTGATTCAAGGCCTTGAAATAGCTGAAACTATTCCAAGCCTTGCACAACCTGATATTACAATTAGCATCGTCAACGATCTTCTGATACGCCTTTAGGGCTGCAGGGGTATTATTTTCTGGACCTGCATGAACTTCTTCCTCTAGCATGTACAGTTTCTTTTCTTGCTTGAGAACGATTTTCAAGTTCCTGTACCAGTCTAGGAAGTTTGTTCCAGAAATCTTGTCCTTCTCCAAAACGCCTCGTAGGGAATGTGATGAATTCGATGAATTGTTTGCCGTTGGAATTCTACAAAATGATAAATATACAAGTTTTAGTATTTTGTGAACAAATAATTACATTTAATAATGGCTAGATTATTAAATATAGCTCCCACTATTTTTCTCGGATTAATAACTCTCAATATTAATGCGGAAAATATCATTATATTTTCTAGTGGGGACAAGATTCATATTTCACTTCTTTTTAGCTTCCTTTGGCAAGTCATTCAAAAATTAGTTATTTAGGTTTGAACAATTCCAATTTCATAATTATGGAACTCTTGGTTCAATTGGGCAAATAACTCCTTATTTATCTATCCCATAGATAATCACAATTGGTTGCCTCTAGCATTTTAATCTTACTAAGATCACCTCGTTGCATCCTGCCTCTTACTCAAACAGTTGCACATTACTTGCTTGTGCCATCGCATCACATCATGATGAACTAAGTCGCACTGATTTGGCATGCATGAGCTTGGTAAAGCATGATCATGATGATTGTTTAAGTAACGAGAAGCCAAACACAATATTTAAATTTGAGGGTTTTTTCCTTTCAATTTTAATTGTTTTGTTAATCCATGTTAACTGATCTACTTATTTGGTTTCGGCAATCCCAAAATAAAAGATCCCAAGTTGTCAATTATCTTATCATCAATTTTGCATGCATCGTCCATACACTTACAATAAATAATAAGACAACAAATAAACAACCATAAACAAAAATTAAACGTGATATGGATATGGCATCTAAACTAAGATATTCCCAACAATTGTGAATATCTAGGAATTCTAAAATAGCAAGCTCATCTCCATGTGCCTCCATATTTTGGTCCATGCTCCATAGCTTGTGGAATGTGTTGGAGAATGCCCTAGAGGAAATCTATTTCTTGTGAAATTTATGGATTTACAATTCTTTATGTCATCGATATGAAGATATGTTAACATGAATGAAGTCCTTAGTATATAAATGTTATATTCTCAAATATCCCTAGTCGATTATATTGATAAACAGGACAATCAACTGTAGCCTAGTATGGGGTTGGATTGATATGGAGATATCACGATCCAACACATGGGTATGCATTAGGGGTAAGAGCATACTAAATTGACCCACAACGAGAAGGCTACATACAATTATGTAAAGTCACAAGTGCTTCTCGTAGTGACAATGGTATTGTCTCCCTTAGACTTGAAGTGACTTGATCATCTAGTTGTGGAATATCAGGTTTTAATATAGTCAAGCGCTACACCGTAACAGGGTAGCAATAAATGTGCTTATCGGACAAAATAGAAAGCAAGCTTAGAGATGATAGTGATGTATATAGAATTTGTCCCTCCCACATAACGTGAGCAAATATCCACGACCACTCGATGGATGGTGCTTATAGAATGTCTGGCCTGACTCAGATAAATCAATATGGGATATTGGTGTTATCTGCATGGATAATACAATTCCCTGGATCGAGAAACTATGGATTGGATATACGAGTGTGACTTATATGTCTCGTGTCCAATTCGGATATAGAGACAAAAGAGACGAGACAATACTTGCACAAGGTTTGTCAAAGTAATGACTATTTCTATTAGTTAGGTGGCATGGATGTGTTGCTAGACACCGCTCCATGTTTGTAATTGTTACTACCAACTAAGTAGAAACCTATGGGGTCACACTCTCTATGGATTAGACCAGACTTGGGAATTAATTAATATGATTAATTAAGTAGAAGGATCAATACGCAACCACTTGCAAACTTAGTAGGACTAATTTTCAAGGTGGACTAATCCATATATCATTATTAGGATTTGCAAGGTTGACTAATCCATGTACATACATGATTAGGACTAGTTTGCAAAGAGAACTAATCTATGTAAGGACATGATTAGGAGAGGGGCTAATATGTAGTTAACAAGGAGTTGTTAGACTATATAAAGAGACTCCTAGCTTATTTTCTCATAAGTGTCATAATTTTTATAACACATTAGAGAGAAAATAAAGCAAAGAGATAGAAAACACTAGAGGGCCGAACCCAACTAGTGCCGCCCCTCTACCCGTCGGCCTCAAGGAGGAAGTCGCCCCTCTTTTGCTCCAGTTTGCGTGATTCTTCTTCTTCATCCTTCATCCCTAGATTGAACAAATGTATGGAGGATCTGTAATCAATCCAAGGAGTGGACTATCCATAAAGACGTGAACACTATTTCGCGTTTGAAGTCATCTAAGGAGACAAACAAGATATTTGATACTAAATCATTTACTATCGTTATGATGTTTAGTCCTGTGATCCCTAGAGGGGCTTATGCGGATCTTCATTTTTTTATTCCCCTGCGTAATCCGTCACAATACCCTACATTGGTATCAGAGCCACATGTCGTAGAGCATAACGTAGTTTATGTGTTACGATTATATCTATTTTACACTTTAATTATTGTTTATCGGGTAAAACGGATAAATCAAGCATAATTGATGCAATTTGAATATGATTCAACCGAACAAGATCTCATTTTACATAAGATGTAGAAATTAGTGAATTTGGATCACATGGGATGTGGAATTTTTGATCTAAAGAACTATTGTTTGGGCACAAGTTGGAAAAATGGGTTTTTCCAATTTGAAAACAACTAAACTTGGGCAACAAGGGAAGGAGTTGTTTTGGAAAAAACTCCTAGGAGAGTTCGGCCCCCCTTGAGACCGCCCCTCCCTCTTCCTTGCCGCCCAAGCAAGCCACGACCTGGGGCTCGGGACGGCCTAGCGCGCGGCCTTGGCCGCGTTGGGCTTAGGTCGACCGGCCCAAGGCCTTGTGGCGGTCTTTTAGGGGTTCGGCCATAGTGATTGTTGGCCCTCTTGGACCGTTTTGACCCTAGTTCAACCAAAATCAACTAAAATTGACCAAGCGCGTTAAAATTGGATTTAAACTGTTTATTGTTGGTTTTGGGTGCCTCAGAGGCAATCTATTTAGTATTAACTTTGTTCGCTAGAATAAATCATTGTATAATTTATGAAGATATTTAATATAATGAAGTCCTTAGATTACAAGTGTGTTGTTTATCTTAAATATCCCTAGTCCATTATATTGATTAACAGGACGAGCAGCTATAGACTAGTATGTGGGTAGATTTATATGGATATATCAAGTCTAACACATGGGTATGCATTAGGAGTAATGGCATACATGATAGACCCTCCATGAGAAGGCTACATTAGATTATGTCAACGTCATAAGTGCTTCTCGTAGTGCTAATGGTGTTGTAATCCCTAGACTTGAAGTCACCGGATACTATAGTTGTGAAGTATGATATTATCAAACGTTACAGCGTAACTGGGTAATTATAAAGATAGCTATCAGGCATAATAGGAAGAAATCTGAGAGATGGAAGTGACGTAGATATGATTTGTTCCTCCTACATAAAGGGAGTAAATATCCATGACCACTCAAGGGGGTAGAGCTTATGGAATGTCTAGCCAGACTCTGATAAATCAATATAGAGATATTGATGTTATCTTCATGGATAAGCCTATTCCCAGGATTGAGATACTATGGATTGGATATACGAGTGTTACAATTATGTATCGTGTCCAATCCGGATATAGAGACAAATGGATAACACAACACGGTAACATTGGGCACAAAGTTTGTCGGGATCACTGACTGTTTCTATTAGTTTGGTGGAATAGATGTGTTCCTAGACACCACGCTATGTTTTTAATAGTTACTACCAACTAATTAAGAAACCTATGGGGTCATACACCATATGGATTAAACTGGATATGAGTATTAATTAGTTGGACAAATTAATTAAAAGGATCATAACGTAACCGCAAGAAAAGTTAGTAGGACTAATTTGCAAGTGGACTAATCCATGTAAGGACATGCACTACAACAGATCCTGCTTTCAGCTACAAGTTTCCTTCCGACTACTAGGAGTATGGTCTTTAAAAGCAGTACACATAGTCTTTTTTATCAGTTAGTCGCCTGCCTTGTCGTCTTTTAGATTTTTAAAGACTAGCTGTGTTTCTGTCGTGGGGAAACGACTAGTCATCCAAAATAAAAAATTATCAACGACTTGCAGTTTTGTCGGGAATGGATCTAAACACAAATTTGACCAAACTTTTGGGCGGGAAATGAAATTTTCGTTAAATTTTGGGGAGGGAAATGAAATCTCCCTAAGTGTTGGAGGCAAAATCAAATTATACCAAAAAATTAATTCACCCTATCTGCTGACCAACTAACAACTCCCCGCCATTACTCCCCCTTTCGGCCTCCATATCGAATTCACCTAGCTTACTCATCCTCTTCCACTCGCCACCACTGCCGGCTCTCTCTCTCTCTCACTCTCTCTCCGCACAACCGCGGTCCTCTCGCCACCATCGTCTTTCTCCGTTCCCAAATCGATCATTCTTCATTCCGATTGACTCAATCGGGCACCAGCTGGTTCACATATGAGAATGGATTTTTCGCGCAGGAAGAGAAATTCTATGTCTCACCCTTCACAATCATCTGTCCTCAGCACTGGTCCGTCACTCTCTGTCTCTCTGTCTCAATTTGGCTTATGAGTTTCTATTGATTATAGATGTGCTTTTCAAGGGTTCTGAAAGTGGATTAGCACTACATGATTCGCCGTACCATAGCCGTGCATGTGGAGAAAAGTCGAAAAATATTGAACATTAAGTTTTTGGAAAAGATGACAGTTCAACCGTCGGCCCCCAGCAAAAGGGCTCGGTTAGACAGGATGCAATGCAAAATGATAAGGAAGTTGAAAAGGTATTTGTATCCAAAGAGGTGTTGTATCCTTTGAAGACCCGTAAGAGGGATGATAGCAAGGACTACGCCAAATTTATCGAGATGTTCAAACAGCTGCAGATTAACGTACCCTTTGCTGAAGCATTTGCAAAGATTCCCACTTATTCCGAATTCCTCAATGGCATTCTGTATCGAAGGAGGTGGATGAGCGATTTCGAGACTATAAATCTGACGGCAGAAGTGAGCAATTGTGTGAAGAATGGGCTACCAAGGAAGAGGAAGGACCCTTGCAGCTTTTTCATCCCGGTAACCCTAGGTAATGCTTACACTGGAAAATGCTCTGTGTGACCTAAGGGCCAGTATCCATTTGATGCCTTCAACGATTTTCAAAAGTTTAAAGGTCGGTGAACCCAGGCCCACCAGAATCATGATGCAGATGGCATACAAGTGTGTAAAACTGGCATATGAGTCATGGAAGACATTCTGGTGAAAGTCGGAGACTTGATTTTTCCGGATGATTTCGTAATTCTGCACAAGGAGGCAGGAGAGGTACCGCTCATTCTGGGCAGATCGTTTTTGGCCACTGGAAAGGCAATGATAAATTGCAAGAGTGGAGAGCTGACCATTCAGATTAACGAAGACAGGGTGAATTTTAAAGTCTTCAAAAATCTGCAACTACCAAACTATTACGAGCATGAAGACTGCTACGCAATAGAAGTAGTCAATGAAGACCTGGAAAATGAGCCAATGGATGAATTATGGGAAGAAATTGACAACATGTACAATGAAGACGAGGAGAAGTCCCGGTGGGAGTAGGCAATGGGAACAGAACACTGGACCACTCTGCATCTAGACGAAAATGGTGGGAAACAACTGGCCTTGGTCCGGTCACTCAAGGAATCGCCTACACTAGAATTGAAACCACTCCCGACTCATCTCAGGTACGCATACATTGGTGATAATAATAATTTTCCCATAATTGTTTTGTCTCTTCTATCTCACGAACAGGAGCTGAAACTGCTAGAGGTGTTACGGAAGCACAAGGAGGCAATTGCGTGGACGATTGAGATATCAAGGGGACCATCCCCTCGTATTGTATGCACAAGATCATAACTGAAGAGAAAGAAGCCGGTGATTCAACCCCGGTGGAAACTGAATCCAAACATGAAGGATGTTGTGCGCAAGGAGGTCATGAAGTGGCTGGAGGCAGGAATTATTTACCCCATCTCGGATAGCACTTGGATTAGTCCAGCCTAGTGCTTGCCCAAGGAAGGGGTATTATGGTGGTGCAGAATGAAGCTCAAGAGCATATCGCACAGTGCAATGTCACGGGATGGCGAATTTGAATGAATTATCGGAGGCTAAATGATGCAATGTTGAAGGATCACTTTCCTTCACCGTTCATGGACCAGATGCTAGACAGGATGGCACATCATGCCTATTACTATTTTCTTGACGGGTATTGCGGGTACAATCAGATTTGCATAGCCCCGGAAGATGAAGAGAAGACAACTTTTACATGATCGTATGGTACGTTGCTTTCCGGCGCATGTCGTTTGGGTTGTGTAACGCTCCAACAACATTCCAGAGATGCATGATGGCCATATTCTCGGACATGATCGAGAAAAATTTGGAGGTATTTATGAATGATTTTTCTCTGTTCGGGGACAGTTTTGAGGACTGCCTGCACCACCTGTCCCAAGTACTGATCAGATGCAAGAAATCAAATTTAGTGCTGAATTGGGGAAAATGGCATTTTATGGTCACCGAAGGAATAGTTCTGGGACACAAGATCTCCAGCAAGGGACTGGAGGTGGACAGGGCCAAGATTGTGGTAATCAAGAAACTACCATATCCAACGACGACAAAGGAGATCAAGAGTTTTCTTGGTCACACGGGGTTTTACAGAAGATGCATCAAATACTTTTCCAGGATCACAAAGTCGCTATGCGCTTTTCTTAGAAAAGAGGTGTCGTTAGTCTTTGAAGAAGCATGTCAGCGGGCCTTTGATCATCTTAAGGAAAAACTTACCACTTCCTTGGTAATCACTACGCCGGACTGGACACTGCCGTTGAGATTATGTGTGATCCCACTTATTATGTAGTTGGTTATGTTTTGGGGCAGTGGAAGGACAAAGTATGTCAAGTGATCTATTATGAAAGCAGGGTGCTTAATGATGCTCAAATTAATTACGGCACTCCAGAGAAGGAACTTCTTGCTCTGGTGTATGCCCTGGACAAATTCTGGCCATACCTGGTCGGGTCAAAAGTGATAGTTTCCACAGATCATAGCACCCTGAAATATTAATTGGAGAAGAAGGATGCAAAACTGAGACTTTTGAGATGGGTATTGCTAATTCAGAAACTTGATGTGGAGATTCGAGAAAAAAGGGGGGTCGAAAACTTTGTCGCCGACCACCTTTCCAGGCTCGAGAATTCTGCAGTGGACCCGGTGCGGACTCAAGAAAGTTTTCCGGATGAACACATCATTGCAGTCAAGATTGGAAAGTCGTGGTACTACGCCATATCTAACTATTTTGTGAGTGGATCACTTCCTGCAGACCTAACTCCTTCACAGTGGAAATAGTTTATTTATGAGTGCCGGCAGTATTTCTGGGAGGACCCATATTTGTTCAGACAAGGAGAAGAAAATATTATGAGAATATGTATTCCTACCCACGAGGCCTGGAACGTGATCAAAAACTGTCACTCAGCTCAGTGTGGGGGTCCTTCTGGTAGGACCAGCACGGCGCATAAGGTACTGCAGTCCAGTTTCTTTTGGCCGAAAATATTTAAAGACTGTCACAATTATGTACAGGGATGCGATAGATTCCAGAGGACAGGAAACACGTCACAGAAGGACGAGATGCCTTCGACTACGTGGCAGTAAGTTGAACCCTTAGATGTTTGGGGGTTTGATTTCATGGGGTCATTCACATCTTCTATGGGAAATCTGTACATTCTGTTGGCTGTGGACTATGTTACTAAGTGGATTGAAGCAGTCGCGTGTCATAAAAACGATGCAAACACCGTTGAGCATTTTCTGAAGCGCAACATCTTTACTCGGTTCGGGACCCCTAGAGTGATAATCAGTGACGAAGGATCTCACTTTATCAATTGAGTCTTTTCAAGAGTTCTAAAACAGTATGAGGTGTCTATCCATAAGGTGTTATTACCATATCACCCCCAAACAAACGGGTAAGCTGAGGTTTCGAACAGGGAAATCAAGAGCAGACTTGAAAAGACTCTGAATCCAGGCTGAAAAGACTGGTTGCTAAGACTGGATTATACTCTAAGGGCATACTAGACCGCTTACAAAATATTGTGGGCATGTCACCATACCATTTGGTGTTTCGGAAAGCGTGCCATCTACCGGTAGAATTGGAGAACGAGTCATATTGGGCCATAAAATAGCTTAATATGGATCATAGTCTAGCAGGGATAAGAAAAAGATGGCGCTACTTGAATTAGGGGAGTTCCGCAGGAAAGCGTTTGAGAGCGAAAAAATTTACAAAGAGAAGACAAATAAGTGGCATGATCAGCAAATCACGCCAAAACAGTTCAAGGAAGGAGATAAAGTGCTTCTCTACAACACATGGATGAGATTTTTTCCGGGAAAGATAAGATCTCGGTGGTCCGGCCGTTCATCATCAAGAAGATATTCACATGGGGGGCATTTGAGTTGGAAAATACAAAAGATAATCCATGCTTACGGGTTAACGAAAACCGGATTAAGTTGTACTTAGCCTCACAAGCAATCGCCAAAGTAGCCCCCGTCTACTTTGACGACCCTTGGCTGAGCCTGAGGGCCGTCGACCTTAAATTACAAGTGCTTGTTGGTAGGCAACCCAATTTAGAGGTAGGTTAATTTTGCTAATCATGTTGAAATTGATAGAGGCGAGATGAGTGCGATCTAATATCTATACAAGCATGTGCATAAAACAGGAGAAAATTGCTGGTAAATGGGTCAGAAAATTGTTGTCTGCGTGGTTAGCTGGTAGCTACGCAGCCCGAGATGCTTTGAAACAAGAATAGAGTTAAAAATCTCCTCCTTGATGAAAGAAAAAACATATATTCTGTTTAGACTGTATACCTGCAGTGACGTTCATTAATAATATAGCAGAAACAGTCATATGTAATCAAAATCAAACACCAAACAGTAATACTAAACACATAACCACCAAAGTAAACACATATCCACCTCCAAAAAAAGCATCTAATTTCTCCTCCGATTTTGAATTTCATCAAAAGAGTGAGAAACATGTCGGATACTATTACAGAAATTTTAAAAAATTAAAGAGAATGCAGAGTTCTAAAACATGAAAAAAAAATTCAAGGCTTTGAAAATGTTGAAAGAAATGCAGGAGGTCAAGGGTTTGAATTCTGGTCATCTTCTTCAGTCTCAGATCCTTCAGCATCCTCTTGATCACCTTCCTATTCTTCATCCTCTTGATCATCTTCCTCTTCATCTTCTTTTTCTTTTTCTTCCACCTCTTGTTCTTGCACTTCCTCTTTCTTTCTCAACCTTCTCTTGTTTTATAGCCACCACTTCAGTACCTTCTTCAGTCTCCTCAAACAGCTCTTCAGAAGAAACAATCTCTGGAATTACTTTCTTTTTCTGCTTCTTTTGCTTCAGTACATCTCCAATAAGCAATCCTGAGTCAATGTTGGCTTATTTCCCTATTTATTTAACTCCAACAGCTTTTTCTTTGGTGAAATACTCATCAAAGAGCTCCCTAGTAGAATATGAATTCTTTAACCCTTTTTGAATTTGTGCAGTCTCATCTTGCACATCCACCAAGTTCAAACTTTTAAAAACTTTAGAAACCTTATCATTCAAGGAGGAAACCGGGTACTTCATTTTCTTGAACTCAGTTCACAGGTCAAATTAACCCTTCTTCAGTTCATCCAGCTTATTCTTAATAACATGTAACTTCTCAAGCGCCTGAGACTGGTTTGGAGAGGTAGAAGATAAGGCTAAATGAGTGGTTAAGGCTTTTGGCATAGAGAATTTCTTGGTCTTAAGCTCACTCTCAGAAAGGTCTGAATAAAATTTCCATTCTCCCTTAGAAGTTTGCACAATTTCAATCCTTAGAAAAGAAGCTTCATTGATCATTCCAAAACTAGTTGTAATTTTCTCTTCTTTATCAACAGGAATGTCAAAGTGTTTGAAGAAAAGAGGTAGAAGATTGGCATAGTGCAAGTCATGGTTTATGTTTTTAGTACTGCAATATAGCATGTACTCTATCCCAATGCTAGCCAAATTAATCTCAAAACCATACATAATCAGATACATCAAGTACAAAACCCTATATGTTAACAACCCATTTAAATTCTCCTTTGGGACCACACACCTCATCAAGATAGTGAAAAGAATTTTAGCTTCAATAGTTAAAACTGAATGTGTTAACTGTTTTGAGGTTGAGGGTGTATTAGACAAGAAAAAATCCACGTTGGCCAACCTAATTTCCTCCTTCTTACTTGGAAGACCATAAACCTCATAAACTTCTGGACAACCTAAAACTTTAGCAAATGCACCATGATCCAACTGAATATCTATACCAGCAACCTTGGAAGACAAAATCAACTATTTACCAGACACTTGTTGAAGGTTACAATAAAACAATCTAGTCAATCTAGGGTATGCCATCTTAGAAGGATTCATGATTTTCAAAATAGAAGTCTCTTTCAACCTTCTTATGCACTCTAAATCCATCTTTTCAATCATCTTTGTGCAAATCATACTACACTATGCTATAGGGGTTGATGCATAGCCATCAAACCAAAGCCCTTGTGATTTAATATTGATAAACCAATGCTTTGATAGAGACTTAACAGAACTAGATTTCTTCTCCCCTTTGGTCTTGTCTGATTTCTGAACCTCCTTCTCTTTATCAAGTTTGAGATCTTTCTTAACCTTCTTTGGACTAGCCTTCCGATCACCCTTTCCTTTTCTAGATTTCTCTTTCTGATCTGATTTTCCCTTGCTAGAACTAGCTTTCTCCCCATCCTTAGTCTTCTTACTCTTCTTCTTCGGAGGAGGTGATGGTTTTGGCATGCTCACAGTTTTCAGAACTGGAACTAACAGCCTAAACCTCTACTTCAGGGTTAGCTTTTCTCTTCTTCCCTTAGTCCTTCTTCATCATGTTCTCTGCCCACTTGTTTAGAAAATTCTCCGAGATCTTTGTGAATCCATTATGGGAATAGGGTTTAGATAGAGAAGGCATGATAGAGAAAAGATATGCCTGAAGAGTTGGAGTGAAAGAAGGAAACTGACGATGTCAATCTCTTGAAAGAGATTATTTTATTTCAAATTCAAAAAGCATTCTCTAACGAATTGAAAGATTTAATGATATTCTAATATTTGAAAATATCCATTTGAATATTAAAAATAATGTCAAGTAATTGTCTACAGAGATAACACTCAACACCAAATGATCCATCATAACTTTCATGTAGTATGCATATTTATATTAAAAGCTTTGAAAAGATTTTCAAGGCATTGAAAACAGTTATACTCCAGACTGGCTTTCAAAAGCTTTGAAAAACTGTTCAAGGCTTTGAAAACAACTAAAATACCTGATGCAACCCCTACATCAATGCATCCTTGTTCAACATACCAAGTTCTAATCTAAAACTGCAAATCTATCCTCAGGCAATAGTTTAGTGAAAATAT
Source organism: Linanthus parryae (assembly GCA_023055425.1). NCBI lineage: Eukaryota > Viridiplantae > Streptophyta > Magnoliopsida > Ericales > Polemoniaceae > Linanthus > Linanthus parryae. The sequence goes on along the minus strand of JALGPY010000001.1, from coordinate 71,362,229 downwards.
CAGCAATTTGCAAGTTAGTAGGCACAAAAGATAAAGACACATCACCTTTCTTCACATTTGATTGAAATATCTCTGAAATCAAATCCAAGATCCCTCATTTGTTGAGCTATTCGTAGAAATTTTGATCAACAAGCTCCTTCTCCAATATATTCAGCTTCTGTTGTTGATAGTGCTAATGAATTTTGCTTCTTTGGATGCCAGCTTATCAATGATGAGCCTAAGAGTTGACAACATCCTGAAGTGCTTTTTCTATCCAATTTGTATCCTACAAATTCAGCATCTGAATAGCCACAAAGAGAGAAATTAGACTTCTTAGGATACCAAAGACCTTAGTCTTTAGTACCATTGAGATATGTGAAAATTCTTTTGACAACCACTAAGTGAGACTCCTTTGTATCATCTCGAAATCTAGCACACATACATACACTAAACATGATATCTAGCCTACTAGTACTGAGATAAAATAGTGAACAAATCACACCTATGAATTCTTTTTGGTTCACACTCTTACCATTTTGATCTTTGTTTAAAGAAAGAATAGAAATCATAGGAGTTTTAGCAAACTTGGATTGAGACATATTGTACTTGTTCAGTACATCCTTGGTATACTTGTTCTGATCTAGGAAGACTCCTTTCTTCATTTGATGAACATAAAGTCCAAGAAACCATCATTGCTTTCATAAAAAATAACATGAATACTTTCCTCAACAACTTTGGTTCTTTTATTAAGATCTCTATAGACTTTAATAGTCAAAGAGTAACCCAGAAAGAAGTCTTCATCACTTCTAGCATCAAATTTCCCAAGATTATTTTTCCATTGATATGAACAAAGCAAGTGCAGCCAAAAGGTTTAAAATAGTAAATATTTGTCTTTCTGCCTTTAAACACTTCATAAGGGGTTTTCTTCAAAATAGGTCTGATCAAGCACATGTTCAAAATATAGTTGGCATTATTCACAGCTTCTGCCCAAAAAGACTTTGGCAAATTATTTTCTAAAATCATTATCCTAGACATATCCTCAAGGGTTCTGGTTTTTCTTTCCACTACCCCATTATGTTGAGGATTTCTAGGATCTGAAAAATTGTGAGAGATTCCATGCTTTGCACAGAACAAATCACACTCTAGTTGATCAAGTTCTCTACCATGATCACTCCTAATAGAAGCAATAGGTAGTTTTTTAGAAGTTTGTAACTATTTACAAAGCTTTGAGAATTCGGACAGGGCTTCAGACTTTTCTTTTAAGAAAATAACCCAAGTAAATCTAGAAAATTCATCAACAACAACTAACATGTATTGCTTACCCTTTGGAGTTTCGACTGTCATAGGACCACACAAGTACATATGAAACAATTCAATAGGTCTAGATGTACTTACAAAGTTTTTTGGCTTATAAGAGCTCCTTGTATGCTTACCTTGAGCACAAGCTTTGCATACCTCTTCATCCTTGAATTTTATAGATGGAAATCCTATGACTAAGTCTTTAGATACCAGTTTGTTAAGATTATTCATGCTGATATGCCCAAGCTTCCTGTGCCAAAGCTTTGAATCATATTTCAAAGCTTTGAGACATTTCAAACTTTTACCTGAAACATTGTTAGTATGCAAAGAATAGACATAGTTTAACATTGGAGCTGTGAGGATGCAATCACCATTTCTCATCTTGCACCACACATTTCTCCTTGTCAAAAATTACCTTGTTCCCTTTGTCACAAAGTTTAGAAACACTAAGCAAATTAAACTTTAAACCATCAACTAAATAGACATCAGAAATAGAATATGCAGATTCATTACCAACTTTAGCAATGACAATAATATTGCACTTCCCTTTGTCACCAAGTGTGATTGTTCCTCCAGTTTGTTCTTCTGGTTTAGAAAATAAAGAACTCTTACCACTCATGTGGCTGGAATAACTAATATCCATAATCTACTTTTGATCTCTGCTCTTGGTGACAACCTGCATATACCAATCAATAACTTACCCAGCGTTTAGACCAGGTTTTATATTTGAAATCATACTCAGGATCAACCATATTAGGAGGTCTGATCCTTTTTGGAACTAAAATTTGTCTTACATGTTCCTTAAGATTAAAATGAAATGTATTCCTCATAATGTGAGATTCTGTTCTTCTAAATGGACATGTCACTTTAACCTGACTAAGTTTACCACAATAAAAGAATTTAGGAGAATGTTTACAGCTAGCTTTCACAAAACAAGTATTGTTCTTTCTAGTAAAATTTGGATTGTATCAAATATCCTGTTTGTTAACTAAGTGTAAACTTCCTCCAATAATCAAGTTCAGGTTTTATTCCGAGCTAGCAAATTTTATCATAACTTTCTTTAACTCTTCAAGTTTCTCAGTTAGTAGAATCTTTCGCTCCTCTCATTCATCATGTTGATGTTTCAGAGCAACAAAGTTTTCATTTTCAAAAGAGTTTTCTGCTACAACTTCTTTGACATGAGTTTCCAAGGCTTTGAAAGTGATTTCCAAGGCTTTGAAATCTCTGTTAGATTTGCCTGAGAAACTTCAAGAATTTTGTTTTGATAAACCAAATCCATATTTTTTTTGCTTGCTCATGAACATTTACCTTCAAAGAGTTTATCTCATTTACGTAACTCTCTTCATTCATGAGCATGCTTTCAAAATCTCAGACAATACATCAGTAGAACTAGACATTAAATATTTCACCATTACCTCAATGTTTTGTCTGAGCTATCTTTTTCATCATGCTCAGCCATAAGACACAAGTTAGCTTGATCCTCTTCTAAATCTTAGTCACTTGTAGAATCAGAATCACTCCAGGATGCAACCATGGATTTCTTTCTTTTTTTCCTTGTCCTTCTTTGGATAATGCTTGTTCTTCTTATGAGGATAATCCTTGACTAATTAATCTGCATCACCACATTAAAAACAGTTTAGTCCTTTAGGCTTATTTGATAGGAGGAGGACTTACCTTTGTAGTCCTTGTTGTTTGATGATCTAGCTCTCTCTATCTCTTCTATAGTCCTTTTTCCCAAAGTTTTTCTTCATCTTGAGGATTCTGGTCAAGGCTTTGGAAATCAGGGCAAAAGGATCTTCATCATCTTCCTCATTTTCAAGGTTTTGAGTCTTCTCACTCTCTTTAGCTTTGAGTGCCCGATTCTTGACACTTTTAGAGATTTATCCATCCACTTCATTCATGAAAATTTCATGAGTGAGGAGCTTTCCCTGCAAATCATCCAGTTCAAGAGTGCATAAATCTTGAGCCTCTTAAATTGTTGTTTTCTTTGGCTCCCATTTAGCTTTAGGAAGACTTCTCAGTATCTTCCTAACTTTCTCTTCATTTGAGAATAATTTCCCCAAAGACTCAAGGTTCTTGATAATGGCTATGAAACTCTTGAACATGTCATTGATTGACTCATCTACACTCATCTTGAATAGATCATTTTGCCTCAGAGAAATTTTGATCTTTTACTGCTTGACTTGGTTGGTTCCTTCAAAAGTTACCACCAATTTATCACAGATATCCTTTGCACTCTTGCAGGTAGAGATCCTGTTAAACTCATCTGTTCAAAGCACAATACAGTAAGTTCATTGCTCTATAATTCTTAGAAACTTTTTCTAATTTAGTAGGAGAAAGAAAGTCTTCAGATTTAGGAGTTTTAATCCCCTCTCTTTCTGTGTAGAAAGTATGAGGTCCACTCTGGATGATAGAACACAACTCCATGTCTTGATCTATGATGAACATATTCATTTGAGATCTCCAGTGTACAAAGTTATCACCACAAAATAGAGGAAGTCTGTTTGCTACTCTTCCATGTGAGAAACCACCTTCACCTACATTACTCATGATCACAAGATTGTTAGATCTAAATAGTGATACAAGCTCTTACACCAGTTAAAGTGTGTAAGTAGGTAATAATACATGATCAAATATACTCTATAAGAAGGAGGGTTGAATATAGTATGGAAAATTTCGCTCAAATAGGGGTTTTAAAAAATTAAAAGAGAGGTTTGTGAGATTTTCAAAGCTTTTAACTGAAACAGATAGATATAAAAGCTTCTGAAAGTTTTCAAGGCCTTGAAAGGCTTTTCAAAGAATTGAACTTATCCTGTGTTGAAACAGATTTTCAGGAAAGTAAAGTACTGAAATGAAATGAGCATGACACAAGTATTTGTTACGAAGTTCGTCCTCCAAAAGGCCTCCTGTCCGCCTGAAGGATCTAATCCCTCTGGGATTTCAATAACTTCTTATTTATCTGTATTTAAGCTCGATATCAGGCCTAATAGAATTGCCTTGCTCTTATACTAGCATGTGGTTCTCTACTAACCTATCTAGTAAAGCATCAACTACAAGATACAATAAGACTCTCCGTTTTTCTACTTGAACAACTCAACTAGAACATAATAAAATGTTTTAGAAAGAATTATAATGAGTAAACAGCTGAAGAACTAGAAGAAGAACACTGTGAAGATAGTAAATCTTATGAAAGCTTGTAAGTGTTCTTTTGGATTTGGAATGGATTGAGTAGGCTAAATTGATCTCCTTCCTTAATGTTATGTCAATCTGAAAGTGTCTTTCTTAGTCCCTTTGTGTCATTGTATCTCTCTGTTGTGTCCCTCTCTTGGGCTTCAGTTTGATTTGAATTTAAAGGCTTGCTGCAATAGCCACAAATTTTGTTGCAACAAGAATCCCTAAAAATCCTCAACTGATACTTGGCTCTAAACAAATCTATCCCAATGGATATGAGCTTGATTTTCTCCACTCAAGTTGAGCACAATCTTCACTTGCAAGCTTGAAACAAGTCGTGATCAAATTCCATAAATTAAACTATGATTTGTTGACTTTCTTGGCACTTCATGTATTCAGGTACATAGGCTGAGAACTCAGACCATTAGCTTTTCAAAGCTTTGAAATATGATTATTTCCTTCAAAAAAAAGTTAGAACAGAGACTATCTAACGAAAAGTTTATTTCGAGTATGAGCACTGTTTGGTAATCTTGCATTCAGATAGTTAAGCAAGTTTCCTGCAAAACATAACTTTAGAAAGCATAGATAATTTGTCTTTCATCACACAATAAGACATAGTCTAAAACCAGGAGACAAACTCCCACTCGGTTCACACTTGTCCTCGGAATATTTTCACAGCTTTGAAAGCAGTTTGAAACAATAATGGAATTCACATTATGTATGTATGATTTCTACTTAAGTAAATGTTTTATGATCCATGGATCTAAGAAATATAATGAATGTTTCATAAGATAAACCATGTTTTCAGAAAAGCAACGGTACCAGAGTGAAACCCCATGTCGGGTATAGGCAGGCTACGACCCTTTTGTCGGGATAATATAAACAGGCACATGTCGCCTCACGAGCCATCACGATGGACATGTCCCTACGTTATGTTAAGTCCCAAAGGTTATCACAGGCCAATAAGATATGAAACTAAGCAAGCATATTCAAGTATGATAAGGTCTCTACGCGAGACAAAGCAAGGTTCCTACTTGGAAAATATGATTTATCACAACTCAAGTTATGCTTTACGTTATTCTTTCTTTATGATATAAGTTATGTCTTATGAATATCATGATCTTTCAATTTGAACAAGTATATGTATGTATGACTATGCCTTATGTTCATGATGCTCCATGAAAGTTAGCCCCTTTTTCGTTTTAGAAAACTAAGGAGGGGCGTAGATGTAACTTACTGAGCTAGTTGAGCTCACCCTTTCAGGTCACATTTTTTTAGGTTTAAGGGCACGTAAGAAGCAAGAAGTAGCAAGGCGTTAATTTGATTTGTGATAACGTGATTCGTGATGCTTATGTGCTTAGACATTGTTAGCATGCTAGTCGGCTAGGAGCTATATATTGTGGAATACATGTTGGTTATTTGTACTAAAAATGTAAAACTTGTGTAATAATGTATATAAGACCTTATATGAGCCCTTGTATGATACCTAGAACATTTCCCGGGTTATGCTCTGTTTACATTATGAGTCGAGAGGGCTAAACGATATTTATTTTTAGTTCCAATTTTCTTTTCATTACAAGTCAAATTGTTTATTTTGACGACCCAAAGTAAATGTTAATTACGTTTCCGCAAAGTTTCAAAAGGAAATTTGAATCACGAATTTTAAAATTAACTTGTTTAGCCTCTCGAAGAGTCAAGGCCTCACGGGCATGTCGCAGCCTCCTCCCGTTAATGTAAAGTTTTATTATCGTATTTTAATCGGGTCCGGAGGGAGGGGGACGTGACATTACAAACAAGCACCCGGGTACGAGTGAGTCTACTTATCTTTACCTAAAAATCGTGAGACAACGTAAGTCTACTTCGTAGAGCCAATTGGATCGGTCCTTGCCCCTAACAATAGAAGAAATAAATGACAAGAAAATAAGGTCTAACCTATTCTAATAAAGCATTACGTAAAGATCACTTGTCAATGAAACGATATAACTGTAAGGTAAATTAGACAACTCGACACTTATATGAGAAGAAGAGATGCACGACTCACAATATTTTTACCGTGGGGAAACCTTCAATGTGTTCTCTGCTTGAGAAGAAACAGTTAGGATAAAAACCCCACCTGCTAGCACCAGCCAGTGCTAGACAACTTTATACAAGCCGTCTGGTACAAGTTATACAACGAGCTATCACACATATTTATTACTCACCACACTACCTTTACCTGCCTAGCTTCTGCAATCTCTTGCATAGCATCCCACGTGGTGGCAATCTAAGTGTTCCCTTATATCTAGTTGGGAACTACCACACCAACTCACGCCTTGAGCTGGAGACCCGCGTTACACTTGAACCACTTTTTGAAGAATGTACTACAAGTCCTTTTCCTCCGTAGTTCCTCAAGTGAACACATATTACCCCTGTTTCTTCTCTTTCAGCATACTTTCTATTTTTGGTAAGTTTTTCGTGCAAATAACTAGTTTGCCCTTATTCTATGTCTCACTTTCCACCCTAAGATGACCACACCCCAACTCCCTTATTTCACCATACGACCATACCTTATCTCCTCCATCATGAATATCGAAAACACACACACACACACACACAGAGAGAGAGAGAGAGAGAGAGGAATATGAGGAACATGTTGGAATTGATGTCCTAGAGGCAATCTATAATTTGTATGAACATTATTTTGCTAAATTATTCATTTATTATTTATGGAGATATTTAATATAATGAAGTTCTTAGATTGTGATTGTTGTTTATCTTAAATATCCCTAGTCTCTTATATTGATTAATAGGAAGATCAGTATAGACTAGTATGTGGGCAGATTGATATGGAGATATCAAGTCTAACACATTGGTATGCATTAGGGGTAATGGCATACTGGATTGACTCACAACGAGAAGGCTACATTAGATTATGCCAATGTCACAAGTGCTTCTCGTCGTGATAATGGTGTTGTAATCCTTAGACTTGAATTCACTAGATACTCTAGTTGTGAAATAACACGTTTTGATATTTTCAAACGTTACACCGTAACGGGGTGACTATAAAGATAGTAATCGGACGCGATAGGAATGAATCTTAGAGACGGCAGTGATTTAGAGAGGATTTGTCCCTCCTACATAATGGGAGTAAATATCCATGGCCACTCGAGGGGTAGTGATGGAATGTCGAGCCATACTCAAATAAATCAACATAGGATATTGAGGTTATCTGCATGGATAAGCCTATTACAAGGATCAAGAAACTATGGATTGGATATACGAGTGTGAAAACTATGTCGCGTGTCCAATCCGGATATGGAGACAAAGGGATAGATACGACGCGGTGACATTGGGCACATGGTTTGTGGATCCCTGACTATTTCTATTAGTTGGGTGGCATAGATGTGTTGCTAGACACCGCTCTATGTTTGTAATTGTAACTACCAACTAACTAGAAACCTATGGGGTCACACACCTTATAGATTAAAGTCGATTTGGATTTTAATTAGTAAGACTAACTAATCAAATAGGACCAAAACGCAACCACAAGCAAAGTTAGTAGTATTAATTCACGAAGTGGACTAATCTGTGTATGGACAGGATTAGTATTGGGAAAATATGTAGTTTATAAGGAGTTGTTAACTATATAGAGGAAAACCTATCTTAATATTTATACACAAGAGTCATTATTAGTAAGAAATAACAAAGCAAGGAGAGAGAAAGAGAGTTAGACGCCGAAGCATCTAACCCGTCCGCCCCTAGCCGCCAGCCACCTAATGGCGCGCGGCCCTTGTTGCCTCGTTTTGCGTGATATTTCTGCTTCTTTTTTCACTTAGCTAGCACTAAGACGTAAGGATGATTCCAGCGTGCAATCCTAGGTGTGGATACTCGTAGAGACGTGGACACAATTATGCGTAGTGATCACTCAGACAAACAAGGTACACAATTCGTTACTTTCATCATGTTATGAACACTTGCCTGCGATCCGTGGAGGCTTTGATCAGGAATTTATTTATTGTTTTCCGCTGCGTTACCTGCATCAAAACCCTACAGTGGTATCAGATCCACGGGTCGTAGCGCATAACATGATATTATGTGTTACTGTTTATTAGTTCTTACACAGTAATCGTTACTTTTCGCGAAAACTGCAGTTAAGCATAATAATGCAATTTGAATGTGATTCAACAGAGAATTAATCCAATTTTACATATGGTATAAAATTTGGCGAATTTTGTTCACATATGATGTGAGTTTGGGTTTTGAAAAACTAGGATTTGGGCACAATTGGAGGAAAAAAGGGTTTTTCTCTACAATTGGAAATAAGCACACAAGGAAGGAGAATGTTTTTGGAAACAACCCCATAAGGGGTTTGGGCCTAGTTGAGCGCCCCCTCCCTTGTGCGCCGACCAAGCCGACGACCTATGCGGGTTCGGCCAGCCGACTAGTCCGAGCTGCTGGGGCTAGCCCGGTTGGTCCTCGTGGTTCGGCCAATAAGGTTGTCGCGACCCGTTGGACCGTTTTAACCTTATAAAATCCCAAATCAACTAAAATTGACCAAGCGCATTAAAATTAGATTTTAATTGTTTATGTGATTTATCGCATGGTGGATGGATATGGCCTAGGTTGTGGATGTTTACTTTTGTGGTTTGATTGGTTTTGGTTTATTGTAATTAATATAATTAATTATTTACGGCATGCGTGTCGTCTTCTTCCTCGCCTGTGATATATCTCTATTTAGTTTAGATGCTGACTAGAATTAGATAGATATATTATAGTCAATTCATGGAGAAGATGATCAAAGAACTGAATGAACCACAAGACTTGGAGAACTCACAAGCCTAAGACGCGCGGACTAAAGATGGAGGAAAATGGAGATGAGCTTGTCACTTTAGGGATTATAGATATGCTGATTGGCTTGGGAATATCTTAGTCTTAGGGGTGATATCCATACCACGATTATTTTTCTTATTTATTTATTTATTGTCTTGTTATTTATTTGGGTCAATTACTTATTACCCACCTCTAGTATGGCATAATAATCCATGTGCCACCCCCAGTTTGGAAACTAACTAATTAACATCTAAAGTTTAATATTGTTGACAAATCCAAACTGGGCCATTTTTCCAACCAAAAATGTTACTTTACGGCTGTTTGAATTACTTTCATATCCTCTTGTTGAGGGATATATTATTAATTGTCATTTTAATTATAAAAGAGTTACAACTTCTTACCCATTCCCCTCAAACAAAAAAGCCCTCTCCTCAAATCACATACCCAACAACAAGAGCCCTCAATTTCCTCCCAATTCCATACCCATCTCATGTGGGTTCCAGTCAAATGAACCACCCAACAACTCTTTTTCGAGGTACACATTTTTCTCACCCATACACACAATTTCTTGTTGTAAATGGCTTCAATTGAGTATTGATTTCATGGGTTTCTGATTCGGGCCTAAGATGCATCTTCTCCGTCGCCGTCGGCGGTCAGGCCTTAGACGCATCTTCTCCGTCGTTGTCGGCGCATACGTCTCTGTCGAAGTCGCCTGCTCCGGCGCCGACAGATCCAGCGGACGGATGCTAGAAGAGGAGTGACATCACTTGAAATAGGGATTTCAAGTGGGATGGGCAGAGGACAAAAGCTGGATTCTGTTGGGAGTGATTGCCGGAGTTTGCCTGGTAGTGTTTGGGGGTTCGCTGGAATCTGGGTACAGGTGTCGGTGATGGGGTGGGGTGGCCGGATTCTGGGTACAAGTGGCGGTGATGGCGGTGGGCTGGCCGAATTCTGGGTCATCTCTCTCTTCTAATTCTCAGCTTTATTTTTTTTGTGAGAAATAATTTCCATCTTTTTCTTGTGAGAAATAATTTTCAGCTTTCATTAAAAAATATTGGTGAAGTTCAAATGGCAAAAGTACCCTTTTACACCGTCAGTTAATATAGACGGAAAAGCGTCTCAGTTTGAATTTGTTAACAATATTAAACTTTAGGTGTTAAATAGTTAGTTTTCAAACTGGGGGTGGCACATGGATCATGATGCAGTACTGGAGGTGGGTAATAAGTAATTGACCCTATTTATTTTGGTGTATGGTTGATGCATGTAAAATGTAACAAGATAATAATAAACATGGTTAATATTTTATTTGGGATTGACCAATCCAAATAAGTAGATCATGTTGATGGGATCAACAAAATAATTACTAATAACATTAAATCCCTCAAAAACATTAAATATTGCGTTTTGCCTTCTCTTATTTAAACACCCATCATGATCAGGGTTTATTAAATCTGGGCTTGCCAAAGCAAGGATATTTAATTCATCATGGTGTGATGCGGCAGCACAAGCAAGTAATGTGTGATTGTTAAAGTAAGAGGCTAAACGCAACTAGGTTGTTTCAATAGGATTGATAAAACATAGAGGCAAGGTAATTGGGCGTTATCTATGGGATAGATAATGAATAAGGAGTTATTCACCTAATTTAACCAAGAGTTGTATAGGATGCAATTGGAAGGTGTTCCTACCTAAATAACTGATCTTTTGGTGACTTGCCAATGCAAGCTCAAAGAGGAAGTGAAATATGAATCTTGGCCCACTAGAAAGTATATGATATTTTCCGCATTAACGGTGAGGGATATTAATCTGAGAAAAATAGTGGGAGCTATATTTAATAATCTAGCCATTGTTAAATGTAGTCAATTGTTCACAAATACTAAAATTACATATTTCTCATTTTGTATAATTCCAATGGCAAACAATCAACAAACATCGACTTCATCCCTACGATCTGTCCTTGAGAATGACAACTTGTATGGAACCAAATTTCTAGACTAGTATAGAAACTTGAGAATTGTTCTCAAGCAAGAAAAGAAAATGTACGTCTTAGACAATTATATTCCATAACCACTGGGAGAGAATGTAATGCAGGTATGCAGTTACAAGATCAAATACTCTAGAGGAGGGTTGAATAGAGTATGGCAACTTTTGCCAAAGATGTGGTTTTGAAACAAGATGAGAATAACTTGAAGTATTTCAAAGCTTTGAGCTCAATTTCAAAGCTTTGAAACCAAAACAGCTAGTTTAAAAGTTATTGAGAATTTCAAATCTTTGAAAAGCTTTTCAAAGCTTTAAAACTGAAACCAGTTTTGAAGCAGTTATGAAGACAAGTAAAGAACTATAAAGCAAGACAATGAACACAGTGGTTTGTTACGAAGTTCGGTCCCAAGTGAACTACTCTTTCCTGAGGGATCTAATCCCTCTAGGATTTCAACAACTTTTTAATTATCAAAAGCTACGCCCTAGATCTCAAGCCACGAGAACTGCCTTACTCTTTTTTCAGCATGTGGTTCTTCTTAACCTATCTAGAAACTGCTCTAGCTAACTGATATAATGAGAATCTCTGTTTTTACTCTTGAGAAACTCACGAGAATAGAGGATTATGTAATATAACAAAATGATATACAAACAAAGCTCTGGATGAAGAACACTGTGAAGACAGTGAAGCAGTAAAGCTTGAAGTGTTCTTCAGGAATATAGAAAGGATTGAATGGATTAAGTGATCTCCTTCAATGATGCTTGTCAATACGTGAGAGTTTATGAATCTCTGCGTAATGCTCTGTGCTTGTCAATCTCTCTCAGTCTCTTCTATTCTGTCAATTTGAATTGCAGACTATATAGGGAACTTGCAACAGAAATACCTAAAATCATCTGAATATCTTTGACTCTCAACAACTTGCTTCCAACAGCTAGTTGCTTGATTTACTCAATTTATTTTGATCTGATCTTCAATCTGCAAGCCTTAGGTAAGTCGAGACAACTTTCCATGATAGTGGATCAATCTGCAGGCGTGGATTTCCAACTCTGCAAACCAGCAAATAAGGAAACTTCCTGTAATACAAAGTTAGCTAATAATTCCAGCAAACAGCTTAGACAAATGATAAGATCAAAACATGTTATAACACAGAATTCGTTTGTCATTCATCATATAATATATCATGATCAAGTGCAGGAGATTAAGGAATAAATAGGAGTAAGAACTCCCCCTGAGTTCCTGCTGCTAAGTTTCAAGGCTTTGAAACCAGTTTCAAAGCTTTAAAAACAATTGTGAACTTACAGTAAGGAAACTTATTTTCCAAGAAAAAAGAGTTCTAGAGAAAATCTGACATAAATTAAACTTCTAGAAAGCGAGGTAAATCCAATCTCTCAACTAAATATAATTTAAAAGGAGTGTTACGAAAAATACAAGATTCATACTTAGTATCAAATTCTAAATGAAGAAATTTACTTTAAAAAGAAAATCTCATATTAAATTTCAAGAACTTAATATATTAAGCTACCAAAAACTCTTCTTTAATAATTAATAATAATATTCTTCAATTAATAAAATATTTTTAATCAATATAAATAAAATTTATCAATATATATTAAAATAAAATAAAAATCATTTAAAATAAGTTTGCTATATACAGTATTGATTTTTATTGAAAAATTTCCAAATGACTTTAATAAGAAAACTAATCCAAACAATAAAAGGGTTTTAATATGAAAAAACGTCTTATATGATATGTGATCATTATCACTAAAATATTCATAGTAAAAAGAAGTAATTTCTTCCCAATTAAAATCTCAATATTGAAATATAAGGAAAAATATTCTAGAGAATCTAGAAAGAAGAATTTCTGCCTGACTGAACTTCCAAAACAACTAGAGACGAAGTCCAAATAGTCAAGCAGCATAACACTAGCCACCCTAGTAGTGCACAACCCACATAGGGATGCTTTCCCAACTGCTAGCGTGCCAGCGAGGCTTAACTGCCTCTTCGATCCTCTTTTCTTTTGCAGTTATGATAGTTAAGTCCCTATACTCTTTGATTGATGCAACATGAATACTCCCAGACATAAGAATGAAACTGAACAAATGTAGAATACCTGAAAACCTTAGAGCTATATATGATCTTCAACTTGTTTCACTAGATTCAAAGAAGCTTGAATTGCCTGCAAGGAAAGGGAGCATCACCAAGAATCTTAATAAAGAGCTCTCTGATCATTTATAATAATCATATGCAATGCCCTACATGACCCGAGACTTTTTTATAACGGAATTAATAATTTTCTAGAAATAGTAGGGGATCCTAAATTAACACATTCACTATTATTTTGTTTCAATCTCCCCCTTTATCCATTCTAGTGAAAACATTGTTTTTGAATTTCTAAAGACAAAAATATTAGAAAGGTCTTCATATTCTCGCAACATCTTGCTTCTCCATGAATGATTCAATCTTTATCAACTTGGACTAAATTACATTTATATTCAATTTTTTTAATTCAATCCCGTTCTTATGATCCTGCAAAACAACACTCATACCCAAGATCAAGTGCAGTTGCATTAAACAATAAAACAGTCTCTAAGAAAATCAGAGCAAGATTGGACACATAAATTGTCACTCATACCCAAGATCAAGTGCAGTTGCATTAAACAATAAATATAGAGATTCAAGATTGAAGTGAGAAATTCTTTAGATCTCTAATCCAATAAACTAGAACAGTTAGAGTACCATGGAGCATATGAAATAAGAAATAATCACATCAATTTATTAATATATGTGGATACACCTTCACATGAGTCATAATCAATGGGAAAACATGGCAGAATATGGATAACTATAATTAAGAGATTTAACTCACATGAGCAAAATGTAAACTTTTATTCCATTGATTACTGGAACGACAGAATTTCTCTCAACAAATTAATCACAGGAGAGGAGGGGTAGAATTTTCTCAAAAATTCCATAACACGCTGATCCCATGTTGTGATGGATTTTTGTGCTCGGGATTCGAGCCAGTCTTCAAACGCACATTTCATGGAGTATCGAAATAATATCAAATTCAGGTCTTCTAGCTGGACTCCCTTATATAGGACTTTGTTGCAGTAATCGTTGAATTTCGCAATAAAGTCATTCGAGTCATCGTCGGGTCTACTAGAGAACAGGTTTGTGTCTATACAATCAGGATTTTGGAAGGTTAAAGATCGAAGTACTCATCAGTGATTTCCAGCACAACGATTTCTAGCTCGTGTCCTATGGTAGGACTCTCAAAATTTTCCATTAGTGCCCTTCCATATTTGTTGTATGTACTAGGCCATTTTATATTAGTTCCTAAATATACTGGTCTCTGTGTCATAGTGTGTTCTAGCTGAACGACCATCTTTATTAGTTTCATTCTTTGATTCTGATCTCCGAAGAGATATTATGTATTGTCAAGTGGTTGCACCAATTCACGACGCAATCTGGGCATACACTAGAAGATCCTGTAAAACAGGGATTTGAAAGCAGTGAGATAAATATAAAAATAAAAACTCTGAAAATTAGTTATGACAACTAAACAAACGTTACTATCCGTGAGAACGGGCCTAAAAACTTATTGTATAATAGAAAAAATTAACAAAGTATAAAGGAGTAATTGTTGACTGGTTTGATAGTTGCTAAACTACTGAGGAAAGTAAAAGTTGTAAAGTTGTAAAAAATATATTTTTGGGGAAGTTTTTCTTTTAATACCTTAGTTTGTAAATCTAATTTTTTGATACTAGGTTTTCAGCATCCCTTAGGGTTTCTCCAGTTTTTCCAATTTCGATTACGAAAACTCAAGCCTATGTTATATCTATGCCACGTAACTAATAGTGTAATCTAATATCGATCTCATACACACTGTCATGATTTTGTAGAATGTCGGGTCCTCTCGATCTCGGTCTCAATCAAAACTTCTAAAATTTGGTCCATACGCTCTTAGCTAGTCCCTAAATTCTTTTGAAAGAGGATGAATCAGAATGTGCTTAATATAGGATCTTGCACTGTCACTCACTGTTTGTCAATTCAGGAAAAAAGTAACTCAGATAATTTTGTGTATTGTGTAGGAATATTTAATAAATGATATGAGTCTTTTTATTTAGATACTATGTAATACTAAACCATGTTCTGCTTGCAATTATGACTTCTTGAATCTAGTACCACAAGAAATTATTGTAAATCTTCAGGTATTTTCCTAGAACTTTATGAAATATTCTTAGGTCTAGTATTATTACTGTAGCATCAATCCATGTGTCTTTGGACTAAAGTGTCAATGTTTCCAGAAGATAAATGGACCAAAGAGCAGAAAAACTCATCCTGCGGGCCTAAGGTTTTGCACGAGTCCCTAGGTGGTTGTTGCATCACATAGGGGCAATTAGGGTCGGGTTTTTCGGGCTCATCGACTTTTTTTCTAACTCTTTTATGTAATTTCAGACGGTCAATTATTCATCTTAGAGATTCTTTAGGATTTCTTTTCTTTTTTAGATAAAAGAAATTCATTCAACCATCAAACAGGATTACATCATATAGTTCAACCCAGTGGGTAAACATCCTACCCATATATGGGGATTCACTAAGCTATAACCAATCTTTTCTAACTGGTGAGGTAAGACATTTCCATTCCTTGGGCACCACGTTATCTTGACAGCCTCGAAATCTGCCAGCAATCTACGAAAGTCCTCCATATCGAAGCTAAACGTTGTATTGTTCGGGAAATCTTCGCCTTGTAAATTGAAAGTGTGAGTATGCATATGTTAATGCATCTAAGATACTCTAGAAGGGGGGTTGAATAGAGTATGCCAACTTTTTGCAAAACTTGATAGGAAGATGAAAACTTGTGCAAACAATGAATTTTAAGGCCTTGAAAACTAGTTCAAGCCCTTGAAGAAGATGCAGACAGTATAAAGCAAGTATGCCTTTTTCAAGGCCTTGAAAACAAGTTCAAACCCTTGAAGAACAGACAGTTTTGTGTGCCGCAAAAACTATAAAAAGGAATGAACTGTAAATGCAAATGACAAGTGATTTATAGAGTTCAGTCCACTTGGACCTACGTCTCTACCTCAGGGATTAGATCCCTGCAGGATTTTCAACTCAATTCTTCTTAATCAAAAGGTAAGCCCTAGAAATCAAGCCCAGAGAGTTCCCTTACTCTGTTACAGCTTGTGGTTTTCCCTAACCTGTCTAGTACCTTCTCTAGCTAACTGATTAACTAAGAATTCTCTATTGTTCACTTTGAACAATCCTTAAGAATAGATGTAGAGATAATACAGAAATGATCTACCAATACAGCTCAAAACAGAAGTACACTTAGAATAGAAAACTGTAGTGAAGAATGCAGTGAACTTCTGTGGAATGGATTGAGAGTTCAATGTTCTTCTTTGGTGCTTTGTCAATCCAGAAACTTGTATCTTTCTTTTTCCCGTTTCGTCACGTGTTTTTTTGCTTCGAAGTGAGCTCTATTTAAACTGTTTGAAGCTCTGCAGATCTTTCCATATTTTCAGCAACAACTTCCTATTTTGTAGGCAACAGCTTTGACTCTCTTTAACAGCTTTCTCCAACGGATAGTTGATCAAAATCTTCAAAGATATTGTTGTGATCTTGTCTATAAGCAATCTGAGATGCTGTCATAAGTCTCTGATTGATCACAGGATCAAAATGTCCAACTATTTCCAAACTGCACAAATTCAGTTTAGGAAACAATCCTGCAAATATTGGAAACAAAATTTCTTGCAATATCAAGGCCAAACAGATGCTATTCTATGATTAAACCATTTTAGAATAATTTGTCTTTCATCATCTAATAACAGTGAATCAAACACATGAAAGATAGAAAGGGAATCAACTCAGAGAGTTTGCATAAAAATCACCCTGAGAGTGATCACACAGGTTAAGCAGTTTCAAGGCTTTGAATCTAGTTTCAAGGCCTTGAAAATAGCTAAACTATTTTCAACCCTCTGAAACTGATTCAAGGCTTTGAAAGCTGATTTAAGGCCTTGAAATAGCTGAGCTATTCCAAGCCTTGCACAACCTGATCTTACAATCTCCCCCTTGATGAAAGACAAAACCAAATTCTGTTTGATCCTTAGGCTCTCCAAAATAAACTGATTAGTTCACAATTTATAATAGAACAGTAATTCCAAAAAGATCCAACTTATTCATATACCAACAGAAACTAAACAGTTCAGCAGAGTTCAGCAAATAGCAAATAAACCTAGAAATAAAAACAACTAAATCTTAAAATTTATCTCCCCCATTTTGACTTTCATCAAAAATATAGAAGATGTTGAATCAATTGTTTGGAAAAAAATTAAAACATAAAGAAAAAAACTTTTTAAGAAGAGAGAGTGGTGAAGAAAGAGTAGGCAAGATTAAGGGGTGGGATCTTCATCCTCATCCTGATCTCCTGCCTCTTTCTCATTATCTTCTTCATCACCCTTGTCCTGCACCTCCTGTTCCTCTGTATTCTCACCAGCAACAGTTGCTTCTTCAGTCTTGTCCTTTGCAGCAGCCTTTGGATATTTCTTTTTCTTCTTCAACGTAATCAACAACTCATCTGAGTCAGGGCTATTGACTTCATCTTCTTCCTGTGAGGCCTGTTTCCCTTATCTAAGACTAGGGCAACCACTTCCTGGTCTGAATGCTCACTAGGAAAATCCTTTTCAGAGTCTCCTTTCTTTGTACCTTCAACATCCTCAGGAACATCAAGCAAATTCATGCTTCTTAAGATGCTTTCCACCATGTACTTGACTTGCCCAATTTCACTTTCCAGTCCATAAACAGTTGCTTTGATATCCTCCATGTCCAACTCCAAACCATCAAGTCTCTGATTGTATGTTGGCTGAGAAGTCTGACTTGAAGTGGGAGTCAAGGTCTTGGTCCTAGGAAACTTCTTTGTACCTAGTTCTTCTTCAGTCAAGTCTGAGTAAAGTTTCCAAACTTTTTCTTTGGTTTTTACCACTCCAATTTTCTCAAAGGCTTTCTTATTAAGTACTCCAAATCCAGATGTGACTGATTCCTCTCTAGTAGTTGGAATCTCAAAGTTTTCAAAGAACAAAGTGAGCAAGTTTGCATAGGGCAGAGGATGTATTCTTTTACTGGTAAGGCTAAAAGCATATGTTCAATCACTAGTTTTGGAAGATCAATCTCATAGTCATGCATAACCATATACATAATGTGCAATATTCTCTCAGTCACCAATTCTCTAGAGTGCTCTCTGGGAAAGATACACCTAACCAGAATGGTATTAAGGACTTTGGCTTCAACATTCAACACTGAATGTGTTAACTGTTTGGCTGAGGTGGAGATGTTTGGAAGAAAGAAATCATATTTGGCTAGCTTAAGGGTCTCTGACTTTTGTGGATGGTTGCTAGTGACATATCTCTTTGGAAACCCTAGCACATTGGCAAACTCAGAGTGATCCAATTCAATTACTATCCCAGCAACTTTAGATTTGATCACCAAATGTGCAGATCTCTTAACTTGGGTCAAATTCAGGTGGAAGAGTCTGGTGAGTCTAGGGTAGGGTAATTCTCTAGGATTCAGCATACACCACAAAGAACTCTTCTTCAACATAGAGATGCACTTAAGTTTCATTTGTTCCACCACATGCTTATTGATCATACTGCAGAAACCAATAGATCTTGAAGCAAAACCATCTAACCACTGACCTTTAGAGATGTTTGAGACAAACCTAGTCTCATCTAGGGGTGAGTTCTTTGTTGAGGCTTGAGAATATATCTGCAGTGCCTTCTCCAATTGACCTTCTGGTTGTGCTTATGTCACCTTTCCTTTCCCCTTTTCTTCCTGAGTTGCTTTCTTCTTCTGCATCTTTGAACTAGTAGGCTCTGTTTCTAGTTGCTTTTCTGTAACAGCTTTCTGCCTCTTTTTCTTTTCTGAAGAAGAGGTTGTAACAATCTTGACCTTCTTCTTTGGTGGAGGAACATCTGGAACTGCCTCTGCACTAGGAGTTCTGGAGCTAGAGTCCCCACTGACTTCTTGAACATCATCCACTGCTGCTTTTCTTTTCTTCTCTAACACAGGTTTCGATCCTCCAGCCATCTTGATTCTGTCAGAGGCTCTCCTTGTGCTCATTAGAGTTTGGGAGAATAATAGAGAGAGAGATGGAATGATACGGAAAGAAGGAGAATAGAAGAAGATAAACACTGAAAGAGTTTTTGTTTCAAAAGGAAACTGGTATCTCTCTGATCTCAAAAGATTTGCAATAATCAGAATAATTTCAAATCTTTTATGCCGTTGGAAAATAAAATATTCTAATACTATTTTTGGCTAAAACAAATTTTTGAAAAAGGGTAGGGGCATATTAGGTAAATATCTATAGAGATATCACCCAACACAGAATGATCCAAGATTATTGACTATTAGTGTAGCAGATTTATTTTCAAGGATTTGAAAAGGCTTTCAAGGTCTTGAAAAACTGTAACACTGCAACAGATAAAGATCAAGGCTTTGAAATGATTTTCAAGGCTTTGAAAATCAGTTCAAGACTTTGAAATCACATACAACTTACCTTTCTTACCTGATGCTCCCCCTAAACCAATGCATCTTTATTTAGCATTCCCAATTCCAATATAGAGTTGAGAACCTTTCATCTGCTATGTCTTAGTGAAGATATCTGCAATTTGCATGTCAGTAACAACAAATTAAAGAACAATATCACCTTTCTCAGCATGATCTCTGATGAAATGATGTCTGACATCAATATGCTTGGTTCTTGAGTGTTGCACCGGATTCTTTGTAATTGAAATTTCACTGGTATTATCACATTTGATAGGTATGCTTCTAAAATCAAATCCAAGGTCTCTTAGATGTTGAGCAATCCATAACACTTGTGAGCAACATGCTCCTGCAGCTATATATTCAGCTTCAGCTGTTGATAGAGCAACTGAATTCTGTTTCTTGGAATGCCAACTGATCAAGGATGATCCAATAAATTGGCAAGTTCCTGAAGTACTTTTCCTATCAAACTTGTAACCTGCAAAGTCATCATCTGAAAATCCATGCAAAGAGATGTTAGAATGTCTACCATTGAGATATCTGAATATTCTCTTCACAGCAGTCAAGTGTGATTCTTTCGGATCAGCTTGAAATGTAGCACACATACACACACTAAACATAATATTTGGTCTGCTTGTTGTGAGATAGATTAATGATCTAATCATACTTCTATACTCTTTTACATTGACACTCTTACCAGATTCATCCTTGTCTAAGTATATTATCGAACTCATAGGAGTCTTGGCTTCCTTACATTGAGCCATTCTATATTTGTTTAGTAAGTCTCCTGTGTATTTGATTTGATGCAGAAAGATGCCCTTCTTCAATTGATGTATGTGAAGCCCTAGGAAGAAGTTCAGCTCTCTCATCATGCTCATTTCAAATTCCCTACTCATAAGACTTCAGAATTCTCTGCATAATTGATTGTTAGTAGCTCCAACCAATATATCATCAACATATATCTGAACTACAAGTAAATCTTTCTCATGAGTCTTTATGAAAAGAGTCTTGTCTACTAAACCTCTTTTGAAATCATTTCAAGCAAAAACTTTGACAGTCTTTCATACCAAACTCTTGGAGCTTGTTTCAAACTATAAAGAGCTTTGTCAAGTTTGTAAACATGATCTAGAAACTTGTCATTTTCAAAACCAGGTGGTTGTGAAACATAAATTTCTTCTTGTAAATAGCCATTCAAGAAAGCACACTTCACATACATTTGAAATAGTTTCATGTTCTTGTGAGATGCAAATGCAAGCAACATTCTGATTGCTTATAACCTGGCAACTGGAGCAAAATTTTCCTCATAATCAATACCTTCTTCTTGATTGTAACCTTGAGCAACTAACCTTCTTTTTTTTCTGATCACATTGCCACTTTCATCCAACTTATTTCTGAATACCCATCTGGTACCAATGACAGACTGGTTTGTAGGTGGAGGAACTAGGTTCCAAACCTTATTCCTTTCAAACTCATTGAGTTCACTATGCATATCAATGATCCAGTCTGCTTTTTGTAAAGCTTCCTTCACAGTTTTAGGTTCTACAAGAGAGATAAAAGCATTAAAAGCACATAAGTTCTTCAACTGTGATCTAGTTTGTGTACCAGTGGTTGGGTCTGAGATGATATTATCAACTGGATGAGATGAGAGATATTTGAATCTCTTTCTTGGAGACCATGGTTCAGGTTCTCCATAGATCTTCTCTGGTCTTGAAGTAGTGGCTTTGTCACTTGAATCATTCTGATCATCGTTTTCAAGCCTTGAGGCTTACTTTTAAGGCCTTGAGCAATATTTTCAAGGTCTTGAAAATATCTTCTATTTTGTTCTGAGCCTTTCATGAATCCTAGTGGATTCTCAGTCTCTTCCTTTGACTCATTCTTGTTCAAATTCAGGTCTGCAAAACTTTCACTCAAAGAACCATCATAGCTTTCACAAAAAATAACATGAATGCTCTCTTCAACCAGTTTGGTTCTTTTATTGTAGACTTTATAAGCTTTGCTATTCAAAGAGTAACCAATAAGTATACCTTCATCACTTCTTGCATCAAACTTACCAATATTGTCTTTTCCATTGTTGTGGATAAAACAAGTACATCCAAAGGGTCTGAAGTATGAAATGTTTGGCTTCCTCCCTTTGAATAGTTCATAGGGGGTCTTCTTCAGAATTGGTCTGATCAAGCACCTGTTTAAAATATAGTTTGCTGCATTCACAGCTTCTGCCCAATAATGTTTTGGCAGCTTGTTTTCAAGAAGCATTGTTCTTGACATATCTTCAAGAGTCCTATTCCTTCTTTCAACAACACTATTCTCTAGAGGGGTTCTTGGAGCAGAAAAGTTGTGAGTAATACAATGCAGATCACAGAACAAATCAAATTCTAACTGATCAAATTCTCTACCATGATTACTTCTAATTGAAGCTACATGTAGGTTTTTCATGTTTTGAAGTTCTCTGCAAAGCTTTGAAAATTCAGAGAGTGCTTCAGATTTTTCTTTGAGAAACATAACCCAAGTATATCTAGAAAAGTCATCAACAACAACTAGCATATACCTTTTACCTTTTGGAGTAGGAGTTCTCATAGGACCAGAGAGATCCATATGAAGCAGTTCAATAGGTCTAGTTGTACTTACAAATTTCTTTAGCTCGAAGGAACTTCTGGTCTGCTTGCCTTGAGCACAGGCTTTGCACATTTCATCTTCTTTGAACTTAATGGATGGTAACCCGCTTACCAAGTCTTTGGAAATCAACTTGTTCAAAGTATGCAAACTGATATGACTAAGCTTCCTGTTCCAAAGCTTTGGATCGTCTTTCAAGGCCTTGAGACACTTCAAACTTTCACCTGCAAGTTTGTTAGTCTAAAAAGTATAAACATTGTTTGATCTAGAGGTTGTGAGAATGCAATCTCCTGATTTCTCATTTTTCACCACACACTTCTTTTTATCAAAGATAACTTTGTTTCCATTATCACAAAGCTGAGATACACTAAGTAAGTTAAATTGCAAACCTTCATACTAGATATACATCAGAAATAGAGTTTTCATAATTTGTACCAACTTTTCCAATACCAAAAGTATTGCATTTGCCTTTGTCGCCAAGTTTAATTGAACCTTCTGATTGCTCCTTTAATTCTGAGAATAGATATCTCTTTCCCCTCATATGTCTTGAGCAACCACTGTCCATAAACCAATTCTGTTCTTTGATATTGGTGACAACCTGCAAACACCAATCACTGCCTTACCCAGCTGTTAGAGATATTCAGGATCAACCATGTTAGGTGGCCTAACCCCTTTAGGAACCCAAATCTGCTTAACTTGTCCTTTGAGTTGAAAGGGAAAAGTGTTCCTCATTATGTGAGGGTCTCTTCTTCTAAAAGGACAAGTCATCTTAACATGACCAGTTTTGCAGCAGTAATGACATGTAGGAGAAGTTTTGTTTCCAGCCTTCACAAATCTGGTATTGTTCCTCGTTGGAAAGTTTTGATTGAATCCAATACCAGCTTTGTGAACAGACTGGGAACTTCCTCGAAGAATCAAGTTCAACTTGTGTTCTGATCCAGCAAGCTTGACTTTGACCAATTCAGATTCTTGAAATTTCTGTGTAAGTGTAGTATTTTGTTTATCTAATTCATCAATCTGATGTCTTAGATTAACAAGGCTGTTACTCATTGAGGAGCTTTCAGTGACTACTTCCTTGACTTGTGTTTTCAAGGCTTTGAAACTGGTTTTCAAGGCCTTGAAATCACTATCAGTTTTCTTCTGAGAGATTTCAAGATTCTGATTTAGGCAAACAAGTTGTAAGTTTTCTTTTGCTTGCTCATGAAATTTTTCTTTCAAAAGTCTGATCTCTTTCAGAATATCTTCATCATTCAAAAGCATTGTTCTGAGATATTCTGAAAGAGCTTCTTTTGGTTTTGAAGCGTGAGGTCCATTTTGGATAATGGTCCAAAGCTGTAGATCTTGACCAATGATTAACATTTTCATAAGGGCTTTCCAGTGAGCAAAATTTTCTCCACAAAGTAGAGGAGGTCTGTTAGCAGCTCTTCCTTGTGAGAAACCACCATCACCAACAGTACTCATGATCACCAGATGGTTAAATCTATACAGTGATACAAGCTCTGATACTAATTGAAAGTGTGAGTATGCAAATTTTAATGCAGCTAAGATACTCTAGAAGGGGGGTTGAATAGAGTATGCCAATTTTTTCGCAAAACTTGCTAGGAAGATGAAACTTGTGCAAAAAATGAAGTTCAAGGCCTTGAAAACTAGTTCAATCCCTTGGAGAATATGCATATAGTATAAAGCAAGTATGCCTTTTTCAAGTCCTTGAAAACAAGTTCAAACCCTTGAAAAACAGACAGTTTTGTGTGCTGCAAAAACTATAAAAAGGAATTTACTGTAAATGCAAATGACAAGTGATTTATAGAGTTCAGTCCACTTGGACCTACGTCTCTACCTCAAGAATTAGATCCCTGCAGGATTTTCAACTCAATTCTTATTAATCAAAAGCTAAGCCCTAGAACTCAAGCCCCGAGAGTTCCCTTACTCTGTTACAGCTTGTGGTTTTCCCTAACCTGTCTAGTACCTGCTCTAGCTAACTGATTAACTAAGAATTCTTTATTTTTCACTTTGAAAAATCCTTAAGAATAGATGTAGATATAATACAGAAATTATCTACCAATACAGCTCAAAATAGAGAGAAAACTGCAATGAAGAATGCAGTGAACTTCTGTGGAATGGATTGAGAGCTTGATGTTCTTATTTGGTGCTTTGTCAATCCAGAAACTTGTCTCTTGCTTTTGCCCGTTTGGTCTCGTGTTTTGTTGCTTTAAAGTGAGCTCTATTTAAACTGTTTGAAGCTCTGCAAATCTTCCCAGATTTTCAGCAACAACTTCCTATTTTGTAGGCAACAGCTTTGACTCTCTTTAACAGCTTTCTCCAACGGATAGTTGATCACAATCTTCAGAGATATTGTTGTGATCTTGTACATAAGCAATCTGAGAAGCTTTCATAAGTCTCTGATGTATCACAGGATCAAAATGTCCAACTATTTCCAAATTGCACAAATCCAGTTTAGGAAACAATCCTGCAAATATTGGAAACAAAATTTCCTGCAATATCAAGGTCAAACAAATGATATTCTATGATTAAACCATGTTAGAATAATTTGTCTTTCATCATCTAATAACAGTGAATCAAACATATGAAAGATATAGAGGGAATCAACTCAGAGAATTTGCAGAAAAGTCCTCCTGAGAGTGATCACACGGGTTAAACAGTTTCAAGGCTTTGAATCTAGTTTCAAGGCCTTGAAAATAGCTAAACTATTTTCAAGACTCTGAAACTGATTCAAGGCTTTGAAAGCTGATTCAAGGCCTTGAAATAGCAGAGCTATTCCACGCCTTGCACAACCTGATCTTACATAAATGAAGATTGTCACAAATGCTTTTCAAACCAACTTCCAAATGGATCCTAGAAACTCCCATACGTTTTGCTAGCAGCAGACCTTCTCTGGCCCCTATGGCTTCCGTAATATTTGCGGTAAAAGCGTCTTGCAGCGCAGCACCCATGGCCCCTACCACCCTCCCTTCAGCATCACGTAAAACCAGACCGAAAGCTCCGCCCTTATCACTTAACCTTGCCTCATATGTATTAAGCTTCGTAAAACTCATTGAAGGAGGATTAAAGATTGTAGGAACGATAGAATTTACCCGAATAGTGGTACTATTAGCTGCAGTGTCCACTCCGTCGACGACCCTGTCCATGCTTTCAAGAGAACTACCAGCCACCTCGGTCAAGTAATGATTGATCATATCAAAAAGTTCTTCTGGCGAGTGTGACTTGTCTTTGAAGATCTTCTGGTTTCGACTCCGACACAGTACCCAAATTGTTGTCACAGACACCGCCAATTTTTCTTTTGCAAGGGAACGAAAAGCTTCCTCCAAACGAGGTGATTTCGTGGTGCTTATGAAACAAGGTTGCGCCCAACATCAAGTCCCAAAACCTTTTACTATGTTTACATCGAATCAAAAGGTGTGCCTTGGTCTCCGTCTTCCTTCCGCATCTCTTGCATAACAGAGGTACATCAATACCCATCCTAACCAAATTGGTCGTAGTAGGTAGCGAAGAATGCATTACACGCCACACCGCGAACATAGCCCTTCAGGGGATACATAATTTCCACAGTTTTGCCATAATATTATCTCGCCTTGTACTCGAATGCGCAACACCTCTTGGCTTAGGCGCTTCTTCTAGGCGTAGCTCTTCAGCAACCCTATAACCCGATTTCACCGAATATACTCCTTGAGCATCATAAAACCATGTCCATACATCCCTTTGTTCAGTAACCAGCAGCGCAATTCCTTTAATAACATCAAAATCAATACCCAGAAACACATCATGTAATCGCGCAACATCCCACTGTTTAGAATGTGGATCTATCAAGCTACTCACATACAAAGGTGTTGGGGCGTTTGAAGGGGATACCACTTTAAATCTATTCGGCCGAGGGATCCACCTATCCCGAAAAGCAACAACATTGTAACCATTCCCAATCAGATAATAGACACCCCGCTCCAATATTCTTCTACCTGCCATGATAGCACGCCAAACCTGCGCAGGGACTGTGACCAATTTGAACATCTAAGAAATTCCCATGCACAAAATACTTTTCTCTTAATACTCGAGCTACTAAGGATTGCGGCTGTGTGAGTAATATCCATCCTTGTTTACCCAAGAGGGCTAAATTAAAGGAGTGAATATCGCGGAAACCCAACCCGCCGTCCGCTTTAGACTCTTTGATTTTCTCCCATGCAACCCAGCACATCTTCTTATTCTACCCCTTCCTCCTCCACAAAAAATCTCTTATCAAGCTTTCAATCTTATCAAAAAAGGAGGGAGGAATCAAGAAACATCACATGATGTAATTCGAATAGCTTGAATAACCGCCTTTACCAACACCTCCTTTTCAGCCGTAGAGAGAAACTGTTCATTCCACGCCGCAGCTTTCGCACTAACCCGATCCAAGATACCCGAAAAAGGTTCTGACCTTGCTCTTCCAACCTTAGTCGGCATACCTAGGTTTTTTTGAAAACTTCCACACAAGGAAACCCAAGCTGTATACATAGTTGTTCACGAGTATCCACCTCAACCTTATTAGAAAACATAGCATCAGATTTACTGAGATTAATCATCTGACCAGAAACTTTCTCGTAATCCTGTAACACCTGAGAGAGAGCATTAAATTCCTCTGTTCTAGCACAGGTGAAGAAAATGCTATCGTCGGCGAATAGTAGATGTGAGACTGGAGGTCCCCTTCACGACGCTTTGATCGCAGAGATGCGATTCTAAACACCTGCTTCCACGATAGAATAGGACAAGCCCTCAGTACAAATAAAAAATAAATAAGGATAAAGAGGACAACCTTGGCGCAATCCCCATTGTGGAACAACCTCCCCCACCACTTCACCATTACGAACAAAAGAAATGTCAATGGAAGAGACTCATCGCATAACAAGTTCCACCATTCTTGAGCCCAGCCCCAATTTAGTCATGATCGCATCCAAATATTTCCATTCCACCCTTTCGAAAGCTTTACTAATGTCCGCCTTTAAAGCCATATATCCCTCTCGGCCCTTCATTCGTGTCGTCATAGTATGAATAAGCTCATAAGCCACAAAAACATTATCTGAGATGAGCCTATTAGTAACAAAAGCACTCTGTAATGGGGAAATCAAATCACCAAGAACGAATTTCAATCTATTAGCAACAACTTTCGCAATAAGTTTGTAAATTACCGTACACAAACTTATTGGACGGAAATCATTTGGCTTCCTAGGCTGCTTGACTTTAGGAATCAACACAATCAACGTCTTGTTAAACTGTTTAACCTCAGCCCCATCATTAAGCACACTCAGACAGGCTGTCGTCACCCGATCGCCAACAATAGGCCAGAACCGTTGATAAAATATTGGTGGGAAACCGTCTATGCCCGGCGATTTATAAGGCCCCATTTGTTTCAAGGTTGTGCTAACTTCCTCCGCGGAGTATCGAACTTCCAAAACAGATCTTCGATCGTTACCAAGAATTGTAGGCACCTTATTGACAACTCGATCTACCTGCTCATCCGTCGGCAACTGCGAAGTGAAAAGATCAGCAAAATAATGTTAAAGGATCTGGATTACCTCTATCGGATCTTCAGTCCACACCCCATGATCTTCTTCAACACCGAAAATAAAGTTTTTTTGTCTCCTTGAGGAAGCTTTATTCTAGAAGAACCTTGTGTTGAGATCCCCTAGCTTCATCCATTTTATCATGGACCTTTGCATCCACTTGATTTCTTCCAATCTGAGAAAATCATCATAATCAAGCCGCAAGGCTTTGTTTCTGGCAGAACGTCGGCACAACGTCGCAATCCTGCCGACGTTCTGCCAAATCCTAGAGTCGGGAACTGATCTCCCGAAGTTTTATGGCTTGATCACCCATAACCACATGACTCCACTGCCTCAGCCCCTCCGCAGTGCCAATCAAGAGATCACCAATATTACACGCCGTAGCCCAACCTTCTGAAACAGTTTTCGAAACCCCAAGGATTTCGAGCCAAGAAGCCTCAAAAGTAAAGCGCCTATTACGGCATCGTAGCCGCTGACGGTACTCCGGGTTGAAATCCAGCCGGATGGGTAAGTGATCCGATCGATTGGCTATTAGGTGCGTGACCCGAGAGCCAGTAAGTAAATCCATCCATTCGGGTGTGGCCACTACCCGGTCCAACCTTTCCCTCACCGAGTTTTCATCCAATTGATTATTCGCCCAAGTAAATTTCGGACCATGAAACCCGAGATCGCGGAGATTATTACAGTGCAATGTCTAAACAAACGGAGAAAGATGAGTAAACGACACAAAAATACCTCCTTCTTTTTCTTCGTTAGACTTGATTCCATTTAAATCCCCCATCATGCACCAAGCCTTAATATCATTCCGACGAAGACGGTCCAACAGAACCTAAGTATTCCCACATTCCTTGACAACCGGGTCCCTATAAAGCCCCGTAAAATGCCACGAGTAATCAGACTTCTCTAACTTTATTAAGCAGTCAATGTGACAAAACGAGTATGATAACAAAGAAACTTCCAAAGATTCCTTCCACAATAAGAACAAACCCCCTCTACGGTCCACACAAATAACATGGACGCCATTATTAAAACGACATTTGACACGATCATTATCCATCTCTTTCCTAGTCTTCTTCGACTCCATAAGAAAAGCCAAACTAGGATCCTCCCTCTCCACGAGATCGTGAAGAGCACGGAACGTACGAGGGTCTCCCAACCTTTGTATGTTCCAACTTAAGGCAATCACTGATCGCGGCGGTGGTGCTCTGCACCCACCGCCATTTCATCATTGTTGGAAATTGTCTCGAAGACGTCCACGGCTTCCAACCCAGTTTGTCTAGTTTTCTTCTCCGCTCCCTGCCTATCAATTGTAAAATTAAAAGGAACCTCATCTTCCTAAGTCTTGCGTTTTGCCGGAAGCAGCGCCTGATTTTCAGATTCTTCGGCAACTTCCATTCCTTTCCGGATTTTGTCCCTAAGATGAGCTAGGTTTCGTCCCTTCTTTTTGTCGTTTTGCTCCACAGAAGGCACATCCTTCTTCTTTGATTTACCAGGCCCAGACTCAGTTTGTTTTTCCGTAAACACAAGTGGGGATTCAGGATTGGCCCAAGACAGCTCCACCGAACCGAGTTTATTGGGCTTGAAGGTTTTATACCCACCTCCCTCCTAAATATCATACCCACTTAACTTATCCACCAGCTCCGGTCTCCTTGACATGTCTTCAGTCATTAAACCATTATTAAAGATTGTATTAGGGAAAGATTGAAACTGTTCAGAAACTTCTTTCTGTCGTTGCTTTTCTTTCTGTGAGAAAAGAGCGTTTTCCGTTTCCTTTGTGATGGCCAATAACTCGTCTTCAAGATAGTCCGCAGTAACTGACGCCGAAAAACTCGGAGCCCCTTTGACCACGTTTATCGGGTTGGGAATCTTTCCACCTCTCTCCCGTCCGTCCGCCATGACCGCTAGAGTAAGCTTTCCTCGATTGTGGCCTTTTAATGCAGATTGCTGCTTCAAACCTTTTGGAATCAACAGCCAAATTCCGAATTTGAACTCCGGACACCCCCTTCGCCAATCTTCTCTGCGCCTTGACTAAGAGAATCAGAAAATTTGTGAGAAATTAACCCACAAGCAAAACACACCGAGTAGAGGCTTTCATAACGGGACTCCACTTTGCATGTGTCACCCCTACCAATCGCAACCTTCCGATATCGCTTCAGGGGTTTTGTGATGTCAATCCCTTTAGAATCATCGACTCTGAAAGCGTGAGTGTGCAGGTGGTAATGCAGCTAATATACTCTAGAAGAGGAGTTGAATAGAGTATGCCAACTTTTTTGCAAAACTTGCTAGGAAGATAAGATCTTGTGAAAGCTAGTGAAGTTCAAGGCTTTGAAAACAAGTTCAAGCCCTTGGAATGAAGTAAAGTTTGGAAATATTCAGTTAAGTCCTTTCCAAGGCCTTGAAAAGAGTTTCAAACCCTTGAAAACATGCAAGTTTGAAAGCTGAGAAAAACTGAGTAAGTCAAGAAACTGTAAATGCAAGAGACACAGGATTTATAGAGTTCAGTCCACTTGGAACTACGTCTCTACCTCAGGGAACTTCTCCCTGCAGGATTTTCAACACAATTCTTATTAATCAAAATCTAAGCCCTAGATCTCAAGCACATAGAGATGTCTTACTCTGTTACAGCTTGTGGTTCTTCCTAACCTATCTAGTACCTACTCTAGCTAACAAATTAACTAAGAATTCTATATTGTTCACTTTGAACAATCCTCAAGAATAAATATAGATATATTACAGAAATGATCTACCAATAAAGCACAATACAGAAGAACACTAGAGTGTGGAAACTGCAGTGAAGTATGCAGTGAACTTCTATGAAATGGATTGTGAGATTGATGAACTTCTTTGATGCTTTGTCAATCCATACTTGTTTATCTCTTTTTCCCCATTGAGTTTTGTGTGTGTTGCTTCAGAAATGAGCTCTATTTAAACTTCAAACAGCTCTGCAAATCTTCCCAGATTTTCAGCAACAAATCTCCTATTTTGTAGGCAACAGACTTTGACTCTTTGACAATCTTCTCCAACGTTTAAGTGATCACAATCTCCAGAGATAATGTCATGATCTTGCATTTGAATAGATTGAGAAGCTGTCATACCATTCAGATCAAATACAGAATCATCTTCTCAATTATTGCCTTCCATGCACAAGTCAGATTAGGAAATAACCCCTGCAAACTAGGAAATAAAATTCCCTGCAAAATCATAGTCAACCAGATGAAATTCTTTGTTCAAACCAGTTAGAATAATTTTTCTTTCATCACCAAAAAACTTAGAAGGAGAGATATGAAAATAACTTAGAAGAGTTTACAGAAAACTCTCCCTGAAAATGTTCATATAGGTTAGACAGTTTCAAGGCTTTGAATCCATTTTCAAGGCCTTGAAATAGTCAAACTATTTCAAGCCTTGCACAACCTGATCTTACAATCTCCCCCTTGATGTAAGACAAAACCATATTATGTTTGATCCTTAGTCTCTGCAAAGAATATTGATTAGTTCACAATTCATAATAACACAGTAATGCCAAAAGAATCCAACTTATTCAATTCAGTAAAAGAAAAGTTCAGCAAATGAACTTCTAAGAATAAAAACCCAAAAACCTAGAATTTTCTCCCCCTTTTTGACTTTCATCAAAAAGATAGAGATGATGATGGATCAACTATCTGGAAAATTTTGAAAAGAAAACTTAAAGAGAAAAAAAAAAAAAGAGTAGGCAAGATTAAGGGGTTGGGTCTTCATCTCCATCCTGATCTCCTTCTTCATCCTCGATGTCTTCGGCATCAATCTTAACCTATTCTTCTTGTTCTTCTTCATTCTCACCAGCAACAGTCTCTTCTTTAGTCTTGTCCTTTGTAGCATCCTTTGGAGATTTCTTCTTTTTCTTCAAGGTAATCAGCAGATCATCTGATTCAGGGCTGTTGACTTCATCACCTTTATGAGAAGCTTCTTCTTCCACTTGCTTTCCCTTATCTTTTACTGGAGCAGCCTCGTCCTGGTTGGAATTTTCACTTGGCAGATTTTTGTCAGAACCACCTTTCTTTGTACCTTCTTCATCCTCAGGGACATCAAGAAAAGTCGTGCTCCTGAAGATGCTTTCCACCATATACTTGACTTTCCTTAAATCAGTCTCAAGTCCATAGACAGTTTCCTTGATCTCTTCCAAATCCAACTCCAAACCATCAAGTCACTGATTTTATGTAGGCCGAGAAGTCTCACATGAAGTGGGGGTCAAGGTCTTGGGCTTAAGAAACTTCTTTGCACCCAATTCTTCTTCAGTCAAGGCTGATTACAACTTCCAAGTCTTCTCTTTAGTCTTCACCACTCCAATGTTCTCAAAGGCTTTCTCATTGAGCATTCCCATGCCAGAAGTGACTGATTCCTCTCCACCAGTTGGAATCTGAAAGTGTTCAAAGAACAATATGATCAGATTTGCATAGGGCAGTGGATCTTTCCTTTGATTGGTAAGGCTAAAGAGAATATGTTCCATCACTAAATTTGGAAGATCAATCTCATAGCCATGCATGATCAGGTACATGATGTGCAGCATCCTCTCATTCACCAACTCCCTAGAGTGCTCTCTGAGAAAGATACACCTTACCAGAATAGTGTGAAGGACTTTGGCTTCAACATTTTACACCGAGTGTATTAATTGTTTGGCTGTGGTGGAAGTGTTTGGAAGGTTGGTGGATGATTGTTTGTGTCATACCTCTTGGGACAGCCTAGCACATTGGCAAACTCAGAAAGGTCCAATTCAATCTCTATCCCAGCAACTCTAGATTAAATTACCAAGTGTGCAGATCTCTTAACTTGTTTCAAGTTCAGATAGAAGAGTCTGGTGACTCTAGGGTAGGCTAACTCTTTAGGGTTCAGCATAAACCACATAGAACTCTTCTTTAACATGGAGATGCACTTAAGTTTCATGTGTTCCACCATATGAATATTGATCATACTACAGAATACAATAGATCTGGAAGCAAAACCATCTAACCACTGGCCTTTCGAGGTGTTTGAGACAAACCAAGTTTCATCAGGGGTTGAGGTATTTGAGTAGATTTGCAAGGCCTTCTTCATTTGATCTTCTGGCTGTTCTTCTGTTACCTTCCCTTTCCCTTTTTCAGCTTAAGTGGCCTTTCTTCTTATTCTTTAACTTCTTCGGGCTAGAGACCTCTGTTTCAGATTGCTTCTCTGCGGCATCCTTCTCTTTCTTCTTCTTCTTTTCTGAGGAGGGAGTTGCAACCTTATTGACTTTATTTTGGGGAGGAGGGAGATCTGCAACTTCCTCTGTACTAGGAGTTCTAGAGCTAGAGTCTCCACTAATCTCTTGAACTTCATCCACTGTTGCCTTTCTTTTCTTTTTTGAATTAGGTTTTGATCCTCCAGCCAACTTGATTCTGTCTGAAGTTCTCCTTGTGCTCATTAGGGTTTGGGAGAAGAATAGAGAGGTAGGAATGATACAGAGAGAAGAGAAGAGAAGAGGATAAATACTAGAAGAGTTTGAGTTTCAAAAGGAAACTAGAATATCTCTCTTATCTGAAAAAATATGTAATAACCATAGAATATTCAAAATCATTTAGGCCGTTCGAAATAGAATATTTTAATACCATATTTGGCTAGAACGAGTTTTTGAAAAAGGTAGGGGATATATTGAGAAAATATCTACAGAGATATCACCCAATATAGAATGATCCAAGTTTATTGACTACTAGTATAGCAGACTTATTTTCAAGGCTTTGAAAAGGCTTTCAAGGTCTTGAAACGTTGTAATACTACAACAGATAAAAAATCAAAGCTTTGAAAATATTTTAAAGGCTTTGAAAATATGTTCAAACCTTTGAAAATATATACAACTTACCTTTCTTACCTGATGCTCCCCCTAAACCAATGCATCTTTACTTAGCACTCCCAATTCCAATCTAAGAGCTGAGAATCTCTCATCTGCTAAAGGTTTAGTGAAGATATCTGCAATGTGCATGTTAGTAGCAACAAATTGAAGAACAATATCACCTTTCTCAGCATGATCTCTGAAGAAATGGTGTCTGACATCAATGTCCTTGGTTCTAGAATGTTGAACTGGATTATTTTTAATTGAAATTGCACTGGTGTTATCACATTTGATAGGTATGCTTCTGAAATCAAATCCAAGGTCTCTTAGCTTTTGAGAAATCCATAGTACTTGTGGACAACATGCTCCTGCAGCTATATATTCAGCTTCAGCTGTTGATAAGGCAACTGAATTCTGTTTCTTAAAATGCCAACTGATCAAGGATGATCCAATAAATTGGCAAGTTCCTGAAGTACTTTTCCTATCAACTTTGTAACCTGCAAAGTCAGCATCTGAAAATCCTTGCAATGAGAAGTTAGAATGTCTTGGATACCAATGCCCTAAGTCTTTGGTACCATTGAGATATCTAAATATTCTCTTCACAGCAGTCAAGTGTGATTCTTTTGGATCAGCTTGAAATCTAGCACACATGCATACACTAAACATTATATTTGGTCTGCTTGTTGTGAGATAGAGTAATGATCCAATCATACCTATATACTCTTTTACATTGACACTCTTACCAGATTCATCCTTATCTAAAGGCAGTGTAACTCATAGGAGTCTTGGCTTCCTTACATTGAGCCATGCTATATTTGCTTAACAAGTCTCTTGTGTATTTTCTTTGATGAATAAAGATGCCATTTTTCAATTGATGTATTTGAAGTCCTAGGAAGAAGTTCAGATCTCCCATCATGCTCATTTCAAATTCCCTACTCATAAGACTTGAGAATTCTCTGCACAATTGATCATTAGTATCTCCAAACAAGATATCATCAACATAGATCTGAACTACAAGCAAATCTTTCTCATGAGTATTTATGAAAAGAGTCTTGTCTACTAGTCCTCTTTTGAAATCATTTTCAAGCAAACATTTTGACAATCTTTCATACCAAGCTTTTGGAGCTTGTTTCAAACCATAAAGAGCTTTGTCAAGTTTGTAAACATGATCTGGAAACTTGTCATTTTCAAAACAAGGAGGTTGTTCTACATAAACTTCTTCTTGTAAGTAGCCATTCAATAAAGCACACTTCACATCCATTTGAAATAATTTCATGTTCTTGTGAGATGCAAAAGCAAGAAAAATTCTAATTGCTTCTAACCTGGCAACTGTAGAAAAGTTTTCTCATAATCAATACCTTGTTCTTGGTTGTAACCATGAGAAACTAACCTTTCTTTGTTTCTGATCAATTTTCCACTCTCATCCAACTTATTTCTAAACACCCATCTGGTACCAATGACAAACTAGTTTTTAGGTAGAGGAACCAGGTTCCAAACCTTATTCCTTTCAAACTCACTGAGTTAACTTTGCACAGCAGTGATCCAGTCTGCTTCTTGTAATGCTTCCTTCACATTCTTAGGTTCTACAAGAGAGATAAAAGCATTAAAAGAACATAAGTTCTTCAACTTTGATCTAGTTTGTGAACCAGTGGTTGGATCTGAAATGATATTATCAACTGGATGAGATGAGAGATATTTGAATCTCTTTCTTGGAGACCAGGGTTCAGGTTCTCCATAGATCTTCTGGTCTTGAAGTAGTGGCTTTGTCACTTGTATCCTTCTGATCATCTTTTTCAAAGCTTTGGGACTTATTGTAACACCCCTAATTCCTGAGAGAGTTCTTAGTGCAATGTCAAGACTTTGGGGGCGAATTTGTAAATAGTTTGTCACGGCTTTAAAGTGTGCATTTTGAAGTGTTGGCGATATTTGGATGTTGTTATAATGATTTTGAAGCACTAGAGATGTTCGGGGTCGTTGTGCATTATTTGAAATTAAGTAAAAGCTCTCATTCTAGTTGTACCGAAAAGTTTAGAAAACTACACTTTTATCCCCCTATGCATGTGTGCCACTTGGAGACCTTATTTTGACACCTCAAGTGCTAGGTGGAAGCTCTACTCTCCTCTCCCACTTCACCATCTACTGAGAGAGAGAGAGAGAAAGACCTCATCACCTTCATCATCTTCTTCTTCTTCTTCCCTCAAGAACAACCACCACCACTACCACCCTAGCATCACCACACCTTTGCCATTTCAAAAATTGTTATAGCTGGAGGTAGAGGGTGACCGGGGGAGAAAAACGCACAAATCAATTTAATGGGAGGAGGCGTATCGAGGGAGAAAACCCGACTTGAAGGTATGAGCCCTAACTTTGTAATCGATCGAATTCTCCTCCTTCGCTGTGTCTGAGCCTCTCTAATCGGTCTTGCCGTGTTCCTGTGATGATTGCGAGCTAAACGCACCAATTTTCAGTAATCAATTCGTCGTTTCTCGGCCTTCGCCGGAAACTGGGCCACCTACCTCGCCCGAAAAGCGCCATGGACGGCGGAGACTGGTATAGCTCTTGTTCCTCGACTATTTTGAGTGATTTTCGCGTCTTCATGACCTATAGACACTTTAGAATCCATTTAGGATCCTGAAAACTACCCAGAACATTGTTTAATCGTGTTTTGGTATGAATCGGGGTTGGGTTTTTGCTCTTTACCGACGGGAAAACTTCCCCTGTTCAGGCTGCTGTAACTCATTGGCTTCTGAATGGTTTTGTGACTGGTTTGGACCTGTGTAATCCCTGCATTTCACTCTAAAGCTTCTGTGTTAACAAGATTGTGTGATTTAATCTCTAGCTTCCTCGAATCCTCGCTTGAAGCTGCTACAATATATGTGTATGCATGTTCTTGACCTGCAGTTCTTTGCCAATTTCCAATGTTGTAGCTTCTAAAAATGCTTATGTTTTGGTCTAAAATTGAATATGGCTACTCCCTAGCCCTATTACTACAAGTTCCATGGTTTGTTGTTCCCGTTTCACTCTCTAGGGGTCCTCAAAATCAAGCCAAAGTGGCCATCTAGCTGAATGTTGTAATAAATCCTTCATGAACTTGTTACTTCTTGTCAATTTGGATAGTTGTATCGCCTTCAAATATCAGTTAAATGGTTTGAGAATTTGAGCTATTTTTCTCCTTGTGAATCTTATAAAAAAAAAAACCTTGTAGACTTGATGCCTTGAGTTCTTCTCTAACTCCCCCAAATTCCTTCATGAACCTGCTGGGAAAAAAAATTCTAAAAACGCAATTGGGTTCATGAACTTGAAATATGCATTTTGTGTCATCTTCGACATATGATATTTCTCTTATCCTTTATCGGATTGAACTTCTGTCTCCTCCTACTCGCAGATGATTGTTAGGGCTTCAAGCCAATATAGATATCCTTCTCTGAAATGATCTATGTATTTCTAAATTCCTTGCTAAAGTTGCTGCAAAAATGCATTCAAAATCGTTAAAAGTGAAATTTGGTTAAGTGTCGAACTGGCTTAATTCTGCACAATTTTGATATGTGATATCTCCTTGAATATTTTGAGTCTCTAGGGTCTTAAACATGCTCTGGAATCCTTGTTCAATCGGCTACAAAACAATACTCTTAGATTTTTCAAACTCTTTCTCAATTGATCATAATACAACTCCAAAGCGGGTTGAATATGTTGATTTCTTTTAAGCTTTGATTCTCCATTTCTCAGTCAAAATGACTATTCTGGCCTTCGAATCCTTGATCAAAGTGACTCATATTGCTATTCTGAATTTATTTGTCAAATCCTACCAAGTTGTCTCCTAGGAACCCTGATTAGACTAAACTGTGTAAGAGGGGCAAAATTGTAATTTAACATAATAGCTAAGTAAAGTTGAATTATTTGTCTTGGATTTATAAACGTGAATTAATTGGGCATTTGGAGTCTTAGTAGGTTTTTCTAGGTTATAGTTGACCAAATCAACAATCGGGGCATTTGTGCATTTTTGCTAAACTTTAGGGGCCTAAGTGTAATTTATTGGAAGTGGTAGATTTCGTTGCTAAGTTCATATGGAAGAGTTTGGATTTAACTCTTGCTTGTTTTTGGGCCAGTA
Source organism: Linanthus parryae (assembly GCA_023055425.1). Taxonomy (NCBI): domain Eukaryota; kingdom Viridiplantae; phylum Streptophyta; class Magnoliopsida; order Ericales; family Polemoniaceae; genus Linanthus; species Linanthus parryae. Next base: position 71,324,367 of record JALGPY010000001.1, on the reverse strand, counting down.
TGAGTATAATCTGCGATCTAGGAAGTGTCCGACACTATACTGGACGATTTTGGAGTATCAGGGCCGTTTTGGCCAAATAGGTTGCATGACCTGCATTTCATTACACTCTTTCATACAACCTCATATAGAGGGTATATGCTAATAGGTTGTATACTTTACTTGTTTATATCCATCTGACGTTAAGGATCGTTCGAAGTAGACGTATGTATTGTGTTGCTGCATTTACCGTAAGACCCGGAACCAATATGGGAAGAGAGTTGTAGGAGTGCTAGCTTTGCGTTGCGCCTTTCATGGCTCAGAGGTAAGTACATATGTACGGCCTTTTCATATCAAAATCTGCGTATGTGCTTGATGTTTGAAATTAATGTTGGTAATATGAAATAGTGTGAGAATGCATGTTTTCCACTCAAAAGTTGTTAAATTATTTTATTCATCTCCTTTGAAAACTCTCGGAAATTATTTGTGAAATTTTGATATTATGATTCTGGTTATGTGAAAGAGAAGAAATAAAATACCTCTAATAGACTTAGGACGATGTACAGAGTACTCTTATTAATGGGAGGCGTCAAGCGATCCTCCATTTTCTTATGGCTAAGACCATTGAAGCAATGCTTCTTATTATTGGATAGAACGTCAATGTTCAAAAATCCGCCCCCGATGAGCCAAAATGTACCAAGTTATTGAAACTGCAGGTCGTCAATCAAAGTGGGGGATGGGAACGCTGGAACGAGACGAAGAAGTTTAGCTTAAGTCACATCACTTAGTAGATCACACACGATTTGTTTTGGATTGTACTTATTATCGAAATTTTGTTATGTACATTAAGCGAAATGTAATCTTAATAGTTAATATTCTGCTTTTGGTTATCGATTGTCTCTTTAATTCTGAACCGAGATCCCGGGCTGTTTCACTTATTTTCAAGGCCTTGAGCACCATTTTCAAGGTCTTGAAAATGTCTTCTGTTTTCTTCTGAGCCTTTCTTGAATCCCAGTGGATTCTCAGTCTCTTCCTCTGATTCATTCTTGTTCAAATTCAAGTCTGCAAAACTTTCACTCAAAGAACCATCATAGCTTTCATCAAAAATAATATGAATGCTCTCTTCAACCAGTTTGGTTCTTTTATTGTAAACTCTATTAGCTTTGCTATTCAGAGAGTAACCAAGAAAGATACCTTCATCACTTCTTGCATCAAACTTACCAAGATTGTCTTTTCCATTGTAATGGACAAATTATGTACATCCGAAGGGCTTGAAGTATGAGATGTTTGGCTTCCTTCCTTTGAATAGTTCATAGGGGGTCTTCTTCAGGATAGGTCTAATCAAACACTTGTTCAGTATGTTCTTTGCTGTATTCACAGCTTCTGCCCAATAATGTTTTGGCAACTTTTTTTCAAGAAGCATTGTCCTTGACATATCTTCACGAGTCCTGTTATTTCTTTTAACAACACCATTCTGTTGAGGAGTTCTTGGAGAATAAAAGTTGTGAGAAATACCATGATTATCACAAAACAAAACAAATTCTAATTGATCAAATTCTCTACCATGGTCACTTCTAATTGAAGCTACAGGTAGGTTTTTCATAGTTTGAAGTTCTCTGCAAAGCTTTGAAAATTCAGAGAGGGCTTCAGATTTTTCTTTGAGAAACATAACCCAAGTATATCTAGAAAAATCATCTACAACAACTAGCATATACCTTTTAACTTTTGGATTAGGAGTTCTCATAGGACCAAAGAGATCCATATGAAGCAGTTCAATGGGTCTAGTTGTATTTACAAACTTCTTTGGTTTAAAAGAGCTTCTGGTCTGCTTGCCTTGAGCACAAGCTTTGCACAATCATCTTCTTTGAACTTGATGGATGGCAATCCCCTTACCAAGTCTTTGGAGATCAACTTTTTCAAAGTATGCAAACTAATATGACCAAGCTTCTAGTGCCAAAGATTTGAAACCTCTTTCAAGGCCTTGAGGCACTTCAAACTTTTACCTGCAACTTTGTTAGTCTGAAAAGTCTAAACATTGTTAGATCTAGAGGCTGTGAGAATGCAATCTCCTGATTTCTCATTTTGCACCACACATTTCTCTTTATCAAAGATAACCTTATTGCCACTATCACAAAGATGAGATACACTAAGCAAGTTAAATTTCAAACCATAAACTAGATACATATCAGAAATAGACTTTTCAGAATTTGTACCAACTTTACCAGTACCAAAAATATTGCATTTGCCTTTGTCACAAAGTGTAATTGAACCTTCTGATTGCTCCTTTAGTTCTGAGAATAGAGATCTCTTTCCACTCATGTGTCTTGAGAAACCACTGTCCATAAACCACTTTTGTTCTTTGGTGACACCCTGCAAACACCAATCACTGCCTTACCCAGCTGTTAGACCAAGTGCGGAATCTGGATTCATATTCAGGATCAACCATGTTAGGTGGCCTAACCCCTTTAGGAACCCAAATCTGCTTAACTTGTCATTTGAGTTGAAAGGGAAAAGTGTTCCTCATTATGTGAGGGTCTCTTCTTCTAAAAGGACAAGTCATCTTAACATGACCAGTTTTGCAGCAGTAATGACATGTAGGAGAAGTTTTGTTTCCAGCCTTCACAAATCTGGTATGTTCCTCCTTGGAAACTTTGGATTGAATCCAATACCAGCTTTGTGAACAGACTGTGAACTTCCTCCAAGAATCAAGTTCAACTTGTGTTCTGATTCAGCAAGCTTGACTTTGACCAATTCAGATTCTTGAAATTTCTCAGTAAAAGTAGTCTTTTGTTTATCTAATTCATCAATATGATGTCTTAGATTAACAAGGTTGTTACTCATTGAGGAGCTTTCAGTGACTACTTCCTTGACTTGTGTTTTCAAGGCTTTGAAACTGGTTTTCAAGGCCTTGAAATCACTATCAGTTTTCTTCTGAGAGATTTCAAGATTCTGATTTAGGCAAACAAGTTGTAAGTTTTCTTTTGCTTGCTCATGAAATTTTTCTTTCGAAAGTCTGATCTCTTTCAGATAATCTTCATCATTCAAAAGCATTGTTCTGAGTTATTCTGAAAGAGCTTCTTTTGGTTTTGAAATCAGACAATTTACCATTACCTCAATGTTCTTCTAATAACTTTCATCATGCTTGGCCATGAAGCATAGGTTGGCATGTTCGTCCTCATATTCAGATTCACTAGAGCTATCTGAGTCACTCCATGAAGCTATCATGGCTTTCTTTCTTCTGTCATGATCTTTCTTTTGAAGGCTCTTGCTTTTATTGTGTGGACAATCTCTTATCAAGTGTCCTGCATCACCACATTCAAAGCAGTTCATAACTTTTGATTTAGATTGTGAAGAGGACTTACCTTTGTAGTCCTTGCTGCTGGATGATCTATGCCTTTCTCTGTTGAAGTCTTTGTTTCCAAAAAATTTCTTCATTTTGAGAATCCTTGTCAAGGATTTGGAATTAGATCTTCATCATCACCATCCTCAGCTTCAAGGATTTGTGTTCTCTCATTCTCTTTGGCTTTGAGAGCTAAGTTCTTGACACTATATGGGAGATATCCATAAACTTCATTCATAGATATCTCATGTGTCGGGAGCTTCCCTTGTAGGTCGTCAAGTTGCAGAGTTCAGAGATTCGTAGCTTCTTCAATAGTTGTGGTCTTTGGTTCCCATTTTAAGACTTCTGAGAATCTTCCATACCTTTTCCTCATTAGAAAAATGTTTTCCCAGCGAATCAAGGTTGTTGACAATGTCAGTGAACCTCTTGAACATGTCTCTGATGGAATCATCTGTATTCATCTTAAACAGCTCATATTGCCTGAGATAGATGTTCTTCTTGGTTTGCTTGACTTGACTGGTTCCTTAAAAAGTTACCACAAGCTTATCCCATATTTCTTTGGCAGTAGTGCAGCCTAAAATCCTGTTGAATTCATCTGTACTCAAAGAACAATATAAGATGTTAATAGCTTTGTAATTCTTAGAGAATTTCTCTAATTCAGAAGAGGAGAGTGAATCTTCAGATTTGGGAGTTCTAATCCCATCTTTCTCTGTGTAGAAAGTGTGAGGTTCATTCCGAATAGTGGTCATAAGGTCTATGTCTTGATCAATGATGAACATTTTCATCAAAGCTTTCCAGTGAGCAAAATTTTCTCCACAAAATAGAGGAGGTCTGTTAGCAGCTCTTCCCTGTGAGAAACCACCATCACCTGCAATACTCATGATCACCATATGGTTAAATCTATGTAGCGATTCAAGCTCTAATACCATTGGAAAATGTGAGTGTGCAGGTGGTAATGCAGCTAATATACTCTAGAAGGGGGGGTTGAATAGAGTATGCCAAATTTTTTGCGAAACTTGCTAGGAAGATAAGATCTTGTGAAAGCTAGTGAAGCTCAAGGCCTTGAAAACAAGTTCAAGCCCTTTGAATGAAGTACAGTTTGGAAAGAATCAGTTAAGTCATTTCCAAGGCCTTGAATAGAGTTTCAAACCCTTGAAAACATACAATTGTGAAAGCTGAGAAAAGTTGAGTAAGTCAAGATACTGTAAATGCAAGAGACACAGGATTTATAGAGTTCAGTCCACTTGGACCTACGTCTCTACCTCATGGATATTCTCCCTGCAGGATTTTCAACACAATTCTTATTAATCAAAAGCTAGGCCCTAGATCTCAAGCACAAAGAGATGCTTTACTCTGTTACAGCTTGTGGTTCTTCCTAACCTATCTAGTACCTGCTCTAGCTAACTGATTAACTAAGAATTCTCTATTGTTCACTTTGAAAAATCCTTGAGAATAAAGATAGAAATATTACAGAAATGATCTACCAATAAAGCACAATACAGAAGAACACTAGAGTGTGGAAACTGCAGTGAAGTATGCAGTGAACTTCTATGAAATGGATTGTGAGATTGATGAAATTCTTTGATGTTGTGTCAATCCAGACTTGTGTCTCTCTTTTTGCCTGTTGAGTGTTGTGTGTGTTGCTTCAGAAATGAGCTCTATTTAACTTCAAACAGCTCTGCAAATCTTCCCAGATTTTCAACAACAAATCTCCTATTTTGTAGGCAACAGACTTTGACTCTTTGACAATCTTCTCCAACGGTTAAGTGATCACAATCTCCAGAGATGATGTTGTGATCTTGCATTTGATAAGATTGAGAAGCTGTCATACCAGTAAGATCAAATACAAAATCATCTTCTCAATTATTTCCTTCCCTACACAAGTCAGATTAGGAAATAACCCCTGCAAACTAGGAAATAAAATTCCTTGCAAAATCATAGTCAAACAGATGATACTCTCTGTTCAAACAAGTTAGTATAATTTTTCTTTCATCACCAAACAACAATAAATCTATCACATGAAGGAGTGATTTGAAATCAACTTAGAAGAGTTTACAGAAAACTCCCCCTGAAAATGTTCATATAGGTTAGACAGTTTCGAGGCTTTGAATCTAGTTTCAAGGGCTTGAAAATAGCTATGCTATTTTCAAGCCTATGATAACTGATTCAAGGCTTTGAAAGTTGGTTCAAGGCCTTGAAATAGTCAAACTATTTCAAGCCTTGCACAACCTGATCTTACAATCTCCCCCTTGATGAAAGACAACCAAATTATGTTTGATCCTTAGTCTCTACAAAAAATACTGATTAGTTCACAATTCATAATAACACAGTAATTCCAAAATGATCCAACTTATTCAATTCCGCAAAAGAAAATTTCAGCAAATGAACTCCTAATAATAAAAACCTAAAAACCTAGAATTTTCTCCCCCTTTTTTGACTTTCATCAAAAAGATAGAGACGACGTTGGATCAAGTGTCTTGAAATTTTGAAAAGAAAACTAAAAAAAAAGAAGTAGGAAGAAAGAGTAGGCAAGATTCAGGGGATGGGGCTTCATCTCCATCCTGATATCCTTCTCCTTCCTCACTGTCTTCAGCATCAGTCTTATCCTGTTCTTCCTAATCTTCTTCATTCCCACGAGCAACAGTCTCTTCTTCAGTCTTGTCCTTTGTAGCAGCGTTTGGAGATTTCTTCTTTTTCTTCAAGGTAATCAGCAAATCATCTGAGTCAGGACAGTTGACTACATATCCTTTCTGAGCAGCTTGTTTTTACACTTGCTTTCCCTTATCTTTGACTGGAGCAGCCTCTTCCTGGTTGGAATGTTCACTTGGCGGATTTTTGTGAGAACCACCTTTCTTCGTACCTTCTTCATCCTCAGGGACATCAAGTAAAGTCATGCTCCTGAAGATGCTTTCCACCATATACTTGACTTGCCATAAATCAGTCTCAAGTCCATAGACAGTTTCCTTGATCTCTTCCAAATCCAACTCCAAACAATCAAGTCATTGATTGTTTGTAGGCTGAGAAGTCTGAATTGAAGTGGGGGTCAAGGTCTTGGGCTTAAGAAACTTCTTTGCACCCAGTTCTTCTTCAGTCAAGGCTGAGTACAACTTCCAAGTCTTCTCTTTAGTATTCACCACTCCAATGTTCTCAAAGGCTTTCTCATTGAGCATTCCCATGCCTGAAGTGACTGATTCCTCTCCACCAGTTGGAATCTGAAAGTGTTCAAAGAACAATGTGAGCAGATTTGCATAGGGAAGAGGATGTTTCCTTTCATTGGTAAGGCTAAAGAGCATATGTTCCATCACTAACTTTGTAAGATCAATCTCATGGCCACGCATGATCAGGTACATGATGTGCAGCATCCTCTCAGTCACCAACTCCCTAGAGTGCTCTCTTAGAAAGATACACCTTACCAGAATAGTGTGAAGGACTTTGGCTTCAACATTTTACACAGATTGAAAATTAGTTTGGGGCATCCTTAGACTTGAAGTCATTAGATCCTCTAGTTGTGGATTATTGTATTTTGACATCGTCAAGCACTACACCGTAACTGGGTAGTAATAAAGGCGTTCGTCGGATACAATAAAGAAGCAAGCATAGAGATGGTAGTGGCGTAGATAGAATTTGTCCCTCCCACATAATGGGAGTAGATATCTACGGCCACTCGAGGGATGGTGCTCATAGAATGTCTAGCTTGACTCAGATAAATTAATATGGGATATTGATGTTACCTGCATGGATGAGACTATTCATAGGATCGAGAAACTATAGATTGGATATAAGAGTGTGACTTGTATGTATCGTGTCCAATCCGAATATAGAGACAAAGGGATGAGACAATACTTGCACAAGGTTTGTCAAAAGACTATTTCTATTAGTTGGGGGAACGGATGTCGTGCTAGAGGTCGCTCCATGTTTGTAAATAGTTACTACCAACTAAGTAGAAACATAAGGGGTCACACGCCATATGGATTGAACTAGAATTGGGAATTAATTAATATGATTTATTAACTAGAAATATCAATGTGCAACTACTTGCAAACTTAGTAGGACTAATTTGCAAGAGGGACTAATCCGAACTTGAGTAGGATTAGGAGAGGGCCTTTATGTAGTTAACAAGGAGTTGTTGGAATCTATAAAGGATGTTCCTAGCTTCCTTCCTACAACTAATGCTCATAACATTACTTGAGTAGGAGAGAAAGAAAGGATAGAGATCAAGACAACACAAGAGGCCGAACCCCCTTGTGTTTTCCTCTCCCTACCCCATCGGCCAAAGAAGAGGGCCGATCCCCTCTTTGGTCTAGGTTGCGTGATTTCGTCTTCCTCTTCCATCGTTCTAGCTAGCACAAGGAGTTGGAAGATCTAGATCTCAATCCTAGGCGTGGATCAACCGTAGAGACGCAACATAATTCGCATTTGATGTCATCACAGGAGACCTACAAGGTAATTATTACGAATCCTTTACTATCGTTATGAATTCTCTTCCTATGATCCTTGGAAGTCTTGTGTGGATTTTTTTTTCTAGTTTAATTCCGCTGCGTAATCTGTTACAAAACCCTACATTGGTATCATAGCCACATGTCATAGAGCATAACGTAGTTCATGTGTTACAATTCATGTCTTTTACACTTTAATTGTTTGATTATCGCGTAAAACGGACAAACTAAGCATATTAGATGCATGTTGAATGTAATTCAACCTAACAAGAACTAATTTTACATGGGATGTAGGAACTAGTGAGATTGAGAAACTTTAGGATCTTAGATCTAGGGTTTAGGCACAAATTGGAAAGGAGTTTTCAATTTGGAAACGTTTTGAACTTGGGGAACAAGGAAGAAGTTGTTTTCGAAACAACTACCAAGAGGATCGGCCCCCCATGGACCGCCCGTATGCTTCCTTGTTTCCCAAGCCAAGAAGGTCGTGTTGGAATAGGTGCCCTAGAGGCAATCTAGTTTATTATATATAATAAATTGGCTAGAATATTCATTGTATTATTTATTGAGATATTTAATACAATGGAGTCCTTAGATTTACAATTGTGAAGACAATAGTAAGTTTTTTTCACGAGGTCTGTTTTAGCTCCGATTCTCTTGGAGACGACAAGGCGAAACTAGGGTTTCCTCTGGGGATAATCGGCGCTTCTCGACGATCGATCCTGCTCTAACTCCGGTATCTATTCGATCTCTATTCCGATGGAACCTGGGTTCAGACCGCCGGCGCCTCAGTTACGGCCGGAGGAAGAAGCAGTGGAGGATTTTGGAGACGATCATTGCAAGTGAGCACTACAGCAACTTGGTCCCTGTTTGATAGGTGCCTTCCTCTTCCCCATAAACTTCAATGTATGGGCTATGAAGGAACTGTTCAGAAAGCTTTGGAAGGGGGGAAAAGAAGTATCTATCAGTGAGGTGAATGAAAACAGATTCATTATTGAGTTTCAATCTAAAGAGGCTAGGAGGGCCTTGGACGTTTGATGGAAACACACTATTCTTGAAGGTCTGGGATGGCAAAGTTAATGTAGATAAAGTTATGTTTGAAGAGCTGACAGTGTGGCTGCAGATAAAAAACTTGCCAGTCCAACTGCGTACTGAAGACTGTAGGGTTTTGATTCATGGATCGCGCAACGGAAGCATAATCAAACAAATAACCATGCAAAACCCTCCAAGGATCACAAGTCTAGATGCATAACGATAGTGAAGGTAAGAAATCATAAACACACCTTTGGGTTCTCCTTGATGACTTCAAACGCGAATAATGTCACGTTCTCTATAGTTGATCCACGCCTAGAGTTGATCCTAGATCTCCCAAACTCCTTGGTGCTAGCCCGGATTAGGAAGAGGATGAAGGAATCACGCAAAACGAAACAAAAGAGGGGCTTCGGCCCTCTTTTCGGCCGACGGGGTGAGGGCGGCGGCAAGGGGGTCGGGTCGGCCTCCTTGTTGCTTGCTCTCTCTCCTTTTATTCTCTCCCACTCTTGTTATGTTCACTAATGAGCATAAGTTATGAGGAAGGAAGGAAGGAGGGTCCTTTATATAGTCCAACAACTCCTTGTTAACTACCTAAAGGACTTATTCTAGTCCAACTAGAATTCAATTTAGTCCCTTCCTTGCAAATTAGTCCCTACTAAGTTTGCAAGGGTTTGCAAAGTGATCCTTCTAATTAATTAATCCAATTAATTAATTCCCAAATCTAGTTCAACTCTATGTAGCGTGTGACCCCATAGGTTCTATCTAGTTGGTAGCAACTATTTGCTAATATGGAGCGGTTTCTAGCAAAACATCCATTCTAGCCAACTAATAGAATAGTCATCTTGACAACCTTTGTACAAGTAATTGTCTCATCCCTTTGCCTCCATATCCGGATTGGACACGAGACATACAAGTCACACTCGTATATCCAATCCATAGTTTCTCGATCTATGGGAATAGCCTTATTCGTGCAAATAACATCAATATCCTATATTGATTTATTTGAGTCTGGCCAGACATTCTATAAGCACTATCCCTCGAGTGGCCTAGGATATTTGCTCCCGTTATGTGGGAGGGGCAAATCCTCTCTACGTCCACTACGATCTCTAAGCTTGCTTCTCATTGTATCCAGTACACGCCTTTATAACTACCCAGTCACGGTGTAGCGTTTAACGCTACCAAGATCACAATGATCCACAACTAGAATATCTAGTGACTTCAAGTCTAAGGATGACAATACCATTGCACCGCGAGAAGCACTTGTGACTCAACATAACATGTATGTAGCCTTCTCGGAGATGGGTCAATCCAGTGCAACATTCCATAATGCACACCTATGTGTTGGATCGTGATATCTCCATATCAATCCAACCCCATACTAGTCTATAGATGATTGTCCCATTAATCATTATACTTGACTAGGGATATTAAAGATAAACAACACAATTGTAAATCTAAGGACTTCATTATATTAAATATCCAATAAATAATAAATGAATTTTCTAGCCATATACAAATTCATACTAAACTAGATTGCCTCTAGGGCATCTATTCCAACAGTCTCCCACTTGCACTAGAGCCAATCTGGCGCATCTCGTATGCCCATACTCCTAGTGTGCCCTTCATGCTTCCACTGCGTGAGAGGCTTCGTAAGCGGGTCTGACAGATTATCATCTGTAGGAATCTTGCATATCCGAACGTCTCCTCTATCGATAATATCTCGAATCAGATGAAACTTCCTGAGCACATGCTTGGACTTCTGGTGCGATCTGGGTTCCTTTGATTGCGCGATCGCCCCAGTGTTGTCACAGAACAATTCTACTGGATCCGCAATGCTAGGGACCACACCAAGTTCAGAAACAAACTTTCTGATCCAAACAGCCTCCTTTGTTGCGCCATTTGCAGCAATGTACTCAGCCTCTGTTGTAGAATCAGCTACCGTCTCTTGCTTGGAACTCTTCCAGCTCACCGCTGCTCCATTCAGGCAAAACACATATCCCGACTGTGATCTAAAGTCATCTCTGTCGGTTTGGAAGCTTGCATCAGTGTAACCCCTTACACGCAACTCTTCCTCACCGCCAAATATCAAGAAAGCATCCTTAGTTCTTCTCAAGTACTTTAGGATGTTCTTGACAGCAATCCAGTGACTCTCACCCGGATTGGATTGGTATCTGCTTGTCATACTCAAGGCATATGACACATCTGGTCTAGTACATAACATGGCGTACATGATAGATCCTATGGCCGAGGCATAGGGAATCCTACTCATGCGTTCCTTCTCAATCTCATTGGAAGGACAACCACTCTTCGAAAGAGTGATTCCATGTGACATGGGCAAGAATCCCTTCTTGGAATCTTGCATGTTGAACCGTTTCAACACCTTGTCAATATATGTACTTTGACTTAGGCCTAGCAACCTTTTAGATCTATCTCTATAGATCTTTATACCTAGTATATAGGCTGCTTCCCCTAAGTCCTTCATTGAGAAACACTTTCCTAGCCAATATTTCGCAGATTGCAGCATGGGAATGTCGTTTCCAATGAGTAGTATGTCATCCACATACAATACCAGAAAAGCTACAGAGCTCCCACTAACCTTCTTGTAGACACAAGATTCATCTTCGTTTCTGATGAAGCCAAACTCTTTGACCACTTCATCAAAACGTCGATTACAACTCCTAGAAGCTTGCTTCAATCCATAAATGGATCGTTGCAGCTTACAGACTTTGTTGGCTTGCTTTGGATCCTCAAAACCCTCCGGCTGTATCATATACACGTCCTCGAGGAGATTCCCATAGAGGAATGCTGTTTTGACATCCATCTGCCAAATCTCATAGTCGTAGTATGCTGCAATTGCAAGTAAGATTCGGATGGATTTGGTCATTGCGACTGGTGAAAAGGTTTCATCATAGTCAATACCATGAATCTGTCTGAATCCTTTAGCCACCAATCGGCCCTTATAGGTAATCACATTACCATCCATGTCGATCTTCTTCTTGAAGACCCACTTGCACCCTATGGGCCGCGCCCCATCAGGTGGTTCCACCAAAGTCCATACTTTGTTGGTATACATGGATTCCATCTCGGATCTCATGGCTTCCAGCCACTTCTGAGAGTCTGGGCCATTCATGGCCTCCTCATAGGTAGTAGGCTCATCATCTATGAGCATCGTGTCACCTGAATCGGTTACGAGAAGTCCATACCTCTCGGGTTCCTGGCGCACTCTACTAGATCTACGAAGCTCTTGTGTTACCTGAACAGGTGGTTCCACAACTGCTTGTGATTCCTGTTCTTGTTCCATAATCGGTTCAGTGTTTTGTGGTTCTTGAACCTCTTCAAGTTCTACATTCCTCCCACTTGCTTCTTTAGAGACAAATTCTCTTTCTAGAAACACGCCGGTCCGAGCAACAAACACTTTGTTCTCGGTTGGATTGTAGAAGTAGTATCCCTTAGTTTCCTTAGGGTACCCCACAAACTTACACTTATCCGATTTAGGCCCTAGCTTGTCTGATTGTAAACGTTTTACATAGACATCGCAGCCCCAAATCCTCATGAAAGACAGTGTGGGACGCCTCTCACTCCACATCTCATATGGTGTCTTCATGACTGATTTAGATGGAACACGGTTAATGGTGAAAGCTGCACTTAATAGAGCGTAGCCCCAAAATGATAATGGAAGATCGGTTTGACACATCATAGACCGAACCATATCCAATAGGGTTCGATTCCTCCTCTCGGACACGCCATTCCATTGTGGCGTTCCGGGTGGAGTGAGTTGGGACACGATCCCACACTCTCTAAGATAGTCGTCAAACTCTTGGCTCAAGTATTCTCCTCCACGATCCGATCGTAGAGCCTTGATACTTTTGCCAAGTTGCTTCTCTACTTCATTCTTGAATTCCTTGAACACTTCAAAGGATTCGGATTTTGTCCTCATAAGGTACACAAATCCATATCTACTGAAATCATCAGTAAATGTAATGAAGTAGACATAACCACCCCTGGCAGGCGTGGCAAATGGTCCACACACATCGGTATGTATGAGCGCCAATTGCTCACTAGTCCTCTCACCTTTCTTATTGAAAGGGGACTTTGTCATTTTTCCCAATAAACAAGCCTCACATGTCTCATATGATTCAAAATCAAATGAGTCTAGTAATCCATCCTTATGGAGTCTAGATACACGTTTCTCATTTATGTGGCCTAAACGACAATGCCATAAATAAGCAGGATTTAAATCATTTATTTTAATCCGCTTGGTATTAATGTTGTAGACAGGATTGCTTAGATCAAGGACATAAAGTCCATTAAATAATTGAGCACTAAAATAGTGAATATTATTCAAATAAAAGGAACAACAATTGTTCTTTATTGAAATAATAAAACCTTCCTTGTCCAAACAAGAAACAGAAATAATGTTTCTGCTCATAGCAGGCACAAAATAGCAATTATTTAATTCTAAAACTAATCCTGAAGGCAGAGATAGCTCGCACACGCCTATGGCCAACGCAGCAACCTTTGCTCCATTCCCAACGCGCAGATCTACCTCCCCTTTAGCCAATCTTTTACTTCTCTTTAGATCCTGCATATTTCGACAAATATGAGATCCACATATAGTATCTAATACCCATGATGTAGAGACAGTTAAATTGACATATACAACAAAAATACCTGGTGGTGGTGGAATCACTATTCCAAGCCTCTTGTCCTCCAGATATTTTGGCCAGTTCCTCCTCCAGTGTCCAGGCTGACTGCAATAGTGACACTCACCTTTAGTCACGGCCTTGGCAATGCCACCAACAGGCTTAAGGGCAGGTTCCTTGGACTTGGCAACTGACTTGCCTTTGCCCTTGGAGGAAGAGGCAAACTTTTTGCCCTTTCCTTTCTGTACCATCATTATGGCCTTGCCCTTACCCTTGTCGATGCTCTGTTCAGCCGTCCTCAACATGTTGAGTAAATCTGGCAGTGGTTTAACGATCTCGTTCATGTTATAGTTCATAATGAACTGTCCATAACTCTCGGGCAACGATTGCAACACGAGATCGGTTGCCAACTCTTGGCCGACCGGGAACCCCAGTCGGGCGAGATTCTCCAAGTACTCGATCATTCGGAGTACATGGGGTCCCACCGGGTTCCCTTCTGCCAGATGACATTTGAACAGTGCCTTTGAGACCTCATACCTCTCTACCCTCGCCTGCTCTTGGAAGAGCTGCTTTAGATGTTCGATCATATCGACAGCATTCATGGTTTCGTGTTGCTTCTGAAGCTCAGAAGTCATGGTGCAAAGCATTACGCAGGCCGCATCATTAGCGTCATCAACACGCTTTTGATACGCCTTTAAGGCAGCAGGTGTTTGGTTCTATGGACCTTCTGGAACATGCTCCTCTATTGCGTACAGTTTCTTCTCTTGCTTGAGAACAATTCTCAAGTTTCTGTACCAATCAAGAAAGTTGGTTCCAGAGAGCTCGTCCTTCTCAAGGACAGATCGTAGGGAATGTTGTGAACTCTATGAGTTGTTTGCCATTTGGAATTCTACAAAAAGGAAAATACGCAAGTTTTAGTATTTGTGAATTTTTGACTATATTTAATAATGGCTAGTTTATTAAATATAGCTCCCACTATTTTTCTATGGATTAATAACCCTCAAGATATTAATGCGGAAAATATCATTTATATTTTCTAGTGGGCCAAGATCCATCTTTCATCTCCTTATGAGCTTGCTTTGGCAAGTCACCCATAATTTGACTACTTTAGGTAGGAACAATTCCAATTGCATCCCATATGCAACTCTTGGTTCAATCGGGCAAATAACTCCTTATTTATCCATCCATATGGATAATCCCAATTGATTGCCTCTAGGTTTCTTAATCAAATTAATAGCCTAGTTGTGTTCAACCTCCTATCTAAACAATTGCACATTGTTACGTGCCATCGCATTCCATCATTATGAACCAAGTCGCCATGCTTTGGCACGCACGAACTTGATAAATAATGATGATAATGAGTGTTTAAATAACGAGAAGGCAAGAACACAATATTTAAAATTTGAGGGATTTTGAATTCAATTTTTAATTGTTTTTGTTGATCAATATCAACTAATCTATCTATTTGAGTTTGGGCACAACTCCAAATAATAGATCCGGGTTGTCTAATTATCTTATTATCCTAATTGCATGCATCATCCATACACCAACAACACAAATAATAAGACAATAAATAAACAACCACAAAACAGAAATTAAACGTGATGTGGATATGGCCTTTTCTAGACTAAGATAATTCCAAGCCAATGGAATTATCTATGAACCCTAAGCAAACACATCTCCATGCGTCTTGATCTTTTGGTCCATCCTTCATAGTCTTCTGGATTGCTCCATGCTCCATGCTTCATCTTTTGTGGCTTCTTTGGCTTTGGGCTTCTTTTCTCCAATCTTGGCTAACAATCTACTTTATCTAGCACTAACTAACATCTATACTAAATAAAATAAATCTCACAAGTTGAGAAAAAAATGGCACGCAGGCCATAAAACCCTAACTAATTATTACAATTAATTGATCAGCTCGCAGGCCGTAAAACCAAACCACAAAATTAAACATCCACATCAAACCACATCCTAAGGCCATATCCAATCACCATGCGATTTGCACATAAACAGTTAAAATCCAATTTTAACCCGCTTGGTCAATTTTAATTGATTTTAGGATTTCTAGGGTTAAAACGGTCCATGGGCCCAACAATTCAATTGCCCGGGCCCATTAAAGTGAACCACAAGGCCCTAGGGCCGGCCCGGCCCAAAACCCGCAAGCTAGGCCCGCGGGTTAGGGCCGCCCGGCCCCTTAGGGCGGCCAAGCTTGGGCGGCAAGCAAGGGGGCGGTCCCTTGGGGGGGCTGAACCTCCTCTTGGGGGTTGTTTCCAAAACAACTCCCTTGATTGGAGCCCAAGTTTGGTTGTTTCCTTGTTTTGGGAGAACTCCTTCTTCTCCAAGGATGCCCAAACCCTAGATCTAAGATCCTAAAATTTTTCAAACTCACCAATTCATGCATCCAATGCAAAAATTGGATCTTGTTATGAGTAATTATTGACAAATTGCATCACATGCTTGATTTGTCTTGTTTTACGCGATAAACAATCAAATTAAGGTGTAAAACAACAAGAATGTAACATATAAACTACGTTTATGCTCTATGACATGTGGCTCTGATACCACTGTAGGGTTTTGATTCATGGATCGCGCAACGGAAGCATAATCAAACAAATAACCATGCAAAACCCTCCAAGGATCACAAGTCTAGATGCATAACGATAGTGAAGGTAAGAAATCATAAACACACCTTTGGGTTCTCCTTGATGACTTCAAACGCGAATAATGTCACGTTCTCTATAGTTGATCCACGCCTAGAGTTGATCCTAGATCTCCCAAACTCCTTGGTGCTAGCCCGGATTAGGAAGAGGATGAAGGAATCACGCAAAACGAGACAAAAGAGGGGCTTCGGCCCTCTTTTTGGCCGACGGGGTGAGGGCGGCGGCAAGGGGGTCGGGTCGGCCTCCTTGTTGCTTGCTCTCTCTCCTTTTATTCTCTCCCACTCTTGTTATGTTCACTAATGAGCATAAGTTATGAGGAAGGAAGGAAGGAGGGTCCTTTATATAGTCCAACAACTCCTTGTTAACTACCTAAAGGACTTATTCTAGTCCAACTAGAATTCAATTTAGTCCCTTCCTTGCAAATTAGTCCCTACTAAGTTTGCAAGGGTTTGCAAAGTGATCCTTCTAATTAATTAATCCAATTAATTAATTCCCAAATCTAGTTCAACTCTATGTAGCGTGTGACCCCGTAGGTTCTATCTAGTTGGTAGCAACTATTTGCTAATATGGAGCGGTTTCTAGCAAAACATCCATTCTAGCCAACTAATAGAATAGTCATCTTGACAACCTTTGTACAAGTAATTGTCTCATCCCTTTGCCTCCATATCCGGATTGGACACGAGACATACAAGTCAAACTCGTATATCCAATCCAGAGTTTCTCGATCTATGGGAATAGCCTTATTCGTGCAAATAACATCAATATCCTATATTGATTTATTTGAGTCTGGCCAGACATTCTATAAGCACTATCCCTCGAGTGGCCTAGGATATTTGCTCCCGTTATATGGGAGGGGAAAATCCTCTCTACGTCCACTACGATCTCTAAGCTTGCTTCTCATTGTATCCAGTACACGCCTTTATAACTACCCATTCACGGTGTAGCGTTTAACGCTACCAAGATCACAATGATCCACAACTAGAATATCTAGTGACTTCAAGTCTAAGGATGACAATACCATTGCACCGCGAGAAGCACTTGTGACTCAACATAACATGTATGTAGCCTTCTCGGAGATGGGTCAATCCAGTGCAACATTCCATAATGCACACCTATGTGTTGGATCGTGATATCTCCATATCAATCCAACCCCATACTAGTCTATAGATGATTGTCCCATTAATCATTATACTTGACTAGGGATATTTAAGATAAACAACACAATTGTAAATCTAAGGACTTCATTATATTAAATATCCAATAAATAATAAATGAATTTTCTAGCCATATACAAATTCATACTAAACTAGATTGCCTCTAGGGCATCTATTCCAACAAAGACGACATTCGGATTGCAGCGCGGAGGGTTGGGACTGTGATTGAGGTTGATCCAAAAGTTCGCTACAGCTCCGGGGGAGACTGTGTCAGGGCCAGAGTGGTGCTGAAAATCAACAAACCACTTCTGCGAGGTGGTTATTTAAAGGTAATTGATGAAAAGCTGTGACTCGACTATCGCTATGAGAGAATCCCCTCGGGTTTGTGAATGGTGTGGGTGTTTTACTCATTATAGGGAAAGTTGTAAATCGATTTCGGAAGAGGAGAAGCTTCAAAATCAACCGGGTTTTGGACCTTGGTTAACTTTTCGTCCACCTCCACGAAAAAAGATAGCGACCGACAACAATAACCAAAATGCAGAGATTCCTACGAGGACAACTTCACCACCTAGGAATGAGAGTCCCCCTGACTCTTGGACCCCTGCAGCTACAATGGGAAGTGATGAAGTGGAGATGAAGACAGAGATAAATCCTACAGACAAAGGAAAGAAGATTCAAGATTCTGAGAACGAGTGGTCTGAGGAAGAAGGGAAGAACAGGGAGGGGGAAGACAGTGGTTATGAGGAGTTTGGCAGTGGTTGGGAGGATGAAAACATGGAGTTAGAAGGGGACATAACAGCAGACAAGATGGCTATCTTCGATAATCCACTGGGGTCGGGAGATGAACTAACTGGTCGTAGCAATTTGATGGAGGTAGCTCATCCTACAAAGCACGCGGCTATGTCCTCAGTAGCTCGCGGAAATTCAAAAGTTGCAGCTCCAACCCACACGTCTATCAACTCGAAAAGAAAACTCGGGGACACATCTCTGAGTCCTAACCCGAAGACTAGTATTTCAGTTCGGGGTATGGGAAGGGGAAGAGGAAACGTGAAAGGAAGAGGAAGGGGAAGATCGGGTTTAGACAGTGTTGCAGAGGTAAATCAGGTCCATGTCACCTCAAAGACCCCTAATGCGATAATGGCGGCGGATTTTAAGCATCCCCGCCAAGCACAATGAGTTTGCTCAGTTGGAACGTGCGGGGTCTCGGGAACCCGAGCACGTTCCTGTCGCTAAACGATCTCGTGAAGCGACATAAGCCCGACTTGATTTTTCTCATTGAGACAAAGTCAAGTAGTAGTGATATGGAGGTGGTAAGAAGGAAGTTAGGTTACAATAATTGTTTTTCAGTAGCTAGTAGAGGTAGAAGTGGGGGTTTGTCTCTACTTTGGAGGGATAGTATGCAAATTTGTATCAACAGGAGTAATCATCGTTATATTGACGCTACCATTACCGAGACCACAGACAGCTTTGTTTGGAGGTTCACCGGCTTCTATGGGGAGCCAAACAGAGAGGACAGACATCTTTCTTGGGAATTGCTTAGAAGAATTGCGCCAGACTCATCTTTTCCATGGTGTATAGCCAGTGATTTCAACGCGGTTACAACCTTTTCGGAAAAGGAAGGGGGTTCGGTGGTAAGCTTCAGTCAATTATTCCATTTTCGTTCTGTTCTTAATGATTTGGATCTGCTTGATTTGGGGTTCTCTAGGAATCCTTATACGTGGACTAACAATGAGGAGGAGGATAACAATATTCGTGAAAGACTCGATAGAATAGTTGCTAATCCTTTGTGGATGAACAGATTTCAAGGGGCTAGAGTTCAGCATCTGAATGACCCTAATTCCGATCATTGTCCAGTTTTCATGGAATGGAGTATCAATCAATCAAAGGGAAGGAAGCGGTTCCAATTCGAAAAGATGTGGACAAGACATGAAGATTTTGAGGATCTTGTACGAACCTGCTAGGTAAATCAAATGAATACGCCAGCGACACATATTCTTAGGGAAACTGCATCTCAGCTTACAGCTTGGGACAAATCAGTATTCGGGAGTGTGAAACGGAAGACCAATCAGATCAGACAGAGATTAGAAGTGTTACATGAAAGAAGACATACGAGAAGTGTTCTTCAAGAGAGGGAATCTTTGCAGACTGAACTTAATGAATTGCTCAAGAGGGAAGAAGTTATGTGGTGACAACGCTCTAGATCAGATTGGCTCAAAGAGGGAGATCAGAATACCAGATTCTTTCATCAGAAGGCTACTATTCGCAGGGCACGCAACACATTCCAAGGGATTGAAAACGAAGCGGGGATCTGGGTTAATGAACCCGACCAGATCACCCAGGTACTTGAACAACATTTTTCTCAGCTTTTTTCCTCTTCTAATCCAAACCCACATGATATTGATGCTTTGCTCAGAACCATGGATAGGAGGATCTCTGTTTTAGATTGTGAGATGATGGAACATAAGTATACAGCAGAGGAGGTAAAAGGTGCTCTGTTTCAGATGGCCCCGGACAAGGCTCCAGGGGTTGATGGCTTTAATGCTGGTTTCTTTCAGAGATATTGGGATATTGTTGGTGATAAAATTACAACGACTGTCCTGGGTATTCTTAATGATGGTGACGATTTAACGGATTACAACTCCACGCTTATAGCTTTGATTTCGAATACTAAACAGCCAAGGAAGCCTAGTGATTATCGTCCAATTAGCTTGTGTTCTGTGGTGTATAAAATTGTCGCGAAAGCAGTTGCTAACAGGCTAAAGAAGCTACTTTCGGGTTTGATATCGGAAAATCAGAGTGCGTTCGTTCCGGGAAGACTGATTACTGATAATATCCTTACAGCTTTTTAGGTGATTCACTCTCTGAAAACAAGGAAAAAAGGGAAGGAGGGATTTGCAGCGTTGAAGATGGATATGAGCAAGGCCTATGATAGGGTTGAATGGGGGTTCATAAAGGCTGCTCTACTACACTTGGGTTTCGGCCCCAGTTTTATTGCCTTGATTCACAACTGCATATCACAGTGTCTTATGCTTTTGTGAGGAATGGGGCTACGATGGGAAGGGTGGTGCCGGAAAGAGGGCTCCGACAAGGCTGCCAAATTTCTCCATACCTCTTCCTTATCTGCAGCGAGTTTCTTTCGAGTGCGGTTTCTTTGGCTGTCTCGGAGGATAGGTTGGAAGGGGTAACGGCGTCTAGGGGAGGACCAGTGGTCTCCCACCTCTTTTTTGCTGACGATTCGTTATTTTTTACAGGTGCAACTCAGGAAAATCTAACGACGTTATTGCAGATCATAGCTGATTACGGTAAAGTCACTGGCCAAGTTGTTAATATCGAAAAATCAGCGCTAGTATTCTCGTCAGGTGTTCCAGCTGAGGCTAGGGCGTCCCTCCTTGCCCTTATTGGAGTCCAAGAAGTGGAGAAGTACGACAAATATCTGGGTCTACCGACGACTATGGGACGTAACAAGTCGATAACCTTCAGATCGTTGATAAACAAACTCAGCAATAAGCTAAAGGGTTGGAAAGAGAAGCTTTTGTCCACTGCAGGGAAAGAAGTTCTTATCAAAGCCGTTGCGCAGGCCATCCCTACGTATACGATGAGCTGCTTTATGTTACCGGATGGGATTTGTGAGAAGATGGGGATGCTGATTCGACAGTTTTGGTGGGCGAAGCAAGGAAAAGGAAAAGGCATTCATTGGCAAGCATGGGATAAAGTTCAAGAGGGGAGGAGGAAAGGAGGACTTGGCTTCAAAAGGATGAAGGAATTCAACCAAGCGATGTTGGCCAAACAGGGATGGAGGATTTTAAAAAATCCGAATTATCTTCTTAGTAGAGTATTAAAAGCGAAATATTTCGCGAACTCTCAATTTTGGTCGGCAGAACTCGGTAATGCCCCATCTTTCGCATGGAGAAGTATCTTGTTTGGGAGAAAAATTTTGCTACAAGGAATTCGTTGGAACATTGTGATGGTTGTAGAGCCTCTATTTTTGATCCTTGGATCCCGAGTCACCACAATTTTAAGGTAATCACTCCGAACATTGCCATTGTCCCCCTTGTGGGTAATTTTATCAACCAAGATCGCACGTGGAATATACCTTATCTTAAGACGTTTTTGTGGGATGTTGATGTTTATGCAATTGCAAATATTTCTTTATCCCCCACCCCTAGGGAGGATAGGATTGTTTGGCACCACGAAGAGAAGGGGTATTACACAGTTCACTCGGGTTATAAGGTCGCCATCGCGGGAATGGACGCTGCAAAGGCTAACCAAGAACCATGGGGAAGTTTTTTGATATTCTTTGGAAGATTAAATGCCCGAAGAAGGTACTGCATTTCATGTGGAGACTATTCCATGGGGTTCTGCCAACTAAAACAAGTCTGCTTCGGAGAAATATCCATGTGGAGAACTTTTGCTGTTTGTGTGGCTCGCAAGGGGAAACGGAAAATCACCTATTTTCAGTTTGCTCCTATACTGGCAAGGTGTGGTCACCGATGGGTTTCGACCCAAAGCTTCTGAAAATTCAACTGGGTTTCAAGTTTTGGATTGCTAATCTTATTTCTCACTCTTCGGACTGGGATAGAAGTAATATATGTTTGTTGTTTTGGGAGATTTGGAACACACGCAACAAGAGATTATTTGAAGGGAAGTTGAAGGACGTCCAGGCAATCTGTAAGGACATTGAATGGAGAGTTAGATAAGCTAAATGGACAGATGCGGATAGAAGGTACAATGCAAACTCTCTGAAACAAACCAAAAACTGGAGGTGTCCCAAATCTGGGTTTGTCAAAGTTAATTTTGATGCAGCTTTTGATCTGGAATCAGGAGTGGCCAGCGGTGGAGTTATTATTCGTAGTAGTAATGGGTCTTTTGTTGGAGCAAGGGCAATTTCTGGAGTTCAGGCAGAGAACCCGCGGCAAACAGAGGCCTACGCACTTCTCTCAGGTATTTCTATGGCTGCAAATATGGTTTTTGGCAAAATCTTTTTGGAGGGTGATGGAAGGTGCTACTGGATGATCTAAGGCTAATGATTAGAGGCCATCATGTCTTGGACATCTCTAGATCAGATGATATTTTGATTCAAGCCGAAAAAATTATCTCCCAACTAGAAGAGGTAGACATACAGTGGGTTCATCGAGAGGCCAACAATACAGCTCATTTGATAGCAGCAAGGGCGAAAGGAAGTCTGTTCTCTGAACAATGGATCAGCAAATGCCCAGATTGGTTACAAAACTTATTTTCTTTTGATGTAAACCATATTACTCTTTGATCTATGAAAGCCTTTTCTCCTCATAAAAAAAGATTTACAATTGTGTTGTTTATCTTAAATATCCCTAGTCCATTATAATGATTAATGGGACAATCATCTATATACTAGTATGGGGTTGGAATGTTATGGAGATATCATGATCCAACACATGGGCATGCATTAGGAGTAATGACATACTAGATTGACCCATCTCCGATAAGGCTACATATATGTTATGTAATGTCACAAGTGCATCTCGCGTGGACAAAATTATTGTGATCCTTAGATTTGAAGTAACTAGATCTTCTAGTTGTGGAATATTGTGTTTTGGTAGCGTCAAACGCTACACCGTGATTGGGTAGTCATAAAGGCGCGTATCGGACACAATAGGAAGCAAGCTTAGATATCGTATTGATGTATATAGAATTTGTCCCTCCCACATAACAAGAGCAAATATCCTAGGCCACTCGAGGGATAGTGCTTATAAAATTCCTGGCCAGACTCAAATAAATCAATATGGGATATTGATGTTATTTGCACGAATAAGGCTATTCCCAGGATTGAGGAACTATGGATTGGATATACGAGTGTGACTTGTATGTCTCATGTCCAATCCGCATATTGAGACAAAGGGATGAGACAATACTCGCACAAGGTTTGTCGGATGACTATTTCTATTAGTTGGCTAGAATGGATGTCTTGCTAGAGGCCGCTCCATACTAGTAAATAGTTACTATCAACTAAGTAGAAACCTATGGGGTCACACGCCATATAGGATTGAACTAGACTTGAGAATTAATTAATATGATTAATTAATTAATTAGAAGGATCAAATCGCAACAACTTGCTAACTTAGTAGGACTAATATGCAAGGAAGGGACTAATTCGAACTTGAGTAGGATTAGGAGAGGGCCTTTATGTAGTAACAAGGATTTGTTGGACTATATAAAGGATGCTCCTAGCTTCCTTGCTACAACTAATGCTCATAACATACGTTGAGTAGGATATAAGCAAGGAGAGAGCAAGACAACAAGAGGGCCGAAAACCCCCTTGCTGTCTGCCCCTACCCGTCGGCCAAAGAAGAGAGGTCGACCCTCTCTTTGGTGCTCCGTTGCGTGATTTCTTCTTCCTCTTCCATTCATCCTAGCTAGCACAAGGAGATTTGAAGATCTAGATCTCAATCCTAGGCGTGGATCAACCGTAGAAACGTGATACTTTTTGCGTTAGAGTCATCAAAGGAGACCTACAAGGTACATGACACGAATCCTTTACTATCGTTACGAATTATCTTCCTCTGATCCTTGGAAGGTCTTGATGTAATAAATTATTATTATTCCCCTGCGTATCCATGATTAAAACCCTACAAGCCGAAGGCCTAGGCGATTCGGCCGACCCCACGAGTTGGTCTGACCGACCTAGGCTCGGCTCAGGCAGCTCCAAGGGGTTCTGTCACTAGCTTGGTGGGCCCTCTTGGACCGTTTTTGACCCTACTAATCCTAAAATCAATTAAAATTAAACAAGCGCGTTAAAATTAAATTTTAACTGTTTATGTGCAATTCGCATGGTGATTGGATATGGCCTTAGGTTGTGGTTTGTTGTGATGTCTCAAACTCGTGCGTGCCAAAGCAGGGCGTCTTGATTCATCATGATATGGTGCGGTGGCACAAACTAGTAATGTGTAATTGTTTGAATAAGAGGTTAAACACAACTGGGTGATTTCAATCTTTACTACTATAAAAAGGTGAAGAGCATCAAAGTATTTAGCACCTAAAGTGTTTTCTCCATTTCGTACTATTTTCTGCACTTCCTATTATACCCATGCATAATATTGAATTTCCATCAAATTAGTATCCTACTTTTTACCCCCTTTATTGTCCTAGCACGTTATGGCAATTGGTTATGCGTTATTAGAAATTTCAAGAAACATCATTCATTAATGGTATAACCCCCATCTATATCTATATAAAAGCAAAGCTATGAGAGAGGTTAATCCTCCTTATGACACATAAGATTTTAGAGGAAATATTAACATGCCATGTGTCATGTTATGTGGCACAATTTGCCAATAAGGTATTGCCACCTAAGTTCTTGAAGACATGTCTATCCTTGAAGAGCCAATTACAAATTGCTAACTCAAAAATCAGTGCCATGTCATACATAAAAAAAAATTCTCTAATATTTACACATCTCCATGCATTGAAAAATGAACAATTCATTATTCACACACATCTCAATACATGGAAAATTGTCAATTTATTTTTCATTTATTATCTATGCATTTCTCAATTAAAAAAAAAGTTAGTTCAATGAATCTTACGAGAAGATAAATTCATACAAGTCTAAATATGAATAAAGATGCATCAAGAAGATCAGACCCAAGTATTGAAAATAAGTTCGGTGTTAAAATGAAAAGAAAAGCCCAGCACATACCACAATTGATTTGAGTATTAGTATGAGGATGGAGCATAAAACGAGCCAACCAGGGGGTAAAAGGGCCATTCCCTTAACTGAAAAGGCTGACAATGTTTTAAGCTCAAACCTGAGACGGTAATGTCAATTATTAATCAGGTGGGGGTGAAAGTGTCATTTTCCAAACTAAAAGAGCTGAGAATGTTTTAATTTCAAAACTCAGACTGTGATGTCCTGTCTCCTTATCTTCTCCGACCTCTCGGAATCTAAAACCGGAGGAATCCGCCTAGCGGTGCAATAAACCCCGGCGTCGATTCGCGCCTGGAAGTGTAATCGACCAAAGCCGGAACAAAATGAAAGCCAAGATCTCCTCCTACTGGGCGGTCGCTTCCAGTACCGCTCCTCCCTCACCTGGAGAGGTAATCTAAAAACCCTAGCTTCGTATTTCACTTTGCCAAGATTGATTTCCCTTCCTCTAAGGGTTCATGATAGTTGTATATTTTCTCTTTTCTTCAGGTTATGTTACTTTCTTCAACTTTTCGGCAAGCACTATCAATTTTTTTTGGCCGGGTTATTACAGGTGATTCTTCCCCACAGCTTCTCTTTTCTCTGCTCCTTTATTTTAGTTGAGGTTACAATTTTCCCATGTTTGTGTGATTGTGTTGACTTTTAATTAACTGTAAACAGAATTTATAAGTAATCAATTGAACAAAAAAAGATGCATAAAAACTGAATATGGTTTAAATCAAGTTTGAACCTTCTATTCATAGGTCTTCAATTGAAAGCAATTACGAGCATACCTCTGACAAAGATTAAGAATCAACAACAGTCCCCATGAATTTTCGGGTTTGAGAACGAACTACAGAAATATGCATACTTCCTAATTTGAAGCTTTTATTTGCTATAAATATTTTCTTATGTTGAAGTTCCTTTTCATTATGGCTGTAATTTTTATAATTGTGTCTTAGCATGCTTCAACATGTACCACTCTTACTTGGATTAATTGATTTTTCTACAATTTTCTAACAAATTTTATTATATGGTAGTTGTTGTAAGACGTTTAAGCTATGCCTATAGAGAATAAAGATTGTGCGAGAAATGCTAGATTGAAACAGGAGCCCATCATTCTTAAGAAGCTTTAAGATGGCGCAAGTGATGCTTCAAGTTACCACCGCTCGAAACGTCAAAGATACAAGAGGCGAGAGACAAGATTATCTTTCGTTACAATTTTTATCATACATGTTTTGCCTTATGCTTTATGCCAATTGTGTTTTTACAATAACTTCAAATTTCACATAATAGTTTTCTGGCCTTTTCGTGCATCTCTGCTGCTACACATGGTAGATATAAAATTTAAATGCGTGGAATCAATATTAATATGCTTACATTTAACTTTACCACTAAAATTCTTAGTGTTAAATAAGGAGGTACTATAAGGGCCAACTCGGTTAACTTACAAACATAATCTCAACCAAAATAATTAGATTATTTTTTTTTTATTATTTTTTAGCTAATATTTCACTGCACTATACACATAATCTGACAAATAATTCAACATTCTTTGCAAAGCTCTATTTACCGTATCTAATATTGTGAAATTTGTGTTTAAACCTTTGCAACTAACTACTCACTTCACAGGGGAATCAAGGAGATTCGGTCCTCCAACGGCAACGTGCAATTATTGTGCTGTTGTTATGTGGTATGAAGAAAGGATTAAAAGGGCAGCAAAGACTACAAATGATCCTTCACTTTGTAACCTTTTTTTCACTTTGTTGTTGGGAGGGAAAAATTAAGCTTCCACTTCTAAAGAGGCTCCTTCTTTTCTAAAGAAGCTATTGGAATTCAAAGGAGGTACTCTGGCTGCATATTACCAAAATAACATGAGAGTAGTGAAAGAGATATAATAGTAGAAGAAAATAGTATTGGATTGAAACGAATTAGTCTAATCCATCCTTCATTTATGGCAATGCAGTATCCTCTTCTTTTTCCTTGAAGAGAATGGATTCTGGCTGGGAATAAAACATAACAATGCGCGTGGGAAGATGAGAGAAAAAGATGGTTTGTTACTCTTACAAAGTAGTATGTTTTCCGGCTACAACATCATTTGAATGAAGGGGACACATTGCTTCGTTGTCGGAGCTTATTTCAACAATTTGTGATGAATGCTTATACATGTATGGAAGAAGCTCGCTTAATATGGGTGAAGAAAAACAAAAACAAAAAAAAACTAAGATCTAAACTGTATCAAGGACTCAAAGATGCGGTATTTAGGGGTGATATTGAGTCATCTTTAGTTGGAAATCGAATTTCGCCTACCACTTTCACTGAGAGCCCTCGGTACATGGTTCAAAATTACCAAGATGCTATGGCTATTTATAGTTGACCGGGTTATCCAGATTTATTTCTTACATTTACTTGCAACCCTAAGTGGAACAGAATTACTGAATTCTTGCAATGGGCCACCAACTCTCCCAAAACTCAGGTTGTACAATTCTCTGGTATATGTTATCAATTTTCTATTTCTACATTATTCTTCTTAACCCTGACCAAAATTTTTTCTTAATAAGCAGCTACAAGATTGAGGCCGAAGTTAGTGATTCCACTGGTTCGACAACTTTTGTCATTTTTGACAATCCGACAGAGAAAACGCTTAAGAAAAAAGGAGCAGATTTGCTTCAATGGTTGTCGTGAAAAACAATACAAATTATTGCCAAAAATATTGAAACTTTTTCATACATATAAATAATTGATATCTATATATATATATATATATAAATGATTTTTTAGCTTAATGTCTATTTAGCATTCATGCTCAACCTCATAATTTCTTCATGACACAGATTCTTTAGAACTTCGTTATCTTTTTCCACCGTTTACATATGTCAAGAAATATTACTCTTAATATGCTTCTTCTGACATTTTCAACGCTACGAGCCGTTAAACTCAGTTTCATTTATTTTTTTCAATTCAAATCGAAACAGAAAGATTGAAGCAAAACTATGCATGTTATTATATAGAATTTGTGCAACAACTTTTATATTTTTTAATTGAAAATAAATGAATTCCATATCGAGAATGGCTCGCAGAAATACACCGTAATAAAGATGTGGGACCCAACTCATGAAGGCGAAACAGAAAAACCAACAAGAGGTTGAGGTAAGGCCATTCCTATGATGTTACTGTGAAACCCGAACTTAACATACTACATCTTGCAACGATTTCATTTTCATTCTACTAAATACCATGAACTAATCAGAAGTTGCAGAGCATGCAAACGGCATATGTGACATTGTAATGACACCTTGATGTTAATTTCATAGTAATGACCTAATATTGCTCAATATAACAATTTTTGTTCCGAAAACAATTATATGGAGGACCAAGATTTTCTTTTCTTAGACAGCCCAACGGAGATCATAGGCAAGAGCACAACAAATAAACGATCATTAAAATTCAAAAGCCAAATGCCTCAATGTAAGTTTACTTCTGTGTTTTGAATGTATAAATGAAAACCGTGGCATAAATTTCTTTGAAAGGAACCTCCCAACAAAACATTTCTTTTGACGCGAGTGAGTTTTCCCCACTGAAGTCTAACCAATCTGTAATGCCTCCAATTGGTAAAACACTTGAATCTATTTTCTAACACAACATATATATGACTATTTTTTCCCATGTTCTTTTACTTTCATCATAGCATTCAGTTTAAAAATGTAAATCTCATTTTCCCCAACTTTTCTTCACAAATAATAATAAAAAGTTATATTTTCAACGAAATATTATTTAACTTACAAGAAGAAATTTTTTTCCATTGCTCCAATTGACATTCTCCTTTACTTATACTAATACACAGGACGTGTACATTGTTTTCTCATATAATCGCCCCATTAGTCGTCAATCTCTTCAAACCATAATAGTGATGATGAATCAAAACATTAGCTCAAAGGCCAATGAGGATGGAAAGAATTTAAATGAGATATCTAACGGTGATTTCTATTTTTAGAAGTTCATGCCAGTACGTTTTTTGCTCATAACATACCATAACTTACCATCCCACCCTTCCTAATGGAGAAAGTGAAACATAAGAGTTTACACTACCTGTGACAGTTTAATTCCTAGAATACTCTTTATGTATACTCATATGCAGGACTCACATATTGCTTCTTTGCAGACAATCCCAAAATACAGTATAAAAACACAAAGAAACAAAAAGCTTGCACAAGGACCAAGGGAGCACCAACTAATTAGAACACGCTAGATGACAGTGTAAGTTTACCTCGGTTTACTTACTTAAAGTTTTCAAACCAATTATTACAAGTTGTATCATTAATTATTTCATGAATTTATTATCCTCAAAATGACCTACTTAAACATATTCATACGCGTATCCTTCCAACTCAGACTGTTGAGGACCAACTCCAGCATCAAGACACTGCTCCCCTACCAACACTGCTCCCCTACCTACTTAAACAAGTTGTATCATTTTGCTACAAGTTGTAGCAAAATGGGTGTTAATTTTGAAGGCTAAGGAATCATTTCATGATGGGCGCAACTTACAAGACACTGCTCCCCTACCAACACTGAAGACATCTAAGAAAATAAAACCAACTCCCAAATTTTGAGCTGCAGTTTTGAGATGCTTTTGAAAAAAAAAAAAAAACATGTACTCCATAATTTAGTTGCCTATTATATTTCAACATTAGGAATACAAGTATAACATTTGCAATTATTTAATGATGAAAAAATTATTTTCCAGTTACTTATGTCACTACCATGTTGCTATACATTATGTTGCTCATCCTACTTTAGTGGCCTACAAGTACAAGCAAACGTACACAGCCCGGGCCATGGCGCAGGGTTAAGACTAGTTATTAATAATATACATCAACAATAGTTTTAAATTTGAACTTTTTTTATTCCCTTCATTTCAAAATCAGAGATGCACCATGCAAAATTTGTCCCTTCATTTGACCATTGAACCTTTTCTCATCTCTTCTTTATTAAACGTTTCTTTTTTTTTTCATTACTTCATTTTTTCATCACTTCTGGTATATTTTTCCGCCATCTCCATGGAAAGAACTATTTTAACAATTTCTTTACTTTTATGTTCTATTTCTTTTAAAGTTTTTATTTATAGACTTCCATGAGTAATAACGTTCCAATTTATATTGGGTATAACAATCAGCACTATATGAGTCTCCTTTGCTCAACATGTTTCGAGACGGAGGACATCGTCTAGGGATAGCAGATCGCTATCACGGAGAGCAAAGATGCAGATTTTCATGAAAACACTAACTGAGAAGACCGCCACCCACGAGGTTTAATCCCGAAAGGCAAGATGTTATTTATCTTTCTTTAAAACATTTGGTTGGTGTTTCTTGTCGAGATCTGTTCTTGATTTGGATCGCATTTGATTTTGGTAGATTCGACCTTACATCTTGTGCATATGCTATTTGGATGAATCATTCAGCTATCTCTGATGATTTTCCGTGAATAAGTTCTAATTCAAAAAAATTGTTTCATTTGAAGTTGATTTTGATATTAGAATGCTGATAGTTTGTAATATTATGTAGTTTGGTTGTATTTTTCAGTTTCCTTCACTTCTTTTCCAAATGAAAAGATGATACCCACATGATTTTTGTTTGTCATAGGATCAGTGCAATAGATAGAAGCTTACACCAGCCTCGTACAAATTAGTTGCTATGTCAATGAAAATGTACGGGTCAAATTGACTCATCTTTACATTTGTATGTGGACTAGAAACTGGTTTTCAATATATTAGTTGTGTTACTTGTTCAAAATAAGTTGATAGCTATTATCAGAATTGATATATGAATAAAAAGACAAGAGATGTGAAGCGCATATAAAATGTATGAGGTCTTACGTATTTCTTCCTACAAATTACAGACCAATATGAAAACATTTTTGTCTAAAGTGTATCGCGGCGTAATATTTGATTTCAGAGAGGGACAATAACTTAATGAAATTGAAATGTTGCTTTTATGGTTATGGGTGAATCAATATGAAGAAGTTTATTATACATTGTTTAAATCCGAAAGTTAATATGATTGCCTTGCAATTCCGAGTTGCATCTGAAAAAAGGAATATATTTTATTTGTGGTTTGACCTCGAAGTTCTGGTATACATTTAAACAGTTGTGTAGCACATTGAAGTGATCAATAGTCTTGATAGGTGGTTGTCGATTGATGATCTTCAGAAATTAGTAGAATTCATCTTCTTTGCAGTAGTTCTTTGTACATTTGTTTACTGGATCTTCCAGAAGGTGGACAATAATAATCGAATTTTAATAAGTATGATTAGAAAGGCATCAAAAGAATACATTAACAAGTTTATCACTTCATGCTTACAGCTTGATGCAAGTTGTGACTTATTCCGTCATCTCATATGAAGAGTTTGGCGGGTGTATTACTGTTAATGAACTTGGTCCTTTTTAATTTGGGTGGGATGACAGTGCAAGTTCAGACTTACTCCTTCATCTTATCTGAAGAGTTTCATGGGTGCATTACTGTCAATGAATTGGGTCCTTTTTTATTTGGGTTGGATGCATTTATGTAGGGGGCTGATTGAGAGATTTGAGGCTACTTAAGATCTACAGTCCTTAAAACTGTGATAATTTGGAGCCATAGATACATGAGTGGAGTCGCTGCTCTGTTGAGTTGATAAGGGTCACCAACAATTATTTTCCTTTGTCTTGAAGTATGGACCGACTCTATAGACATGCACATACGGCATGGGCTTTAGACACCAAACTTGCAAGGCTCCATAGAGCTTAACTGTTGGAGGGTAGTTTTGCAATTGATTTTTTTTTTTTTTTGTCTTTTTCTTTAGGTGGGTGAGCGAGGCCAAGGCAGGCAAGGCGGCAGTGCAACACCAAGACGACACCCAAGAGGAACCAGCAGCAAGCTACTGTAATGGAGCTCTCCCACTTAAAAAGAAGGTGGTTGATTGACTTCTCTATTCAATCTATCTCTCACTAACAACGTTATATTTCAAATCTCATGTACTATTGTTCAAGCTTCTTTCTGGAGTAAAATATAGTTCTTGTTCTTGTCAACTGGTTGATAAGATTCCTTATAACTCTTACATTACTATCATAGAACTTGGTTTTGATAAGTGAAGTGGACTCTACGAAGGAAGATTGCAAATTTAATTGTGCTCAACATTAAGTAGTTGTTTTTATTTTGAGAATTAAAACCCGGATGGTAGATGCTTCTTTTTAAATCAATGTCTATGTAGTTTGAAACTACGTAAAAATCAATTACAAATAAGAAGTGGCCAACACAAATGAGAGTTAGTAAGATTAAAAGTCTGGAGGCAATCAATTGGGATTATCCATGGGATAGATAAACAAGGAGTTATTTGCCCAATTGAACCAAGAGTTGCATGGGATATAATTGGAATTGTTCCTACCTAAAGAGCACATTTGACTTGCCAAACCAAGCTCAAAATAAGTGAAAAAATGGCTCTTGGTCCACTAGAAAATATATTGATATTTTCCGCATTAATATGGAGGGTTATTAATCCAATAAAAATAGTGGGAGCTTAGTTTAATAATCTAGTCATTATTAAATATAGTCATTTGTTCACGAAATACTAAAGCTTGTATATTTCTCATTTTGTAGAATTTCAATGGCAAATAATTCATCGAGTTCATCACATTCCCTACGAGATGTCCTTGAGAAGGACAAGCTTTCTGGAACCAACTTTCTAGATTGGTACAGGAACTTGAGAATCGTTCTCAAGCAAGAGAAGAAACTGCACACTCTAGAGAAGGAAGTTCCTGAGGGTCCAGAAAAAAATACTCCTGCAGTCTTAAAGGCGCATGAAAGGCATGTAGAAGATGCTAATGAGACAGCCTGCCTTATTATTTGCACTATGATGTCTGAGCTTCATATGCAACACGAGAACATCAGTTCGGTTGATATGATCGAACACTTGAAGCATCTGTCATAGGTAAACTCGGTGGGACCACATGTGCTCCTCATGATCGGGTAGTTGGAGAATCTCGCACGTCTAGGGTTCCCGGTCGGCGATGAGCTAGCCATCGACCTCATTCTGCAATCGTTGCCTGAGAGTTACGGACATTTCATTATGGACTATAACATGAATGAGATCGTGAAACCTCTGCCAGAATTACTCAATATGTTGAGGACAGCTGAACAAAGTGTCAACAAGGGAAAGGGCAAGGATATAATGATGGTACATAAAGGGAAGGGAAAAAGGGTTTTCGCTTCTTCTTCTAAAAGGAAAGGCAAGGCAGTTGCCAAATCCAAGGAAGCTACCCTTAAACCCATTGGTGGCGTTGCCAATGGCTTGGCTAAGGGTGATTGTCACTACTGCAGTCATCCTGGACGTTGGAAGAGGAACTGCCCAAAATATCTGGAGGATAAAAGGTTTAGAATAGTGATTCCACCACCACAAGGTATTTTTGTTATAGATTTCAATTTAACTAGCTCTTCATCTTGTGTGGAGGATCTAAAGAGAAGTAGAAGATTGGATAAAGGGGAGAAAGACCTGCGCGTTAGGAATGGAGCAAAGGTTGCTGCATTGGTTGTTGGCATGTACGAGATGTCTCTACCTTCAGGGTTAGTTTTAGAATTAAATAATTACTATTATGTGCCTGCTATGAGCAGAAATATTATTTTTATTTCTTGTTTGGACAAGGAAGGTTTTACTATTTCAATAAAGGACAATTGTTGCTCCATTTATTTTGATAGTATTCACTATTGTAGTGCGCAATTATTTAATGGATTATATATCCTTGGTCTAAGTAATCATGTCTATAACATAAATACCAAGAGGATTAAAATGAATTGTTTAAATCCTGCTTATCTATGGCACTGTCGTTTAGGCCATTTAAACGAGAAACGTGTATCTAGACTCCATAAGGATGGATTTCTAGACTCATTTAATTTTGAATCATATGAGACATGTGAGGCTTGTTTATTAGGAAAAATGACAAAGTACCCTTTCAATAAGAAAGGTGAAAGAACTAGTGAGGAATTGGCGCTCGTTCATACTGATGTATGTGGGCCATTTGCCACGCTTCCAGGGGTGGTTATACCTACTTCATTACGTTCACTGTTGATTTCAGTACATATGGATTTGTATACCTTATGAAGGCCAAATCCAAATCCTTTGAAAGGTTCAAAGAATTCAAGAATGAAGTAGAGAATCAACTTGGCAAAATTATTAACGCTCTGAGTTCAGATCGTGGAGGTGAATACTTGAGCCGAGAGTTTGACGACTATCTTAGAGAGTGTGGGATAGTATCCCAACTCACTCCACCCGGAATGCCACAATGGAATGGCGTGTCCGAGACGAGGAATCGAACACTGTTGGACATGGTTCGATCTGTGATATGTCAAACTGGTCTTCCATTATCCTTTTGGGGCTACGTTCTATTGTGTCCAGCTTTGACTATTAACCGTGTTCCATATAAATCGGTCATGAAGACACCACATGAGATGTGGAGTGGGAGGCGTCCCATAGTTTCGTTCATGAAGATATGGGGCTGCGATGTCTATGTAAAACGTTTACAATCAGACAAACTCGGGCCCAAGTCGGATAAGTTTAAGTTTGTGGGATACCCTGAGGAAACTAAAGGGTATTATTTCTACAATCAAACTGAGAACAAATTGTTTGTTGCTCGGTTCGGCGTGTTTCTAGAAAGAGAATTTGTCTCTAAAGAAGAAAGTGAGAGGACTGTAGAACTTGAAGAAATAAAAGAAGCACAAACTACTGATCCTACTATGGAACAAGAATATGAACAAAAAAAGGTTGTGGAGGAACTTGTCAAGTAAGCTAAAGAAGCCTGGAAGAGTTCTTAAAATTTGATGAATGATCTTCAATCTCTGCAGTGTTGATTGGCCTGAATGTTTGAAGAGGTGTGTAACTTGATTTATCCTATTTGTAACTCTCTTCAAAACCCTTGTTGTCAACCTCTCTCTATCTTTGTGTGTGTGTGTATGACTTTGAAATTAAAACTCAGCTTATGTATCAACAACCTGCAACAGTTCTGAGAGATTTTAGGAACTAACATCCTTCAAATCCTCTCCCCTTAGATGCTTCTTTCAACAGCTTTATTTGAATAGATTTTGAATTTGATTAATGGACGTTTGAACGACCAACAGTCCTGCACAATCTCAGCAACAAAGGCCAATCATAATCTAGGCAAAATAGTTACAAAAGATCTGATCTGTTACACAGTCAGTTCCTGCAAAAACCCTAACATATTTTGCTTAAGATAAGTTCTAATATTACAAGTCACATGTGAATATAATTGCAAGACAAGATAAATATCATAATGAGAAGTTAAACTAACTCCCAATCCAATCTTTAATCCATCATATCCATCCTGCACACGGAAAACAGTTGAGAAGTTCTTATCATAAAAACAATCTCAAAGCTTTGGAGATTTGACTGTATTTCAAAGCTTTGGAGCTTTGATCATCACTTCATGCAATGATACCTGCAATCTGAAAAACCAATTTAATCCTTAGAATTAGCTTAAAGATACTTGTTGAAGACAATAATAAATGACGGAATGACCATTCAATCAAATCATCAAGCCTGCAAACACAGGAACTGTTAAGAAATTCAGACAGTTAATACAAGCAAACAATATCTCAAAGCTTTGCAGCTTTGAGACTTATAACAATTCTCATCCTTTTGGATTTCATCATCAAAGATCAAACTCCTACTGAGTTTGTAAACACATTCAAGTTCTAGAGCTTGAACTATCAATATCCTCCTTGATGAAAGACAAAACAAATAGGATTGCTTAATGCTTTCCAGAATTTCCTGCCACTCAAAGTCACCATTAAAGCTTAACATGATAACTTATATCACATAGTCATCAAAACAAACACAGCACATATATCTAAAAGAATTGATATCATAAAAACATCAACCACATCCTATAGTATCCAAAATTATTACAAAAACTTCAGAAAACCTAGAAAATAGCAAATAGCACATACTTCTCCCCCTTTTTGACTTTCATCAAAGATGTAGAATAAATGTAGGATCTTGTTCAGAAGTTTTTAAAAGGAAATAATTAAAACTTCAGGTCTCAGAAAAGAAAGAAGAAAAGATAGATAGGTCTAGAATAGAATGTCTTCAAGGCTTTGAAGTCCCAGCTTTTGCACCTTTCTTGGTAATCTTCTTTCCAGATTTAGCTTCTTCTTTACCTTTTTCCTCAGTCTCCACTTGTGCTTCTTTAGAAGTTTCAGCTTCTGATTCCTCTACAGCATCAGCTTAGTCATCCATCTGCTCATCTTGTTCCTCCACATCTTTAGCTTCTACATCAGCAATCACCTCCTCAATTGTACCATTATCCTTCTCCATTCCTTCTTCAGCATTTTCTTCATCTCCTGCTTACTCATCACCAGCTTGCTCATTACTAGCTTCTTCATCAGAATGTTCAAATAAGTCCTTCAAAGCTTCTCCAAGAATCTCATCTGAATCAATGCTAGTGTCTTTGCTTTCTGAGGATGGTATCTTCTCTATGTTCAAACCTTTGATGATCACATCTAACTTTCAGTTCACCAAACCCTTGAACTTGAAAAAACAATAGACAAATCA
Source organism: Linanthus parryae (assembly GCA_023055425.1). Classification (NCBI taxonomy): domain Eukaryota; kingdom Viridiplantae; phylum Streptophyta; class Magnoliopsida; order Ericales; family Polemoniaceae; genus Linanthus; species Linanthus parryae. The sequence goes on along the minus strand of JALGPY010000001.1, from coordinate 71,287,871 downwards.
AAAAGCCCTTGTCCAAGATCTTCAACACCATTCTCCAGCATTTCAACTCTATGAAGAACCTGAGAAAAATCCATAGTAACAGAAGACTTTGATGCTGTAGCAGCTCTAGGTTTTATATACTCCTTCTCCTTCAATTCCTTTGCAGGAAAATCATAATAAAACTTCCACTTGCCTTTAATACTCTGGGCTATACCAAAACTTTGAAGTGAAACTTCATCCACCAACTCAAAACCACTTGTAATCTTCTCTTCATTTTTCAAAGAAACTCCAAAGTGTTGAAAGAACAAAGGCAATAGATTAGCATAAGGCAGTGAGTGATTCCTGGTTCTAGTCCCACAATAGACCATATGATCCATGATCACAGTAGGCAGGTCAATCTCAACGCCTTGACAAATTTGATACATCAAAATCAAAACTTTGCATGTCACCAACTCTTTGGAATGTTCTCTGGGAACTACACACATCATAATGATTAAGAAAAGAAATTTGGCTTTACAGTTCAACATTTAATGTGTCAACTGCTTGGGTCCAGTTGGTGTTCCCTCCAAGAAAAACAAATACCTTTCCTTCTCCAAAGACTCATTTCTCTCAGGATTCTCATGAACCTTATACTTCCTAGGAATGCCCAAAACTTGGGAGAAAACCCTATGATCTAGCCTCATTTCAATACCAGCAACTTTTGAAGTTAAAACATAACTCTCATTGTCATCAATCTCTTAAACCAAGTTCAGATAAAACAACCTAGTCAATCTAGGATAAGCCTCAGAAGGTGGATTCAACATCTTTCCAATAGAAGAATCTCTTAAAATCTTAATGTAGTCTATGTCTAATTTCTCAAAACTCATCACTTATAAGACTACAAAATGCAATATTTGAAGAAGCATAACCATCCATCCAAACTCTTTTAACCTTAGAATTAATGAACCAAGATTCAGGCAACAAGTGCTTACCATATACAGCAGCTTTATGGTGTTCTTAGCATTGTGCTTAACTCCCTTCTTCTCTTATGGTGGATCCTTCTTCTCTTCCTCTGGCTGATTTTCTTCCTTGACTGATCATCTTTATCATTACCCTTCTACTCTTTGTCTTTCACAACCTCATCTGTCTCATAACCAGATTCAGATCCATCTTCTGGAACCTCTTCTTGAACTGCTTTTCCCTTCTTGATCTTCTTTGAAGGAGGGGAGGTCTCTTAAATGCTGGTTGTATTTTCTGAATCTGATCCATGATCAGTGATTTTTCTATTAGCCTTCCTCTTCAACCTCTTACCAGACAGTGCTGCTTACTCCTCTCAGATTTGCGCTCCATTGGGATTAGGGTTTCAGAACGTCAAGGAAAGAAATTGAGAGAGAGACAGAGACGGAAAGAAAGAGGTGAAGATTGAGAGCGGTAAGCCCTGAAGCTGGCTTAAGTAGCTAAAACAGTTGGAATGAAAAAGGACTGCATGCAAAATTGATTTAAAACGATTTGGTTTATATGTTTTTGGATATGTAGTCAAAATCCTCTAAACATGCTGAATATTCTGCAATTATCTAAAAAGATATCACAAAATATTTCATGATCCAATTTTTTAAATAATATAACACAGCAGATTACTCACAGCTTTGAAACAGTGGCTCAAGGCTTTGAGAATTTTAAGACTGCCAGAAAACTTCAAAGCTTTGAATCATACTTTCAAGGCTTAAGAAAGTATGATCTCAAGGTTTTGAGATTTTCACATATAATACAAGTAAGAACTAATACTCCCCCTAAACCAATGCATCCTTGTTTAGCATACCCAATTCAAGCCTTAGGGTTGCAAACCTTTCATCTGGCAAAGGTTTAGTGAAAATATCAGCTATCTGCATAGAGGTTGAAATAAAGAATAAAGATACATCACCTTTCTCAGCATGATTCCTTATAAAATGATGTCTCACATCTATATGCTTAGTTCTTGAATGTTGCACTGGATTCTTTGATATTGAAATGGCACTTGTATTATCACAGTTAATAGGCACATTCCTGAAATTATATCCAAGATCACTTAGTTGTTGGGCAATCCAAAACACTTGAGAACTGCAAGCACGAGATGCAATGTATTTAGCTTCTGCAGTTCACAAGTCTATTGAGTTTTGCTTCTTTGAATGCGAACTGATCAAAGATGAACCACGAAATTGACAGCATCGAGAAGTACTTTTTCTATCCACTTTGTAACCTGCAAAGTCTGCATCTAAATAACCACTCAACAAGAAATTAGTTCTTCTTGGATACCAAAGCCCCAAGTCTTTGGTTCCATTCAAATATCTGAAAATCCTCTTAACAGCAGTCAAATGACTTTCCTTAGGATCTGCTTGAAACCTTGCACACGTACATTCACTAAACATAATATCTGGTCTACTAGCAGTTAGATATAAAATTGAACCAATCATACCTCTATATTCCTTTTGATTCACACTCTTACCACTTGTGTCCTTGTCTAAGGACAGAGATGAACTCATTGGAGTCTTCAATACCTTGGACTGAGACATGTTATACTTGTTTAACAAGTCCTTGGTATACTTCCCTTGATGTACAAATATTCCTTTCTTCATTTGATGAACATGAAGTCCAAGAAATAAATTAAGTTCTCCCATCAACCTCATTTCAAACTCCCTGCACATTAGACTTGAAAACTCTTTTGAAAGAGCATTATTAGTAGCACCAAATAGTATATCATCAACATAGATCTGTACTACTAACAAATCATTTTCATGATTCTTAATAAAAAAGAGTTTTGTCTACCAGTCCTCTCTTAAAACCATTATCAAGTAAGAACTTTGTCTAGTTTGTAAACATGATCAGGAAAGTTATCATCTTCAAACTAGGTGGTTGTGCAACAAAAACTTCTTGTAAATATCCATTCAAGAAAGCACACTTAACATCCATTTGATAAAGCTTTATATGTTTATGGGATGCAAAAGCAATAAGTATTCTGATAGTTTCTAACCTGGAAACATGAGAAAATGTCTCCTCATAATCAATTCCTTCCTTTTGATTATATCCATGTGCCACAAGTCTGGCTTTGTTCCTCACAACCTTTCCATTTTCACCAAGTTTGTTCATGAATACCCATCTGGTTCCAATAACAGATTGAGTCTTTGGTCTTGGAACTAAGTTCCAAACCTTGTTCTTTCAAACTCATTTAGCTCATTTTGAATTGCAATGATCCAATCTGCATCTTCTAGGGCCTCCTTGCCTTTTTGGGCTCAATAAGAGATACAAAATCACTAAATGCACAAAGATTATTTAGCTTCCCTCTTGTATGTGTTCCAGTTGTTTGATCTGAAATAATGTTCTTTGCATGATGATCTGATAAGTATTTGAACTTATTTCTTGGTGTCCAAGTGTATGGTCCTTCAAGGCTTTGAGATCTTGACACAGTAGTGGGAGCATCATATGGTATGTCAATCTCAGTCTCAAGGCTTTGAGATTTTGGCTCAGCAGAATGTTCAAGGCCTTGAGATTCTTCTGACTGTTCTTGCATGACAGTTTTACTTCTTTTCTGTTTTTCCCAATCATCATCTGCCTCATACTTACTCAAGCCGAGATTGGCAAAACTTTCACTCAAGGAATCATCTGTACTTTTATCAAAAACCACATGAATGCTCTCTTCAACAATATTAGTTTTCTTATTAAAAACTCTATAAGCCTTGCTAGTTTGAGAATAACCAAGAAACACACCTTCATCACTTTTAGCATCAAACTTACCAAGATTATCCTTTTCATTATATATTATGCACAAAACAAGTACAGCCAAAAGGCTTAAAATAAGAAACACTTGGCTTCCTTCCTTTGAAAATTTCATAAGGAGTTTTCTTCAAAATAGGTCTAATCAAGCATCTATTCAGTACATAATTGATAGTGTTAACAGCTTCTGCCCACATATACTTTGGCAAGTTACTTTCAATTAGCATGGTTCTATACATATCTTCAAGTGTCCTATTCTTCCTCTCAACTACTCCATTCTGCTGAGGAGTTCTAGGTGCTGAAAAGTTATGTGAGATGCCATGCTTTGCACACAAAAAATCAAAATCAAGCTGATCAAATTCTCTACCATGATCACTTATAATAGATGCAATAGGTAAGTTTTTCAAAGTTTGAAGCTCTCAACAAAGCTTTGAGAATTCAGACAATGCTTCAAACTTCACTCTGATGAACATAACCCATGTAAATCTAGAGTAATCATCTACCACAACAATCATATATTTCTTACCTTTAGGAGTCTGAACCTTCATTGGACCACATAGATCCATGTACATCACTTCTAAAGGTGTGGAATTACTTACAAAGTTCTTTGACTTGAATAAACAATTGGTCTGTTTACCTTGGGTACATGCCTTGAAAATCTCATCATCTCTGAACTTTAGGTTTGGTAAGCCTCTTACCAAGTCTTTTGAGGTGAGCTTGTTCAAAGTATGCATGCTAATATGCCCAAGCTTTCTATGCCAAAGCTTTGAGTCCTCCTTCGAAGCTTTGAGGCATTTCATACTTTTACCTGCAAATTTGTTAGCACTAAAAGCATAGATATTATGTGATCTAGGAGCAGTGAGTATGCAATTTCCAGATTTCTCATCTTGCACCACACATTTCTCCTTGTAAAAAACCACTATGTTACCTATATCACATAATTGAGATATACTAAGCAAATTATACTTTAAACCTTCAACTAAATAAACATCCAAAGTTCTAATTGCAGAACCATTACCAATGCTTCCAATACCAATTATAATGCATTTTGCTTTGTCACCAAGTGTGATTGTTCCTCCAGAATGCTCTTTAAGATCAGTGAATAAAGATTTCTTTTCAATCATATGTCGGGAACATCCACTGTCCAAAAACCATTTCTAATCCTTCAAAGCTTTGGTGACATCCTGCAAAATTCAATCAATGCCTTAACAACATATTAGACCAAGTGTAATTTGGATTCATACTCAGAATCAACCATGTTAGGGTGCATGACTCCTTTTGAAACCCAAATATGTCTAACTTGTCACTTAAGTTGATAAAGATAAGTATTCCTCATTATGTGAGGTTCTTTCCTTCTAAATTGGCAATTCAACTTAATAAATCCATTTTTTTCACAATAATGACACTTTGTAGAATGTATGCTTCCTGATTTTACAAATGTGGTTTGGTTCTTTTTTTTAAATTTGGATTATAACAAATTCCACTGTTGTAGACAGAATGCATACTTCCTCCATGCATGAGTTTAAGCTTGTGTTCTGAGCCAGCAAAGGTTGATAAAATCTTTTTAGATTCTTGAAGATTCTCAATCAATAAATTTTTATGTTGCTCTAAATCATCTGAATGATTTTTTAGATCAACATACTTATCAGTTAAAAGTAGGGGTGCAACTTGGGCGGGTTGAACCCGACCAACCCGAGCCCAGCCCGAACTTAAATAGGGCCCTGACACATAGTTTTGGTAATTTGGACGGGCTTGGACATGAATTCTCAGCCCGAATTGAAATTAGGGTCGGGCTTGGGCACACATATCGAACGACGGGCTAACCCGAATTGCCCGATTTGCATGACCAACACGTATAACTATTATATTTTGAAAGAATTATGTAGCATATTTAACACGAATATGCTACTTTTATTTCAAGTATTAGCAATGTTTTTAGTCATTGTTTTGTTCTTCAACTAGTTTATTTGTTTTTTCGCCAACAATTAATTATTCTCTTGTGTTTTAAGAAGATATTAAGTCTATTGTACTAGCCCGAATTCAACCCGAACCCGAATTGATTTATACGAATTTGGGCTCGGACGGGTTGACAATGCTCTTAACTCGGGTCGGGTTGGGCTTGGGCAGCCATGACCAAACTCGGGCTCGGGCTTGGACAGGGGTGCCGACCCGTCCAACCCGCCCGAGTTGCAGTCCTAGTTAAAAGAGAGTTTTGATCAACAAATTCCTTGACTTGTGCCTTCAAAGCTTTGAACCTGCTATCCAAGGCTTTGAAGTCACTTTCAATTTTCAACTTAGTAGCTTCAATACAATTTTTTTTAAAAATCAAGTCTAAGTTCTCCTTGGCTTGCTCATGAACCTTCAATTTCAAAGAATCAATCTCATTTCTATAACTTTCCTCATTCAAAAGCATACTTTTGAGAACTTCAGGCAAAACAGTAGAAGGACTATCAGAAGATTCTTTACCATATCTTCAATGGGTTCGTCTGAGCTCTTTCCATCATCATGCTCAGCCATAAGACAAAGATTCGTATGCTCTTCATCAGAATCTGAGTCTGTTGAAGTTTCTGACTCACTCCAAGAAGCAACCATTGCTTTCTTTCTTCTGTTGTCATTTTCCTTTTTAGGAAATTGCATGCTCTTCTTCTTTTGTGGACAATCTCATACCAAATGATCTCTTTGATCCTTGCTACTCGAGGATCTGGATTTGTCCTTGTTGTAGTCCTTGTTTCCAAAGTTCTTTTTCTTCTTCAAGATTCTGGCTAAAGCTTTGGAGATCAAGGTTAAAGCCTCTTCATCATCATGTTCAAAGCTTTGGAATTTTTAACTGTCTTTTTCCTTGAGTGCCAGGTTCTTGATGTTGTCACTCATGTCACCATCTACTTCCTTCATTGCAATTTCATGAGTGAGTTGTTTGTCTTGCAGATCATCCAGCTCTAAGATGCTTAAGTCATGTGCTTCCTCAATAGCAGTTATCTTAGGTTCCACTTGGCTTTAGGCAAACTCCTTAGGATCTTTTTGACTTTTTCTTCATTTGAGAAAGCTTTTCCTAAGGATTCCAAGTTGTTCACAATGTCAGTAAACCTATTGAACATGTCTTTGATGGATTCATCAGAATTCATCTTGAACAGTTCATACTGCCTCAGAAGGATATTTATTTTAGTCTGCTTGACTTGGCTTGTTCCTTCATAGGTCACAGTCATTTTATCCCAGATCTCCTTTGCATTCTTGTGGTTTAATAGTCTGTTGAACTCATCTGCACTAAGTTCAAAGCTTTGTAATTATTTGATACCTTTTCCAGTTCAGTAACTGAGAGATCATTTTATGGTTTGACAGTCCTGAATCCATCAGAGGTAGTATAGAAAGTATTGTGACCATTAACAACTATTGACCACAGCTCCATGTCCTGATCTATGAGGAAAATCTTCATCAATGCCTTCTAATGCACAAAATTATCACCACAGAACAGTGGAGGTATGTTGGCTGCTCTACCCTGTGAGAATCCTCCATCACCTATATTACTCATAGTCACAAGATTATTAGATCCTTAAACAGTGACTGAAGCTCTGAAACCAATTGAAAGTTTGTTATGTGAGTAAATAAACATGATCAAATACTCTAGAAGGGGGGTTGAATAGAGTATGGGAACTTTTGCTCAAAATAGTCTTTTGAAACTTTGAGTTGATGTGCAGTTGATATCTCAAAGCTTTGGAAAATATTTGAGATTGTAGAGATATAATTGCAACTCACAGAAGCTTTAGATCTTTTAGATTGGAAATCCTCCAAAGCTTTGGAGCTGCATGTTCTTAACTGTAATGAAAAGAAATCAAAATCAATAACAATGACACATGGATTTTTACATAGTTCAGTCATAATTGTACCTAGTCTCTGCTTGAGGGATCTAATCCCTCCAGGATTGCAACACCACTTCTTATTAATCACCCAGATCTAGCCCTAGATTTCAAGCCTAAGTGAGCTACCTTACACTTATACAGCTTGTGTTTCCCAACCTATCTAGTTACTAGCTACAATATGTTGAAACAATAAGAACCTCTCGTTGTTCACTTGAACAACCAAAATTCTAAGGTCAGTGAGGTTTAGGAAGATAGAATGAATAATACATTTTAGTACAAGTAGAAGAACTCAGAAAGAATAAGCTAAATAAGCCTGGAAGAGTTCTTCAGATTTGATGAATGATCTTCAATCTCTGCAATGTTGATTGGCCTGATTGTTTGAAGAGTTGTGTAACTTGATTTCTCCTGTTTGTAATTCTCTTCAAAACCAACGTTGATCAGCCTCTCTCTATGTGTGTGTGTCTGAATTTTAAATTAAAACTCATCTTATGTATCGACAACCTGCAACAATTCTGAGAGATTTTAGGAACTAACTTCCTACAAATCCTCTCCCCTGAGATGCTTCTTTCAACATCTGTGTTTAAGTAGCTTTTGAATTTGATTTATGGACGCTTGAACGACCAACCGTCCTGCACAATCTCAGCAAAAAAGATTAATCATAATCTAGGCACAATAGTTACAAAAGATCTGATTAGTTAGACAGTCAGTTCCTGCAAAAAAAAACCTAACAGATTTTGCCTTAGATAAGTTCTAATATAACAAGTCACATGTGAATATAATTGAAAGACAAGACAAATATCATAATGAGAAGTTAAACTAACTCCCAATCCAATCTTGAATCCATCATATCCATCCTGCACACAGAAAACAGCTGAGCAGTTCTGATCATAAAATCAATCTCAAAGCTTTGGAGCTTTGACTGTATCTCAAAGCTTTGGAGCTTTGATCATCAATTCATACAATGAAACCTGCAATCTGCAAAACTAATTTAATCCTTAGCATTAACTTAAAGATACTTGTTAAAGACAATAATAAATGATTGAATCACCATTCAATCAAATCTTCAAGCCTGCAAACACAGCAACTGCTAAGAAATTCAGACAGTTAATACAAGCAAACAGTATCTCAAAGCTTTGAATCTTTGAGATTTATAAAAATTCTAATCTTTTTGGCTTTCATCATCAAAGATCAAACTCCCCCTGAGTTTGTAAACACATTGAAGTTCAATAGCTTGAAATATCAAAGATATTATAGATAGGGGAGATGTGAAGATATGCAAGATTCCTACAGATGAGAATCTGTCAGATCCACTTACAAAGCCGCATGTTCAGCGCAAGCATAAAGGGAACACTAGGAGCAATGGCATACGAGATGCACCAGATTGGCTCTAGTGCAATTGGGAGACTGTTGGAATATATGCCCAAGAGGCAATCTTATTTAGTATGAACATTAATTTTGGCTAGAATATTCATTGTATTATTCATGGGGATATTTAATATAATGAAGTCCTTAGATTGCAAATGTGTCGTTTATTTTAAATATGTTGGAATAGATGCCCTAGAGGCATTCTGATATTTAGTATGAACATTGTTATTGGCTAGAATATTCATTTATTATATATTGTGATATTTAATATAATGAAGTCCTTAGATACAATGTGTTGTTTATCTTGAATATCCCTAGTCCACTATATTGATTAATAGGACGATCAAATATAGACTAGTATGTGTGTAGATTGATATGGAGATATCAAGTCTAACACATGGGTGTGCATTAGGAGTAATGGGATACTCGATTGACCCACAACGAGAAAGATACATTAGATTATGTTAAGTCACAATCGCTTTTCCTAGTGCTAATATAATTGTAATCCTTAGACTTGAAGTCACTAGATACTCAAGTTGTGAAATATCGTGCTTTGATGTTATCAAACGTTACACCGTAACTGGGTGACTATAAAGGTAGTTATCGGGCATGGTAGGAAACAAGCTTAGAGATCGTAGTGATGTAGAGAGGATTTGTCCCTCCCACATAATGGGATTAAATATCCACGGTCACTCGAGGGATGAGGCTTATTGAATATCTGGCCAGACTCAGATAAATCAATATGGAGATAATGATGTTATCTGCTTGCATAAGCATATTCCCAGGATCGAGAAACTATGGATTGGATATACGAGTGTGACTATTTATGTCTCGTGTCGAATCCGGATATGGAGACAAAATGATAGTGCAATATGACATATTGGGCACGAGAGGTTTGTCGGGATCACTGACTATTTCTATTAGTTGGGTGGCATGGATGTGTTGCTAGCACCGCTCCATGTTAGTAATAAGTTACTCCCAACTAAGTAGAAACCTATGGGGTCACACGTCAAATAGAGTAGAACTATATTTGGTATTAATTAGTATGATTAATTAATAAGAATGATCATTGTGCAACACCTTGCAAACTTAGTAGGACTAATATACAAGAATGGACTAACCCAAGTTCATATGGAACTAGGAGGGACCTTTATGTAGTTAACAAGGAGTTGTTGGACTATACAAATATGGATGTAGCTTCCTTCCCACTTAATATTATTAAACATAACACAAAAGAGTGGGAGAGAAGAAAATAAAGAGAAAGACAAAGCTTAGAGGCCGCCACCCCTAAGCCCGTCTGCCCCCTTTCCCGTCGGCAAAGAGAGAGGCCCGAACCCTCTCTTGTTCCCTTTGGTTGCTTGATTCGTTCTTCCCTCTTCCTCCGGTCAAAGCTAGCACTTGAGAAGGAGGAATCTATATCTCACCTCTAGACGTGGATCAACCGTAGAGACGAGGACATCATTCTTCGTGTGATCTCTCAAACCAAAAGATACACAATTACTATGTCCCTTATCATGTTATGATATCTCTTCATGTGATCCTTGGTGGGCTTTGAGTAGGATTAAAATTTTGTTATTCCGCTGCGTTACCAACGTCAAAACAAAACAGTTGTATCATAGACATAGGTCGTAGTGCATAACATGATTTTATGTGTTACGATTTCAGTTTATACACCATATTGTTATTATTACGCGAAAAATGAAATTAATTGGCACAGTAGATGCAAATTGAATTTGATTCAATATAAACAAGATCTAATTTAACATTGAATGTTATAATTAGTGAGTTTAGTCACATAGGATGTGAATTATTGGGTTCTTGAAAAATTAGGGTTCATGGGCACATAGTTGAAAAGGAGTTTTCAATTATGGAAACAATTTTATGGAAACATCCATAAAGGAAACAACCATGCTTGGGCAACAAGGAAGAAGGGAAGGAGGCTAGGGCCGAAACCCTAGCCGTCCGCCCCCCTTCCTTGCGCGCCAAGAAAAGGCCGCGGGTCACATAGGGCGGCCGACCTTGGGCCGGGCCCAAGTGGCGGGCGGCAGTCCTTGGGGTTCGGACTAGGCTTAGGTTGTACCCCTTGGACCGTTGTAACTCTAATTACCCAATTCAATTAAAATTGAACAAGCGCGTTAAAAATTGGTTTTAACTGTATTATGTGCTTTGTTACATGGTGGATGGATATGGCCTAGGTTGGGGATGTTTATTGCTTTGTGGTTTGGTTTACGGCCTGCGAGCTGATCAAACTAATGTAATAATTAATTAGGTTTTACGGCCTGCGAGTCGTCTTTTCTCCTCGACATGTGAGGCTTTTATTATTTATTTATTCTAGATGTTAGGCTAGAATTAGAAATGTTTAGATGATAGCTAAGCGCATGGAGAAGAAGACCGGAGAACCAAAGAAGCCAAAAGACAAAGAAGACACCCCCTAGGCGCGCGGCTATGGTGGAGCACGTGGAGATGAGCTTGTCACTTTAGAACAAATGGATATTATCATTGGCTTGATAATATCTTAGTCTAGGAGCCATATCCATGCCACGTTTTTTTTTTTATTTTGTGGATGTTAATTATTTATGTCTTGTTATTTATTTTTGTGTGTATGGCGATACTAGCAAAACGTTAACAAGATAATAATAAACAAGGATGGTCTTTTATTGTGGATTTCCCATTCCAAATAAGTAGATCATGTTGATTAGATCAACCAAACAAATTAAGAAAATTAAATCACCCAATTAAATATTGCGTTTTGCCTTCTCTTGCCAAAACACCCTTCATGATCAAGGTTTATTAAAATTCGGGCTTGCCAAAGCAAGGCGATTTGAATCTACCATGATGTGTTGAGGACGACACAAGCTAGTAATGTGTGTATGTTGAAGCAAGAGGTTTGACGCAACTTGGTAAGACTCAATAGGATTGATGAACCTAGAGGCATGACAATTAGGCGTTATCCATGGGATAAAGAACAAAAAGTTATTCACCTAATTGGACCAAGAGTTGCCTTAGGATGAAATTGGAATGATTCTTACCTATATAACCTATTCTTGGGTGACTTGCCAAAGCAAGCTCAAGAAGAAGTGAAAAAGGGATCTTGGAACTACTAGAAAATATTATGATATTTTTCGCATTAATGGTGAAGGCTATTATACAGAGAAAAATAGTGGGAGATATATTTGATGATCTAGCCATTGTTGAATATAGCTAAATTTTTTAAAATACTAAAAATTTCACATTTCTCGTTTTATAGAATTCCAAATGGCAAACAACAACGCATCGACTTCATCCCTACGATCTGTCCTTGAGAAGGATAAACTGTCTGGAACGAATTTCCTTGACTGGTACAGAAACTTAAGGATTATCCTTAAGCAAGAAAAGAAGTTGTACGTCTTGGACACTCCAATTCCAGCCCCACCACAAGATGAGTCTGTTCTACCGGATGTGAGGGCACGTCAGAAACATATTGATGATTCTAATGACGTGACTTGCCTCATGCTTTGCACCATGACTCATGAGCTTCAGAAGCAGCACGAGAATATGGAAGCCTATGATATGATCATACACTTGAAACAATTGTTTCAGGAACAGGCAAGGCATGAGCGCTATGAGGTGTCTAAAGCATTATTCAAGAGTAGTCTCGCAGAGCGGAATCCAGTAGGGCCTCACATGATCCGAATGATCGGGTACATTGAGAATCTTGGGAGACTGGGATTCCCACTTGGCCAAGATTTGGCAACTGATCCTGTCTTGCAATCATTGTCTGACAGTTATAATCAATTCATCGTGAACTATAATATGAACGAGATCAGTAAGACTCTGCCAGACTTGTTGAACATGCTAAAGACAGCGGAACAGATCGTCAACAAAGGCAAGGGCAAGGCCATAATGATGGTGCATAGGAAGAAGGGCAAAGGAGTTGCCTCTACTTCCAAAGGAAAGCGCAAGAAATTTGCGAAATCCAAAGAAGCCCTAAATCCTAGTGGAGGCGTGGCTAAGGGTGAATGTCACTACGACAGCCAGTCGGGTCACTGGAGGAGAAATTTCCCTAAATATCTGGAGGATAAGAAGCATGGAATAGTTATTCCACCACCACCAGGTATTTAAGTTATAGATGTCAATCATTCTATTTCATCATCCTGGGTATTGGATACTGGATGTGGTTCTCACATTTGTCGAAATGTGCAGGATTTGAAAAGAAGTAGAAGAGTGACTAAAGGAGAGATAGATCTACGCGTCGGGAATGGAGCAAAAGTTGCTGCATTAGCTGTAGGCGATTATGAGATATCTTTTTCTTCTTGACTTATTTTAGAATTAGACAATTGCTTTTAGGTGCCTGCTATGAGCAGAAACATTATTTCCGTTTCTTGTTTAGACGAGAAGGGTTTTTCTATTTCAATAAAGGACAAGTGTTGCTCCATTTATTTTGATAGTATGCACTATTGTAGTGCGCATTTGTCTAATGGATTGTATATCATTGATCTAAATAGTCCAATCTATAACATAAATACTAAAAGGATTAAAACTAATGATTTAAATCCTACATATCTATGGCATAGTCATTTAGGCCATATAAATGAGAAACGCATATCAAGACTCCATAAGGATGGACTTCTAGACTCATTCGATTTGGAATCATATGAGACATGTGAATCTTGTTTATTAGGAAAAATGACAAAGTCCCCTTTCAATAAGAAAGGTGAGAGGACTAGTGAGTTATTGGCACTCATACATACCGATGTATGCGGGCCGTTCCCCACGCCTGCCAGAGGTGCTTACACCTACTTCATTACTTTTACTGATGATTTCAGTAGATATGGATTTGTATACCTTATGAAGGCCAAATTCGAGTCCTTTGAATTGTTCAAGGAATTCAAGAATGAAGTAGAGAAGTAACTTGGTAAAAGTATTAAGGCTCTACGATCGGATCGTGGACGAGAATACTTGAGCCAAGAGTTTGATGAGTATCTTAGAGAGTATGGGATAGTATCCCATCTCACTCCACCCGGAACGCCACAATGGAATGGAGTTTCTGAGAGGACGAATCGCACACTATTAGATATGGTGCGATCTATGATGTCTCAAACAGATATTCCGAAATCATTTTGGGGACATGCTCTAATGACGGCAGCTTTTACCATTAACCGTGTTCCATCCAAATCAGTCGTGAAGACACCATATGAGATATGGACTGGGAAGCGTCCCAAAGTTTCATTTATGAAGATTTGGGGCTGCGATGTCTATGTAAAACATTTACAAACAGACAAGCTCGGGCCAAAAGCGGATAAGTGTATATTTGTGGGATACCCTAATGAAACTAAAGGATATTACTTCTACAATCCCACCGGGAACAAAGTATTTGTTGCTCGGACCGGCGTATTTCTAGAAAGAGAGTTTGTCTCTAAAGAAGCAAGTGGGAGGGTTGTAGAACTTGAAGAGATTCAAGAACCACAAATCAGTGAACCGATGATGGAACATGAACAGGAACCGCAAGCTATTGTGGAAGAACCTGTTCAGGTAACACAGGAACTCCGTAGATCAGGAAGAGTGCGTCATGAGCTAGAGAGGTATGGACTTCTCGTGACTGAGCCCGATGACGTACCACTCATGGATGATGAGCCTGCAACCTACGGAGAGGCCATGAAAGGCCCAGACTCTCAGAAGTGGCTAGAAGCCATGAGATCCGAAATGGATTCCATGTACACCAAAAAAGTATGGACTTTGGTGGAACCTGTTGGAATAGATGCCCTAGAGGCAATCTAGTTTAGTATGAATTTGTATATGGCTAGAAAATTCATTTATTATTTATTGGATATTTAATATAATGAAGTCCTTAGATTTACAATTGTGTTGTTTATCTTAAATATCCCTAGTCAAGTATAATGATTAAATGGGACAATCATCTATAGACTAGTATGGGTTGGATTGATATGGAGATATCACGATCCAACACATAGGTGTGCATTAGGGAATGTTGCACTGGATTGACCCATCTCCGAGAAGGCTACATACACGTTATGTTGAGTCACAAGCGCTTCTCGCGGTGCAATGGTATTGTCATCCTTAGACTTGAAGTCACTAGATATTCTAGTTGTGGATCATTGTGATCTTGGTAGCGTTAAACGCTACACCGTAACTGGGTAGTTATAAAGGCGTGTACTGGATACAATGAGAAGCAAGCTTAGAGATCGTAGTGAACGTAGAGAGGATTTGTCCCTCCCACATAACGGGAGCAAATATCCTAGGCCACTCGAGGGATAGTGCTTATAGAATGTCTGGCCAGACTCAAATAAATCAATATGGGATATTGATGTTATTTGCACGAATAAGGCTATTCCCATGGATCGAGAAACTATGGATTGGATATATGAGTGTGACTTGTATGTCTCGTGTCCAATCCGGATATGGAGACAAATGGATGAGACAATTACTTGTACAAAGGTTGTCAAGATGACTATTCTATTAGTTGGCTAGAATGGATGTTTTGCTAGAGACCGCTCCATATTAGCAAATAGTTGCTACCAACTAGATAGAACCTATGGGGTCACACGCTATATAGAGTTGAACTAGATTTGGGAATTAATTAATTGGATTAATTAATTAGATGGATCACTTTGCAAACCCTTGCAAACTTAGTAGGGACTAATTTGCAAGGAAGGGACTAAATTGAATTCTAGTAGGACTAGAATAAGCCCTTTAGGTAGTTGACAAGGAGTTGTTGGACTATATAAAGGACCCTCCTTCCTTCCTTCCCACAACTTATTCTCATTAAGTGAACATAACAAGAGTGGGAGAGAACAAAGGAGAGAGAGCAAGCAACAAAGGAGGCCCGACGCCACCCTTGCCGCCGCCCTCGTCCCCGTCAGCCAAAAGAGGCCGAGACCCTCTTTTGGGTCTCGTTTTGCGTGATTTCTTCTTCCTCTTCCTATTCCGGGCTAGCACCAAGGAGTTTGGGAGATCTAGGATCAACTCTAGGCGTGGATCAACTATAGAGAACGTGACATTATTCGCGTTTGAAGTCATCAAGGAGAACCCAAAGGTGTGTTTATGATTTCTAACCTTTACTATCGTTATGTCTCTAGACTTGTGATCCTTGGAGGGTTTTGCATGTTTTTTTGTTTGATTATGCTTCCGTTGTGTGATCCATGAATCAAAACCCTACAGTGGTATCAGAGCCACAGGTCGTAGAGCATAAACGTAGTTTATGTGTTACGTTTTTGTTGTTTTACACCTTAATTTGATTGTTTATCGCGTAAAACAAGACAAATCAAGCATGGGATACAATTTGTCAATAATTAATCATAACAAGATCCAATTTTTGCATTGGATGCATGAGTTGGTGAGTTTGAGAAATTTTAAGATCTTAGATCTAGGGTTTGGGCATCCTTTGGGAAGAAGGAGTTCTCCCAAAACAAGGAAACCACCAAACTTGGGCACCAAGAAAGGGATTTGTTTTGGAAACAACTCCCATAAGGAGGTTCGCCCCCCCTAGGGACCGCCCCCCCTTGCTTGCCGCCCAAGCTTGGCCGCCCTAGGGGCCGGGCGGCCCTAACCCGCGGGCCTAGCCTTGTGGGTTTTGGGCCGGGCCGGCCCTAGGGCCTTGTGGTTCACTTTGTTGGGCCCGGGCAATTTGATTGTTGGGCCCATGGACCGTTTTAACCCTAGAAATCCTAAAATCAATTAAAATTGACCAAGCGCGTTAAAATTGGATTTTAACTGTTTATGTGCAAATCGCATGGTGATTGGATATGGCCTTAGGATGTGGTTTGATGTGGATGTTTAATTTTGTGGTTTGGTTTTACGGCCTGCGAG
Source organism: Linanthus parryae (assembly GCA_023055425.1). NCBI lineage: Eukaryota > Viridiplantae > Streptophyta > Magnoliopsida > Ericales > Polemoniaceae > Linanthus > Linanthus parryae. The sequence continues at coordinate 71,271,141 of JALGPY010000001.1, read as the reverse complement.
CTGATCAATTAATTGTAATAATTAATTAGGGTTTTATGGCCTGCGTGCCATTTTTTTTCTCAACTTGTGAAATTTATTTTATTTAGTATAGATATTAGCTAGTGCTGGATAAAGTAGATTGTTAGCCAAGATTGGAGAAAAGAAGCCCAAAGCCAAAGAAGCCACAAAAGATGGAGCATGGAGCATGGAGCATTCCACAAGACTATGGAGGATGGACCAAAAGATCAAGACGCATGGAGATGTGTTTGCTTTAGGGTTCATAGATAATTCCATTGGCTTGGAATTATCTTAGCCTAGAAAAGGCCATATCCACATCACGTTTAATTTCTGCTTTGTGGTTGTTTATTTTATTGTCTTATATTTGTGTGGTTGGTGTATGGATGATGCATGCAATTAGGATAATAAGATAATTAGACAACCCGGATCTATTATTTGGAGTTGTGCTCAAACTCAAAAAGATAGATTAGTTGATATTGATCAACAAAACAATTAAAGAATTGAATTTAAAATCCCTCAAAATTCAAATATTGTGTTTTTGCCTTCTCGTTATTTAAACACTCATTATCATCATTATTTATCAAGCTCGTGCGTGCCAAAGCATGGCGACTTGGTTCATAATGATGGAATGCGATGGCACGTAACAATGTGCAATTGTTTAGATAAGAGGTTGAACACAACTAGGCTATTAATTTGATTAAGAAACCTAGAGGCAATCAATTGGGATTATCCATAAGGATGGATAAATAAGGAGTTATTTTCCCAATTGAACCAAGAGTTGCATATGGGATGCAATTGGAATTGTTCCTACCTAAAGTAGTCAAATTATGGGTGACTTGCCAAAGCAAGCTCATAAAGAGATGAAAGATGGATCTTGGCCCACTAGAAAATATAAGGATATTTTCCGCATTAATATCTTGAGGGTTATTAATCCGTAGAAAAATAGTGGGAGCTATATTTAATAAACTAGCCATTATTAAATATAGTCAAAAATTCACAAATACTAAAACTTGCGTATTTTCCTTTTTGTAGAATTCCACATGGCAAACAACTCATCGAGTTCACAACATTCCCTACGATCTGTCCTTGAGAAGGACAAGCTCTCTGGAACCAACTTTCTTGATTGGTACAGAAACTTGAGAATTGTTCTCAAGCAAGAGAAGAAACTGTACGCAATAGAGGAGCATGTTCCAGAAGGTCTAGAGAACCAAACACCTGCTGCCTTAAAGGCGTATCAAAAGCGTATTGATGACGCTAATGATGCGGCCTGCCTAATGCTTTGCACCATGACTTCTGAGCTTCAGAAGCAACACGAAAACATGAATGCTGTCGATATGATCGAACATCTAAAGCAGCTCTTCCAAGAGCAGGCGAGGGTAGAGAGGTATGAGGTCTCAAAGGCACTGTTCAAATGTCATCTGGAAGAAGGGAACCCGGTGGGACCCCATGTACTCCGAATGATCGGGTACTTGGAGAATCTCGCCCGACTAGGGTTCCCGGTCGGCCAAGAGTTGGCAACCGATCTCGTGTTGCAATCGTTGCCCGAGCGTTATGGACAGTTCATTATGAACTATAACATGAACGAGATCGTTAAACCACTGCCAGATTTGCTCAACATGTTGAGGACGGATGAACAGAGCATCACAAGGGTAAGGGCAAGGCCATAATGATGGTGCATAAAGGAAAGGGCAAAAGGTTTGCCTCTTCCTCCAAGGGCAAAAGCAAGTCAGTTGCCAAGTCCAAGGAACCTGCCCTTAAGCCTGTTGGTGGAATTTCCAAGGCCGTGACTAAAGGTGAGTGTCACTACTGCAGTCAGCATGGACACTGGAGGAGGAACTGCCCAAAATATCTGGAGGAAAAGAGGCTTGGAATAGTGATTCCACCACCACCAGGTATTTTTGTTTTAGATGTCAATTTAACTGTCTCTACATCATGGGTATTAGATACTGGATGTGGATCTCATATTTGTCGAAATATGCAGGATCTAAAGAGAAGTAAAAGATTGGCTAAAGGAGAGGTAGATCTACGCGTTAGGAATGGAGCAAAGGTTGCTGCGTTGGCCATAGGCGTGTGCGAGCTATCTCTGCCTTCAGGATTAGTTTTAGAATTAAATAATTGCTATTTTGTGCCTGCTATGAGCAGAAACATTATTTCTATTTCTTGTTTGGACAACGATGGTTTTATTATTTCAATAAAGAACAATTGTTGTTCCTTTTATTTGAATAATATTCACTATTTTAGTGCGCAATAATTTAATGGACTTTATGTCCTTAATCTAAGCAATCCTCTCTACAACATTAATACCAAGCGGATTAAAATAAATGATTTAAATCCCGCTTATTTATGGCATTGTCGTTTAGGCCATATAAATGAGAAACGTGTATCTAGACTCCATAAAGATGGATTACTAGACTCATTTGATTTTGAATCATATGAGACATGTGAGGCTTGTTTATTGGGAAAAATGACAAAGTCCCCTTTCAATAAGAAAGGCGAGAGGACTAGTGAGCAATTGGCGCTCATACATACCGATGTGTGTGGGCCATTTGCCACGCCTGCCAGGGGTGGTTACGTCTACTTCATTACATTTACTGATGATTACAGTAGATATGGATTTGTGTACCTTATGAGGGCAAAATCTGAATCCTTTGAAGTGTTCAAAGAATTCAAGAATGAAGTAGAAAAGCAACTTGGTAAAAGTATAAAGGCTCTACGATCGGATCGTGTAGGAGAATACTTGAGCCAAGAGTTTGACGACTATCTTAGAGAGTGTGGGATCGTGTCCCAACTCACTCCACCCGGAACGCCACAATGGAATGGCGTGTCCGAGAGGAGGAATCGAACCCTATTGGATATGGTTCGATCTATGATGTGTCAAACCAATCTTCCATTATCATTTTGGGGCTACGCTCTATTAAGTGCAGCTTTCACCATTAACCGTGTTCCATCCAAATCAGTCATGAAAACACCATATGAGATGTGGAGTGGGAGGCGTCCCAAGGTGTCGTTCATGAGGATTTGGGGCTGCGATGTGTATGTAAAACGTTTACAATCAGACAAGCTGGGGCCTAAATCGGATAAGTGTAAGTTTGTGGGGTACCCTAAGGAAACTAAGGGATACTACTTCTACAATCCAACCGAGAACAAAGTGTTTGTTGCTCGGACCGGCGTGTTTCTAGAAAGAGAGTTTGTCTCTAAAGAAGCAAGTGGGAGGAATGTAGAACTTGAAGAAGTTCAAGAACCACAAATCACTGAACCGATTATGGAACATGAACAGGAACCACAAGCAGTTGTGGAGCCACCTGTTCAGGTAACACAAGAGCTTCGTAGATCTAGTAGAGTGCGCCAGGAACCCGAGAAGTATGGACTTCTCGTAACTGATTCCGGTGACACGATGCTCATAGATGATGAGCCTACTACCTATGAGGAGGCCATGAGTGGCCCAGACTCTCAGAAGTGGCTGGAAGCCATGAGATCCGAGATGGAATCCATGTATACCAACAAAGTATGGACTTTGGTGGAACCACCCAATGGGGCGCGGCCCATAGGGTGAAAGTGGGTCTTCAAGAAGAAGATCGACATGGATGGTAATGTGATTACCTATAAGGGCCGATTGGTGGCTAAAGGATTCCGGCAGATTCATGTTATTGACTATGATGAAACCTTTTCACCAGTCGCTATGACCAAATCCATCCGAATCCTACTTGCGATTGCAGCATACCACGACTATGAGATTTGGCAGATGGATGTCAAAACAGCATTCCTTTATGGGAATCTCCTCGAGGACGTGTATATGATACAGCCGGAGGGTTTTGAGGATCCAAAGCAAGCCAACAAAGTCTGTAAGCTGCAACGGTCCATTTATGGATTGAAGCAAGCTTCTAGGAGTTGGAATCGACGTTTTGATGAAGTGGTCAAAGAGTTTGGCTTCATCAGAAACGAAGATGAGTCTTGTGTCTACAAGAAGGTTAGTGGGAGCTCTGTAGCTTTTCTGGTCTTGTATGTGGATGACATACTACTCATTGGAAACGACATTCCCATGCTGCAATCTGTGAAAGATTGGCTAGGAAAGTGTTTCTCACTGAAGGACTTAGGGGAAGCAGCCTATATACTCGGTATAAAGATCTATAGAGATAGATCTAAGAGGTTGCTAGGCCTAAGTCAAAGTACATATATTGACAAGGTGTTGAAGCGGTTCAACATGCAAGATTTTAAGAAGGGATTCTTGCCCATGTCACATGGAATCACTCTTTCGAAGAGTGGTTGTCCTTCCAATGAGATTGAGAAGGAACGCATGAGTAGGATTCCCTATGCCTCGGCCATAGGATCTATCATGTACGCCATGTTATGTACTAGACCAGATGTGTCATATGCCTTGAGTATGACAAGCAGATACCAATCCAATCCGGGTGAGAGTCACTGGATTGCTGTCAAGAACATCCTAAAGTACTTGAGAAGAACTAAGGATGCTTTCTTGATATTTGGCGGTGAGGAAGAGTTGCGTGTAAGGGGTTACACTGATGCAAGCTTCCAAACCGACAGAGATGACTTTAGATCACAATCGGGATATGTGTTTTGCCTGAATGGAGCAGCGGTGAGCTGGAAGAGTTCCAAGCAAGAGACGGTAGCTGATTCTACAACAGAGGCTGAGTACATTGCTGCAAATGGCGCAGCAAAGGAGGCTGTTTGGATCAGAAAGTTTGTTTCTGAACTTGGTGTGGTCCCTAGCATTGCGGATCCAGTGCAGTTGTTCTGTGACAACACTGGGGAGATCGCGCAATCAAAGGAACCCAGATCGCACCAGAAGTCCAAGCACGTGCTCAGGAAGTTTCATCAGATTCGAGATATTATCGATAGAGGAAACGTTCGGATATGCAAGATTCCTAAAGATGATAATCTTTCAGACCCGCTTACGAAGCCTCTCACGCAGTGGAAGCTGAAGGACACACTAGGAGTATGGGCATACGAGATGCGTCAGATTGGCTCTAGTGCAAGTGGTAGACTGTTGGAATAGATGCCCTAGAGGCAATCTAGTTTAGTATGAATTTGTATATGGCTAGAAAATTCATTTATTATTTATTGGATATTTAATATAATGAAGTCCTTAGATTTACAATTGTGTTGTTTATCTTAAATATCCCTAGTCAAGTATAATGATTAAATGGGACAATCATCTATAGACTAGTATGGGGTTGGATTGATATAGAGATACAATAAGAAGCAAGCTTAGAGATCGTAGTGGACGTAGAGAGGATTTTTCCCTCCCACATAACGGGAGCAAATATCCTAGGCCACTCGAGGGATAGTGCTTATAGAATGTCTGGCCAGACTCAAATAAATCAATATGGGATATTGATGTTATTTGCACGAATAAGGCTATTCCCATGGATCGAGAAACTATGGATTGGATATACGAGTGTGACTTGTATGTCTCGTGTCCAATCCGGATATGGAGACAAAGGGATGAGACAATTACTTGTACAAAGGTTGTCAAGATGACTATTCTATTAGTTGGCTAGAATGGATGTTTTGCTAGAGACCGCTCCATATTAGCAAATAGTTGCTACCAACTAGATAGAACCTATGGGGTCACACGCTATATCGAGTTGAACTAGATTTGGGAATTAATTAATTGGATTAATTAATTAGAAGTATCACTTTGCAAACCCTTGCAAACTTAGTAGGGACTAATTTGCAAGGAAGGGACTAAATTGAATTCTAGTAGGACTAGAATAAGCCCTTTAGGTAGTTGACAAGGAGTTGTTGGATTATATAAAGGACCCTCCTTCCTTCCTTCCCACAACTTATGCTCATTAAGTGAACATAACAAGAGTGGGAGAGAACAAAGGAGAGAGAGCAAGCAACAAAGGAGGCCCGACGCCACCCTTGCCGCCGCCCTCGTCCCCGTCGGCCAAAAGAGGCCGAGACCCTCTTTTGGGTCTCGTTTTGCGTGATTTCTTCTTCCTCTTCCTATTCCGGACTAGCACCAAGGAGTTTGGGAGATCTAGGATCAACTCTAGGCGTGGATCAACTATAGAGAACGTGACATTATTCGCGTTTGAAGTCATCAAGGAGAACCCAAAGGTGTGTTTATGATTTCTAACCTTTACTATCGTTATGTCTCTAGACTTGTGATCCTTGGAGGGTTTTGCATAGTTTTATGTTTGATTATGCTTCCGTTGTGCGATCCATGAATCAAAACCCTACAGAACCACCCGAAGGGACGCGACTCATAGGGTGAAAGTGGGTCTTCAAGAAGAAGACCGACATGGATGGCAAGGTAGTCGCCTATAAGGGGCGATTGGTAGCCAAAGGATATAGACAGATTCATGGTATTGACTATGATGAGAACTTTTCACCAGTCGCCATGACTAAATCCATTCGAATCCTACTTGCTATTGCAGCATACTAAGACTATGAGATTTGGCAGATGGATGTCAAAACAGCGTTCCTTTATGGGAACCTCCTCGAGGATGTGTACATGACACAACCGGAGGGTTTTGAGGATCCATAGAATGCTAACAAATTCTGTAAGCTGCAAAGATCCATTTATGGATTAAAGCAAGCTTCTAAGAGTTGGAATCGACGTTTTGATGACGTAGTCAAAGAGTTTGGCTTCATCAAGAACGAAGATGATCCTTGTGTTTACAAGAAGGTTAGTGGGAGCTCTGTAGTATTTCTGGTCTTGTATGTGGATGACATACTAATCATTGGCAACGACATTCCTACTCTGCAATCTGTTAAAGATTAGCTAGGAAAGTGTTTGCAATGAAGGACTTAGGAGACGCAGCATATATACTTAGTATAAAGATCTATAGAGATAGATCTAGAAGGCTGCTCGGCCTAAGTCAAAGTACATATATAGACAAGGTGTTGAAGAGGTTCAGCATGCAAGATTCCAAGAAGGGATTCTTGCCCATGTCGCATGGAGTCACTCTTTCTAAGAATGACTGTCCCTGCAATGAGATTGAGAATGATCGCATCAGTAGGATACCCTATGCTTCGGCCATAGGATCCATCATGTACGCCATGTTGTGTAATAGACCAGACGTATCATACGCGTTGAGTATGGTGAGCAGATATCAGTCCAATCCAGGTGAGATTCACTGGATTGCTGTCAAGAACATCCTAAAGTACTTGAGAAGAACTAAGGATGCGTTCTTGATATTTGGAGGTAAAGAAGAGCTAAGTGTTATCGGTTACACTGATGCGAGCTTCCAAACCGACAAAGATGACTACAGATCGCAATTTGGATATGTGTTTTGCCTAAATGGAGGAGCTGTGAGCTGGAAGAGTTCCAAGCAAGGGACAGTTGCTGATTCTACAATAGAAGCTCAGTACATTGCTGCTGCGGAAGCAGCAAAAGAGGCAGTTTGGATAAAGAAGTTTATCACTGAGCTCGGTGTGGTCCCTAGCATCGTGGATCCCATAAAGTTGTACTGTGACAACTCCGGGGCGATCCCACAAGCCAAGGAACCAAGATGACACCATAAATCAAAGCATGTACTTAGGAGATTCCATCTTATTCGTGATATGATCGATCGAGGAGATGTGAAGATGTGCAAGATTCCAACGAACGACAATCTTTCAGATCCGCTCACAAAACCTCTTGCGCAGCGAAAGCTTGAAGGGCACGCCAGATCTGTAGGCATACGAGATGCGCCAGATTGGCTCTAGTGCAAGTGGGAGACTGTTGGAATAGATTCCCTAGAGGGGGGATTTCCCCTGGACATCCCCTCCTCCTACATGGAATGATAAATTAATTCAAAATTTGACAATATTAATTACACTTAGTAATTTTTTATAATTATATCATATATATTTTTTATGATTAGTAAATTTTATTTTATTTTTATTATTTATTAAAAAATAATAATTTACACAAGATTGTTGAAAAGTATATTTACGAAAAGTCATCGTTATCTTATTTTGTTCTAAATTTAATAAATCTTATCTTTTATGCAGTTAACAATTATAATTATTGAATTTAGAAACACGATTAAAAAGACGTCAAATTTATTGAATCACAATGATACAAAAATATTATTCAGATAGAAAGCAAATATCGCAACTTATTGTGCATAATTACTTTTCTTAGTATTAATAATTTATTTTTAAATTATTAAATATATATTAAAATCATTTTTGTTGGGTGGGGGGAAAGGAATTGGTTGGAGACGAGTAGTAGTTTGCGAGTAGGGGAGGGGGAGGGGGAGGGGAAAAATGGTGGGCCCGTGAGGGGAGGGGGGTGAGGGGAGGGGGAAAATGTCATGGGTTGGAGATGCCCTTAGTAATAAGTTACTCCCAACTATGTAGAAACCTATGGGGTCACACATCAAATAGAGTAGAACTAGATTTGGGATTAATTAATATGATTAATTAATAAGAAGAATCATTGTGCAACACCTTGCAAACTTAGTAGGACTAATATGCAAGGAAGGGACTAATCCAAGTTCATATAGAACTAGGAGGGACCTTAATGTAGTTAGCAAGGAGTTGTTGGACTATATAAAGGAGGCTCTAGCTTCCTTCCCACTTAATGTTATTAGACATAACACAAAAGAGTGGGAGAGAAGAAAAGAAAGAGCAAGACAAAGCTTAGAGGTTGCCGCCCCTAAGCCCGTCTGCCCCCTTTCCCGTCGGCAAAGAGAGAGGGCCGAACCCTCTCTTCTTCCTTGTAACACCCCGGAATTCGACGACCAAGCCCGAGACCCGGGGGTGCCACACCGTACCCGAGAGGAACCCGGATACAAGGATGTTAAAAGCAGGTCTCTAGCTAACAACCAACCAAATCAATAACTAAAAGCATTTTTAAAAGAAATTAAACCTTGTCTTGCCCCCAAACTTGGGAATACAAACTAAGTGTTTAAAACTAACAAACCGCTCCAAAACAAAAGGAAACATACTACTAACGTTCTAAAAAAGAAACTAAGTGTTCAACTAAGAAATGAACTAATGTGTGATTCGCGATCCCTTCTAATCCGAAGTCCCATCTTCAAGACCTGTGGTGCGGAAAGAAAAAGAAACACCACAGCATAAAATCAACAATAAATACTGGTAAGAAACATCCAAGCATGTAAAACGACGATACGAGTTTTCAAACCAGTGATTCTTTCTTGAGAGTAAGAGTTTTTCCAAATCATGGTGAAATATAGTTGACACTTGTATGAAACATATAAGTTTCAAGTTCCATACGATTTCCATTACAACCATTATCCCTTAAAGGAAAATCAAAACATTGCAAATTCTTTTTCCATTAGCATACTCAAATCCAAAATCATCATTATTATTTTTTTGTGACGGGGGAACTCAAATAAACCACAGCTTCCATGACCTTAAGTGTCGACACCGCCCTAAGACTACGTCGGCCAGAGGAGTGAGTACATGCCGCTATCCGGGGACTTGCAACCGGATCGAAAGGGACGGGTGTAGGGTTTTGATTCATGGAGGCGCAACGGAAGCATAATCAAACATAAAACCATGCAAAACCCTCCAAGGATCACAAGTCAAGAGACATAACGATGGTAAGGGTTAGAAATCATAAACACACCTTTGGGTTCTCCTTGATGACTTCAAACGTGAATTGTGTCACGTTCTCTATAGTTGATCCACGCCTAGAGTTGATCCTAGATCTCCCAACTCCTTTGGTGCTAGCCCGGAAGAGGAAGAGGAATAAGAAATCACGCAAAACGAGACCCAAAGGAGGGTCTCGGCCTCCTTTGGCCGACGGGGACGGGGCGGCGGCAAGGGGGCGGTTCGGGCCTCCTTGTTGCTTGCTCTCTCTCCTTTTGTTCTCTCCCACTCTTGTTATGTTCACTTAATGACCATAATTAATGTGGGAAGGAAGGAAGGAAGGTCCTTTATATAGTCCAACAACTCCTTGTTAACTACCTAAAGGACTTATTCTAGTCCTACTAGAATTCAATTTAGTCCCTTCCTTGCAAATTAGTCCCTACTAAGTTTGCAAGGTTTTGCAAAGTGATCCTTCTAATTAATTAATTCAATTAATTAATTCTCAAATCTAGTTCAACTCTATATAGCGTGTGACCCCATAGGTTCTATCTAGTTGGTAGCAACTATTTGCTAATATGGAGCGGTCTCTAGCAAAACATCCATTCTAGCCAACTAATAGAATAGTCATCTTGACTACCTTTATACAAGTAATTGTCTCATCCCTTTGTCTCTATATCCGGATTGGACACGAGACATACAAGTCACACTCGTATATCCAATCCATAGTTTCTCGATCCATGGGAATAGCCTTATTCGTGCAAATAACATCAATATCCCATATTGATTTATTTGAGTCTGGCCAGACATTCTATAAGCACTATCCCTCGAGTGGCCTAGGATATTTTCTCCCGTTATGTGGGAGGGACAAATCCTATCTACGTCCACTACGATCTCTAAGCTTGCTTCTTATTGTATCCAGTACACGCCTTTATAACTACCCAGTTACGGTGTAGCGTTTAACTCTACCAAGATCACAATAATCCACAACTAGAATATCTAGTGACTTCAAGTCTAAGGATGACAATACCATTGCACCACGAGAAGTGCTTGTGACTCAACATAACGTGTATGTAGCCTTCTCGGAGATAGGTCAATCCAGTGCAACATTCCCAAATGTACACCTATGTGTTGGATCGTGATATCTCTATATCAATCCAACCCCATACTAGTCTATAGATTATTGTCCCATTTAATCATTATACTTGACTAGGGATATTTAAGATAAACAACACAATTGTAAATCTAAGGACTTCATTATATTAAATATCCAATAGATAATAAATGAATTTCTAGCCACAAATAATTCATACTAAACTAGATTGCCTCTAGGGCATCTATTCCAACAGTCTCCCACTTGCACTAGAGCCAATCTGGCGCATCTCGTATGCCCATACTCCTAGTGTGCCCTTCATGCTTCCACTGCGTGAGAGGCTTCGTAAGCGGGTCTGACAGATTATCATCTGTAGGAATCTTGCATATCCGAACGTCTCCTCTATCGATAATATCTCGAATCAGATGAAACTTCCTGAGCACGTGCTTGGACTTCTGGTGCGATCTGGGTTCCTTTGATTGCGCGATCGCCCCAGTGTTGTCACAGAACAACTCCACTGGATCCGCAATGCTAGGGACCACACCAAGATCAGAAACAAACTTTCTGATCCAAACAGCCTCCTTTGCTGCGCCATTTGCAGCAATGTACTCAGCCTCTGTTGTAGAATCAGCTACCGTCTCTTGCTTGGAACTCTTCCAGCTCACCGCTGCTCCATTCAGGCAAAACACATATCCCGATTGTGATCTAAAGTCATCTATGTCGGTCTGGAAGCTTGCATCAGTGTAACCCCTTACACGCAATTCTTCCTCACCGCCAAATATCAAGAAAGCATCCTTAGTTCTTCTCAAGTACTTTAGGATGTTCTTGACTGCAATCCAGTGACTCTCACCCGTATTTGATTGGTATCTGCTTGTCATACTCAAGGCATATGACACATCTGGTCTAGTACATAACGTGGCGTACATGATAGATCCTATGGCCGAGGCATAGGGGATTCTACTCATGCGTTCCTTCTCAATCTCATTGGAAGGACAACCACTCTTCGAAAGAGTGATTCCATGTGACATGGGCAAGAATCCCTTCTTGGAATCTTGCATGTTGAACCGTTTCAACACCTTCTCAATATATGTACTTTGGCTTAGGCCTAGCAACCTCTTAGATCTATCTCTATAGATCTTTATACCGAGTATATAGGCTGCTTCCCCTAAGTCCTTCATTGAGAAACACTTTCCTAGCCAATCTTTAACAGATTGCAGCATGGGAATGTCGTTTCCAATGAGTAGTATGTCATCCACATACAAGACCAGAAAAGCTACAGAGCTCCCACTAACCTTCTTGTAGACACAAGACTCATTTTCGTTTCTGATGAAGCCAAACTCTTTGACCACTTCATCAAAACGTCGATTCCAACTCCTAGAAGCTTGCTTCAATCCATAAATGGATCGTTGCAGCTTACAGACTTTGTTGGCTTGCTTTGGATCTTCAAAACCCTCCGTCTGTATCATATACACGTCCTCGAGTAGATTCCCATAAAGGAATGCTGTTTTGACATCCATCTACCAAATCTCATAGTCGTGGTATGCTGCAATCGCAAGTAGGATTCGGATGGATTTGGTCATAGCGACTGGTGAAAAGGTTTCATCATAGTCAACACCATGAATCTGTCTGAATCCTTTAGCCACCAATCGGCCCTTATAGGTAATCACATTACCATCCATGTCGATCTTCTTCTTGAAGACCCACTTGCACCCTATGGGCCGCGCCCCATCGGGTGGTTCCACCAAAGTCCCCACTTTGTTGGTGTACATGGATTCCATCTCGGATCTCATGGCTTCCAGCCACTTCTGAGAGTCTGGGCCACTCATGGCCTCCTCATAGGTAGTAGGCTCATCATCTATGAGCATCGTCTCACCGAAATCGGTTACGAGAAGTCCATACCTCTCGGGTTCCTGGCGCACTCTACTAGATCTACGAAGCTCTTGTGTTACCTGAACAGGTGGCTCCACAACTGCTTGTGGTTCCTGTTCATGTTCCATAATCGGTTCAGTGATTTCTGGTTCTTGAACCTCTTCAAGTTCTACATTCCTCCCACTTGCTTCTTCAGAGACAAACTCTCTTTCTAGAAACACGCCGGTCCGAGCAACAAACACTTTGTTCTCGGTTGGATTGTAGAAGTAGTATCCCTTAGTTTCCTTAGGGTACCCCACAAATTTACACTTATCCGATTTAGGCCCCAGCTTGTCTGATTGTAAACGTTTTACATAGACATCGCAGCCCCAAATCCTCATGAACGACAGTGTGGGACGCCTCCCACTCCACATCTCATATGGTGTCTTCATGACTGATTTAGATGGAACACGGTTAATGGTGAAAGCTGCACTTAATAGAGCGTAGCCCCAAAATGACAATGGAAGATCGGTTTGACACATCATAGATCGAACCATATCCAATAGGGTTCGATTCCTCCTCTCGGACACGCCATTCCATTGTGGTGTTCCGGGTGGAGTGAGTTGGGACACGATCCCACACTCTCTAAGATAGTCGTCAAACTCTTGGCTCAAGTATTCTTCTCCACGATCCGATCGTAGAGCCTTTATACTTTTGCCAAGTTGCTTCTCTACTTCATTCTTGAATTCTTTGAACACTTCAAAGGATTCGGATTTTGCCCTCATAAGGTACACAAATCCATATTTACTGTAATCATCCGTAAAAGTAATGAAGTAGACATAACCACCCCTGGAAGGCGTGGCAAATGGCCCACACACATCGGTATGTATAAGCGCCAATTGCTCACTAGTCCTCTCACCTTTCTTATTGAAAGGGGACTTTGTCATTTTTCCCAATAAACAAGCCTCACATGTCTCATATGATTCAAAATCAAATGAGTCTAGTAGTCCATCCTTATGGAGTCTAGATACACATTTCTCATTTATCTGGCCTAAACGACATTGCCATAAATAAGCAGGATTTAAATCATTTATTTTAATCCGCTTGGTATTAATGTTGTAGACAGGATTGCTTAGATCAAGGACATAAAGTCCATTAAATAATTGCGCACTAAAATAGTGAATATTATTTAAATAAAAGGAACAACAATTGTTCTTTATTGAAATAATAAAACCATCCTTGTCCAAACAAGAAATAGAAATAATGTTTCTGCTCATAGCAGGCACAAAATAGCAATTATTTAATTCTAAAACTAATCCTGAAGGCAGAGATAGCTCGCACACGCCTATGGCCAACGCAGCAACCTTTGCTCCATTCCCAACGCGCAGATCTACCTCTCCTTTAGCCAATCTTCTACTTATCTTTAGATCCTGCATATTTCGACAAATATGAGATCCCCATCCAGTATCTAATACCCATTATGTAGAGACAGTTAAATTGACATCTACAACAAAAATACCTGGTGGTGGTGGAATCACTATTCCAAGCCTCTTGTCCTCCAGATATTTTGGGTAGTTCCTCCTCCAGTGTCCAGGCTGACTGCAATAGTACACTCACCTTTAGTCACGGCCTTGGCAATGCCACCAACAGGCTTAAGGGCAGGTTCCTTGGACTTGGCAACTGACTTGCCTTTTTCCCTTGGAGGAAGAGGCAAACATTTCGCCCTTTCCTTTCTGTACCATCATTATGGCATTGCCCTTACCCTTGTTGATGCTCTGTTCAGCCGTCCTCAACATGTTGAGTAAATCTGGTAGTGGTTTAACGATCTCGTTCATGTTATAGTTCATAATGAACTGTCCATAACTCTCGGGCAACGATTGCAACACAAGATCGGTTGCCAACTCTTGGCCGACCGGGAACCCCAGTCGGGCGAGATTCTCCAAGTACCCGATCATTCGGAGTACATGGGGTCCCACCGGGTTCCCTTCTGCCAGATGACATTTGAACAGTGCCTTTGAGACCTCATACCTCTCTACCCTCGCCTGCTATTGGAAGAGCTGCTTTAGATGTTCGATCATATCGACAGCATTCAAGGTTTCGTGTTGCTTCTGAAGCTCAGAAGTCATGGTGCAAAGCATTAGGCAGGCCGCATCATTAGCGTCATCAACACGCTTTTGATACGCCTTTAAGGCAGCAGGTGTTTGGTTCTCTGGACCTTCTGGAACATGCTCCTCTATTGCGTACAGTTTCTTCTCTTGCTTGAGAACAATTATCAAGTTTCTGTACCAATCAAGAAAGTTGGTTCCAGAGAGCTTGTCCTTCTCAAGCACAGATCGTAGGGAATGTTGTGAACTCGATGAGTTGTTTGCCATTTGGAATTCTACAAAAAGGAAAATACGCAAGTTTTAGTATTTGTGAATTTTTGACTATATTTAATAATGGCTAGTTTATCAAATATAGCTCCCACTATTTTTCTACGGATTAATAACCCTCAAGATATTAATGCGGAAAATATCCTTATATTTTCTAGTGGGCCAAGATCCATCTTTCATCTCCTTATGAGCTTGCTTTGGCAAGTCACCCATAATTTGACTACTTTAGGTAGGAACAATTCCAATTGCATCCCATATGCAACTCTTGGTTCAATTGGGCAAATAACTCCTTATTTATCCATCCATATGGATAATCCCAATTGATTTCCTCTAGGTTTCTTAATCAAATTAATAGCCTAGTTGTGTTCAACCTCTTATCTAAACAATTGCACATTGTTACGTGCCATCGCATTCCATCATTATGAACCAAGTCGCCATGCTTTGGCACGCACGAACTTGATAAATAATGATGATAATGAGTGTTTAAATAACGAGAAGGCAAGAACACAATATTTGAATTTTGAGGGATTTTTTTAAATTCAATTTTAATTGTTTTGTTGATCAATATCAACTAATCTATCTATTTGAGTTTGGGCACAACTCCAAATAATAGATCCGGGTTGTCTAATTATCTTATTATCCTAATTGCATGCATCATCCATACACCAACCACACAATAATAAGACAATAAAATAAACAACCACAAAACAGAAATTAAACGTGATGTGGATATGGCCTTTTCTAGACTAAGATAATTCCAAGCCAATGGAATTATCTATGAACCCTAAAGCAAACACATCTCCATGCGTCTTGATCTTTTGGTCCATCCTTCATAGTCTTGTGGAATGCTCCATGCTCCATCTTTTGTGGCTTCTTTGGCATTGGGCTTCTTTTCTCCAATCTTGGTTAACAATCTACTTCATCTAGCACTAGCTAACTTCTATACTAAATAAAATAAATCTCACAAGTTGAGAAAAAAAAATGGCACGCAGGCCATAAAACCCTAATTAATTATTACAATTAATTGATCAGCTCGCAGGCCGTAAAACCAAACCACAAAATTAAACATCCACATCAAACCACATCCTAAGGCCATATCCAATCACCATGCGATTTGCACATAAACAGTTAAAATCCAATTTTAACGCGCTTGGTCAATTTTAATTGATTTTAGGATTTCTAGGGTTAAAACAGTCCATGGGCCCAACAATCAAATTGCCCGAGCCCAAAAAGGTGAACCACAAGGCCCTAGGGCCGGCCCGGCCCAAAACCCACGAGCCTAGGCCCGCGGGTTAGGGCCGCCCGGCCCCTAGGGCGGCCAAGCTTGGGCGGCAAGCAAGGGGGGCCGAACCTCCTTGAGGGAGTTGTTTCCAAAACAACTCCCTTGCTTGGTCCCCAAGTTTGGTTGTTTCCTTGTTTTGGGAGAACTCCTTCTTCCCCAAGGATGCCCAAACCCTAGATCTAAGATCCTAAAATTTCTCAAACTCACCAATTCATGCATCCAATGCAAAAAATTGGATCTTGTTGTGATTAATTATTGACAAATTGCATCCCATGCTTGATTTGTCTTGTTTTACGCGATAAACAATCAAATTAAGGTGTAAAACAACTAAAACGTAACACATAAACCACGTTTATGCTCTACGACCTGTGGCTCTGATACCACTGTAGGGTTTTGATTCATAGATGCGCAACGGAAGCATAACCAAACATAAAACCATGCAAAACCCTCCAAGGATCACAAGTCAAGAGACATAACGATGGTAAGGGTTAGAAATCATAAACACACCTTTGGGTTCTCCTTGATGACTTCAAACGCGAATTGTGTCACGTTCTCTATAGTTGATCCACGCCTAGAGTTGATCCTAGATCTCCCAACTCCTTTGGTGCTAGCCCAAAAGAGGAAGAGGAAGAAGAAATAACGCAAAACGAGACCCAAAGGAGGGTCTCGGCCTCCTTTGGCCGACGGGGACGGGGCGGCGGCAAGGGGGCGGTTCGGGCCTCCTTGTTGCTTGCTCTCTCTCCTTTTGTTCTCTCCCACTCTTGTTATGTTCACTTAATGACCATAATTTATGTGGGAAGGAAGGAAGGAAGGTCCTATATATAGTCCAACAACTCCTTGTTAACTACCTAAAGGACTTATTCTAGTCCTACTAGAATTCAATTTAGTCCCTTCCTTGCAAATTAGTCCCTACTAAGTTTGCAAGGTTTTGCAAATTGATCCTTCTAATTAATTAATCCAATTAATTAATTCCCAAATCTAGTTCAACTCTATATAGCGTGTGACCCCATAGGTTCTATCTAGTTGGTAGCAACTATTTGCTAATATGGAGCGGTCTCTAGCAAAACATCCATTCTAGCCAACTAATAGAATAGTCATCTTGACAACCTTTGTACAAGTAATTGTCTCATCCCTTTGTCTCTATATCCGGATTGGACACGAGACATACAAGTCACACTCGTATATCCAATCATTAGTTTCTCGATCCATGGGAATAGCCTTATTCGTGCAAATAACATCAATATCCCATATTGATTTATTTGAGTCTGGCCAGACATTCTATAAGCACTATCCCTCGAGTGGCCTAGGATATTTGCTCCCGTTATGTGGGAGGGACAAATCCTATCTACGTCCACTACGATCTCTAAGCTTGCTTCTTATTGTATCCAGCACACGCCTTTATAACTACCCAGTTACGGTGTAGCGTTTAACGCTACCAAGATCACAATAATCCACAACTAGAATATCTAGTGACTTCAAGTCTAAGGAGGACAATACCATTGCACCGCGAGAAGCGCTTGTGACTCAACATAACGTGTATGTAGCCTTCTCGGAGATGGGTCAATCCAGTGCAACATTCCCTAATGCACACCTATATGTTGGATCGTGATATCTCTATATCAATCCAACCCCATACTAGTCTATAGATGATTGTCCCATTTAATCATTATACTTGACTAGGAATATTTAAGATAAACAAAACAATTGTAAATCTAAGGACTTCATTATATTAAATATCCAATAGATAATAAATGAATTTCTAGCCACAAATAATTCATACTAAACTAGATTGCCTCTAGGGCATCTATTCCAACAACGGGACAGCAGCCAACACGCCCAAAGATAATAATAACAATGGCCCCGCACAACTTCTTCCACTTTACGTTGTAGTTCATTAATATCATGGTGATGTTTTCAGCAAAAGCATTTAAAAAAAGTACAAATCATGTATTTCAAGTCATGTAGCACGTAAACACATATTGAGACGTAACAAATAAAAGTATTCAATTGACACGAAAGAGATATAAGAACACTAGGCTTGGCACGTTTACTTACCTCAAAGCAAAATCCAACTATCGTAATGATCAAAGTACTCTACGTACTCGTCGTCGACGAACTCGTCACCTACACGTAACAATATTCAAATCAACACAATTATTCTAGCAATATACTCGCCTACTATCTACATGCACATGATAGTCAATGGTTTAGGGTTCTAACAACAACCTAACATCCCACAAAATTCATACTTCAAAACAACACCCAAAACATTGCCCCAAAATCCTCTAACCTAAAGCATACATAACCTATCATAACTCCATCAATTTATTAATTCAGTTTACCAAACATATCATGGCTCAAAAACAGTTTCATTAGATTCAAAACATTCAAAATAATAGGTTTAGCCTCAAACGGATCTAAATTTCGATTCCTGGATCAAAAGTTACACTAGTTTCAAGTTTCCAATTTCACCCAAAACACATATACGGGAATTATCAATTTTCATGAAACTTTTCCCCCAATCATCTAGTTCATCCTATATTCATACTAAACCTAATATAACATGATTCCAGACATCAAATCAAGTTTTTACCCACATACTATGATCATCCAATCACCCAAATTGCTTAATCAAACTTCTCCTCCAAACTAGGGTTTTTCCCATCACCCATGAACATGATAAACCCTAAAACTTGATTACTAATCATACGATTCCATGAACGATGAAACAAACAATATAAATCTGAAAATTTAAGATTACATACTTCATACATGATTCGAAATCAAGAGTTCAAGATTACATGAGATCAACAAGAACTCAAGAGCAAAAGCAAAAGAGAGCAAAAGACCGCCGCCCATGGAGTGTCGGACGGACGGACGGGAAAGGAGAAAAAAAAAGAAGAAAAAGAAAAGAGAAGAGAGAAAGAGAAAAGAGAGAGAGAGAGAGAGAGAGAGAGAAAATATTACCTGCGCACGAAAGAGAGAGAGAGAGGTGGCGGGGGCGGTGGTGCTGCGGGTGCTTCTTCTTGCCGTCGGCCAAAGAGAGAGACGAGAGAGAGAGTGAGGGTCGGGTTAGAGAGAGAGACGTGAGTGTTGAGAAAAAGAAAAGAAGGAAAAAGATCTAGGGTTTTAAAGTTTTTTGGACCAAGAAAGAAAGAAATAATTAATGGGAAGGAATAAAAGTTTATCGGAATATTTGTTTCCATCAATTAAAATTCTCAGGTCAAACTGATAACTAATCAGTTGAAAAAGACACGTCAACCCCAATAGTTTAGCCAAAAAGGCGATAACCTCCCCCAAACTCGATTAAAAGATACTAAAAGTTTTAGGTTAATGTCACAAAGACCCCCAATTACTAGTAATCTATTATAAACAACTCCCAATAATTACACTTAACTCCCAACACATATCATAATTACACAAAATACCCATAGCAACAAAACGGGGTATTTCATCCTTCCCTCCTTAAAGAAAGCTTCGTCCTCGAAGCTTAACCCAAATTCTCGAAGACTTAAATCTAAGAATCTCCAACTCAAGAGTACAAAAACTAAATGCATTACCTAACATTTGCATTTCGTTTCATAAACCTAAGGTCACGAATGATATGCAACATACTATAAAAAATAATGTAACTGAAAACCGTAAAACCATAGGATTACATCCTCTCCCCCTTAGAGGAGTGACGTCCTCGGAACTCAAGGTACCTCTTCAAAAAGGTGAGGGTACTTCTTCCTCATCTCATCTTCTGCTTCCCAAGTTGCCTCTTCAGTGAAGTGATTTGTCCACAAGACCTTTACAATCTTGACACTCTTGTTACGGGTGTTCCTTTTCTTGGTGTCTAGAATCTTAACAGCATGCTCTTCATAACTCAAAGACGGATCCAATTCTACTGGTTAGTGATCTAACACATGAGATGCATCCGGCACGTACTTCTTCCGCTGAGATACGTGGAATACGTTGTGAACACGACCCAAATTCGACGAAAAATCCAAACAATAAGCCACTTCTCCAATCTTCTCAATGACATCATATGCTCCTATGAATTTCGGGCTCAACTTCCCCTTCTGATTGAACCTCGTGACTCCCTTAGTCGGTGAAACCTTAAGAAACGCTTTTTCTCCAATTTGAAACTCCAACGGTCTCCTTTTCTGATCAGCGTAGGATTTCTGCCTATCATGTGCTGCCTTCATTCGCTGCTGTATAAATCTCACTTGATCTGTCATCTCCTCAATTAACTGTGGACCAATTACCATTGTCTCACTTATGTCGTTCCAACAAGGTGGTGTTCTACACTTTCTTCCATACAACGCCTCATGTGGTGCCATTCCGATACTGGCGTGATAACTGTTGTTGTAGGAAAATTCTATCAAAGGTAATCTATCAACCCAAGAACCTTGAAAATCCATAACACAAGACCTTAACATGTCTTCCACAGTCTGAATTGTTCTCTCGGTTTGTCCATCCGTAGCAGGGTGGAACGCCGTGCTAAATTTTAACTAAGTCCCCAACGCCTCCTGGAGTGCTTTCCAGAAGTGAGAAATAAAGTTTGGATCTCTGTCGGAAACTATAGAGCTTCGTACTCCATGATACCTCACAATGTTCTTCATATACGCATCAGCTCTTTGTTCCATGTTCCATGTATCTTTCATCGGAATAAACCTTGCTGTCTTGGTCAATCTGCCACTACGACCCAAATCGAATTCAGTCCATTCTTTGATGTCGGTAACGCAGTCACGAAATCCATTGAAATTGAATCCCACTTCCAATCTGGGACATCTAATGGTTGCACTAAACCTCCCATTCTCTTATGTTCAAACTTCACCTTCTGACAAGTCAAACACCTTGTCACAAAATTCTGCCACTTCCTTTTCATGTTTGGCCACCAAAAGGTCTTCTTCAAATCCTTGTAGAGTTTGTCACCCCCTGGATGTACAGAGTATGGTGTCTTATGCGCTTCACGCATCAACTTATCCTTGGTTTCCACACACTTGTGTGGTACACACCATCTCCCTTTGTAGCGGATACTTCCATCTTCATGGATCTTGAAATCCTTTGCTTGACCTTCTGCCATCTTCTCCTTTATCCTTTCCTACTTCACATCTCCTGGCTGGTTGCTCCTTATTTCTTCTAATACATCTAGAACAACTGACATATTCCCAAGGATATTCTTCACTCCACCTTGTTCCAAAACTTCAATCTCGAGCTTCCTAAACTCATTGCATAACCAGTCCGGTAAAACTAGCATAGCATCTAAGGTATGACTTGATTTTCGGCTTAACGCATCGGCTACTAAGTTTGCCTTCCCCTCGTGGTATTGGATACGCAAGTCAAAATCCTTTATGATCTCAACCAACGTCTTTGCATGTTATTTAACTCTTTCTGAGTGAAGATGTATTTAAGACCGTTGTGGTCCGTATACAATCTACACATAGATCCATGTAGATGATGTCTCCATATCTTCAGTGCGAAAACTATTGCTGCAAGCTCTAAATCATGCGTAGCATAATTCTCTTCATGAACCTTCAACTGTCTCGAAGCATAGGCAATAACCCTTCTTTCCTGCAAAAGCACGCATCCTAAACCCTTCTTCGAATCGTCACTGTAAACATCAAACTCGCCAGAATCATTAGGTAAAGCTAACACAGGTGATGTCGTCAACTTTTCCTTCAATGTCTGGAATGCTTTCTCACAATCTTCTCTCCAATGATACTTTACCGTCTTCTTGGTTTGTGAAGTCAGCGATCTAGCGATCTTCGAGAAATCTTTCACGAAACGCCTATAGTATCCTGCTAATCCCAGAAAACTTCTTACTTCGGACACATTCTTCGGAGTCTTCCAGTCTTTAACTGCTGAAATCTTTCCTGGATCCACGGATATCCCTTCCTTTGAGATTATGTGACCCAAAAATGGAACATGCTTTAACCAAAACTCACACTTCGAGAGTTTAGCATACAACTTCTCATGTCTCAAAGTTTCTAACACTTCCTTGAGATGTTCTTCGTGTTCTTCCTCGCTCTTTGAATAAACAAGGATGTCATCAATAAAGACGACCACGAAACGATCTAGAAACGTCCTCATGACACGATTCATTAGATCCATAAATACTGCAGGAGCATTAGTTAACCCAAAAGGCATAACTGTAAACTCGTAATGTCCATACCTCGTCCTAAAGGCTGTCTTCGGGATGTCCTTCTCGGTTACCCGAAGCTGGTGATACCCTGATCTCAAGTCTATCTTTGAGAAAACACTCGCCCCTTGCAACTGATCAAACAAGTCATCAATTAGGGTTAAAGGGTATTTGTTCTTGATCGTTGCGCTATTCAACTCTCTATAGTCAATGCACAACCTCAAGCTTCCATCTTTCTTCTTCACAAACACAACTGGTGCGCCCCACGGGGACACACTTGGCCGTATGTTACCTTTCTGAAGTGGCTCTTACAACTGATCCTTTAGTTCCTTCAATTCCGCCGGTGCCATACGATACGGTGCCTTTGAGATTGGAGCTGCTCCAGGTGCTAAATCGATAGTGAACTCAACTTCCCTCCTAGGTGGCATTCCTGGAATTTCTTCCGGGAACACATCGGGAAAATCCTTGACTACCGGTATTTCTTCCAACACATTCTCCTTCTTAGTCACGTCTTGGACATAACATAAATAAGCACTATTCCCCTTCTTCACCTGGTTGACTATGGTCAAAGCTGACACTAGTCGGATACATGGTTCCTTTTTGATACCACGGTAAGAAACCTTTTCTCCTTTCGGACCTTTGAGCCTTATTTTCTGATCGTGACAGTCTATAACTGC
This sequence comes from Linanthus parryae, assembly GCA_023055425.1. NCBI lineage: Eukaryota > Viridiplantae > Streptophyta > Magnoliopsida > Ericales > Polemoniaceae > Linanthus > Linanthus parryae. The sequence continues at coordinate 71,248,235 of JALGPY010000001.1, read as the reverse complement.
TCGATATTTACCCAGCCAATCCATTCCCAATATCACATCTATTCCTCCAAGATCAAATTGTATCAGGTTTGCTAGTAAGGTACTAGCCGAAATCTTAACTTCTATTCCTTCAGAAACGGTGTCACACACAGTCACATGACCGGTTGGGGTAGCTACGGGGATGGATTTTCTAGACGACTTATTGAGACTCAATTTTTCCATAAATACTGATGAAATAAATGAATACGATGCTCCAGAATAAAATATAGTAAATGATGGTAACTCATGAATAAGAAATGTACCAGTGACTACTTCATTTAATGCTTATGCCTCAGTCCTGCTCATCACAGCAATCCTTGCAACGTTCCCATTCTTTGCGTTAGTTCCTGCTGTACCAGTCCCATTGTTGTTGTTGGCATTGGCCGTAGCATTGGTGTTTCCGCTCCTATTCTGGACTCCATTGTCCCTCCCATTAACCTGGTTGTTCACCTGTTTCCTGCCAAAATTGTTGCCTCCATTGTTCTGATAGTTGCGATTCCCATAGTTCCTGTTTCCAGTCTGACTGTTGTCGTTGAACTGTCGATTAATTGCCTCCTTGGTTTCCTTGTTGATTTCCATTTGGTTTCGATCGGCACTCAAACGAACGATGACCTTTCTTGCCACAGTGGTAGCAAGTACTAAGGTTTCCTTGGCAATCCTTTCCCGGATAATTTTGTTGACACTTGTTGCAGATGTAGCGACGAGAAGCTTGATCTCCATTGTTTTGCTTGTTACCCCGGTACTGATTCTGGTTACTTCCTCCCTGGTTTGGCTTAAACCTCTTATCTTGATTACCCTTAACGATATTATTATGATTGTTGCCATAGCCTCCAACATTATCCATCTTACGCTTACCTCGCTTTTCGTCATGCGCCTCTTGAATACGCCAAACAGCTGCCGCTCTGTCGTAGGCCTCTTGAAGAGTATCATAGGTCCTACAAATCAAGTCCTTCTGCAAATGAAGTTGCAGACCTGACATGAACTTTCTGACCTTGGTCATCTCATCAGGCATTAGCTGACCTGAGAATCGAGACAACTCCAAGAACTTCCTGAAGTATTCAGTCACAGAGTCGTTCCCTTGCCTTGTTGGGTTTCGAAGTAGGTAACACAGCGGAATAACAAAAATTTAATTCTACTTCAATGCCCACCACGGATCGTCAGGAAGAGATATCATAACATGATAAGAGACATAGTATTGTGTACCTTTGAATTTTTGAGATCACACGAAGAATGATGTCCTCGTCTCTACGGTTGATCCACGTCTAGAGGTGAGATTTAGATTCTTCCTTCAAACAAGTGCTATCTTGAACGCGGAGGAAGAGGGAAGAAGATCAAAGCAACAAAGGCACAAGAGGAGGGGCGGCCTCCTCTTTGAGCCTACGGGAAAGGGGGGCGGACGGGGCTAGGGTTTCGGCCCTAGCTCTTGTCTTGCTCTCTCCCACTCTCTTTTGTTATGTCTAATAAAATTTTTGTGGGAAGGAAGCTTAGGCCTCTTTATATACTCCAACAACTCCTTGTTGTTTCCATAAAAGAGTTTTCTAATTCTAGATGAACTAGAACTATTCCCTTCCTTGCAAATTAGTCCTACTAAGTTTGCAAGGTGTTGCACAATGATCCTTCTATTAATTAATCAATATTAATTAATCCCAAATCTAGCTCTACTCTATTTGACGTGTGACCCCACAGGTTTCTATATAGTTGGTAATAACTCTTACTAACATGGAGCGGTGTCTAGCAACACATCCATGCCACCCAACTAATAGAAATAGTTAGTGATCCCGACAAACCTCTTGTGCCCAATATGTCATATTGCACTATCCCTTAGTCTCCATATCCGGATTGGAAACGAGACATAAATAGTCACACTCGTATATCCAATCCATAGTTCCTCGATCCTGGGAATATGCTTATGCTAGCAGATAACATCAATATCTCCATATTGATTTATCTGAGTCTGGCCAGACATTCAATAAGCCTCATCCCTCGAGTGGCCGTGGATATTTACCCCCATTATGTGGGAGGGACAAATCCTATCTAAATCACTACGATCTCTAAGCTTGCTTCCTATCACGCCCGATAGCCATCTTTATGATTACCCAGTTACGGTGTAACGTTTGATAACATCAAAGCGCAATATTCCACAACTAGAGTATCTAGTGACTTCAAGTCTAAGGATTGTAATTATACTAGCACTACAAAAAGCTATTGTGACTTGACATAATCTAATGTATCCTTTTCGTTGTGGGTTAATCCAGTATACCATCACTCGTAATGCATACCCATGTGTTAGACTTCATATCTCCATATCAATCTACCCACATAGTAGTCTATATTTGATCGTCCTATTAATCAATATAGTGGACAAGGGATATTTAAGATAAACAACAAATTTTATCTAAGGACTTCATTATATTAAATATCACAATATATAATAAATGAATATTCTATCCAAAAACAATGTTCATACTAAATATACGATTGCCTCTAGGGCATCTATTCCAACAGTCTCCCACTTGCACTAGAGACAATCTGACGCATCTCGTATGCCTATAGATCTGGTGTGCCCTTCATGCTTTCGCTGCGCAAGAGGTTTTGTGAGCGGATTTGAAACATTGTCATCCGTTGGAATCTTGCACATCTTCACATCTCCCTTGATTGATCATATCACGAATAAGATGGAATCTCCTAAGTACATGCTTTGATTTCTGGTGTGATCTTGGTTCCTTGGCCTGTGCGATCGCCCCAGAGTTGTCATAGTACAACTCTATGGGATCCACGATGCTAGGGACCACACCGAGCTCAGTGATAAACTTCTTTATCCAAACTGCCTCTTTCGTTGCTTCCGCAGCAGCAATGTACTCAGCTTATGTTGTAGAATCAGCAACTGTTCCTTGCTTGGAACTCTTCCAGCTTACAGCTCCTCCATTAAGGCAAAACATGTATCCAGACTGCGATCTGTAGTCATCTTTGTCGTTTTGGAAGCTCGCATCAGTGTAACCCCTTACACTTAGCTCTTCCTTACCTCCAAATATCAAGAACACATCCTTAGTTCTTCTCAAGTACTTTAGAATGTTCTTGACAGCAATCCAGTGACTCTCACCCGGATTGGACTTGTATCTGCTCACCATACTCGATGCGTATGATACGTCTGGTCTAGTACATGATGGATCCTATGGCCGAAGCATAGGGTATCCTACTCATGCGGTCCTTCTCAATCTCCTTGGAGGGACAGTCATTCTTAGAAAGAGTGACTCCATGCGACATGGGCAAGAATCCCTTCTTGGAATCTTGCATGTTGAATCTCTTCAACACCTTGTCTATATATGTACTTTGACTTAGGCCGAGCAACCTTCTAGATCTATCCCTATAGATCTTTATACCAAGTATATAGGCTGCGTCTCCTAAGTCCTTCATTGCAAAGCACTTTCCTAGCCAATCTTTAACATATTGCAAAGTAGGAATGTCATTGCCAATGATTAGTATGTCATCCACATACAAGACCAGAAATACTACATAGCTCCCACTAATCTTCTTGTAAACACAAGGCTCATCTTCGTTCTTGATGAAGCCAAACTCTTTGACTGCGTCATCAAAACGTCGATTCCAACTCCTAGAAGCTTGCTTTAATCCATAAATGAACCTTTGCAGCTTACAGACTTTATTGACATTCTCTGGATCCTCAAAACCCTCCGGTTGTGTCATGTACACATCCTCAAGGAGGTTCCCATAAAGGAACGCTGTTTTGACATCCATTTGCCAAATCTCATAGTCGTAGTATGCTGCAATAGCAAGTAGGATTCGAATGGATTTAGTCATGGCAACTGGTGAAAAGGTCTCATCATAGTCAATACCATGAATCTGTCTATACCCTTTGGCTACCAATCGCCCCTTATAGGCAACTACCTTGTCATCCATGTCGGTCTTCTTCTTGAAGACCCATTTGCACCCTATGGGCCGAGCCCCTTCGGGTGGTTCCACTAAAGTCCATACTTCGTTGGTCTACATGGAATCCATTTCGGATCTCATGGCTTCTAGCCACTTCTTAGATTCTGGGCCTTTCATGGCCTCTCCGTAGGTCGCAAGCTCATCATCTATGAGTGGTACGTCATCGGGCTCAGTCACGAGAAGTCCATACCTCTCTGGCTCATGACGCACTCTTCCTGATCTACGGAGTTCCTGTGTCACCTGAACAGGTTCTTCCACAACTACTTGCGGTTCCTGCACATGTTCCATCATCGGTTCAGTGATTTGTGGTTCTTGAATCTCTTCAAGTTCTACAGCCCTCCCACTTGCTTCTTTAGATTCAAATTCTCTTTATAGAAACACGCCGGTTCGAGCAACAAACACTTTGTTCTCGATGGGATTGTAGAAGTAATATCCTTTAGTTTCCTTAGGATATCCCACAAATTTACACTTATCCGCTTTGGGCCCGAGCTTGTCTGTTTATAAACGTTTTACATGGACATCGCAGCCCCAAATCCTCATAAACGACTCTATGGGACGCTTCCCAGTCCATATCTCATATGGTGTCTTCATGACTGACTTGGATGGAACGCGGTTAATGGTAAAAGCTGCCGTCATTAGAGCATGTCCCCAAAAGGATATCGGAAGATCTGTTTGAGACATCATAGATCGCACCATATCTAATAGAGTGCGATTTATCCTCTCAGACACGCCATTCCATTGTGGCGTTCCGGGTGGAGTGAGATGGGATACTATCCCACACTCTCTAAGATACTCATCAAACTCTTGGCTTAAGTATTCTCCTCCACGATCCGATCGTAGAGCCTTAATACTTTTGCCAAGTTGCTTCTCTACTTCATTCTTGAATTCTTTGAACAATTCAAAGGATCAGATTTGGCCTTCATAAGGTATACAAATCCATATCTACTGAAATCATCAGTGAATGTGATGAAGTAGGTATAACCACCTCTGGCAGGCGTGGGGAATGGTCCACACACATCGGTATGTATGAGTGCCAATAACTCACTAGTCCTTTCACCTTTCTTATTTAAAGGGGACTTTGTCATTTTTCCTAATAAACAAGATTCACATGTCTCATATGATTTCAAATCAAATGAGTCTAGAAGTCCATCCTTATGGAGTCTAGATATGCGTTTCTCATTTATATGGCCTAAACGACAGTGCGATAGATATGTAGGATTTAAATCATTAGTTTTTATCCTTTTAGTATTTATGTTACAGATTGGACTATTTAGATCAAGGATATACAATCCATTAGACAAAGGCGCACTACAATAGTGCATACTATCAAAATAAATGGAGCAACACTTGTCCTTTATTGAAATACAAAAACCCTTCTCGTACAACCTTTGCTCCATTCCCGACGCGCAGGTCTATCTCCCCTTTACTCAATCTTCTACTTCTTTTCGAATCCTGCACATTACGACAAATGTGAGAACCACATCCGGTATCCAATACCCAATATGAAGAAATAGAAAGATTGACGTGTATAACATAAATACCTAGTGGTGGTGGAATCACTATTCCAAGCTTCTTATCCTCCAGATATTTAGGGCAATTCCTCCTCCAGTGACCCGGCTGGCTGCAGTAGTGACACTCACCTTTAGCCACGCCTCCACTAGGCTTTAGGGCTTCTTTGGATTTCGCAACTTTCTTGGTCTCCTTTTGAAGTAGAGGCAACTGACTTGCCCTTCTTCTTATGCACCATCACTATGGCCTTGCCCTTGCCTTTGTTGACGCTCTGTTCTGTTGTCTTTAGCATGTTCAATAAGTCAGGAAGAGTCTTACTGATCTTGTTCATATTATAGTTCATGATGAACTGATTATAATTGTCATGTAACGATTGCAAGACAAGATCAGTAGCCAAATATTTAACCAATGGGAACCCCAGTCTCTCAAGGTTCTCTATGTACCCGATCATTCGGAGTACATGAGGCCCTACTGGTTCCCCCTTTGGAAGACTACTCTTGAATAATGCTTTAGACACCTCATAGCGCTCATGCCTAGCCTGTTCCTGAAACAATTGTTTCAAGTGTATGATCATATCAACAAGGGAAAGGGCAAAGTCATAATGATGTTTAGCAAAGGAAAGAGCAAAAGGTTTGCTTCTACCTCCAAAGGGAAAGGCAAGTCAGTTGATAAACCTAAAGAAGCTGCCCAAAAACCTGCTGGTGGCGTTGCCAAGGGCGTGACTAAGGGTGATTGTCACTACTGCAGTTAGCCTGGACACTGGAAGAGCAACTGCCCAAAGTATCTGGAGGATAAGAGGCTTGGAATAGTGATTCCACCACCACCAGGTATTTTTGTTATAGATGTCAATTTAACTATCTCTTCGTATTGGGTATTGGATACTGGATGTTGATCTCACATTTGTCAAAATGTGCAGGATCTAAAGAGAAGTCGAAGATTGGCTAAAGGGAAGATAGATCTGCATGTCGGGAATGGAGCAAAGGTTGCTTCATTGGCCGTGGGCGTGTACGATCTGTCTTTGCCTTCAGGACTAGTTTGCCTGCTATGAGCATAATCATTATTTTGATTTCTTGTTTGGACAAGGAATGTTTTGCTATTTCAATAAAGGACAATTGTTGCTCCATTTATTTTGATAGTATTCACTATTGTAGTGCGCAATTGTTAAATGGATTATATATCCTTGATCTAAGCAAGCATGTCTATAACATAAATACCAAGAGGATTAAAATGAATTATTTAAATCCTGCTTACCTATGGCACTGTCGTCTAGGACACATAAATGAGAAACGTGTATCTAGACTCCATAAGGATGGATTTATACACTCATTTGATTTGAATCATATGAGACATGTGAAGCTTGTTTATTAGGAGATATGACAAACTCCCCTTTCAATAAGAAAGGTGAGAGGACTAGTGAGCAATTGGCGCTCATGCATATTGATGTATGTGGGCCATTTGCCAAGCCTGCCAGGGGTGGTTACGTCTATTTCATTACGTTTAATGATGATCTTAGTAGATATTGATTTGTCTACCTTATGAAGGCCAAATCTGAATCCTTGGAAAAGTTCAAAGAATTCAAGAATGAAGTAGAAAAGCAGTTTGGCAAAAGTATTAAGGCTCTAGGATCAGATCGTACATGAGAATACTTAAGCCAAGAGTTTAATGACTATCTTAGAGAGTGTGGAATCTTGTCCCAACTCACTCCACCCGCAACGCCACAATGGAATGGCGTGTCCGAGAGGAGGAATCAAACACTGTTAGACATGGTTCGATCTATGATTTGTCAAACTGATCTTCCATTATCATTTTGGGGCTATGCTCTATTGTGTGCAGCTTTGACCATTAACTGTGTTCCATCTAAATCGGTCATGAAGAATCCATATGAGATGTGGAGTGGGAGGCGTCCCACAGTGTCCTTCATGTGGATTTGGGGCTGCGATGTTTATGTAAAACATTTACAATCAGATAAGCTCGGGCCCAATTCGGATAAGTGTAAGTTTGCGGGATACCCTAAGGAAACTAAGATATATTATTTCTACAATCCAACCGAGAACAAAATGTTTGTTGCCTGGTCCGACATGTTTCTAGAAAGAGAGTTAGCCTCTAAAAAAGCAAGTGGGAGGACAGTAGAACTTGAAGAAATTCAAGAACCACAAAGAACTGATCCTACTATGGAACATGATTAGGAACCACAAGTTCTTGTGGATTAACCTGTTCAAGTAACACAAGAGCTTTGTAGACCGAGTAGAGTGCGCTCGGAGCCAGAGAGGTATGGACTTCTTGTGACTGAGCCTGGTGACGCGTTGCTCATATTTGATGAGCCTACTACCTATGGAGAGCCTATGAAAGGGCCGGAATCTCATAAGTGGCTTAAATCCATGGAATCCGAGATGGAATCTGTGTATACCAATAAAGTATGGACTTTGGTAGAACCACCCCAAGGGGGGCGCCCCATAGGGTGCAAATGGGTCTACAAGAAGAAGACCGACATGGATGGTAATGTGATTACCTATAAGGGCCGATTGGTGGCAAAAGGATTTAGACAGATTCATGGTATAGACTATGATGACACCTTTTCACCAGTCGCGATGAACAAATCCATCTGAATCCTTCTTGCTATTGCAGCTTACTATGACTATGAGATTTGGCAAATGGATGTCAAAACAACGTTTCTGTATGGAAACCTCCTTGAGATGTGTACATGACACAACCTGAGGGTTTTGTGGATCCAGAGCATGCAAATAAAGTCTGTAAGTTGCGACGATCCATTTATGGGTTGAAGCAAGCTTATAGGAGTTGGAATCAACGTTTTGATGAAGTAGTCAAAGAGTTTGACTTCATCAAGAACGAAAATGAATCTTGTGTCTACAAGAAGGTTAGTGAGAGCTCTGTTATATTTATAGTCTTGTATGTGGATGACATACTACTCATTGAAAACAATATTCCCATGCTGCAATCTGTGAAAAATTGGCTAAGAAAGTGTTTCTCAATGAAGGACTTAGGGATGCAGCTTATATACTTGGTATCAAGAACTATAGAGATAGATCAAGGAAGCTGCTAGGCCTAAGTCAAAGTACATATATTGACAAGGTGTTGAATCGGTTCAACATACAAGATTCCAAGAATGGATTCTTTCCCATGTCGCATGGAATCACTCTTTCGAAGAATGATTGTCCTTCCAATGAGATTGAGAAGGACTTCCCTATGCTTCAGCTATAAGGTCCATCATGTACGCCATGTTATGCACTAGACAAGATGTGTCATAGGCGTTGAGTATGACAAGCATATATCAGTCTAATCCAGGTAAGAGTCGCTGATAGCGGTCAAGAACATCCTAAAGTACTTGCGAAGAACTAAGGATGCATTCTTGATCTATGGAGGGGAGGAATAGTTGCGTGTAAGAGGATACACGGATTCAAGCTTCCAAACCGAAAAAGATGATTTCAGATCGCAGTCGGGATTTGTGTATTGCCTGTATGGAGGAGCTGTGATCTGGAAGAGTTCCAAGCAAGAGACGGTTGCTGATTCTACATCTGAGGCAGAGTACAATGCTGCGAGTGGCGTAGTAAAGGAGGCTTTTTGGATTAGGAAGTTCATTTCTGAGCTTGGTGTGGTTCCTAGCATCGTGGATCCAATAGAGTTGTATTGTGACAACACTGGAGCGATCGCACAATCAAAGGAACCCAGGTCACACTAGAAATCGAAACACGTGCTGAGGAAGTTCCATCTTATTCGAGATATCATCGATAGAGGAGATGTGAAGATAGGAAAGATTCCTACAGATGAGAATCTGTCAGATCCTCTCATGAAGACGCTTGTTCAGCGCAAGCATGAAGGGCGCACTAGATCTATTGGCATACGAGATGCACCAGATTGGCTCTAGTGCAAGTGGGAGACTGTTGGAATAGATGCCCTAGAGGCAATCTTATTTAGTATGATCATTAATTTTGGATAGAATATTCATTGTATTATTTATTGAGATATTTAATATAATGAAGTCCTTAGATTGCAAATGTGTTGTTTATCTTAAATATCCCTATTCAAGTATACTGATTTATAGATCGATCAACTATAGACTAGTATGGGGTTGGATTGATATTTAGATATCATGATCCAACACATGGGTATGCATTAAGGGTAATAATATACTGGATTGACCCACAACGAGGAGACTACATACATGTTATGTAAATTCAGAAGTGCTTCTCGTAGTAACAACGGTATTGTCATCCTTAGACTTGAAGTAACTAGATCCTCTAGTTGTGAATATTGTGTTTTGACATCGTCAAACGCTACACCGTGACTGGGTAGCAATAAAGGCACTTATCGGACACAATAGGAAGCAAGCTTAGAGATGGTAGTGATGTAGATAGAGTTTGTCCGTCCCGCATAATGGGAGAAAATATCCACGACCACTCAAGGGATGGTGCTTATAGAATGTATGGCCAAACTCAGTTAAATCAATATGGGATATTGATGTTATCTGCATAGATAAGACTATTCCCAGGATCAAGAAACTATGGATTGGATATACGAGTGTGACTTGTATGTCTCGTGTCCAATCCGGATATAGAGACAAGGAGGATGAGACAATACTTGCACAAAGTTTGTCGGATTACTGACTATTTCTATTAGTTGGGTTGCATGGATGTGTTGCTAGACACCGCTCCATATTAGTAATCGTTACTACCAACTAAGTAGAAACCAATGTGGTCACACGCCATATGGATTAAATTAGACTTGTGAATTAATTAATATAATTAATTAAATAGAAGGATCAATACGCAACTACTTGCAAACTTAGTAGGACTGATTTGCAAGTTGGACTAATCTGTGTATGGACAGGATTAGGAGAGCGACTTTTATGTAGATAACAAGGAGTTGTAGGACTATATAAAGGACACTCCTAGCTTATTTTCTCACTAATGCTCATAACCTACATTGAGTGAGAGAGAAAAAAACAAGGAGAGAGAGCAAGACAAGACAAGGCCGAAGCCAAGTCCCGTCCGCCCCCCTCTACCCGTCGGCCAAGAAGAGGCCGAGCCTCTTTTGGTCTCCGTTGCGTGATTCTTCTTTTTTCTTCTTCCACCGGTTGCTAGCACAAGACGGGGAGGAATCTATATCTTCATCCTAGGCGTGGACTAGCCGTAGAGACGCAAACAATATTTTGCGTTTGATGTCATCCAAGGAAACAAACAAGGTAATTGTTACTAGAACATTTACTATCGTTATGACGTCTCTTCCTGTGATCCTTGTAGGGTCTTGTGCGGATCTTAATTATTGTTTTGCCGCTGCGTAATTCGTTACAAAACCCTACAACCTTCGCCTCCTACCTTTCTAAAATTGAATACAGATGCAGCTATTTCATCTCCCAACCAACGATGTGGCAGAGGAGCAGTGCTTCAAAACTTGAAGGGACATTTTGGTTTGCGAATTCTCATTTCCGATTCCATTTCATTCAAACTCCACCATCGTCGAGGCTTACGCCTTGTGACGGTTGAGAAAGTGTTCAAAAGGGGATTTCGGAATCTCATCATCGAATTTGACTGCCTCTCTCTCATCCACAAGCTTGAAAAAAGGTTTGTAAGACCATCCTTAATGGTGGCTTCACCCTGTAGGGTTTTGATTCATGGATTGCGCAACGGAAGCATAATCAAACATAAAACCATGCAAAACCCTCCAAGGATCACAAGTCAAGAGACATAACGATGGTAAGGGTTAGAAATCATAAACACACCTTTGGGTTCTCCTTGATGACTTCAAACGCGAATTGTGTCACGTTCTCTATAGTTGATCCACGCCTGGAGTTGATTCTAGATCTCCCAACTCCTTTGGTGCTAGCCCGGAAGAGGAAGAGGAAGAAGAAATCACGCAAAACGAGACCCAAAGGAGGGTCTCAGCCTCCTTTGGCCGACGGGGACGGGGCGGCGGCAAGGGGGCGGCTCGGGCCTCCTTGTTGCTTGCTCTCTCTCCTTTTGTTCTCTCCCACTCTTGTTATGTTCACTTAATGACCATAAGTTATGTGGGAAGGAAGGAAGGAAGGTCCTTTATATAGTCCAACAACTCCTTGTTAACTACCTAAAGGACTTATTCTAGTCCTACTAGAATTCAATTTAGTCCCATCCTTGCAAATTAGTCCCTACTAAGTTTGCAAGGTTTTGCAAAGTGATCCTTCTAATTAATTAATCCAATTAATTAATTCCCAAATATAGTTCAACTCTATATAGCGTGTGACCCCATAGGTTCTATCTAGTTAGTAGCAACTATTTGCTAATATGGAGCGGTCTCTAGCAAAACATCCATTTTAGCCAACTAATAGAATAGTCATCTTGACAACCTTTGTACAAGTAATTGTCTCATCCCTTTGTCTCTATATACGGATTGGACACGAGACATACAAGTCACACTCGTATATCCAATCCATAGTTTCTCGATCCATGGGAATAGCCTTATTCGTGCAAATAACATCAATATCCCATATTGATTTATTTGAGTCTGGCCAGACATTCTATAAGCACTATCCCTCGAGTGGCCTAGGATATTTGCTCCCGTTATGTGGGAGGGACAAATCCTATCTACGTCCACTACGATCTCTAAGCTTTCTTCTTATTGTATCCAGTACACGCCTTTATAACTACCCAGTTACAGTGTAGCGTTTAACGCTACCAAGATCACAATAATCCACAACTAGAATATCTAGTGACTTCAAGTCTAAGGATGACAATACCATTGTGTTGGAATAGATGCCCTAGAGGCAATCTAGTTTAGTATGAATTTGTATTTGGCTAGAAAAATTCATTTATTATTTATTGGATATTTAATATAATGAAGTCCTTAGATTTACAATCGTGTTGTTTATCTTAAATATCCCAAGTCAAGTATAATGATTAAATGGGACAATCATCTATAGACTAGTATGGGGTTGGATTGATATGGAGATATCACGATCCAACACATAGGTGTGCATTACGGAATGTTGCACTGGATTGACCCATCACCGAGAAGGCTACATACACGTTATGTTGAGTCACAAGTGCTTCTCGGGTACAATGGTATTGTCATCCTTAGACTTGAAGTCACTAGATATTCTAGTTGTCGATTATTGTGATCTTGGTAGCGTTAAACGCTACACTGTAACTGGGTAGTTATAAAGGCGTGTACTGGATACAATAAGAAGAAAGCTTAGAGATCGTAGTGGACGTAGATTGGATTTGTCCCTCCCACATAACGGGAGCAAATATCCTAGGCCACTCGAGGGATAGTGCTTATAGAATGTCTGGCCAGACTCAAATAAATCAATATAGGATATTGATGTTATTTGCACGAATAAGGCTATTCCATGGATCGAGAAACTAGGGATTGGATATACGAGTGTGACTTGTATGTCTCGTGTCCAATCCGGATATGGAGGCAAAGGGATGAGACAATTACTCGTACAAGGTTGTCTAGATGACTATTCTATTAGTTGGCTAGAATGGATGTTTTGCTAGAAACCGCTCCATATTAGCAAAGAGTTGCTACCAACTAGATAGAACCTATGGGGTCACACGCTATATAGAGTTGTACTAGATTTGGGAATTAATTAATTGGATCAATTAATTAGAAGGATCACTTTGCAAACCCTTGCAAACTTAGTAGGGACTAATTTGCAAGGAAGGGACTAAATTGTATTCTAGTAGGACTAGAATAAGTCCTTTAGGTAGTTAACAAGGAGTTGTTGGACTATATAAAGGACCCTCCTTCCTTCCTTCCTCAATAACTTATGCTCTAAAGAGAACACAACAAGAGTGGGAGAGAACAAAGGAGAGAGAGAGCAAGCAACAAGGAGCGACGCCGCCCCTTGCCGCCGCCCCTCACCCCGTCGGCCAAAAGGAAGGGCCGAGCCCCTTCTTTTGTCTCGTTTTGCGTGATTCCTTCACCCTCCTCTCATTCCGGGCTAGCACCAAGGAGATTGGAGATCTAGGATCAACTCTAGGCGTGGATCAACTATAGAGAACGTGACACTATTCGCGTTTGAAGTCATCAAGGAGAACCCAAAGGTGTGTTTATGATTTCTTACCTTCACTATCGTTATGCATCTAGACTTGTGATCCTTGGAGGGTTTTGCATGGTTATTTGTTTGATTATGCTTCCGTTTGCGCGATCCATGAATCAAAACCCTACAGTGGTATCAGAGCCACAGGTCATAGAGCATAAACGTAGTTTATGTGTTACATTCTTGTTGTTTTACACCTTAATTTGTTGATTATCGCGTAAAACAAGACAAATCAAGCATGGGATGCAATTTGTCAATAATTAGATCATAACAAGACCCAATTTTGCATTGGATGCATGAATTGGTGAGTTTGAGAAACTTTAGGATCTTAGATCTAGGGTTTGGGCATCCTTGGGGAAGAAGGAGTTCTCCCAAAACAAGGAAACAACCAAACTTGGGCTCCAAGCAAGGAGGTTGTTTTGGAAACAACCTCCATAAGGAGGTTCGGCCCCCTAGGGGACCGCCACCCTTGCTTGCCGCCCAAGATTGGCGCCCTAAGGGGCCGGGCGGCCCTAACCCGCGGGCCTAGCTTGCGGGTTTTGGGCCGGGCCGGCCCTAGGGCCTTATGGTTCACTTTGTTTGGGCCCGGGCAATTGGATTGTTGGGCCCATGGACCGTTTTAACCCTAGAAATCCTAAAATCAATTAAAATTGACCAAGCGCGTTAAAATTGGATTTTAACTGTTTATGTGCAAATCGCATGGTGATTGGATATGGCCTTAGGATGTGGTTTGATGTGGATGTTTAATTTTGTGGTTTGGTTTTACGGCCTGCGAGCTGATCAATTAATTGTAATAATTAATTAGGGTTTTATGGCCTGCGTGCCATTTTTTTTTCTCAACTTGTGAGATTTATTTTATTTAGTATAGATATTAGCTAGTGCTAGATAAAGTAGATTGTTAGCCAAGATTGAAGAAAAGAAGCCCAAAGTCAAAGAAGCCACAAAAGATGGAGCATGGAGCATGGAGCATACCACATGACTATGAAGGATGGACCGAAAGATCAAGACGCATGGAGATGTGTTTGCTTAGGGTTCATAGATAATTCCATTGGCTTGGAATTATCTTAGTCTAGAAAAGGCCATATCCACATCACGTTTAATTTCTGTTTTGTGGTTGTTTATTTATTGTCTTATTATTTGTGTGGTTGGTGTATGGATGATGCATGCAATTAGGATAATAAGATAATTAGACAACCCGGATCTATTATTTAGAGTTGTGCCCAAACTCAAATAGATAGATTAGTTGATATTGATCAACAAAAAATAATTAAAATTGAATTCAAAAATCCCTCAAAATTCAATATTGTGTTCTTGCCTTCTCGTTATTTAAACACTCATTATCATCATTATTTATCAAGTTCGTGCGTGCCAAAGCATGGCGACTTGGTTCATAATGATGGAATGCGATGGCACGTAACAATGTGCAATTGTTTAGATAAGAGGTTGAGCACAACTAGGCTATTAATTTGATTAAGAAACCTAGAGGCAATCAATTGGGATTATCCATATGGATGGATAAATAAGGAGTTATTTGCCCGATTGAACCAAGAGTTGCATATGGGATGCAATTGGAAATTGTTCCTACCTAGAAGTAGTCGAATTATGGGTGACTTGCCAAAGCAAGCTCATAAGGAGATGAAAAGATGGATCTTGGCCCACTAGAAAATATAATGATATTTTCCGCATTAATATCTTGAGGGTTATTAATCCGTAGAAAATTAGTGGGAGCTATATTTAATAAACTAGCCATTATTAAATATAGTAAAAATTCACAAATACTAAAACTTGCGTATTTTCCTTTTTGTTGAATTCCAAATGGCAAACAACTCATCGAGTTCACAACATTCCCTACGATCTGTCCTTGAGAAGGACAAGCTCTCTGGAACCAACTTTCTTGATTGGTACAGAAACTTGAGAATTGTTCTCAAACAAGAGAAGAAACTGTACGCAATAGAGGAGCATGTTCCAGAAGGTCCAGAGAATCAGACACCTGCTGCCTTAAAGGCGTATCAAAAGCGTGTTGATGACGCTAATGATGCGGCCTGCCTAATGCTTTGCACCATGACCTCTGAGCTTCAGAAGCAACATGAGAACATGAATGCTGTCGATATGATCGAACATCTAAAGCAGCTCTTCCAAGAGCAGGCGAGGGTAGAGAGGTATGAGGTCTCAAAGGCACTGTTCACATGTCATCTGGCAGAAGGGAACCCGGTGGGACCCCATGTACTCCGAATGATCGGGTATTTGGAGAATCTCGCCCGGCTTGGGTTCCCGGTCGGCCAAGAGTTGGCAACCGATCTCGTGTTGCAACCGTTGCCCGAGAGTTACGGACAGTTCATTATGAACTATAACATGAACGAGATCGTTAAACCACTGTCAGATTTGCTCAACATGTTGAGGATGGCTGAACAGAGCATCAACAAGGGTAAGGGCAAGGCCATTATGATGGTACATAAAGGAAAAGGCAAAAAGTTTGCCTCTTCCTCCAAGGGAAAAGGCAAGTCAGTTGCCAAGTCCAAGGAACAAGCCCTTAAGCCTGTTGGTGGCATTGCCAAGGTCGTGACTAAGGGTGAGTGTCACTACTGCAGTCAACCTGGACACTGGAAGAGGAACTGCCCAAAATATATGGAGGACAAGAGGCTTGGAATAGTGATTCCACCACCACCAGGTATTTTTGTTGTAGATGTCAATTTAACTGTCTCTACATCATGGGTATTAGATACTGGATGTGGATCTCATATTTGTCGAAATATGCAGGATCTAAAGAGAAGTAAAAGATTGGCTAAAGGGGAGGTAGATCTGCGCGTTGGGAATGGAGCAAAGGTTGCTGCGTTGGCCATAGGCGTGTGCGAGCTATCTCTGCCTTCAGGATTAGTTTTAGAATTAAATAATTGCCATTTTGTGTCTGCTATGAGCAGAAACATTATTTCTATTTCTTGTTTGGACAAGGAAGGTTTTATTATTTCAATAAAGAACAATTGTTGTTCCTTTTATTTGAATAATATTCACTATTTTAGTGCGCAATTATTTAATGGACTTTATGTCCTTGATCTAAGCAATCCTGTCTACAACATTAATACCAAGCGGATTAAAATAAATGATTTAAATCCTGCTTATTTATGGCATTGTCGTTTAGACCACATAAATGAGAAACGTGTATCTAGACTCCATAAGGATGGATTACTAGACTCATTTGATTTTGAATCATATGAGACATGTGAGGCTTGTTTATTGGGAAAAATGACAAAGTCCCCTTTCAATAAGAAAGGTGAGAGGACTAGTGAGCAATTGGCGCTCATACATACCGATGTGTGTGGGTCATTTGCCACGCCTGCCAGGGGTGGTTATGTCTACTTCATTACATTTACTGATGATTACAGTAGATATGGATTTGTGTACCTTATGAGGGCAAAATCCGAATCCTTTGAAGTGTTCAAAGAATTCAAGAATGAAGTAGAAAAGCAACTTGGCAAAAGTATCAAGGCTCTACGATCGGATCGTGGAGGAGAATACTTGAGCCAAGAGTTTGACGACTATCTTAGAGAGTGTGGGATCGTGTCCCAACTCACTCCACCCGGAACGCCACAATGGAATGGCGTGTCCGAGAGGAGGAATCGAACCCTATTGGATATGGTTCGGTCTATGATGTGTCAAACCGATCTTCCATTATCATTTTGGGGCTACGCTATATTAAGTTCAGCTTTCACCATTAACCGTGTTCCATCTAAACCAGTCATGAAGACACCATATGAGATGTGGAGTGGGAGGCGTCCCACACTGTCGTTCATGAGGATTTGGGGCTGCGATGTCTATGTAAAGCGTTTACAATCAGACAAGCTAGGGCCTAAATCGGATAAGTGTAAATTTGTGGGGTACCCTAAGGAAACTAAGGGATACTACTTCTACAATCCAACCGAGAACAAAGTGTTTGTTGCTCGGACCGGCGTGTTTCTAGAAAGAGAGTTTGTCTCTAAAGAAGCAAGTGGGAGGAATGTAGAACTTGAAGAAGTTCAAGAACCACAAATCACTGAACCGATTATGGAACATGAACAGGAATCACAAGCAGTTGTGGATCCACCTGTTCAGGTAACACAAGAGCTTCGTAGATCTAGTAGAGTGCGCCAGGAACCCGAGAGGTACGGACTTCTCGTAACTGATTCCGGTGACACGATGCTCATAGATGATGAGCCTACTACCTATGAGAAGGCCATAAGTGGCCCAGACTCGCAGAAGTGGCTTGAGGCCATGAGATCCGAGATGGAATCCATGTATACCAACAAAGTATGGACTTTGGTGGAACCACCTGATGGGGCGCCGCCCATAGGGTGCAAGTGGGTCTTCAAGAAGAAGATCGACATGGATGGTAATGTGATTACCTATAAGGGCCGATTGGTGGCTAAAGGATTCAGACAGATTCATGGTATTGACTATGATGAAACCTTTTCACCAGTCGCAATGACCAAATCCATCCGAATCCTACTTGCAATTGCAGCATACCACGACTATGAGATTTTGCAGATGGATGTCAAAACAGCATTCCTTTATGGGAATCTCCTCGAGGACGTGTATATGATACAGCCGGAGGGTTTTGAGGATCCAAAGCAAGCCAACAAAGTCTGTAAGCTGCAACGATCCATTTATGGATTGAAGCAAGCTTCTAGGAGTTGGAATCGACGTTTTGATGAAGTAGTCAAAGAGTTTGGCTTCATCAGAAACGAAGATGAGTCTTGTGTCTACAAGAAGGTTAGTGGGAGCTCTGTAGCTTTTCTGGTCTTGTATGTGGATGACATACTACTCATTGGAAACGACATTCCCATGCTGCAATCTGTGAAAGATTGGCTAGGAAAGTGTTTCTCGATGAAGGACTTAGGGGAAGCAGCCTATATACTCGGTATAAAGATCTATAGAGATAGATCTAAAAGGTTGCTAGGCCTAAGTCAAAGTACATATATTGACAAGGTGTTGAAACGGTTCAACATGCAAGATTCCAAGAAGGGATTCTTGCCCATGTCACATGGAATCACTCTTTCGAAGAGTGGTTGTCCTTCCAATGAGATTGAGAAGGAACGCATGAGTAGGATTCCCTATGCCTCGGCCATAGGGTCTATCATGTACGCCATGTTATGTACTAGACCAGATGTGTCATATGCCTTGAGTATGACAAGCAGATACCAATCCAATCCGGGTGAGAGTCACTGGATTGCTGTCAAGAACATCCTAAAGTACTTGATAAGAACTAAGGATGCTTTCTTGATGTTTGGCGGTGAGGAAGAGTTGCGTGTAAGGGGTTACACTGATGCAAGCTTCCAAACCGATAGAGATGACTTTAGATCACAATCGGGATATGTGTTTTGCCTGAATGGAGCAGCGGTGAGCTGGAAGAGTTCCAAGCAAGAGACGGTGGCTGATTCTACAACAGAGGCTGAGTACATTGCTGCAAATGGCGCAGCAAAGGAGGCTGTTTGGAACAGAAAGTTTGTTTCTGAACTTGGTGTGGTCCCTAGCATTGCGGATCCAGTGGAGTTGTTCTGTGACAACACTGGGGCGATCGCGCAATCAAAGGAACCCAGATCGCACCAAAAGTCCAAGCATGTGCTCAGGAAGTTTCATCTGATTCGAGATATTATCGATAGAGGAGACGTTCGGATATGCAAGATTCCTACAGATGATAATCTGTCAGACCCGCTTACGAAGCCTCTCACGCAGTGGAAGCATGAAGGGCACACTAGGAGTATGGGCATAAGAGATGCGCCAGATTGGCTCTAGTGCAAGTGCGAGACTGTTGGAATAGATGCCCTAGAGGCAATCTAGTTTAGTATGAATTTGTATTTGGCTAGAAAAATTCATTTATTATTTATTGGATATTTAATATAATGAAGTCCTTAGATTTACAATCGTGTTGTTTATCTTAAATATCCCTAGTCAAGTATAATGATTAAATGGGACAATCATCTATAGACTAGTATGGGGTTGGATTGATATGGAGATATCACGATCCAACACATAGGTGTGCATTACGGAATGTTGCACTGGATTGACCCATCACCGAGAAGGCTACATACACGTTATGTTGAGTCACAAGTGCTTCTCGGGTACAATGGTATTGTCATCCTTAGACTTGAAGTCACTAGATATTCTAGTTGTGGATCATTGTGATCTTGGTAGCGTTAAACGCTACACCGTAACTGGGTGGTTATAAAGGCGTGTACTAGATACAATGAGAAGCAAGCTTAGAGATCGTAGTGGACGTAGAGAGGATTTGCCCCTCCCACATAACGGGAGCAAATATCCTAGGCCACTCGAAGGATAGTGCTTATAGAATGTCTGGCCAGACTCAAATAAATCAATATAGGATATTGATGTTATTTGCACGAATAAGGCTATTCCATGGATCGAGAAACTAGGGATTGGATATACGAGTGTGACTTGTATGTCTCGTGTCCAATCCGGATATGGAGGCAAAGGGATGAGACAATTACTTGTACAAGGTTGTCTAGATGACTATTCTATTAGTTGGCTAGAATGGATGTTTTGCTAGAAACCGCTCCATATTAGCAAAGAGTTGCTACCAACTAGATAGAACCTATGGGGTCACACGCTATATAGAGTTGTACTAGATTTGGGAATTAATTAATTGGATTAATTAATTAGAAGGATCACTTTGCAAACCCTTGCAAACTTAGTAGGGACTAATTTGCAAGGAAGGGACTAAATTGTATTCTAGTAGGACTAGAATAAGTCCTTTAGGTAGTTAACAAGGAGTTGTTGGACTATATAAAGGACCCTCCTTCCTTCCTTCCTCAATAACTTATGCTCTAAAGAGAACATAACAAGAGTGGGAGAGAACAAAGGAGAGAGAGAGCAAGCAACAAGGAGCGACGCCGCCCCTTGCCGCCGCCCCTCACCCCGTCGGCCAAAAGGAAGGGCCGAGCCCCTTCTTTTGTCTCGTTTTGCGTGATTCCTTCACCCTCCTCTCATTCCGGGCTAGCACCAAGGAGATTGGAGATCTAGGATCAACTCTAGGCGTGGATCAACTATAGAGAACGTGACACTATTCGCGTTTGAAGTCATCAAGGAGAACCCAAAGGTGTGTTTATGATTTCTTACCTTCACTATCGTTATGCATCTAGACTTGTGATCCTTGGAGGGTTTTGCATGGTTATTTGTTTGATTATGCTTCAGTTTGCGCGATCCATGAATCAAAACCCTACACATTGCACCGCGAGAAGCGCTTGTGACTCAACATAACGTGTATGTAGCCTTCTCGGAGATGGGTCAATCCAGTGCAACATTCCCTAATGCACACCTATGTGTTGGATCGTGATATATCTATATCAATCCAACCCCATACTAGTCTATAGATGATTGTCCCATTTAATCATTATACTTGACTAGGGATATTTAAGATAAACAACACAATTGTAAATCTAAGGACTTCATTACATTAAATATCCAATAAATAATAAATGAATTTCTAGCCACAAATAATACATACTAAACTAGATTGCCTCTAGGGCATCTATTCCAACAGTCTCCCACTTGCACTAGAGCCAATCTGGCGCATCTCGTATGCCCATACTCCTAGTGTGCCCTTCATGCTTCCACTGCGTGAGAGGCTTCGTAAGCGGGTCTGACAGATTATCATCTGTAGGAATCTTGCATATCCGAACGTCTCCTCTATCGATAATATCTCGAATCAGATGAAACTTCCTGAGCACGTGTTTGGACTTCTGGTGCGATCTGGGTTCCTTTGATTGCGCGATCGCCCCAGTGTTGTCACAGAACAACTCCACTGGATCCGCAATGCTAGGGACCACACCAAGTTCAGAAACAAACTTTCTGATCCAAACAGCCTCCTTTGTTGCGCCATTTGCAGCAATGTACTCAGCCTCTGTTGTAGAATCAGCTACCGTCTCTTGCTTGGAACTCTTCTAGCTCACCGCTGCTCCATTCAGGCAAAACGCATATCCCGATTGTGATCTAAAGTCATCTCTGTCGGTCTGGAAGCTTGCATCAGTGTAACCCCTTACACGCAATTCTTCCTCACCGCCAAATATCAAGAAAGCATCCTTAGTTCTTTTCAAGTACTTTAGGATGTTCTTGACTGCAATCCAGTGACTCTCACCCGGATTGGATTGGTATCTGCTTGTCATACTCAAGTCATATGACACATCTGGTCTAGTACATAACATGGCGTACATGATAGATCCTATGGCCGAGGCATAGGGGATTCTACTCATGCGTTCCTTCTCAATCTCATTGGAAGGACAACCACTCTTCGAAAGAGTGATTCCATGTGACATGGGCAAGAATCCCTTCTTGGAATCTTGCATGTTGAACCGTTTCAACACCTTGTCAATATATGTACTTTGGCTTAGGCCTAGCAACCTCTTAGATCTATCTCTATAGATCTTTATACCGAGTATATAGGCTGCTTCCCCTAAGTCCTTCATTGAGAAACACTTTCCTAGCCAATCTATAACATATTGCAGCATGGGAATGTCGTTTCCAATGAGTAGTATGTCATCCACATACAAGACCAGAAAAGCTATAGAGCTCCCACTAACCTTCTTGTAGACACAAGACTCATCTTCGTTTCTGATGAAGCCAAACTCTTTGACCACTTCATCAAAACGTCGATTCCAACTCCTAGAAGCTTGCTTCAATCCATAAATGGATCGTTGCAGCTTACAGACTTTGTTGGCTTGCTTTGGATCTTCAAAACCCTCCGGCTGTATCATATACACGTCCTCGAGGAGATTCCCATAAAGGAATGCTGTTTTGACATCCATCTGCCAAATCTCATAGTCGTTGTATGCTGCAATCGCAAGTAGGATTCGTATGGATTTGGTCATAGCGACTGGTGAAAAGGTTTCATCATAGTCAATACCATGAATCTGTCTGAATCCTTTAGCCACCAATCGGCCCTTATAGGTAATCACATTACCATCCATGTCGATCTTCTTCTTGAAGACCCACTTGCACCCTATGGGCCGCGCCCCATCGGGTGGTTCCACCAAAGTCCATACTTTGTTGGTGTACATGGATTCCATCTCGGATCTCATGGCTTCCAGCCACTTCTGAGAGTCTGGGCCTCATGGCCTCCTCATAGGTAGTAGGCTCATCATCTATGAGCATCGTGTCACCGTAATCGGTTACGAGAAGTCCATACCTCTCGGGTTCCTGGCGCACTCTACTAGATCTACGAAGCTCTTGTGTTACCTGAACAGGTGGCTCCACAACTGCTTGTGATTCCTGTTCATGTTCCATAATCGGTTCAGTGATTTGTGGTTCTTGAACCTCTTCAAGTTCTACATTCCTCCCACTTGCTTCTTTAGAGACAAACTCTCTTTCTAGAAACACGCCCGTCCGAGCAACAAACACTTTGTTCTCGGTTGGATTGTAGAAGTAGTATCCCTTAGTTTCCTTAGGGTACCCCACAAATTTACACTTATCCGATTAAGGCCCTAGCTTGTCTGATTGTAAACGTTTTACATAGACATCGCAGCCACAAATCCTCATGAACGACAGTGTGGGACGCCTCCCACTCCACATCTCATATGGTGTCTTCATGACTGATTTAGATGAAACACGGTTAATGGTGAAAGCTGCACTTAATAGAGCGTAGCCCCAAAATGACAATGGAAGATCGGTTTGACACATCATAGATCGAACCATATCCAATAGGGTTTGATTCCTCCTCTCGGACACGCCATTCCATTGTGGCGTTCCGGGTGGAGTGAGTTGGGACACGATCCCACACTCTCTAAGATAGTCGTCAAACTCTTGGCTCAAGTATTCTCCTCCACGATCCGATCGTAGAGCCTTTATACTTTTGCCAAGTTGCTTCTCTACTTCATTCTTGAATTCTTTGAACACTTCAAAGGATTCGGATTTTGCCCTCATAAGGTACACAAATCCATATCTACTGTAATCATCAGTAAAAGTAATGAAGTAGACATAACCACCCCTGGCAGGCGTGGCAAATGGCCCACACACATCGGTATGTATGAGTGTCAATTGCTCACTAGTCCTCTCACCTTTCTTATTGAAAGGGGACTTTGTCATTTTTCCCAATAAAAAAGCCTCAGATGTCTCATATGATTCAAAATCAAATGAGTCTAGTAGTCAATCCTTATGGAGTCTAGATACACGTTTCTCATTTATGTGGCCTAAACGACAGTGCCATAAATAAGCAGGATTTAAATCATTTATTTTAATCCGCTTGGTATTAATGTTGTAGACAGGATTGCTTAGATCAAGGACATAAAGTCCATTAAATAATTGCGCACTAAAATAGTGAATATTATTTAAATAAAAGGAACAACAATTGTTCTTTATTGAAATAATAAAACCATCCTTGTCCAAACAAGAAATAGAAATAATGTTTCTGCTCATAGCAGACACAAAATGGCAATTATTTAATTCTAAAACTAATCCTGAAGGCAGAGATAGCTCGCACACGCCTATGGCCAACGCAACAACCTTTGCTCCATTCCCAACGCGCAGATCTACCTCTCCTTTAGCCAATCTTCTACTTCTCTTTAGATCCTGCATATTTCGACAAATATGATATCCACATCCAGTATCTAATACCCATGATGTAGAGACAGTTAAATTGACATCTACAACAAAAATACCTGGTGGTGGTGGAATCACTATTCCAAGCCTCTTGTCCTCCAGATATTTTGGGCAGTTCATCCTCCAGTGTCCAGGCTGACTGCAATAGTGACACTCACCTTTAGTCACGGCCTTGGCAATGCCACCAACAGGCTTAAGGGCAGGTTCCTTGGACTTGGCAACTGACTTGCCTTTGCCCTTGGAGGAAGAGGCAAACTTTTTGCCCTTTCCTTTCTGTACCATCATTATGGCCTTGCCCTTACCCTTGTCGATGCTCTGTTCAGCCGTCCTCAACATGTTGAGTAAATCTGGCAGTGGTTTAACGATCTCGTTCATGTTATAGTTCATAATGAACTGTCCATAACTCTCGGGCAACGATTGCAACACGAGATCGGTTGCCAACTCTTGGCCGACCGGGAACCCCAGTCGGGCGAGATTCTCCAAGTACTCGATCATTCGGAGTACATGGGGTCCCACCGGGTTCCCTTCTGCCAGATGACATTTGAACAGTGCCTTTGAGACCTCATACCTCTCTACCCTCGCCTGCTCTTGGAAGAGCTGCTTTAGATGTTTGATCATATCGACAGCATTCATGGTTTCGTGTTGCTTCTGAAGCTCAGAAGTCATGGTGCAAAGCATTACGCAGGCCGCATCATTAGCGTCATCAACACGCTTTTGATACGCCTTTAAGGCAGCAGGTGTTTGGTTCTATGGACCTTCTGGAACATGCTCCTCTATTGCGTACAGTTTCTTCTCTTGCTTGAGAACAATTCTCAAGTTTCTGTACCAATCAAGAAAGTTGGTTCCAGAGAGCTCGTCCTTCTCAAGGACAGATCGTAGGGAATGTTGTGAACTCGATGAGTTGTTTGCCATTTGGAATTCTACAAAAAGGAAAATACGCAAGTTTTAGTATTTGTGAATTTTTTGACTATATTTAATAATGGCTAGTTTATCAAATATAGCTCCCACTATTTTTCTACGGATTAATAACCCTCAAGATATTAATGCGGAAAATATCCTTATATTTTCTAGTGGGCCAAGATCCATCTTTCATCTCCTTATGAGCTTGCTTTGGCAAGTCACCCATAATTTGACTACTTTAGGTAGGAACAATTCCAATTGCATCCCATATGCAACTCTTAGTTCAATTGGGCAAATAACTCCTTATTTATCCATCCATATGGATAATCCCAATTGATTGCCTCTAGGTTTCTTAATCAAATTAGTAGCCTAGTTGTGTTCAACCTCTTATCTAAACAATTGCACATTGTTACGTGCCATCGCATTCCATCATTATGAACCAAGTCGCCATGCTTTGGCACGCACAAACTTGATAAATAATGATGATAATGAGTGTTTAAATAACGAGAAGGCAAGAACACAATATTTGAATTTTGAGGGATTTTTAAATTCAATTTTAATTGTTTTGTTGATCAATATCAACTAATCTATCTATTTGAGTTTGGGCACAACTCCAAATAATAGATCCGGGTTGTCTAATTATCTTATTATCCTAATTGCATGTATCTTCCATACACCAACCACACAATAATAAGACAATAAAATAAACAACCACAAAACAGAAATTAAACGTGATGTGGATATGGCCTTTTCTAGACTAAGATAATTCCAAGCCAATGGAATTATCTATGAACCCTAAAGCAAACACATCTCCATGCGTCTTGATCTTTTGGTCCATCCTTCATAGTCTTGTGGAATGCTCTGTTGGAATAGATGCCCTAGAGGCAATCTAGTTTAGTATGAATTTGTATTTGGCTAGAAAATTCATTTATTATTTATTGGATATTTAATATAATGAAGTCCTTAGATTTACAATCGTGTTGTTTATCTTAAATATCCCTAGTCAAGTATAATGATTAAATGGGACAATCATCTATAGACTAGTATGGGGTTAAATTGATATGGAGATATCACGATCCAACACATAGGTGTGCATTACGGAATGTTGCACTGGATTGACCCATCACCGAGAAGGCTACATACACGTTATGTTGAGTCACAAGTGCTTCTCGGGTACAATGGTATTGTCATCCTTAGACTTGAAGTCACTAGATATTCTAGTTGTGGATCATTGTGATCTTGGTAGCGTTAAACGCTACACCGTGACTGGGTGGTTATAAAGGCGTGTACTGGATACAATGAGAAGCAAGCTTAGAGATCGTAGTGGACGTAGAGAGGATTTGCCCCTCCCACATAACGGGAGCAAATATCCTAGGCCACTCGAAGGATAGTGCTTATAGAATGTCTGGCCAGACTCAAATAAATCAATATAGGATATTGATGTTATTTGCACGAATAAGGCTATTCCATGGATCGAGAAACTAGGGATTGGATATACGAGTGTGACTTGTATGTCTCGTGTCCAATCCGGATATGGAGGCAAAGGGATGAGACAATTACTTGTACAAGGTTGTCTAGATGACTATTCTATTAGTTGGCTAGAATGGATGTTTTGCTAGAAACCGCTCCATATTAGCAAAGAGTTGCTACCAACTAGATAGAACCTATGGGGTCACACGCTATATAGAGTTGTACTAGATTTGGGAATTAATTAATTGGATTAATTAATTAGAAGGATCACTTTGCAAACCCTTGCAAACTTAGTAGGGACTAATTTGCAAGGAAGGGACTAAATTGAATTCTAGTAGGACTAGAATAAGTCCTTTAGGTAGTTAACAAGGAGTTGTTGGACTATATAAAGGACCCTCCTTCCTTCCTTCCTCATAACTTATGCTCTAAAGAGAACATAACAAGAGTGGGAGAGAACAAAGGAGAGAGAGAGCAAGCAACAAGGAGCGACGCCGCCCCTTGCCGCCGCCCCTCACCCCGTCGGCCAAAAGGAAGGGCCGAGCCCCTTCTTTTGTCTCGTTTTGCGTGATTCCTTCACCCTCCTCTCATTCCGGGCTAGCACCAAGGAGATTGGAGATCTAGGATCAACTCTAGGCGTGGATCAACTATAGAGAACGTGACACTATTCGCGTTTGAAGTCATCAAGGAGAACCCAAAGGTGTGTTTATGATTTCTTACCTTCACTATCGTTATGATCTAGACTTGTGATCCTTGGAGGGTTTTGCTTGGTTGTTTGTTTGATTATGCTTCCGTTTGCGCGATCCATGAATCAAAACCCTACAGTGGTATCAGAGCCAGAGGTCATAGAGCATAAACGTAGTTTATGTGTTACATTCTTGTTGTTTTACACCTTAAATTGTTGTTTATCGCGTAAAACAAGACAAATCAAGCATGGGATGCAATTTGTCAATAATTAGATCATAACAAGACCCAATTTTGCATTGGATGCATGAATTGGTGAGTTTGAGAAATTTTAGGATCTAAGATATAGGGTTTGGGCATCCTTGGGGAAGAAGGAGTTCTCCCAAAACAAGGAAAACAACCAAACATGGGCTCCAAGCAAGGAGGTTGTTTTGGAAACAACCTCCATAAGGAGGTTCGGCCCCCTAGGGGACCGCCCCCCCTTGATTGCCGCCCAAGATTGGCGCCCTAAGGGGCCGGGCGGCCCTAACCCGCGGGCCTAGCTTGCGGGTTTTGGGCCGTGCCGGCCCTAGGGCCTTACTGTTCACTTTGTTTGGGCCCGGGCAATTGGATTGTTGGGCCCATGGACCGTTTTAACCCTAGAAATCCTAAAATCAATTAAAATTGACCAAGCGCGTTAAAATTGGATTTTAACTGTTTATGTGCAAATCACATGGTGATTGGATATGGCCTTAGGATGTGGTTTGATGTGGATGTTTAATTTTGTGGTTTGGTTTTACGGCCTGCGAGCTGATCAATTAATTGTAATAATTAATTAGGGTTTTATGGCCTGCGTGCCATTTTTTTTCTCAACTTGTGAGATTTATTTTATTTAGTATAGATATTAGCTAGTGCTAGATAAAGTAGATTGTTAGCCAAGATTGAAGAAAAGAAGCCCAAAGCCAAAGAAGCCACAAAAGATGGAGCATGGAGCATGGAGCATACCACATGACTATGAAGGATGGACCGAAAGATCAAGACGCATGGAGATGTGTTTGCTTAGGGTTCATAGATAATTCCATTGGCTTGGAATTATCTTAGTCTAGAAAATGCCATATCCACATCACGTTTAATTTCTGTTTTGTGGTTGTTTATTTATTGTCTTATTATTTGTGTGGTTGGTGTATGGATGATGCATGCAATTAGGATAATAAGATAATTAGACAACCCGGATCTATTATTTGGAGTTGTGCCCAAACTCAAATAGATAGATTAGTTGATATTGATCAACAAAAAATAATTAAAATTGAATTCAAAAATCCCTCAAAATTCAATATTGTGTTCTTGCCTTCTCGTTATTTAAACACTCATTATCATCATTATTTATCAAGTTCGTGTGTGCCAAAGCATGGCGACTTGGTTCATAATGATGGAATGCGATTGCACGTAACAATGTGCAATTGTTTAGATAAGAGGTTGAGCACAACTAGGCTATTAATTTGATTAAGAAACCTAGAGGCAATCAATTGGGATTATCCATATGGATGGATAAATAAGGAGTTATTTGCCCGATTGAACCAAGAGTCGCATATGGGATGCAATTGGAAATTGTTCCTACCTAGAAGTAGTCGAATTATGGGTGACTTGCCAAAGCAAGCTCATAAGGAGATGAAAAGATGGATCTTGGCCCACTAGAAAATATAATGATATTTTCCGCATTAATTGAGGGTTATTAATCCGTAGAAAAATAGTGGGGGCTATATTTAATAAACTAGCCATTATTAAATATAGTCAAAATTCACAAATAATAAAACTTGCGTATTTTCCTTTTTGTAGAATTCCAAATGGCAAACAACTCATCGAGTTCTCAACATTCCCTACGATCTGTCCTTGAGAAGGACAAGCTCTCTGGAACCAACTTTCTTGATTGGTACAGAAACTTGAGAATTGTTCTCAAACAAGAGAAGAAACTGTACGCAATAGAGGAGCATGTTCCAGAAGGTCCAGAGAATCAGACACCTGCTGCCTTAAAGGCGTATCAAAAGCGTGTTGATGACGCTAATGATGCGGCCTGCCTAATGCTTTGCACCATGACCTCTGAGCTTCAGAAGCAACATGAGAACATGAATGCTGTCGATATGATCGAACATCTAAAGCAGCTCTTCCAAGAGCAGGCGAGGGTAGAGAGGTATGAGGTCTCAAAGGCACTGTTCAAATGTCATCTGGCAGAAGGGAACCCGGTGGGACCCCATGTACTCCGAATGATCGGGTATTTGGAGAATCTCGCCCGGCTTGGGTTCCCGGTCGGCCAAGAGTTGGCAACCGATCTCGTGTTGCAATCGTTGCCTGAGAGTTATGGACAGTTCATTATGAACTATAACATGAACGAGATCGTTAAACCACTGCCAGATTTGCTCAACATGTTGAGGACGGCTGAACAGAGCATCAACAAGGGTAAGGGCAAGGCCATTATGATGGTACATAAAGGAAAGGGCAAAAAGTTTGCCTCTTCCTCCAAGGGCAAAGGCAAGTCAGTTGCCAAGTCCAAGGAACAAGCCCTTAAGCCTGTTGGTGGCATTGCCAAGGTCGTGACTAAGGGTGAGTGTCACTACTGCAGTCAACCTGGACACTGGAAGAGGAACTGCCCAAAATATCTGGAGGACAAGAGGCTTGGAATAGTGATTCCACCACCACCAGGTATTTTTGTTGTAGATGTCAATATAACTGTCTCTACATCATGGGTATTAGATACTGGATGTGGATCTCATATTTGTCGAAATATGCAGGATCTAAAGAGAAGTAGAAGATTGGCTAAAGGGGAGGTATATCTACGCGTTGGGAATGGAGCAAAGGTTGCTGCGTTGGCCATAGGCGTGTGCGAGCTATCTCTGCCTTCAGGATTAGTTTTAGAATTAAATAATTGCTATTTTGTGCCTGCTATGAGCAGAAACATTATTTCTATTTCTTGTTTGGACAAGGAAGGTTTTATTATTTAAATAAAGAACAATTGTTGTTCCTTTTATTTGAATAATATTCACTATTTTAGTGCGCAATTATTAAATGGACTTTATGTCCTTGATCTAAGCAATCCTGTCTACAACATTAATACCAAGCGGATTAAAATAAATGATTTAAATCCTGCTTATTTATGGCATTGTCGTTTAGGCCAAATAAATGAGAAACGTGTATCTAGACTCCATAAGGATGGATTACTAGACTCATTTGATTTTGAATCATATGAGACATGTGAGGCTTGTTTATTGGGAAAAATGACAAAGTCCCCTTTCAATAAGAAAGGTGAGAGGACTAGTGAGCAATTGGCGCTCATACATACCGATGTGTGTGGGCCATTTACCACGCCTGCCAGGGGTGGTTATGTCTACTTCATTACATTTACTGATGATTACAGTAGATATGGATTTGTGTACCTTATGAGGGCAAAATCCGAATCCTTTGAAGTGTTCAAAGAATTCAAGAATGAAGTAGAGAAGCAACTTGGCAAAAGTATCAAGGCTCTACGATCGGATCGTGGAGGAGAATACTTGAGCCAAGATTTTGACGACTATCTTAGAGAGTGTGGGATCGTGTCCCAACTCACTCCACCCGGAACGCCACAATGGAATGGCGTGTCCGAGAGGAGGAATCGAACCCTATTGGATATGGTTCGGTCTAGATGTGTCAAACCGATCTTCCATTATCATTTTGGGGCTACGCTCTATTAAGTGCAGCTTTCACCATTAACCGTGTTCCATCTAAATCAGTCATGAAGACACCATATGAGATGTGGAGTGGGAGGCGTCCCACACTGTCATTCATGAGAATTTGGGGCTGCGATGTCTATGTAAAGCGTTTACAATCAGACAAGCTAGGGCCTAAATCGGATAAGTGTAAATTTGTGGGGTACCCTAAGGAAACTAAGGGATACTACTTCTACAATCCAACCGAGAACAAAGTGTTTGTTGCTCGGACCGGCGTGTTTCTAGAAAGAGAGTTTGTCTCTAAAGAAGCAAGTGGGAGGAATGTAGAACTTGAAGAAGTTCAAGAACCACAAATCACTGAACCGATTATGGAACATAAACAGGAATCACAAGCAGTTGTGGAGCCACCTGTTCAGGTAACACAAGAGCTTCGTAGATCTAGTAGAGTGCGCCAGGAACCCGAGAGGTACGGACTTCTCGTAACTGATTCCGGTGACACGATGCTCATAGATGATGAGCCTACTACCTATGAGGAGGCCATAAGTGGCCCAGACTCGCAGAAGTGGCTTGAGGCCATGAGATCCGAGATGGAATCCATGTATACCAACAAAGTATGGACTTTGGTGGAACCACCTGATGGGGCGCGGCCCATAGGGTGCAAGTGGGTCTTCAAGAAGAAGATCGACATGGATGGTAATGTGATTACCTATAAGGGCCGATTGGTGGCTAAAGGATTCAGACAGATTCATGGTATTGACTATGATGAAACCTTTTCACCAGTCGCAATGACCAAATCCATCCGAATCCTACTTGCAATTGCAGCATACTACGACTATGAGATTTGGCAGATGGATGTCAAAACAGCATTCCTTTATGGGAATCTCCTCGAGGACGTGTATATGATACAGCCGGAGGGTTTTGAGGATCCAAAGCAAGCCAACAAAGTCTGTAAGCTGCAACGATCCATTTATGGATTGAAGCAAGCTTCTAGGAGTTGGAATCGACGTTTTGATGAAGTGGTCAAAGAGTTTGGCTTCATCAGAAACGAAGATGAGTCTTGTGTCTACAAGAAGGTTAGTGGGAGCTCTATAGCTTTTCTGGTCTTGTATGTAGATGACATACTACTCATTGGAAACGACATTCCCATGCTGCAATCTGTGAAAGATTGGCTAGGAAAGTGTTTCTCAATGAAAGACTTAGGGGAAGCAGCCTATATACTCAGTATAAAAATCTATAGAGATAGATCTAAGAGGTTGCTAGGCCTAAGTCAAAGTACATATATTGACAAGGTGTTGAAACGGTTCAACATGCAAGATTCCAAGAAGGGATTCTTGCCCATGTCATATGGAATCACTCTTTCGAAGAGTGGTTGTCCTTCCAATGAGATTGAGAAGGAACGCATGAGTAGGATTCCCTATGCCTCGGCCATAGGGTCTATCATGTACGCCATGTTATGTACTAGACCAGATGTGTCATATGCCTTGAGTATGACAAGCAGATACCAATCCAATCCGGGTGAGAGTCACTGGATTGCTGTCAAGAACATCCTAAAGTACTTGAGAAGAACTAAGGATGCTTTCTTGATGTTTGGCGGTGAGGAAGAGTTGCGTGTAAGGGGTTACACTGATGCAAGCTTCCAAACCGATAGAGATGACTTTAGATCACAGTCGGGATATGTGTTTTGCCTGAATGGAGCAGCGGTGAGCTGGAAGAGTTCCAAGCAAGAGACGGTGGCTGATTCTACAACAGAGGCTGAGTACATTGCTGCAAATGGCGCAGCAAAGGAGGCTGTTTGGATCAGAAAGTTTGTTTCTGAACTTGGTGTGGTCCCTAGCATTGCGGATCCAGTGGAGTTGTTCTGTGACAACACTGGGGCGATCGCGCAATCAAAGGAACCCAGATCGCACCAGAAGTCCAAGCATGTGCTCAGGAAGTTTCATCTGATTCGAGATATTATCGATAGAGGAGACGTTCGGATATGCAAGATTCCTACAGATGATTCTGTCAGACCCGCTTACGAAGCCTCTCACGCAGTGGAAGCATGAAGGGCACACTAGGAGTATGGGCATAAGAGATGCGCCAGATTGGCTCTAGTGCAAGTGGGAGACTGTTGGAATAGATGCCCTAGAGGCAATCTAGTTTAGTATGAATTTGTATTTGGCTTGGAAATTCATTTATTATTTATTGGATATTTAATATAATGAAGTCCTTAGATTTACAATCGTGTTGTTTATCTTAAATATCCCTAGTCAAGTATAATGATTAAATGGGACAATCATCTATAGACTAGTATGGGGTTGGATTGATATGGAGATATCACGATCCAACACATAGGTGTGCATTACGGAATGTTGCACTGGATTGACCCATCACCGAGAAGGCTACATACACGTTATGTTGAGTCACAAGTGCTTCTCGGGTACAATGGTATTGTCATCCTTAGACTTGAAGTCACTAGATATTCTAGTTGTGGATCATTGTGATCTTGGTAGCGTTAAACGCTACACCGTGACTGGGTGGTTATAAAGGCGTGTACTGGATACAATGAGAAGCAAGCTTAGAGATCGTAGTGGACGTAGAGAGGATTTGCCCCTCCCACATAACGGGAGCAAATATCCTAGGCCACTCGAAGAATAGTGCTTATAGAATGTCTGGCCAGACTCAAATAAATCAATATAGGATATTGATGTTATTTGCACGAATAAGGCTATTCCATGGATCGAGAAACTAGGGATTGGATATACGAGTGTGACTTGTATGTCTCGTGTCCAATCCGGATATGGAGGCAAAGGGATGAGACAATTACTTGTACAAGGTTGTCTAGATGACTATTCTATTAGTTAGCTAGAATGGATGTTTTGCTAGAAACCGCTCCATATTAGCAAAGAGTTGCTACAGACTAGATAGAACCTATGGGGTCACACGCTATATAGAGTTGTACTAGATTTGGGAATTAATTAATTGGATTAATTAATTAGAAGGATCACTTTGCAAACCCTTGCAAACTTAGTAGGGACTAATTTGCAAGGAAGGGACTAAATTGAATTCTAGTAGGACTAGAATAAGTCCTTTAGGTAGTTAACAAGGAGTTGTTGGACTATACAAAGGACCCTCCTTCCTTCCTTCCTCATAACTTATGCTCTAAAGAGAACATAACAAGAGTGGGAGAGAACAAAGGAGAGAGAGAGCAAGCAACAAGGAGCGCCGCCGCCCCTTGCCGCCGCCCCTCACCCCGTCGGCCAAAAGGAAGGGCCGAGCCCCTTCTTTTATCTCGTTTTGCGTGATTCCTTCACCCTCCTCTCATTCCGGGCTAGCACCAAGGAGATTGGAGATCTAGGATCAACTCTAGGCGTGGATCAACTATAGAGAACGTGACACTATTCGCGTTTGAAGTCATCAAGGAGAACCCAAAGGTGTGTTTATGATTTCTTACCTTCACTATCGTTATGCATCTAGACTTGTGATCCTTGGAGGGTTTTGCATGGTTGTTTGTTTGATTATGCTTTCGTTTGCGCGATCCATGAATCAAAACCCTACATGCTCCATGCTCCATCTTTTCTGGCTTCTTTTGGCTTTGGGCTTCTTTTCTCCAATCTTGGCTAACAATCTACTTCATCTAGCACTAGCTAACTTCTATACTAAATAAAATAAATCTCACAAGTTGAGAAAAAAATGGCACGCAGGCCATAAAACCCCAATTAATTATTACAATTAATTGATCAGCTCGCAGGCCGTAAAACCAAACCACAAAATCAAACATCCACATCAAACCACATCCTAAGGCCATATCCAATCACCATGCGATTTGCACATAAACAGTTAAAATCCAATTTTAACGCGCTTGGTAAATTTTAATTGATTTTAGGATTTCTAGGGTTAAAACGGTCCATGGGCCCAACAATCAAATTGCCCGGGCCCAAAAAGGTGAACCACAAGGCCCTAGGCCCGGCCCGACCCAAAACCCACGAGCCTAGGCCCGTGGGTTAGGGCCGCCCGGCCCCTAGGGCGACCAAGCTTGGGCGGCAAGCAAGGGGGGCGGTCCCTAGGGGGGCCGAACCTCCTTGAGGGAGTTGTTTCCAAAACAACTCCCTTGCTTGGTCCCCAAGTTTGGTTGTTTCCTTGTTTTGGGAGAACTCCTTCTTCCCCAAGGATGCCCAAAACCTAGATCTAAGATCCTAAAATTTCTCAAACTCACCAATTCATGCATCCAATGCAAAAAATTGAATCTTGTTGTGATTAATTATTGACAAATTGCATCCCATGCTTGATTTGTCTTGTTTTACGCGATAAACAATCAAATTAAGGTGTAAAACAACTAAAACGTAACACATAAACCACTTTTATGCTCTACGACCTGTGGCTCTGATACCACTGTAGGGTTTTGATTCATGGATTGCGCAACGGAAGCATAATCAAACATAAAACCATGCAAAACCCTCCAAGGATCACAAGTCAAGAGACATAACGATGGTAAGGGTTAGAAATCATAAACACACCTTTGGGTTCTCCTTGATGACTTCAAACGCGAATTGTGTCACGTTCTCTATAGTTGATCCACGCCTAGAGTTGATTCTAGATCTCCCAAATCCTTTGGTGCTAGCCCGGAAGAGGAAGAGGAAGAAGAAATCACGCAAAATGAGACCCAAAGGAGGGTCTCGGCCTCCTTTGGCCGACGGGGACGGGGCGGCGACAAGGGGGCGGTTCGGGCCTCCTTGTTGCTTGCTCTCTCTCCTTTTGTTCTCTCCCACTCTTGTTATGTTCACTTAATGACCATAAGTTATGTGGGAAGGAAGGAAGGAAGGTCCTTTATATAGTCCAACAACTCCTTGTTAACTACCTAAAGGACTTATTCTAGTCCTACTAGAATTCAATTTAGTCCCTTCCTTGCAAATTAGTCCCTACTAAGTTTGCAAGGTTTTGCAAAGTGATCCTTCTAATTAATTAATCCAATTAATTAATTCCCAAATCTAGTTCAACTCTATATAGCAAGTGACCCCATAGGTTCTATCTAGTTGGTAGCAACTATTTGCTAATATGGAGCGGTCTCTAGCAAAACATCCATTCTAGCCAACTAATAGAATAGTCATCTTGACAACCTTTGTACAAGTAATTGTCTCATCCCTTTGTCTCTATATCCGGATTGGACACGAGACATACAAGTCACACTCGTATATCCAATCCATAGTTTCTCGATCCATGGGAATAGCCTTATTCGTGCAAATAACGTCAATATCCCATATTGATTTATTTGAGTCTGGCCAGACATTCTATAAGCACTATCCCTCGAGTGGCCTAGGATATTTGCTCCCGTTATGTGGGAGGGACAAATCCTATCTACGTCCACTACGATCTCTAAGCTTGCTTCTTATTGTATCCAGTACACGCCTTTATAACTACCCAGTTACGGTGTAGCGTTTAACGCTACCAGGATCACAATAATCCACAACTAGAATATCTAGTGACTTCAAGTCTAAGGATGACAATACCATTGCACCGTGAGAAGCGCTTGTGACTCAACATAACGTGTATGTAGCCTTCTCGGAGATGGGTCAATCCAGTGCAACATTCCCTAATGCACACCTATGTGTTGGATCGTGATATCTCTATATCAATCCAACCCCATACTAGTCTATAGATGATTGTCCCATTTAATCATTATACTTGACTAGGGATATTTAAGATAAACAACACAATTGTAAATCTAAGGACTTCATTACATTAAATATCCAATAAATAATAAATGAATTTCTAGCCACAAATAATTCATACTAAACTAGATTGCCTCTAGGGCATCTATTCCAACACACCCTCCCCCTCATGTCCCACCTCTAACCCACTAATGATACTCCTAATATTTACAATCATAACCTATTACCTCCAACAGTCAAAACACTATTCATCCTCTCTTATATTATTTTATTATATGTTAACTATTTTATATTTCCATTAACTATATACTATTACATTTAAAGTCATTATTAACTAATTTTATATAATAAATTATACATTAAATACGCTGTTAATTTTTTTGACAAGAAAATGTTAAAATTAATTCGCATAAATGTAAAGAACCCATAAAAATAAAAAATAAAATGTTACATTCCAATAAGAGGTGAAAATATAATTGAAGTGAAATAAAATATAACAATCAAAGCAAGCGTTCAAATAAAATAAATATAAACATTATTGTGCAATTCGTAAGGATAACAAACATTAATTAAGAAAGCAAATGAAAATACTCGACTAGCTAAAGTAACGGAATGCAACACTTGAAAATGGTGACATTCAGTAGTCACCAAGGTTGACAGCACCATTGAATGATCGTGGAGGACGATCGAGATGAATACAAAGATGACGATTCTGATGATGAACAAACCGATATCAATAGGTTACGAAGAGCCTGTGCTTTTAGTTACGAGGGTGCTAATGTCGATCCTAATCCGAGAACAGGAGATGTCAGTTTCGAAGAGTATATGATGTGACATCATGCAATAGGATCTCAACCAGCGAACAAGCAACTACAACAAGATCTTATTGCACACCTTTGGACTAGACTCGAACATGGAAACGAGAGAAATGAGTGGCGGTATTGTAGTACTTTCTAGTATGTATAGTCTGTACTGTTGGGTTTGTCTCGAATTCTGCAAGACGAATCGGTATACCCGATGCGTCTAATTTCTCTTCTGAGGAGGTGATCTCTGAGGAGGTGATAGCTTGGGCTTGGTGGGCTTTTCCACCTCCTCTACTTTAGTATAAATAGAGGTGCTAGCTATTGTTTTATTTCATAAGTTCAACTCAGAGTGGCACACAGGTTTAGTGTGTAGGAGAGTTGAGAGGCTTGTAGAGAGAATTGTGGGTGTACGGTTTTCGTACTAGTGAAAATTCTTTCTTGCCCCGTGCACGTAGGCAATTTGCCGAAGCACGTTAAATATCGTGTTCTTTATTTTCTCGTTCTCTATATTGCGTGTTCGTGTAGTGATCGTGTTTGATTTTCCGTTGCGCGGGATTTCGACGTGATAAATCCCAACAAGTGGTATCAGAGCCAGGTTCACGATCCGGGTCATACACGCGACGAGAACGGAGACGAGATTATAAAGTTTTCGGCGACAACGAGACGCTAGCGGCGGCGGTAATTTGTGTTCTTGAAGAGCTCACGGCGACGGGACTTGTGGCACGTGGGTTGAGAAGAACAAGAAGCAGCAGCGGCGTCAAAGGATTTGAAGAGGGCAGCGGCGGAGCAGCTGGGCAGCAGCTGTTTTGACGGCGACGGCGACGAAGTTTTCCGGTTGGCGGTGGCGAAAAAAACTCGTTTGGCGGCTAGGTAATATCTTGAACTAGTTTGGGTTGATTTCGTGTTGAAATCGCGAGTTTTTTAGCCTTTTTGGTGGCCAAATTCGAAGGAAAAATAAGAAAAAACGCAGCTGCTGGGTTCTCTGGTCGTGAGGAAGAAGAAGACCAGGAGGAGTAATCTAGTGCTTCGCGGGCGCTGTTGGGCGCGTGTCTGAAACACGCGACGTGTGGTCCAAATTGTTTTGGGCGTATCTTGGGCTCCAGGAACCCGTTTGACTTGAAACAAGAGTCAAACCCTAGGTTTTTGGACGTTCCAGACGCATTGGTGGTGTTGGATTCTGCAGATTGTGAACGAAAATTTACAGATTGGTGTGATGGCGGTGAAAAGTTCTAGTTTCGTGATTGAACAATTCAACGGCCACAACGATTTCACTCTATGGCAGCAACGAGTGAAAAATATGTTGACACGGGAAGGTCTTATCAAGGCTCTCACAAAGAAGAAGTCCTAAAAGCCAGCGGGTGTGACAGATGACAAGTGGGAGGAGATGCGAGAGATGGCGAATAGCACGATTCAGCTATATCTCGGCAATAGTACACTCCGAGAAGTCATCAATGAGACGGATCCCTACGAGCTGTGGACGAAGTTGGAGAGCAGGTATAAGTCCAAGTCTTTGACGAGTCGACTGTTCTTGAAACAACAGTTGTATGCGCTGCATATGGCCGAAGGGAAGGATTTTATGGAACACTTGGATGAGTTCAACAGGGTTCTAACAGAGTTGAATGCGGTTGATGCGAAGATTGAAGAAGAAGATCAAGCAATTATCTTGTTAGTTTCTCTACCTCCTTCGTACGAGCACATCAAGACTACATTGATGTATGGGAAGGAGACTATCAAGTTAGATGAGGTGGTTGCTACTCTTATTTCCCATGAGTCGGTAAGGAAAAAGGATAGCGACAAGACGCAACTTGATGGAATCATGGCTACATACGAGGGAAGTCAAGATCGTGGAAGGAGACAAGAGAAGGAGGCTCATAGGAGGGGACGTTCCAAATCCAGAGGTGATGACTACAAGCCGCGATGTTACTTTTGTAGTCAGGAAGGCCATATTCGAAAGCATTGTGAGAAGTACAAAGGGGCGAGGAAGATGAATCAACCATCAGAGGCAGCAGTCATTGAGAAGTCCTACAATGATGAAGATCCAGTGGATGTGATGACAGTCACTTCAGGTAATGAGAAGTCGGATTGGATTTTAGATTCTGGATGTTCGTTTCACATGTGTGCAGCCAGGGAGCAGTTGCAACTTATCAAGCTTGTGATGGGAGTACTGTCAAGATGGCTAACAACTCGACTAGTAAATTTGTTGGTATAGGTACAGTAAGGTTTCGTAAGCTTGATGGGAGGATCTTGGCGCTGACGGGGGTGAGACATTTGCCAGACTTGAGAAAGAATCTGATCTCATTGGGGATGTTGGACTGTAAGGGTTGTAGAGTCTCAATTCATGGTGGAGAAATTGAGGTTCTGTCTACAACAGACAAGACTGTGTTGCATGGGAAATTGGTTGATGGTCTATACAAACTTGTAGGAAGTGTTGTGACATGTGGATCTTCTGTCACACGAGAGACAAGGAGTATAGATCGGCGAGATACGCATGCGGGGCGTATGAATGAACAAGGGAAGCAACTAAGGAGATGCACTGGGAACGGACGCGGAGGAGCACGAGGTGGACGTGCAAGGGCGTTCAAGCGCAAGACGGAGAAGGTGCAGGCTACACAAGAGTTGCAGGTTGTTCAAGGAGGTTGTCCAGCCAAAGTGATCGAGATGCATATGAAGGTTGACGATCCACCGTTGATGAGAACATCGATGAAGAAAACTTCTGCAGAAGTGAAGAGGAAGCGAGTCTCGTTTGCACTTGACCTGGATGGTGGTGGTCTCTCCAATGATGTTCGAGCAGGTGGAGAGGTGGAGCCACACCGCTCCCCAAAGTAGCAGACTTTGGGACGCACCCGTGTCCGGGGTGCGAGGAGGCGCCCCAGGGAGGGGGCGCGAATGGGAGCATCTCGGTGGAGGTGCTGTAAAGGGCCGTGCATGACGAGCATGGCGAATGCGGCGGAGTTGACATCAACAACAGAGTTGGCTGAGGAATTTGCTGGCGCTTGCAGAATTCAAGCCAAGGTGGAGTTTGTTGGGTGTGTCTCGAATTCCGCAAGACGAATCGGTGTACCCGATGCGTCTGATTTCTCTTCTGAGGAGGTGATCTCTGAGGAGGTGATAGCTTGGGCTTGGTGGGCTTTTCCACCTCCTCTACTTTAGTATAAATAGAGGTGCTAGCTATTGTTTTATTTCATAAGTTCAACTCAGAGTGGCACACAGGTTTAGTGTGTAGGAGAGTTGAGAGGCTTGTAGAGAGAATTGTGGGTGTACGGTTTTCGTACTAGTGAAAATTCTTTCTTGCCCCGTGCACGTAGGCAATTTTCCGAAGCACGTTAAATATCATGTTCTTTATTTTCTCGTTCTCTATATTGCGTGTTCGTGTAGTGATCGTGTTTGATTTTCCGTTGCGCGGGATTTCGACGTGATAAATCCCAACATGTACTGTTTCCTTTTTTGTTGGTGTTTTTATTATGATTTGTGTAATGAATAATTGTGTGTTCTAAAAAGTGCAAAAAAAAAAAACGTAATTTTGTGTTTTATTATTTGTGATATACTACTAATTTGGTGGTATAATATTTATTACATACTATTAAATCTTAATATTAGCTATTATTGTAGACAATATACAAAATTGGGTCATTAGTGTAATAAACAAAACTAACATTTCTAAATAATAACCAACCATGGGGTATGTTTGTAGTTAATCAAACTTAAAAACCAACTGAACCATACTTTTTAATAAACAACCAAAAAAAGAGGAAAACAGATAACCCACTGCCCCCCCAAGAGGCGCGCCTATG
This sequence comes from Linanthus parryae, assembly GCA_023055425.1. Classification (NCBI taxonomy): domain Eukaryota; kingdom Viridiplantae; phylum Streptophyta; class Magnoliopsida; order Ericales; family Polemoniaceae; genus Linanthus; species Linanthus parryae. The sequence goes on along the minus strand of JALGPY010000001.1, from coordinate 71,207,177 downwards.
GGCTTATCTCCCCCCTCGCCCCCGCCTCTCTCGCATCTATTAACCACTGCACCCACCACCTCAGCCACCATTGAAGCATCTAATCAGGGGCGAAGGGAAGGAGGCGACCACTGATGCGGATGGTCTAAGAGGCGAAGAGAGCAATTCCGGCTGTGAAGAGGAAAGGCTCTTCACCGACTGCAAGAAGCGAGTAGAAGACATTACTTGGGTTAAGGTTCTCTATCGTTAAAGAGACAATAATGCCCTTGCCCATCATTTAGCTAAAATGGGCTTAAGTGTAGATGTATGTTATTGTTGGGCCATAGTATGTCCAACCTCTATGCATTGGTATTGGGCTCTTGATTGGGCTGTTGACAGCCTATTAAATAAAAGAAAAGCTTTCTTTGCAAAAAAAAAAAAAATATATAATTTTCTCATATATTTCTCAAAAAAAAAACGTATAAACCACACCACATAGTGTTATGAAACTAGCGCTTGTACTATTAGAAAAAAAAAGACTAGCTCTTAATTTTGTGTATGTTGTTTTTGTCACATATTTTTTTAATAAAAGCGAAAAAGTCAATTTCACCCCGCAAACAGCAAAGACAATTTCACTCCTTCTAATTTGGGAAATGACACTTTCATCCCCTTGCTGTACCAATTTTCAAGGCACCTCTGCTAGTAATTGTGACATCGTTAGTCTGGGATAGATCATGTTGGCAATACGGGCCGACCCGAGTGCCAAATTGGCACGGCCCGCACCGAACACGGCTAAACACGGTCCGAGCCACCATCCGACACGGCACAACCTGCTCAATGGCCTGCCCAGCCCGTGGCAGACACGGGTCATGATCCTCCCCTAGCCAACCCGACCCGCACAAAAACGACCCTTCCGACACGGCCTGTGCACAACCCACCCCAATACAACCCGACACATGCGCGTATTCCGAACCCGGCCCGCTCCACCTCCGACATGGCCAGTCCCCAACCCGCTCTCCTTCAGTCCGTCCTTACCCCGGCACGACCCAACCCACTCTCACCATGAGGGACAGAGCTTCGTCACTAAAGTTGGAAGGGGTAAAAGTGTGTGGGTCAAACTTGAGGGGAAGAAAGTGTCTTTTACATGATTATAAAGACAAAAAATTTAACCTAATTTGTCAAAAATACCATAATTACAAATGCACTGTACCTGCCACGTGCATATAATGAGATTAGTACAATACCATTGTGACATTACTGAGTTTGCCCACAATCTTAAATTCATATACTACGTGGGCCTCGGAGATTCGACCTTAGCAACACATGGAAAACAAAACTCCAACGTCACTCTCTCTCCCTCCCGATTTTCTCTTTTCTCTACCAATTCGGTCAAATTACCACACACCTAAATTCAGGAATTTTTAAATTCCGACGAATTTATATATGTATATTTCCTTACCGGGGCTTTTGTAGTTTGCCAAATACACATAACCCTACTAGTACAAGATTCAGAAACAAGAAAAAAAATTTTAAGAAAAGATTTTGCAACCGTATTAAATCATGGGGTGTTTATCATGTAGAGTCTTGCTTGAGAAATAAAACCCTAAAGAGAACTCAGAACTTGTGCGCAACAATTCGCCGCCAAGATTGATTAAAGCCGTCTACTTCTCACGCTCCCCACCGATATTTGTTCTTCTCATCCACCTCCTATACACTTCCTTCCGCCCTTCTTCTGATTCTACTCTTCGTCAATGTGAAAGAAGAAAAACCCCTTTCGTTAGTTTATTTCCATCTTTCTGTTTGCAAAATCGTACCTTTTTAACTCCTTGGCGGTGGGTTATCGAGTTCTTGATCGTTTGACGCTAGTGAACGAGCTCCGACACTTCAGTTCTTGTGTTTTAATTGTTGTTTGAATCTTTTTAGCGTTTGTGGGTGATTGGAGGTTGAAAAGAATGTTGTCTGAATTGGGAAGGAGGCCGATGATAGGTGGCGGCGGTGAAGGATCCTATGGCGGAGATGATTTCGAGAAAGAAATCAGCTTCCTGCTCCGAGAGCAGCGCCGACAAGAGGGTGGTGATGATCTAGAAAAGGACCTTAATCTGTATAGAAGTGGGTCAGCTCCTCCCACCGTTGAGGGTTCACTCAGTGCAGTTGGTGGTTTGTTTAATCACGGCGGCGGCGGTCGCGGCATACCTGGTGGTTTTCCAGGGATTGCTGCTGCTAACAGTAAGATTGGGAATGGGTTTATATCAGAAGAAGAGCTTAGGTCTGATCCTGCTTATTCATCCTATTATTACTCTAATGTCAACTTAAACCCTAGGCTGCCGCCTCCTTTGATGTCTAAGGAGGATTGGAGATTCGCTCAGCGGGCTGGGGCAGCATCTGGTGGGGTTGGAGATAGGAAGAAACTGAATAGGAATGACAGCGGTGGCGGTGGGAGGTCAATGTTCTCGATGCCTCCAGGGTTTAGTTCGAAGAAAGGACAGAGTGAGGCTGAATCTGAAAGAACTCAAAGTTCAGCTGAATGGGGCGGTGATGGACTGATTGGTTTGCCTGGCTTGGATATTGGTGGAAAACAGAATAGCTTCACTGGAATATTTCAGGTGATTTTTTCCACCATCTCTTTTGCTTGAATGCGCTTCATTGGCTACTTGATTATTATGTGTTTGTTTTTTGTGATCTTCACAGCAATTTGTTATATCTAACTGCTCTATGTATGCTTGTTACACTTATCTCTAATCAATCAATTATCTTAATGATCCAGCTCTGATAAACAGTCTTTCCTCCCTTGGGGAGGGATCCTAAATTGGTTTGTCTGCACAATATATGATTCCTTGATCCTCGTTGTAGTTAGTATTTACGTTTTCATGTTTTTTTTATCATTGAAGAACATTCAGGTGCATGCTAAATATATCTCAATAAAAAGTTGTACTGACTGTAGAATGAAGTTTGTAGGATGGGTGTTTCAGCACACATGTTTGCATATTTATCTTTATTATTCCACTGCTCCACAGTTGTCAATATTTTCCTTTGAAGATAAAAGAACTCAAGGACTTACTTATGTTACTGCCCAAGTTTATATTACTCTCACTATACATGTGTTGAATACTTGATTGTCATAACCTTCCAAGTTCTGACAGAATCACACAAATGTAGTTGCCTTGGACTTCGTTGCTAATGTGGAGCTTTATACGTGTGCAGGATGATTTGGGGCGTACAACTCCTGGAAATATTTCCAGGCCTTCTAGTCGTAATGCCGTTGAATATAGTAAAACATCAGGTTCTGCGGAGGAAGAGCTAGCTCAATTGCGGAATGAATTAGCTTCTAAAGATACTAAGCGGTCCATCATGAATGTCCAAAGCTCACCTGCTATTCAAAAGCCTGTGCCTCATGCTTCACATTCTTATGCTGCTGTGATTGGTGCTTCATTATCCCGAAGCACGACTCCTGATCCCCAACTCATTGCTAGGTCTCCAAGTCCTTGCCTTGCTCCTATTGGTGGAGAGAGAGTGACCTCATCTGATCGGAGAAGTATTAATAGTCAGAACCTATTTAACAGCGTCCCGACAGCCATAACTGAGTCTACAGGCTTGGTTACTGCTTTGTCCAATATAAACCTTTCAGACACCACCATAGATGAGAGGAACCATGTGCCACCTCATGCTGAGCAGAATGATCACCATGACTACTCATTTGATGTACTAGGGGGTCAGAATAATGATAAGCCACTAGAGTTCGTCAAGAGGTCTGAATCTAATAATCGCAGTACTCATTATGCAACACAGTCTGCTAATTTATACCATTCTGATTTAAGTAGGAGTAATGGAGGTCCACAGACCGACAAAACTTTACTATCTGATAGGCACCATGCGAATAAAATGTTTTTCGAAGGGTCTCCTGCTCTGAACAGCAAAGGGAGTTCACGTTCCCGCCATCAGCATATGGACAGTACTCATCCATCTGTTTTGAACTATGGTTTAGGTGGCTACCCCCTAGGCACAGCTATGCCTTCCATGATTTCTAACCAAATAGGCCTATCTAATATGCCGCCTCTATATGAAAATATTGCTGCTGCATCAGCAATGGCTGTCCCTGGAATGGACACAAGAGGTTTTGGGGGTGGTTTGCCCTCTGGATCAAGTCTAAGCCCTTCTGAGTCAGATTTGCTGAATTTAAACCGGATTGGGAGCCAGATGTTAGGGAGTCCAATTCAGTCGCCTCTTGTGGATCCAATGTATCTTCAGTACCTAAGAGCAGCTGAGTATAATGCCAACGTTAATGATCCCTCCATGGATGGGAATTATGTTGGAAATTCATATATGGATTTGGTCCAGAAAGCTTATTTAGGCTCTTTGCTTTCTTCTCAGAAGTCACAGTATGGTGTTTCCATGGGCACAAAGTCTGGTCACCCTGGCTACTATGGAACTCCTTCATATGGTCTGGGTTTCTCATGTCCTGGAAGTCCATTGGCTAATCCCTTTAGTCCGAACTCGCCGGTCGGACCTGGCAGTCCTATGAGGCATGAGGATCTCAATATGCGATTTCCATCAACAATGAGAAACTTAGCCAGCAGTGTAATGAGTCCCTGGCACTTTCAAGCTAGTCTTGGTCTGGACGATAACTTCATCTCTTTATTGGATGAATTCAAAGGGAATAAATCTAGGTGCTTTGAACTTTTAGAAATTGCTGGCCATGTTGTTGAGTTCAGGTTTGTGGTTCTCACCTTTCTTTTATGCTGACAACATCAAACTATACTGCAGTTATGATCTCCTAATGAATATTATTCATGTAACAGTTCGGACCAGTATGGCAGTCGATTCATTCAGCAAAAGCTTGAGACTGCAACAGTAGAGGAGAAGAACATGGTTTTTGAGGAAATCTTTCCAGAAGCTCTTACATTAATGACTGACGTGTTCGGTAATTATGTGGTCCAAAAGGTACCTCAAAAAAATATAGTTTGTTAAACAATCTGCCATGTAGATACAGCTCTATCTTTATGCTGTCGTGACAAATATTATTTAATTCCAGTTTTTTGAGCATGGGATGGCGGCCCAGCGAAGAGAGCTTGCCAACAAGCTGTTTGGGCATGTTCTCACACTTAGCCTTCAAATGTATGGTTGTCGAGTGATCCAAAAGGTATATAACTCTCTACTTAGATACTTTTGGTATTGGTGTATCTACGATTTTTGAATCAAGATGCCAACCTCTCATGTTTCCTCCAATTCTAATGTTTGTAGTTGTAGCAGGTATAGTGTCTTGTCATGTTTTGGTTAAACATATTATAGTTTAATTCCATTTCTCTTGCTTGTATACCTAGTTGTGATGCTATTTTTATGGTTTCAGATAAATTGAAACTAAATTGGCATTATAAGGATTAAGGAGCTACTTAATATATATTAAAGGATTACTTGAAGCAGGCAATGCTTGTCACTTTTTCTCTTTACAACACTCAAAAAAAAAAAAAAAAAGTGAACATCTCGCATCAACTTTATTATTTGGGGAACATGGAACTGAAACTTAAAAATCCTTTTCTTGCATGCTTTTCCCTATGTTACTTGGAAGTCCTGTTGTTCCATTCCAGCCTGATTATCAGGTAATGAATCAATTTGCCTTCTTGTGGAAGTATGGTGCAATAGGGTATTTGTAAATGCATTGAACACTGCTATATTAAATTCCCGTAGTAGGTAGACTACCATATCTAATTGTAAAATTGCAAATATGGTCGCAGTTGATTGTTTAGAAGGGCATGGGAGCTGACTGTATTTGGTTATTTTCGTTGTTTTCCCTCCCTTACAGGCAATAGAAGTTGTTGATCTCGACCAAAAGATAAAAATGGTACAAGAGCTTGATGGACATGTAATGCGTTGTGTTCGTGATCAGAATGGAAACCATGTTATTCAAAAGTGTATCGAATGTGTTCCAGAAGAAAATATTCAGTTCATTGTTTCAACATTTTCCGATCAAGTTGTGACCCTTTCCACACATCCATATGGTTGTCGTGTGGTGCAGGTATATCCCTTCGCCGTCTATCGCTCTAAGCCTTGAATTTCCTAAAATAGACAACAAAGACATAAAATGATGCTGATGCTTATGTGTGAACAGAGAATACTGGAGCACTGTAAGGATCCCAGTACCCAGAGCAAAGTGATGGATGAAATCCTGGGATCTGTTAGTATGCTGGCTCAAGATCAGTATGGCAATTATGTTATTCAGGTTCGTATTCTTTTTTCAAACACATCCAGGATGGTTCATTTATTTCATTAAGTGGAAAGGCAGTCAAACATTGAAATGGCTTATGTGTAACGTTATGTCACTACATCGAGATCTGATTTAGACCTCCACTTGGATACTGTAAACCAATCTGTAGCACCATCCTTTCACGCTGTATTTTTTAGGTTTCTGTGTTTGCTCTTATACTGATGTGATGATACTTTTCCTTGTGACAGCATGTTCTGGAGCATGGAAAGCCGCATGAGCGTTCAACGATAATAGAGGAGTTAGCTGGAAAGATAGTACAGATGAGCCAACAGAAGTTTGCCTCTAATGTTGTTGAGAAGTGCTTGACTTTTGGTGGTCCTTCAGAGCGTCAACTTCTAGTGAGTGAGATGCTTGGTTCTACTGATGAGAATGAACCTCTTCAGGTAATACAATTACTGCGAGTTTATGTTTTTACTGAAACCTCGCATTGTGATTTCATGTTTCGAGTCAGTTTGAGGAAAAAAGCCTATTTGGTAGTAGTTATCTTTCCTCAATCACTGGTCCACATTGCTACTTGACCTCAATTATCCCGAAACATACTGATTTAATAAGAAGTAATAAATGTTTTATTGTGTATACTACTTTCTGAGTTTCTGTCGTATAATGATGCAACCATGGAGGTGATAGAGGGTGACTTGTAATTATCCACAGATCAATTAATTCTCGGAGTTTGTAACCATCAGCTACGAGAACGAATATCTGACATTTTAAGAACTCTAGGTGAAGATTGATTGGGAAGAGGCAGATGCATTATATGAACTTGTTTGAGCTTATGTATGAAGTACAAGATATCAAGGTTTAGATGTTATTCTTAATAAAAGCAGATCGCGTGGTTGCAGCATCTGGATTTTTGACTATAGGATCTTGACTAATCCAATGGAGAGAAGTTTAGGTGCTTAGAAGTGTACAAGTGTATAACGACAGATCATGCTTAGTAAAAATGATAATGTGGTTACAAACGGCTGTATGAACCTAATACTGGTAATGAAAGCCAAATTAATGTTGGTCCACCCAAAAATGGGTTACGGTAAGGAACTTGGAAAATATAGATATCCAGACAGAAATGAAACCTCAACTAATAGTGAGGCACCTCTCACCCAATTCACACCATGAAGTTGCCAACCCACTCTACTGCTTTCACCCCCCTTTTATTCTAGGGTTTGTTTTAACCACTTTAGTTTACTATTACTCTTTCCTCCCTGCACTTACGTACTTCTAAGCCCATAAGCATGTTCGTTGTTGAGTGTTTGTCAAGTTATTTTGATTGAATGAGTCACAGCGTAATGATTTCGTACTTGTGTTATTTCTTTCGGGAGAAAACACTGGATTGATATTGGAAATACTAAATACGGTTCAATTGAGAGTCACTAGACATGAAGTTTAGCTCTATGAAACATGGAAATAGGAATATGGAGTTGATGAATTGTGTAAATTGGGGATATTCAGATAAAAAATATATTGCGAAATGATAAAGCGGTACAAAATCTTTACATTATTACGTAATTGGCATCATAAGCGAACTTCTCTGATTGTTGGATCCTATATTTTCTCTTCAAGGTGCTGTGTAAAAGTAATGGAATCCTCTGTTGGTTTCGAGTTGTGATCATGAGGATATGTATGATTCTTATGGTGTTAGCTAGTAGTACATATTACCTTGGGCATTATGAAAATAATCACGCCAGGTAGTTCATATTGGCCGCACATGATTTATTTGATTTATCAGGTATATTCATTCTTCATCTCAACCACACATTCCCAATAATGTTATAATTGACAATCCCATAAACTGTGTCCCCAAACCTGGTCATCGTTAAACATGCTGCACCGAACCTAGATTAGTACCTTGTACTATGTGTAGTGCATGCTTATACTGTAACTGGATAAACGTTCATGGGTGGACTACCATTGAATAATAATTAACCATGATATGCTGTAAAATGTTCTGGTTGATTAGAAAGTAGAAGCATGCTCTCTGAATTATTCGTTCGTTCAGTTTCTTATCTCTTGTTTTCTGCATCCATATCCAGGCAATGATGAAAGATCAGTTTGCGAACTATGTAGTGCAAAAGGTATTAGAAACTTGTGGTGATCAGCAACGCGAGCACATCTTGTCGCGAATTAAGGTACATTTGAATGCGCTGAAGAAATACACATACGGAAAGCACATTGTTGCTCGTGTAGAGAAGCTTGTCGCTGCCGGAGGTACCCGATTCTATACTTCACTTGTCAATTTATCTACATGTTTCATCTATATAGAGCCATGTTTTTTGTACATGAGTAATTACTTTCCCTCTGTTTGGCTGTACTTTAGTCCAGTCACTTTCTACTTTCATTCTATGAAACCTTTTTCTCTCCATTTTCTGTGTCAACTGGTCTTTGAAGTTGATCTTAATCAGCAATTCATTGCCATCTTTTAACTGTCCTAGATACTGCTCCATATTTTTGGGGCTTAAACTCCCGAACCATTCAACTGGCACCCTGTAAATATTATTTATTGCTCCCCAACAATTGAGTACATATTCATCTATATGAGATTTAACATACCGGAGCTTACCAGGAATAGAAAATGTTCTCTTCCTTTAATACAATTCCGCTCTTCTATCTTATGTTCAAGTGTAGCCCATCTTTTCATTCTGTCATAGACAATTCAATCCCTTCTCCACCTGCCAATCCATATAGCAGGCCCTCAATGTGGTACCCTGTTGCTGTCAACATTAGAGTCCATCACAACTTTCCCCTCTTCTGTCTTATAGTCAAGTTAGCCCCATCTTCTCGCTCTGTTATAGACAATTTCAATCCCTTTACGCCCTGCTCATTCATAGAGCAGGCCCTCAATGTGGTGCCACGTTGCTTCAACATTAGAGTCCCAATAGTCGTGCAAGCTCGTGGCGTATTTCTTAAAAGTTAAATAGCTACAACCTATGTTGCACGGAAACGGAGACGCCGAAACATCATATATCAGAAAATCAGGAGAAACGACGAAGATCAGATCTGCTAATGATGTATGGCTTCGATCTTCCTCCTTTTCTTCTTCTGCTCGCTGCAACATCTCCCTGTCTCCCTTGACATCTCCTAAAATGGAGACGTGTCTTCGCAACTCATGTTTCCTCATCGTTTCGTGCCTCCGAAACGCATACTCGGTCAGATCCGGTGTTTCTGTGAATAGTATGTTAGAACTTAGGCTACAACAGAGTTAATACTGCTGTCCGTCAATGAAGGTTTCATCTCGTGGCTGGTGGGAAAATGGTTCTGGGTGATGTTAGTTAATGATGTTGGACGGTTTCCTATCATCATCATCCTTTAACAATAGGTTATTATTACAGTATCCATATAAATCAAGGGAACTTAATTTTTTCTGAAGTCTGTAGATAGAATTTAAAATCGGCCAGTATCCACTGATAGAACAACTGGTAAAGAAAAACACCAAAATAGTGAACATAGAGAAGAAAAAATGGAAAGGAGAACGATTCATCCAGAAATTTGAATAGATACAATGCCATGATAATGATGATAACTTGTAGGCGATTAGGTGGCATGTGATATTCTCAAGACATGTTTGCTGGTACTTTTGGGCCATTTTTAGTGCTTCTGAAAAAGTTCAAATATTTGTGCTGCAGTCTTGCAGGTTCTTGTTATTGAGTTTTGCCACTCTCGGTACAGTTACTGTGATCTTTGCGATTTACATGTTTTGAAGTAAGCCCGTAATCAAATAAAAATACAACGTACCACGATAAGCAACACAAACTTACACATGAAGCAGAGAATCAATTTTCGGTCCATATCCGTGGCGGATTCCTATGAAATGGACTGGATTAGGGCCATTCCTAATAGGGGGGGGGGGGGGGGGATCACCCAGATCTCACATCTGATTTGATTGAATTGCTATCCTAAAACACTCTTTCATTCATTTGCATCTTCTTTTATTCCATAAGTTCGATACTTGTTTACTTCTCCTTTCCTTTTTTTGGGTACTAGTCCCGGTTTATTTGAAATGGTCTCTCATACATCTTTCTTTACCCCATATCATTTCTACTTATCGCCCATGTCATTTCTACTTATCGCCCACTCAATGTATGCCATCATCTTCTCCCTATCTAGTATACTACTTTTTACCTTGAAAAACTAAAAGCAGAAGTATGCTGTCATCTGTGTGCATAAGACGACAGTGAATACTCATATTCTCCTTGTAAGTTAATTGAAACATAACGTGAATAAGCATCGAGTTCATTGATCCAAAGTTGTAGCAGTGCCAGGTGCTGTTTTTCCTCACATAGGTCTCATACTAGATACCGAGGCGGTACACTTCCTGATTAATGCAGCCAATCAGAGTTCTTGCAAGAGTTAACTGCACTTAAACATACTAGTTTGATTGAAATGTTTGAAGGGAACTGACATTGTTACAAGCTGCATTCGCTTTTCTTCCTGAACACAGTTGGGTCTTTTTGTCTCTAATAGTTATACCATAGCCAGGTTGCAAATATTGTTAAAGGTCAACTGCATTATGCGTTTGGTTGTTTGTATAGTTAGGGGATTTATGGCCGCTGCAGTGGAACTTCAACTGATAGCTTTAAGTAGTTCCTCTATTCCATTGTTGAAAATATTTGTGTTTGGTTCTGACCTCCTGTGAGTTCAGCTACCTTCATTTCTGTGGTGTACTTCTCTAATTTACCTTTACGTATTTTCAGAAAGGAGATCTGCAGCTCAGTCTCAATACTCTGGTTAACGAATTGCTCATGGAAGAGTTGTACAGCGAACAGAGGCTAGTTTATGAGCTCGACTTTCTACTCTTCTTTCTGGTTTCATGTGTTGCAGCTCTTTCTATTTTTGAGATAGGTAAGAGCTCGGAAATAAAAGTTGTTGCTTGTACTAGAAAACTGTACATTTTGTAGTTCTTTAAGGTTAATACATAGAATCAGTAAAGATGAGGCTCAGATTGGAGGTGCTTCTGACGTGCCCCAGCAGATTGCGAATAGAAGAAGCCTAGAGGATGTATAAAAGAACAACTCTGCTTGGTGTAGTTTCTTACCAGACTGTAAAATTGTTGCCATGTGGAGAGTGATGTTTAGCTGAGGCTTGGATTTTTTTCCCTTTAGCATATGATATTCTGGTTGAGTCGGCCTTCGAATTTTTCTTTAATTTATTTTCTTTTATCTTCCATTATGGCATTCGTTCTGGATTTTGGTGGGCAGAGCAGGTATTGCGCAATTAACACAACCTACTAGGGCGGACAGGATGGTTGCCAACTGTTTGAGACTTGAGAGATAGAATGAATATATCTGCTAGACTGTTAGCCTTAGGACATCCTCCAAAGTCCAACCCATTTGGTTTACCCCGTCGGCCCACTGGTCCATCATTTTCCTCTACCCCTACTCCCAAACTATTAATCTCCAACTCATTCCCTCCCTCCACTTAACAAAGTTGATCAATATAGTCAAAATTGAATTAATTAACCACTCCATGGAGATGGAAGTGCTTGTCTATGGAGAAATCTCCCTCCTACTATTCTATTCCCACTGTGAAACTGTTCCCCTAGCACTCTTTCGTCCCATGGGGTTGGACTTAAAATTATTATACGGTTTTTTCCATCACCCGCCCACTCCTCGCACCATGGGATTGGAGATAACTCTCAAGAGCTAAGATAATACTACTTCTGTTTCACCTGCTCCACTCGAATGACCTTTTGAGATAAGATTATATGTATATGAACATAGTAGGGTGTTTTACTGTTCACAATAGCATTGTTTGACGGATCTAGACTATTGGATTGAAGAGAAATCAATGGATAAGAGCTTGGATGTAGTATTATGGGATTAGCCCCAAAGAGATGGGTAATTCACAAGACATGGGTAATTCGCTAGTGATGTCTAAGAAAAGTTTGCTCTTCTGTTTGCCTGCGTGGTAAACGTTCAAGATCCTGCAACATGTCCGACATGCGAGGAGGCAGAGTTAGAACTTAGGAAGTTCTAGTCATGTCATGCACTACCCTACCCTTGGATCTTAGAATCACTGCGGCAACCTCTTGGTACTTGTAAGGTGGTGAATTTTTCTACTCATCCCATTGTCTGGCAGATTGCGTTTTCTGCATCTGAAACTTTTAAACTCTTGAACATTTGATTGTGTTACATAGAGACGTCGGCACATGATTAAAGCACTCTTGATTAGGGATGAAAACGGTCAGATTCGGATCAAATCTACCCTATATTCATGTTCAAGTGAAAGGAGGAATTCAAATCTTATCCAGATTTGGTTGGATTTTAATCGCATTTGGATCGATTTTGGATTGGATCTAATTTTTAGATCCATATATGATCCAGAGACCCTGTAGGTGCTCTGTGCTCATCGCAGAGGATCCGAGCAGGACTCCCTAAAGAACCCAAAATACAAAGAAAATAAAACATATAAGTTAAGATAAACATGAAGCCGAGATTTGCCCTAAAGAACCCAAAATACAAAGAACAGAAAACATATAAATTAAGATCAACATGAAGCCATGATTTAGATCCTTATCACGACAAATAAAAGATATAAAGTCACAAAAGCTTTACAACGTTTCATCCAGATAATTGACGCACAAGAAAATTGTTCATAAGGTTGGTGATTTTTGTGAGGCTATGGTTAGTAGATTATAGAGGGAAACAAGTTTATAATTTTATACATTAGTATGTATATTCATTATTAAATATTGTTCAAAAAAAAAAATTGAATATAACTTTTGAGACATTTTTGGTAAAACTAGCTAGTACTCGGATGGCATTGGGTTTTCAAGGTTCTGCTCTAGGATCCAAAATGGGATCCAAAACCTTTCTGATATTGGTTTCATTATCCATATCATATTCATTTTAAATTGGATATAATATGGATCTGATTCGTTAGGATCTGATTGTTGATGTATGCCTTATAGGCAATCTATATTATCGTGATGTTTATTAAATGATAAATGCATTTTATTTATTTTGTTATCTATAGAATGACATGTTGACATAATAAAGTATTTAGAATAAATGTTGTATTGTTAAATATCCATAATCTAGTATTATTATTAATTAGGACGACTGGAGTGCATCGAGACTAGTATACGGGTAGATATGTGGACATTTAGACACCCTTAGGCGATGGGGAGATGCAAAAATTTGGATGCCTATAAGGGCTGTTTCGAATAGGTAACAATGACTAGGTTTTTCTATATATGTATTGACAATGATGAATCTCAATTGTCTCTAAATATCTCTCAAACGAGGATTCTTGAGCTGCTGAACATGCTATATGTCGCCTGTAAAGCCTTCAGGAGTTGGGACAGAGTTGGGACAAGATGGAAGAACGGCAATCGCAGTGGCAAGCGCAGCGTGATGGACTAACCTAAATATTATTATTTTGAAGTGGCCGATACTTAATTTTTTTGAAAAATAGTAATAAATATGAGTATTGAGTAAAATTTTAGAAAGTTTAGGGGGCCGCTGCCCCCTCCGCCCCAGCCTAGGTCCACCACTGGGCGATCGTGGCCATCGGTCGGGAGTTGAAACAAGATGTAAGAATGGAAATCATGGACAACAAACCCAACAGATCAAATGTTAGCTACGAGAGGTTCATCATTTGTCTTCCACACTCATTGGGGTTGTTTGGATGAGCTGAAATAAATGAGAGATTAAGCTTACAAACTCATTTTATCTGTAGTGTTTGGATGCGGTGAATTATTATAGATTATTGAAAAAAAATAATTTTTTCGATGTTGGAAGATTTGAAATTATCTACTTAACCACTGAACCAACACACATTTGGTTAAAAATATCAAGAAACTACCTTAAGAAGCCCGGAGATTCAAAAAGAAAAATCGGATTTTCGCCCCAAAATCCGGAATTCGGCTGAAAATCCGGAAATCCGGATCTCAAACCGGAATTCCGGATTTTTGTGGCGGAAATCCGTTTTTTCGCTTTGTTCGGAGAGGTTTGACCGCGTATATGGGATTTTTGACTTTTCATTTTCTCCTTACTTCCTCTCATACAAACAAGCCCATTATTATACGGCACTACGTGAATAATCCAACAGTTCAATAAACTCTAATACTAGGTGCAACAAATTCTTCAAATATAGAACTCTGAGTCTTGCCAACCTCGTACAGGTTCAGCTGCGGCCTTGTCCAGAAATCACATTCCTATACTATATTGAGCCAACAAAATCGAAGTTAACAAATCCGATAAGTGAATCTGATCTAACCCGCAGACTGATGCATTTTTTTTTTGTTAAGTGATCACTTCGGCTACAAGTTGGAAGGTTCACCTTCATTTAAAAAACATACATTACACCAAGAAAATGAAATTACTACCGAAAAACACTGCCGGATGTCTAAAAATCATCATCTTCCTCAAGTTTTTGTCCAAATCCTCTGGGTCCAGCTCTAGCCCTCACCCTCTTCTTTTTACCACTCTTGTTCTTCTTCTTACTCGCTTCCTCTTTCTCGAATTTCTCCTTCTCCCTCTTCTGCAAATAATCCGTCACTGCTATGTAGATAACCTGATAACCAGAAAACAAAACCCCATTTGCCAAAAGTCCAAATCAGATATCATCAACGGACAAAGACCTATAACAATGAGGAAGAACAATGAAATTGGCTAATTTTGTTTACCCCTATTGTGAGAATGGAAAGACCAACAAAAGCTATGAACAGAAGAGCTGAGATAATGATGGAGACCCCACCATCACCGCCTGAAGAAACGATCTCCTGAGAATTCTCAACCGCGGTTGCTTCCACGGCTACAGAATCTGGAAGTACGGCGGAGATTCTTGGGATTTGGGTGGTTTTATTAGGGAGATGAATGGATCTTCTGGAGGGGAAATCAAAGGACAAAGATGAGCTGTGGTTAATTCGAAGTGGGTAGCGAGGTTTGGCGTCGAGAATTGAAGAAAGAGAAGTGGGGGAGAGGGAGAGAGATACGGATGTGGTAGCCATTTTTCATCTGTCTACCACATCTACCACTATGGAGAAAGGCTGTGTGTGCAGATTGCACTTGCAGGGTAGAGATGAGGTAGAGGGGCTATGATAAGGTGAGGAGAGGAGCACCAGGATAATGTTCCATCCGTCTTTTTTTCGAAACTGAAACATTTATATAAATTAACCCAGTTTACAGATAGTGCTTATGCTTTAAATCTGATCATGGATTCTTTGCACTTCATGACACTTTACATATCGAATACAGACCGAGTTAGAAAGACTACAATCATGACAGATATCTTCAATCAAAGTACGAATGGCAAATTAACACCTTCAGCCCGAACGTTGTTGACTGTGGTGAGCGACTCAGTGAGAATTTCAACGTCTTTGTATATGAGAGCATCCATTTAAGGGCTTTAGAAATGTCGAAGGTTTCCGCTTGTTGGGTCGACTCCGTTTTGAAGAAAACAAAGCCATCTTCCATTGATTGGCCAACTCGCATCCAAGCAGCAGTGACTGAGGAATTTTTATCCCACGATGCATCAACTATAAACTTGATTGGTCTTGTGCAAATACCTGCGCTCCACTCAATATGGGATTCCATCCGTCTTTGAAATTACAGTATTATTTCAAAATTTCAAATTTTAATGAAAATCTTATTTTTTTCGTTTTAAGAAAAAAAACCTACCCTGAGGTAGGGCGGCATAAACCCCGACTTCTATTAACAATCAAGCTCCCAACCCGTAAGAAGGTGGGGGACATAAACCAAAACCCACCATTACAACCCAAGACATGCCCAATAAAAAAACAGACTCAACAATTTAGCCTGGATCAGGCCCATTTCTGGAACCCTCGCCATCAACTAATAAAATATCTTCTAGATGCATCGGTGGCTCATTAATGTATGAGCAGTTGATCTTATCAATCAGTCCCCTCTTCGCCAATACGTGAGCTGCCTGGTTCGCCCTCCCTTCGAATGTGAGCTATCCGATCTCCCACGCCGGCAATAACGAAGCGCCGAACCTCATCCATGAACCTACCTCATTCATTGTTTGCGCCCACCAAGTTCTTTAGTTTTAATAAAACGCATACAAATAACATTTCATTAATAAAAATGACTACAAATAGGAGATTCTACATATTTAATTGTGAATTCAGGAAATCTGGCATTTTTTGACAACATAAATTGAAAAGAAAATAAATTCGACACTGAGAGCTATAATATCATGAACTACACATGCTATGTTATAGTTGCATAAATGCTGCTTGATGCTAGCCAAGCTCAGAAGTGAGTCCGTTTGTAATTCGGCATCCGGGAGCCATTGGAAAGCATCCACCTCATAGCCTGCAGAATACCGATAGCCCCATCCTGAAGTGCAGAGGATTCCGTGAAATATGGAATCATGGCGCAACAACTTCCTGTGTTTGCATTCAGGCTGCCACTGCCTTTTTTCCTTAATTCCAGGAGGCATGAACCACAACAGTTTTCTGATAGTTTGGGATTTTCCATTATTCCAACTCTAGTTCACAGAATTTGCATCAAAAGATTGGATTGGGCCTCTTCGAGAGAGAAGAACTTCGTTGGGGGGGGGGGGGGGGGTTATGTTCCAAAAGACCTAGAGCTGTGATGGAAACTTACGGTGTTATGGTTTTTCCTTACAAAGTAGTTGAGTTCCTGTTCAGCCATATATGCCGCAGTGTTAGGAGGAATGTTGTTACGTCCTCCTTTGATAGTAAATCAGTAAATAAATTAAAAAAAAAACACTCATATTTAGTTTAGCGGCGGGGCTTGAGGGAACCGAATACCCCCGACTGGAACCAAACCATATATCCTTGGAAAAAAGGACATGAAAAGAAACAATTTTCCATGCATTCGTCGTCAAGATGACTTCGAGTACATATTAAGGATGAAAGTTGGAAATTTCATCTGTACATGGATTGTAGGACTCGGAGGGAGTTGGTGAGAAATTTTCATAAAATCATTGAAGTTTAGGTCGGAGATTAAGACTTAGAAGGATATGCCAGAACTGATATGCTCGACGTAACATTGGATGCAGACTCATAATATTAGAACAAGCCTGTAGGTATCTGGAGTTAACGGAGTAAAGACACGAGGGTTGGTGAGACCAGACCAGCTTATCTTCACTGTGTAAGCTTGAAATATATATGTTATGAATAACATTGACCGTTGCAGAACTGTAGAATTGCCTAAAAATCTGATGTCACAATGATTGGGATTTTGGATTGATGAAGTCTTTGACTATGAGATTTTGGTAGAAACGTCAAAGAGAGCCGTCAATGAGTGATGGATTAACGGGAATGCAGCTGTCACAAAAAGTGTTAATGTTTTCTCCCGTGCCGACCATTCAGAGAAGGTTGTTCTACAAAAGTATTTTTTTTAACCAAAAATACTCCTCCATCCCCTTCCGGAAGAGCTTGAAAGATATTTGTTTAGAAAATCTTGTAAAGCACAATATTTTCCAAGGATAATTCTATTTACTTGAGCATCTGGATTTTGAAGGATGTGGTAGGTCGGTTTGGTCAATAGAGGTTGTTTTTGAATCTCCATGTCTCTGAAATCCAATCCCCCATCCTTTATTAGTTTACATAAGAGTGCCCACTTGCGCTATCAGATTGTTTTCTATAACCATTGGATCGTAAACTTTGTGATGATGGATTTGACATTTTTATGAAAGTAAGATGGAACTTTCAAGACCTATAGAAGGTATGTGGGGATGGAAAAATTGTGTATTTGACCAAACACAGCGACCTATGGACGAAAGAGAATGTACCTTCCAGGAGTTTAACCTTTCTGAAAATTAGATAAGATTCCTGCAAAAATCTCACCTTTTTTAGAGTGAAGTCCATATTACTTCCCACATGTCGTCTTGGCTTTGTTACTCTCTCCTGATGTGAACTATATTTTGTAGGTGATCAGCTTTTTCTTTTGACATATTGGGGCTACCAAAACGTTTTCATTTATCTAGATTAATAATTTTTCCTTATGGAGTGCAAAATTTTGAAGCCCCAAGTAGGATCCATGCAGTAGTAAGATAAAAATTCTGGAAGATAAATGTATCATCAGCAAAAAGAAGATGGTTGAGGCGAGGTTCCCGCCTTCCAATTGCTATTACAGTCATAATGTTTTCTTCCGCTAGAAAATTTAGAAGGCTGCTGAAAGCTTCTTGGAGAATAATTAACAGAAAAGGTGAGAGCGGATCCCATGTCTAAGACCTTTGGACGGAGAGAAAAATCCGAAGCTTCACCATTAGCAAGAAATGCCGAAGAGTAGGATGTGATGCATGCCATAATATTTCTTTTGAATAATGGTCTTCATTGAAGTGAGACATTGTTCCAAAAAGGTCCATGCGGCTCTATCAAAAACCTTATTCATGTCTAGCTTCAACCCAACATTAGTATTTCAAGTGGTCTTCTGGTTCGTGGAAGTGTAAGATCTCATGAGCTAGGAAGATATTGTCTATAACAGCCCTAAAAAATTCTAGGAGTAAAAATGCAATATCTCAAAATTTGTGGGGTGAAAGTTGTAGATAATGTGTTCTAGCCACATGAATCAACTTACACGTGGCAGTCATTTAGCACATCTGGTGGTGCTCCGGTACTACACGAGCATGACCCATGCTTATCCATATGGGGGCTACGAGACATGGCCCCTCGCATATCGTTCCACACGGGACTTGTAGGGACTTAGTGGTTTGGAGGCTAGAGTAAGATCTGTCGCGCGCGAGCGACAACCAAGCCCGTGCGTAACCCTTGATAACTGCTTTGAGAGATTTATGGCCATGTGTCCCACAAACCCGTTCAACCTCATAACGGTTCCGGTATACGAGGGCGAAGTGCGTAACGGTCCCTATATATGCGGTCGAACGTGCCGTTATGGTTGAGGTAATTAAGCCACCATTAATGGGCGCATTAACCCACTACAACGGTCACATTCCCACTATATATAGGATCGTTAACCCTTCATTGCAATTCTATGATACACCTACGCGGAAGCTCTGGCCATTTGCATAACTGTCTCTCTCTCTCTCAGTTACCATTGTCTTGCTCTCTCCGTACTCACAACCTACACTCCTTGTGTTTCTATTCTCTACCCTTGGTGTACACTTGGATCTTCCTCAAAGGATCCTCCTGTATACATTTGGCGAACCCGACGTGAATCGACTTCAGCAAGTAGCCATGTCTCATGATGAAGATGCCAGCAACTGATCTCCCTCAACAGAGACAACTTCAGGGGAGGAAACCCTCCCTAATTCCGCAACAGCTGGCAGTACTCCAACCCTAGAGATGTTGAATGCATCCCTCCAGAGCCAGGCAAAGGCTCTCCAGGCTCAATCTGCACAGATGGCCCAGATCATGTCGATTCTGGGAGCTCTTGCTCAGAATCCGGCACTAGGAACTGCTGTCTCCCAGGGGACAGGGGTAACGCCCACACTTCCTAACTCCAGCTTGCAAATCCCACCACCAACTACCCAGCCATCTCCTACACAAGGACACATTACTCAATCACCAATTTATGCGACTGTTTCTCAGCTACCGGGCGTTCCCACTAATGTCCAACCACAACACCCCCTGCTTTCCCCGTCTGCAGCTGTAAACAATGTTGGTTACACTCCCAATCCAAGTGCTGCATATGTGTCTTCCCAGCTGCAACCCTTCTTCCTGCTGCGGGAGGAAGTGCATCAACAAGAACGATGGCCTTGGAGCAGCGATTGGACAATTTCCTTGCGAATAAGTGCTTCACGGACACTGTTATCCCGAAGGTTGATAACGCGCCTCCTATTCCGCGCGAGATTTACTTGATGCCCAACCCCGCAGGGTACAAAGCTACCAAGTGGGAGAAGTTCTATGATGTCAATGAGAATGCTCAGGAGCATGTCATGCGCTTCATCGACATGATGGGGCCACACGGGGTTGATTCTAACCTAATGATGCGCGAGTTCCCCAAGTCTTTGGGGAACGTCTCATACAAGTGGTACAGGACATTGGAAGCTGGCTCCATAAAGATATGGGAGGACATGGTCAAAAAGTTTTATACCATGTTTTTCCAGATGGAGGAGAAGGTCACGATGATTCACTTGTCGCGCATGTATCAAAAGCGTGATGAAGAAGGAGTCGCATTCATCAAGAAATTCAGGGCAAAGTCACTAGAATGCTGAGATGAGGTGGTTGAAAGCCGGCTCGTCGAGATATGTCTCCAAGGAATGCAAGACGAGTACAAGGGTATGTTGATTAACTTTCAAATGCATACTTTTTCGAAGTTAATCGATTGTACCAAGAATATAGAGCCCATAGTTGAGAGGCAAAGGAAGAAGCATTCACTGAGCGAACCCCAGGAGGATCGACCTTCAGAATTGGAATGTTTAACTACAAGAGGGGACTCGAGGCTGAAATTAATACAGTCTCACCGCACAAACAGCACAAGGTTTCGACCAAAATTGTCCCGCCATTACCATGCTCCATTGAGGAAGTGATCGACCTCTGCAAACAGTGGCGTAAAGATGGGGTCCTACCTCAGCTCGAAAGGGCACCCACTAGGGTGCAGCTAAGGGATCCACAGTGGTGTGAATGCCACGGTAAATTCATGCATCCAACAGCTGAATGCAAGAAGCTCAAGTGGCTTGTAAACAAGAAGATGAAGGAAGGGGAGCTGGTCATCAGCGAGCAAAGGCAGGATGTGCGCAACAATCCCCTACCATCCCAAGAGCCAAAAGACAAGGAGGTGGCCATGATCGTGATTATGGACATCGAAGAGATCGCAGAAGATGGGCTACCTTTTGTAACCGAAGTCCATGATGAGGAGGACTACAGCATGGACACGGAGGACTCGCGCGCCGACAGGATGAAGGGATCACATGGCTTCAGAAGGTTCTTTGATGAAATGAACTTTTCAGAAAAGTAACGCAAAGAGATGGCAAAGGCAATCCTCAGAGTGGCAGAAGACTTTGAGGAGGATATAGTTGTCTCCAATGGGAGATTTGTAAGGGCCTCTCGCTCAACTGAGAAGATAATGGATTTTTCTGAAACAGATAAGAAGACAGACGCAAGACATCAGAAGCCCGTGTATGTCACAGCAGTGATCAATGATGTCGAGTTTAAAAGTATGGAGGAGCAGCCGTCAACATAGTCTCGCTCAACACCCTGAAGTTAGCAGGAATTCCCGAGAAGAAAATTGTCAGGCGCCCATCTTTGTTAAT
Organism: Linanthus parryae; assembly: GCA_023055425.1. NCBI lineage: Eukaryota > Viridiplantae > Streptophyta > Magnoliopsida > Ericales > Polemoniaceae > Linanthus > Linanthus parryae. The sequence continues at coordinate 71,185,819 of JALGPY010000001.1, read as the reverse complement.
GGGATTCGGAAGCGATTCAAGGATGACAGTGGGGTGGATTCGCCTGAGACTTCAGATAGGAAAGATAAAGTGTTCTGCCAAGTTCTACGTCATTGATGCGAACACCACATACCACATGATCATTGGTCGGGCGTGGATCCATCGTTTTGATGCAGTACCCTCAACAGCCCACCAGGTGATGAAGGCCATTTGGAATGGCAGGGTAGTTGGGATACCAGCTTCGATAAACCCATTCAACTTGAATAAAGCGCACCTGACTGAGGCAGTATGGTTCACTGAGATGGCGGACGAGCAGACACCTGGGCCATTTAAGCCAACCCGTTTACCTGTATGGGAAGATATCAAGGATCAGTCACCGGCAGGAGTGATGGTGACTAGGGAAAATACCAAGGAGAAGGTTCCTGCGTGCGAAGACGTGCCAAAGACTGTGTATTAGAAAAAAACGTGTACACCCTAAAAAGGGTAGTGAAGCATGACAACAAAGGCAAATAGATAGAAAGTTTCTACTCTAATGGGAAGATATGCTACCGCATATGAAGGCGCGCGGGGGTACCCCCACCTCAGCATGGGGATATCCCTGGGAAAATCAATCAACATTAACAAGCACCAGGAGAGGCCAAACTGAAGCCAGACCCACCGAAGGAGAAATTGAGGTAAGCGCCTGAATGCATGGAGGACAAGCCAAAGCCACAGAAGCAGGAGCTAAAGGAAGTATTCCTAAGTCCATCTGAAGGCCTGTGTTCCTGAGTGCGGATCTCAAGGGCGAGGAAGAAAGTTTGCTAAAACTGCTCACAGAATACAGAGATGTGTTCACCTGGGAGTACGACTAGATGCCTAGCCTTGATACAGGGGTGAAAATGCATAGGTTGGATGTTGTCCCAGGATCCAACACAGTAAAGCAGAGTGCAAGAAGTTTCAGACCAGAGAGCAACATGAAGATCAAGGAAGAGATAGTCAAATTGCTGAATGCCAAGTTCATTGAGCCTAATCATCACCTCACTTGGTTGGCCAATATTGTGCCGGTCATAAAGAAGAATGGAAAGCTTTGCATCTGCGTTGACTTCAGAGATCTCAACCGCTTCTGCCCCAAGGATGACTTCCCATTACCAAACATAGACCTGCTCATCGACTCTACCGTAGGTCAACGGATGTTCAGTTTCATGGGTGGATTCAGTGGGTATAATCAAATTAATATGGACCCTGAAGATGCAAAGAAAACTGCGTTCATCACTCCAGTTGGGGTTTTCAACTACACGGTTATGCCCTTCGGATTGAAAAATGTAGGTGAAACTTATCAACGTGCCATGATGGCTCTTTTCCATGATATGATGCATCAGGAAGTGGAGTTCTTAGTTGATGATTTGGTCATCAAGTCAAGGAAAGAAGCAGATCATCTGGGAGATTTTTAAAAGGTGTTCGAAATATGCAGGAGCTTCCAACTAAATATGAACCCAATAAAGTGCACATTTGGGGTAACTTCTGGGAAATTCTTGGGGTGTGTGATTCACCGCAATGGAATTGAGCCTTATCCTGCGAAGATCTCAGCCATCACCAGCATGGTGACACCCCACAACCAGAGCACCTTAAAGACGTTCTTGGGGAAATTATCATATTTGCAAAGATTTGTACCGGCAATCGCGGAGGAGGAATTGGTGTTGTCTTGACCAAGCTAGACGGGGAAGTCATTCAAATGTCAACTAAGGTGGATTTCCCAGTTACTAACAACGAAGCAGAATATGAGGCTCTAATTGCTGGGCTCCTCGCGGCTAAGGCACTAGAAGTTAGCAACTTGATGGTCATGGGATATTCGAAGATTATTGTCAAACAAGCCTCAGGCGAGTATGGTTTGAAGGAGATCAACTTGTTGACTTACAGGACTATGATTCAGAAGCTAGTGCAGCAGCTCCACGATGTCAAGTATGAGCATACTCCTAGGGCTGATAACCGACACGCAGATGCCTTAGCCACTTTGGGTTCCAAAATTAATGCAGATAAATGCCCAACAAGGGTTTTGATTGAAGTCAGAACTACTCCGGCTCTAGCGCAAGAGACATGCGAAGAAGAGCCCGCAGAAGCTGAATATTAGAGGAGGCCAATATTGCGCACGATCGCTGAAGGGACAAGAAAAGAGTATTGGACATCCACAAAGGGGTAATGTATGCATGATAACTCCCTTTACTATAAGGGACCAGGAGGAGTGCTCATGCGATGTGTCTCGCAGAAGGAAGGGCAGGCACTATTAGAGAAAATCCACCAACACTCCTGTGGAGAAAATGAGGTGTTCGTCTATAGAAAAACCCAGAGATACGGGATTCACTGTCCAGAAATGTCAACGTATGCCGCAATCATCCAGGGAACTGCGAGAATTGTGCATTGGTCAAAGATTCACTAGAAATTGCTGCAATCGATGATGACACAGATTGGAGGAAGCCACTATTTGACTATATGAAGGAATGGATTGAACCAACCCACAGGAAAGAAGCTGAAAAACTCAAAAGGAAGGCAACTCGATATGTGGTAAAAGAAAACATACTCTGGCGCAGAGTTCACGAGGGGAATCTGCTCAGGTGTTTGGATAGCCAAGAAGCGCAAGAAGTGATGGACTTGTCTCATCAAGTGGAGCACCAAGGAGGTGCGAAGTTATGCAGGCAACTCCTCACTGTTAGTTAATTCTGGCCCACAATAGAAGCAGATTGTCGCACCAAGGTTAAGAGGTGCCAAGAATGTCAGTTTAAAGGCATCCTTGTACATGCTCCTGCTGTAGACTTGCATGCATTGGGAACACATTGGACATTTCACACGTGGGCATTGGATTTTATTGGCCCTATTCGACTAGCCTCGCATGGGAATCAGTTCATGCTAACCGCAACAGAGCAATTCACCAAGTGGGTGGAAGCGGTGCCACTAAAGGCAGCAAACGCACTGGCGGTTGTTAACTTCATTCATGAGAATATCATATAACGCTTTGGGATCCCCAATTCCATTCTCTATGACAACGGGACTCCTTTCATAAATCGACAAGTGGCTGCAAAGCTAGCAGAGTACAACATAAGGCAGGTGTGCTCCACACCCTATTATCCAAAAGGGAATGGACAAGCAGAAGCAACAAACAAGACATTACTGAGGATCCTAAGTAAGATGGTCGGAGATGATCACAAGAAGTGGGCAAATTCCCTAAGTCTGGCTCTATGGGCATATCGCACATCGCCAAGGACTCCCACAGGAGTCTCTCCTTTCCTTTTATGCTATGGGGCCAAGGCTGTCGTCCCAAATGAAGTCAAAGTTAATTCCGCGAGGATAGATTTTCATGCTTTGTACGAGAATCAACGTGACCATGATCTTATCCTGCTGGAAGAAAGACGTGAAGAGGCCAAGAGAGCTAACACGAGGTACAAGGAAAGGACCGCTTGAGCCCAAAACAAAACTGTCCAACACCGGGACTTTGATTTGGAGATCTGGTCTTACGAGCTTCGGACCATTGTATGCGAGAAGCAGCTCATCCCAAGTTTGCTTCTAACTGGGAAGGACCTTCGAAGTCAAAAAGGTTTTCGACAGCGGCTACTGTGTACGGTTTTGATCATGGATACGCAGCGTAAAAACAAATATTATCCATGTAATACCATCCAAGGATCACAGGACAAGAGACATAACGATGGTAAGGGAAGAAATCAAGTTACACACCTTAGGGTTTCTCCTGTGATGACTTGTAACGTGAATTGTGTCACGTTCTCTATAGTTGATCCACGCCTAGAGTTGATATCTAGATCTTCCTTCTCCTTTGTACTAGCCCAGAATAGAGGAAGAGGAAGAAGAAATCACGCAACACGAGGAAACAACGAGGGGCAGCCTCCTTGTTTGGGCCGACAGGAAGGGGCGTCGGCAAGGGGGGCGAACGCCTCTCTTGCTTGCTTGCTCTCTCTCCTTTTGTTCTCTCCCACTCAAGTTATGAACTAAAGGCTCATAAGTGTGGGAAGGAAGGAAGGAGCATCCTCTATATAGTCCAACAAATCCTTGCAACCTACCTAAAGACCCATTCTAGTCCTACTAGAATTTGGTTTAGTCCCTTACTTTCAAATTAGTCCTACTAAGTTTGCAAGGTGTTGCAAAGTGATCCTTCTAATTAATTAATCCTGTTAATTAATTCCCAAATCTAGTTCAACTCTATATAGTGTGTGACCCCATAGGTTCTATCTAGTTGGTAGCAACAATTTGCTAATATGGAGCGGTTTCTAGCAAAACATCCATTTTAGCAAACTAATAGAATAGTCATCCGACAAACCTTGTACAAGTAATTGTCTCATCCCTTTGTCTCTATATCGGAACTGGACACAAACGTACAAGTCACACTCGTATATCCAATCCATAGTTTCTCGATCCATGGGAATAGCCTTATTCGTGCAAATAACATCAATATCCTATATTGATTTATTTGAGTCTGGCTAGACATTCTATAAGCACTATCCCTCGAGTGGCCTAAGATATTTGCTCCCGTTATGTGGGAGGGACAAATTCTATCTACGTCCACTACGATCTCTAAGCTTTCTTCTTATTGTATCCGGTACTCGCCTTTATAACTACCCAGTTACGGTGTAGCATTTGACGCTACGAAAATCACAATAATCCACAACTAGAATATCTAGCGACTTCAAGTCTAAGGATGACGATACCATCGCACCACGAGAAGCACTTTTGACTTAACATAACGTGTATGTAGCCTTCTCGAAGATGGGTCAATCCAGTGCGTCATTACACTTAATGCACACCCATGTGTTGGATCATGATATCTCCATATCAATCCAACCCCATACTAGTCTATAGATGATTGTCCTATTAATCATTATACTGGACTAGGGATATTTAAGATAAACAACACAATTGTAAATCTAAGGACTTCATTATATTAAATATCCAATAAATAATACAATGAATGTTCTAGCCAGAATAAATTCATACTAAACTAGATTTCCTCTAGGGCATCTATTCCAACAGTCTCCCACTTGCACTAGAGCCAATCTGACGCATCTCGTATGCCCATGCTCCAAGTGTGCCCTTCATGCTTCCACCGCACAAGCGGCTTTGTAAGTGGATCTGACAGATTATCATCTGTAGGAATATTGCATATGCGAACGTCTCCTCTATCGATAATATCTCGATTCAGATGGAACTTCCTGAGAACGTGCTTGGATTTCTGGTGCGACCTGGGTTCCTTTGATTGCGCGATCGCCCCAGTGTTGTCGCATTACAACTCAACTGGATCCTTAATGCTAGGAACCACACCAAGTTCAGAAACAAACTTTCTGATCCAAACAGCTTCCTTTGCTGCGCCACTTGCAGAAATGTACTCAGCGTCTGTTGTAGAATCAGCCACCGTCTCTTGCTTGGAACTCTTCCAGCTCACCGCTGCTCCATTCAGGCCAAACACATATCCCGATTGTGATCTAAATTCATCTCTGTCGGTTTGGAAGCTTGCATCCGTGTAACCCCTTACACGCAACTCTTCCTCGCCACTAAATATCAAGAAAGCATCCTTAGTTCTTCTCAAGTACTTTAGGATGTTCTTGACCGCAATCCAGTGACTCTCACCCGGATTGGATTGGTATATGCTTGTCATACTCAAGGCATATGACACATCTGGTCTAGTACATAACATGGCGTACATGATAGATCCTATGGCCGAGGCATAGGGAATTCTACTCATGCATTCCTTCTCAATCTCATTGGAAGGACAACCAATCTTTGAAAGAGTGATTCAATGTGACATGGGCAAGATCCCTTATTGGAATCTTGCATGTTGAACTGCTTCAACACCTTGTCAATATATGTACTCTGACTTAGGCCTAGCAGTCTCTTAGATCTATCTCTATAGATCTTTATACCGAGTATATAAGCTGCTTCCCCTAAGTCCTTCATTGAGAAACACTTCCCTAGCCAATCTTTAACAGATTGCAGCATGGGAACGTCGTTTCCAATGAGTAGTATGTCATCCACATACAAGACCAGAAAAGCTACAGAGCTTCCACTAACCTTCTTGTAGACACAAGACTCATATTCGTTTCTGATGAAGCCAAATTCTGACTACTTCATCAAAACGTCGATTCCAACTCCTAGAAGCTTTCTTCAATCCATAAATGGATCGTTGCAGCTTACAGACTTTGTTGGCTTGCTCTGGATCTTCAAAACCCTCCGGCTGTATCATATACACATCCTCGAGGAGATTCCCATAAAGGAATGCTGTTTTGACATCCATCTGCCAAATCTCATAGTCGTAGTATGCAGCAATTGCAAGTAGGATTCAGATGGATTTGGTCATTGCGACTGGTGAAAAGGTTTCATCATAGTCAATACCATGAATTTGTCTGTATCCTTTATGTTGAGTCAAGATCCCTGAATGTGCTTTGGTTGGTAATTGTTTTTGAGTGATGAAAGACAAAAGACAAAAAACAGAAGACTAAGACATAAGCAGCAAAGCATCGTTGTTATCTCAAGGCCTTGAGATATTAACTGAACTTCAAAGCCTTGAGTTATTCTATTCTGCTATATGTTCTAACATTTCTGTGTTGCAGATTGGATATCTGATTATGCAAATCAGTGGTTTACTGCATATACTTTTGGATTATACTATTTATATCTAGCACAATTGCAGATGATCAAAACAGGAAGAATTAAAGTTATCTGGGTTTAACTTTGAAATTCTGTGAAGCAGGTTCAGAGCTCCAAGGCCTTGAGATGTGCCTTGAGCTGCTGACAGATTTTACAGAACTTAGTTGATTCTTTCTTGCAGGTTATGTTTCTTAGTATTGTGATTATTTACTCACTTCTAAGTGTCTTAAACGTGTTTTTCATGATTCATATGTTGGGGAAGATATACAGGTTATTGTTCTAAGTTTGTTAAACAGTTTTATCAGAAACTGTATAACCAAACAGTCATAGTACTGTTAGCTTTCTGGATTTTGTTGTTGCTGTGTTTCAATGCTGTTGCAGGGTTGTTAAATGTGCAGGAGCAATCTCAACAAACTCCAACGGATATCCAATTGAAGCTGTTTGAATTTAAGTTGAAAACAGAAGGAGGATTTGTAGGAATCGAGATCCTAAAATCTCTCAATCAGTTGCAGCTGTGGATAAAAGAGACTGGTTTGAATTTTGAAGGAGATAGAGGCTTGCAGAATACTCTGAGAGGTGTGACAAAATCGTGGGAGATCATCCATTCAAACACACACAATCATTCAAGCTTCATTCCAGATTTCTGAAGATCAAATCAATCCAGTTTTCTAGAAGAACACTTCCAGGCTTAAAACAGCTTATCTTCATACTGTGTTCTTCACTTGTACTTCTATCTATGTATCTCTAGATTATCATATACCTCACTTAACCTAGTGGTTGGTTGTTCAAGTGAACAACAAGAGGTTCTTGTTAGCTCAACAGTTAGTAGCTGGAACTAGATAGGTTTGGAACCACAAGCTGTATAGGTGTAAGGGAAATCACTTAGGCTTGAAGATCTAGGGCTGTTTCTGTGTGAGTAATAAGAAGTGTTTGCCCAATCCTGGTGGGATTAGATCCCTCAGGCAAAGATTAGGTCCATTGGGTGTGAAATCTGTAAATTGCTTTGTGTTCTTTACTTTTCTGTTTGACTGCACACAACTCAAATCAAACTAGGGTTTAAAAGCTGTTTAGAATTGTCCACAGCTCAAGGCCTTGAAGCTTACTTTTTTGCCTTTGTAAGCTTCAGACAGTTTGATAAAATCTCAAGGCCTTGAGATTTGAGTTTCACACAAATTTTTTCTGTTAAACTTTAAGTTTTGCAAAAAGTTTCCATACTCTATTCAACCCCCCTTCTAGAGTATTTATGTCCTGTGTTTAGTCTACATTACACACTTTCAGTTGGTATCAGAGCTTGTGTCACTGTTTTTAGATCTAACAATCTGGTGACTATGAGTAATGTAGGAGATGGTGGATTCTCACAAGGAAGGGCAGCCAACAGACCTCCATTGTTCTGTGGTGACAACTTCATGCACTGGAAGGCATTGATGAAGATGTTCATCATAGATCAAGAAATGGAACTATGGCCAATAGTTCAGAATGGTCCTCATGAGCACTACACTACAATTGATGGAGTCAGAAGTGTCAAGTCTGAAGAAAATCTTTCAGTCACTGAACTGGAAAAGGTATCAAAAAATTACAAGGCTATGAATTTGCTATACTGTGCTTTAAATGCAGATGAGTTCAACAGAGTGTCAAACTGCAAGAGTGACAAAGAAGTGTGGGATAAACTGGTGGTGACATATGAAGGAACCAACCAGGTTAAGCAGACAAAAATCAACATACTTCTGAGGCAATATGAGTTGTTCAAGATGAATTCAAATGAGACCATCAAGGGAATGTTCAAAAGATTCACTGATGTTGTGAACAACCTGGAGTCATTGGGAAAGAAGTTCTCAAATGAAGAGAAGGTCAGAAAAATTCTGAGAAGTTTGCCAAAAGCCAAGTGGGAGCCAAAGACAACAGCCATTGAGGAAGCTCAGGACTTGAGTCTTCTTCAACTAGATGATCTACAAGGAAAGCTGCTCACTCATGAAATGTCTATGAGGGATGTGGAAGGTGATTTGAGTGAAAATATCAGGAACCTAGAACTTAAGGCAAAAGACAGTGAAAAATCTCAAAGCCTTGAGACTGAGGAGGAACCTGATGATGAAGAGGCTTTAGCATTGATATCCAAGGCCTTGGCCAGGATTCTTAAAAAGAAAAGAAACTCTGGTAACAGGGATTACAACAGAGAGAGATCAAGACCCTGAGGCAGCAAGGATTACAAAGGTAAATCTTCATCACAATCACATAAAACTAAAATAATGATTTTTTTTTGAGTGTGGTGATGCAGATCACTTAGTAAGGGACTGTCCACAAAAGAAGAAGAACAGGAACTTTCAGAAGAAGGATGGTTACAACAGAAGGAAGAAAGCCATGATGGCTTCTTGGAGTGATTCTGATTCATCAAGTGACTCAGACACAGAAGAAGAGCAAGCAAACTTATGCTTCATGGCAAAGCATAATGAGGAAAGTTCATCAGACAGACACATTGAAGACATGGTAAAAAATTTACTTGCTAGTCCTTCTGATGTACTTCCTGAAATTCTCAAAAGTATGTTTTTAAATGAGGAAAGTTATAGAAATGAGATTTCTGCTTTAAAGATTAAGATTCATGAGCAGGTAAAAGAAAACCTGGACCTAGTGTTTTCAAACAAAACTGTTGAAGTTTCTAAGACAAAGATGGAAAAAGACTTCAAGGCCTTGGACAGGAGGTTCAAAGTCTTGAAGGCAAAGATAAAAGAGGTTGTTGATCAAAACACTCTTTTAACTGAAAGATATGCTGATCTAAAGACTCATTCTGAGAATTTAGAACAACATATCTGCTCTTTGACTGAGAAAATTCAAGAGTCAAAGAAGGTCCTAGCTAAGTTTACTGGCTCAGAACATAATCTGAGTCTCATTCTTGGAGGAAGTCTGAAATCAATGCATAAAAGTGGGATTGGCTATAATCCAAATTTTCCAAAGAAAGGCCAAACTACTTTTGTCAAATCTGGTACCAGACATTCTCCAAAATTTCATTAATGTGGAAAAATTGGTCATGTCAGATTAACTTGTCCCTTCAGAAGATCAGAACCTCACATTATGAGGAATACTTATCCTTATCAGCTTAAGGGAAGGTTAGGCAGATTTGGGTTCCAAAAGGAATTAGGCCACCAAATATGGCTGATTTTGAGTATGACTCAAAGTTCTGCACTTGGTCTAACAGCCTGTTGAGGCAATGATTTGTTTTTTGCAGGATGTCACCAAGGCCTTGAAAGATCAGAAATGGATATTAGACAGTGGATGTTCCAGACATATGAGTGGAAATAGGTATATGTAGTATTGGTAATGGTATCATTGGTATATGTAGTATTGGTAATGGTTCTACAAATTCTATATCTGATGTTTATCTGGTAGATGGACTTAAGTATAATTTGCTTAGTATCTCTCAGTTATGTGATAAAGGTTTTAAAGCTGTATTTGACAAGGAGAAATGTGTGGTGCAAGATGAGAAATCTGGTGATTGCATACTCACTGCTCCTAGATCATATAATCTATATGCTATGAATAGTAACAGTGTTGCAGGTGACAAGCTAAAATGCCTCAAGGCCTTGAAGGAAGATTCAAAGCTTTGGCACAGAAAGCTTGGGCATATTAGTATACATACTTTGAATAAACTCATCTCAAAGGACTTGGTAAGAGGTTTACCATCACAGAACTTTTCAGATGATGAGGTTTGCAAGGCATGTGTACAAGGTAAACAGACCAGAAGCTCTTTCAAGCCAAAGAACTTTGTAAGTACTTCTAGACCCTTAGAATTGCTGCATATGGACTTGTGTGGTATGAGAGTTCAGACCCCAAAAGGTAAGAGGTATATGCTTGTTATAATTGATGATTATTCTAGATTTACTTGAGTGATGTTTATTAGAGACAAAACTGAAGCTTTATCTGAATTTTCTAGAATGTGCAAAGAGCTTCAAACTTTGAAAAATTTACCTGTTGCATCCATTAGAAGTGATCATGGTAGGGAGTTTGATCAACTTGACTTTGATTTGTTTTGTGCAAAAGCATGGCATTTCACACAACTTTTCTGCACCTAGAACTCCACAGCAAAATGGAGTAGTTGAAAGGAAAAATAGGACACTTGAGGGTATGTCCAGAACCATGCTTCTTGAAAGTAATTTGCCAAATTTTTTATGGGCAGAAGCTGTTAACACTGCCAATTATGTGCTGAATAGATGCTTGATCAGACCTATTTTGAAAAAGACTCCCTATGAACTGTTTAGAGGGAGAAAGCCTACTATTTCTTATTTTAAGCCCTTTGGTTGTATCTGTTTTGTGCATAATAATGGTAGAGACAATCTTGGTAAGTTTGATGCTAGAAGTGATGAAGGTGTATTTCTTGGATATTCTCAAACTAGCAAAGCTTATAGAGTTTATAATAGAAAAACCAAGATTGTGGAAGAGAGCATTCATGTAATTTTTGATGAAAGTACTAAGGACTCTCTGAGTGAAAGTTTTGCAGATCTAGATTTGAACAAGCATGAACCAGATGATGATGCTGTGAAAGAAGACAAAGGCAAAACTAATGTACATACTCAACCAGCAGAATCTCAATGCCTTGAACCTCCTGCTGAACCAAAATCTCAAAGCCTTGAGACAGAAGCTGAAACTTCCTATGATGCTCCTTTACTGTTTCAATGACTCAAAGCCTTGAAGGAGAATACTCCTGGGTACCAAGAAAGAAGTTTAAGTACCTTGCAGACCATCCAGCTGACAACATTATATTAGATCCAACAACTGGAACTCAGACAAGAGGACAGTTAAAGAACTTGTGTGCTTTTAGTGCATTTGTATCTTTGATTGAGCCTAAGAATACCAAGGAAGCTCTGGAAGATGCAGAATGGATTATTGCAATGCAGAGTGAGCTGAATGAGTTTGAAAGGAACAAGGTTTGGAATCTGGTCCCCAAACCTAAAGAGAAATCAGTTATTGGAACCAGATGGGTATTCAGAAACAAACTTGATGAGAATGGCAAAGTGGTAAGAAATAAAGCCAGAATGGTAGCTCAAGGATATAATCAGGAAGAAGGTATAGATTATGAGGATACTTTTTCTCCTGTTGCCAGGTTAGAAGCTATTAGAATACTTCTTGAATTTGCATCTCACAATCACATAAAGCTTTATCAAATGGATGTTAAATGTGCTTTTCTAAATGGATATTTACAAGAAGATGTTTTTGTAGCACAACCTCCTGGTTTTGAAGATGAAAATTTTCCTGATCATGTTTATAAACTGGATAAAGCTCTCTATGGTTTAAAACAAGCTCCAAGGGCTTGGTATGACAGACTTTCAAAATTTCTACTTGAAAACAATTTCAGAAGAGGCTTAGTTGACAAACTCTTTTCATTAAACACCAACAAATTGATATGTTAGTAGTTCAGATTTATGTAGATGATATATTATTTGGTGCTACTAATGATGCTCTTTCAAAAGAGTTTTCTAGTCTGATGTGCAGGGAGTTTGAGATGAGCCTAATGGGTGAACTGAATTTCTTTGTTGGACTTCATATATTACAAATGAAGAAAGGAATTTTTTTGCATCAAGGAAAATATACCAAGGACTTATTGAATAAGTACAACATGTCACAGTCCAAGGTGCTTAAGACCCCTATGAGTTCATCACCTCTTTAGACAAAGATTCAACTGGTAAGAGTGTGAATCAAAAGGAATACAGAGGTATGATTGGATCATTATTATATTTAACTGCTAGCAGACCTGATATTATGTTTAGTGTCTGTATGTGTGCTAGATTTCAAGCAGATCCTAAGGAAAGTCATCTAACTGCAGTTAAAAGAATTTTTAGATATTTGAATGGAACCAGAGACTTAGGGCTTTGGTATCCAAGAAGATCTAATTTTTTGTTGAGTGGCTATTCAGATGCAGATTTTGCAGGATATAAAGTAGACAGGAAAAGTACTTCTGGATGCTGCCAATTTCTTGGATCTTCATTGATCAGTTGGCATTCCAAAAAGCAAAACTCTGTAGCATTATCAACTGCAGAAGCTGAATATATTGCAGCTGGTGCTTGCTGTTCACAAGAGTTATGGATTGCTCAGCAACTTAGAGATCTTGGCTACAACTTCAGAAATGTTCCAATTCATTGTGACAATACAAGTGCTATTTCAATCTCTAAGAATCCAGTTCAGCACTCAAGGACAAATCACATAGATGTGAGACATCATTTCCTTAGAGATCATGCAGAACAAGGTGATGTTGTTTTAAATTTTATCTCTACTTCAATGCAGATTGCTGATATTTTCACTAAACCTTTGCCAGATGATAGGTTTTCATCTCTAAGGCTTGAATTGGGGATGTTAAACAAGGATGCATTGGTTTAGGGGGAGTATGAGTACTTATATGTGTATATGTGCTGGAATCTCAAAGCCTTGAGATTATACTTTCAGAAGCCTTGAAAGTATACTTCAAAGCTTTGAAGTTTCTCAAACTGCAGAAAATCTCAAGGCCTTGAGATTGTTCTCCAGGTCTTGATAATATATGTATTTATTTTTTTTAAAAATTGGATCATCAAATATTATATCTTATCGTTTTAGATAACTGTATAATATTTGAATTACTCAGAGATTTTCTAAAATATTCCAAAAAGATTTTTCAAGATTCTATTTTTGCATGTTGATATTGCAGAGTCCTTTTATGACTCATCCTTTTCAACCTACTTAAGCTGAAATTCAGGGCTTTTTCTTCTCATTCTCTTCCAATTTTCTGCGACTCTACTCTCTCTCTCAATTCCTCTCAATCACATTCTCTTCTCAAAACCCTAAACCCTAAAATGGAGAGCAAATCAGCCAGAATTCAGCAACAGGGAAAGCCCTCTGGCAGATCCAAGAAGAGAGCAAACAAGAAGGAGAAGATAGTGATTTCTGATTCAGATTCAGAAAATACTCAAAGCTTGCATGAGGATACCCCTCCTGCAAAGAAGTCAAGGACAGAGAAGGGAGATGAAGGCTTAAGTGTTGATCCACAACAAGAGACTCAGGGTGGTGATCAACCTAGGTCAGAGAAGAAGAAAGCGGGATAAAAGAAAAAGACTGGTGAAGAGGAAAAAGGAAAATCAACTCAGGAAAGCCAGAAGAAACCAAATGAAGGAGGACAAGAGAAGTCCAAACCTCTGAGAAGAAGACTAGGGTTAAGCAAGTTGCTGCTGCAACTAAGAAAGGATATCAAGGTAAGAATGTACTTCCCACTGAGTGGTTTTTTAGTTCTGAAGCTAGAACTGTTTGGATGCAAGGATATGCTTCATCTAAGGTAGCTTTCTGTAGCATGATTTCTGATGAGTTATTGGATAAACTGGACATAGAATGCATGAGAAAGTTGAAAGAAACTGCTGCTTGGAAGGTTCTAAATCCTAGTTCAAAGGCTTATCCTAGGTTAACTAGGTTATTTTACCTGAACTTGGTTTTTGAAGGTGATGATAGAATGGTATTAACTTCTAAAGTGGCTGGTGTGGATTTGAGGTTAGATCATACGACTTTTGCCAAAGTCTTGGGCATTCCTAGAAAATACAATGTTGGAGATTATCCTGATAGGAAGGAGTGTCTGGATAAGGCAAAGGAGATGTTCTTTATTGAAGGTGTTCCCTCTGGTCCAAAGCACTTGACACACTCTGTGCTCAACTGTGAAGCCAAAATCTTGTTTACTATTCTGATGAGGAGTGTAGTTCCTAGGGAAAACTCAAGGGAGTTAGTAACTGATAAGGTTTTGATTTTGATGTATCTGATATCTCAAGGGTTTGAGATAGATTTGCCAACAGTTGTTATGGAGCATATGATTTATTGTGCAACCAGGACTAGAAACCATCCTCTTCCATATGCCAACCTGTTACCTCTTTTCTTTGAATATTTTGATGTGCCTGTGAAAGGAGAAGAAAAGATTACTGGAGGTTTTGGGTTGATAGATGAGACTGCACTTCAGAGGATTGGGGTAGTTCAGACTGGGAAAGGGCATTGGAAATTTTATTCTGATTTGTCAAAGGAAGAACTTGCTGAGAAGGAGTTTGTGAAGCCTAAGGGGACTGCATCTGGGAAAGGACAAGCCAATGAGGATTACTCTCTGCTGGTTGAGAAGTTAGAAGAACAGCAGGTTGAGATTGAAGATCTCAGACAAAGGTTATTTGACCTGTCAACTGAATTTAACCAGTTCAAGGGCTTGATGAATGTTATGAATGGGAAGCTGGATGTTGTCATCAAGGGCTTGAATCTGGAGAAGATACCTTCTGCTACTAGTCATGAAACCAGTGTGGAATCAGAAGAGAAGCTGGGAGATTTTCTGAAGAAGAAGAAGAAATAAATTCCAGTAGTGCTAACTTCAAAATATTTGTATGAACAAACTGATGAAGAAGATGCTGGTGAAGACACAGGTGTTGATGCAGCTACATAGGTAGATTTAGTACAGGCTAAGAAGAAAGTGGATGAGATAATCCAAGAAGTGGTTGCTGAAGTGGAAGCTGAACAAGAAGGTAATCAGTCTGCAGAAGATGCTGCAAGTGAGGAAGAAATTGGAGAAGGCTCAGAGAAAGGCCAGACATCAAAGAAGAAGTGAAGATCAGAGACTGCCAAAGCCTTGACCCTCTATCTCATTCTCTTCTATCTTTTCTGTCTCAAGGCCTTGACTTTTTATCTATATATATATATATATATATATATATATATATATATATATATATATATATATATATATATATAAGTTTATTTCAGACTCTGAGTAATGATCCTACATTTCTTCAACCTTATTTGATGAAAGTAAAAAAGGGGGAGAATTAATGTGGTATTTGTGTTTTGTTTGCAGTATTTGGACTAGTAATAATAAGAATGCCTACGTTGTTATTTCTGTGGTAACTTGTAATGTTTATTCTCACTGGTTATCTGGTTGGGTTCAGTATATATATTGTATCTGCAAATTGTGGTTATTTAATTTTTGAATATGAGTGGCAGGAAGATCTATACAAGACTGTAGGTTTTGTCTTTCATCAAGGGGGAGATTGTTGAGTCAAGATCCCTGAATGTGCTTTGGTTGGTAATTTTTTTTGAGTGATGAAAGACAAAAGACAGAGACAAAAGACAAAAAACAGAAGACTAAGACATAAGCAGCAAAGCATCGTTGTTATCTGAAGGCCTTGAGATATTAACTGAACTTCAAAGCCTTGAGTTATTCTATTCTGCTATATGTTCTAACATTTTTGTGTTGCAGATTGGATATCTGATTATTCAAATCAGTGGTTTACTGCATATAATTTTGGATTATACTATTTATATATCTAACACAATTGCAGATGATCAAAACAGGAAGAATCAAAGTTATCTGGGTTTAACTTTGAAATTCTGTGAAGCACGTTCAGAGCTCCAAGGCCTTGAGATGTGCCTTGAGCTGCTGACAGTTTTTACAGAACTTAAATTCTTTCTTGCAGGTTATGATTCTTAGTATTGTGATTATTTACTCACTTCTAAGTGTCTTAAACGTGTTTTTCATGATTCATATGTTGGGGAATATATACAGGTTATTGTTCTAAGTTTGTTAAACAGTTTTATCAGAAACTGTATAACCAAACAGTCATAGTACTGTTAGCTTTCTGGATTTTGTTGTTGCTGTGTTTCAATGCTGTTGCAGGGTTGTTAAACGTGCAGGAGCAATCTCAACAAACTTCAACAGATATCCACTTGAAGATGTTTGAATTTCAGTTGAAAATAGAAGGAGGATTTGTAGGAACTGAGATCCTAAAATCTCTCAATCAGTTGCAGCTGTGGATAAAAGAGACTGGTTTGAATTTTGAAGGAGATAGAGGCTTGCATAATACTCTGAGAGGTGTGACAAAATCGTGGGAGATCATCCATTCAAACACACACAATCATTCAAGCTTCATTCCAGATTTCTGAAGATCAAATCAATCCAGTTTTCCAGAAGAGCACTTCCAGGCTTAAAACAGCTTATCTTCATACTGTGTTCTTCACTTGTACTTCTATCTTTGTATCTATAGATTATCATATACCTCACTTAACCTAGTGGCTGTTTGTTCAAGTGAACAACAAGAGGTTCTTGTTAGCTCAACAATTAGTAGCTGGAACTATATAGGTTTGGAACCACAAGCTGTATAGGTGTAAGGGAAATCACTTAGGCTTGAAGATCTAGGGCTGTTTCTGTGTGAGTAATAAGAAGTGTTTGCCCAATCCTGGTGGGATTAGATCCCTCAGGCAGAGATTAGGTCCATTGGGACTGAACTCTATAAAATGCTTTGTGTTCTTTACTTTTCTGTTTGATTATTATCTGCTGCACACAACTCAAATCAAACTAGGGTTTAAAAGCTGTTTAGAATTGTTCACAGCTCAAGGCCTTGAAGCTTACTTTTTTGCCTTTGTAAGTTTCAGACAGTTTGCTAAAATCTCAAGGCCTTGAGATTTGAGTTTCACACAAAGTTTTCCTGTTAAACTTTAAGTTTTGCAAAACGTTTCTATACTCTATTCAACCTCCCCTTCTAGAGTATTTAGGTCCTGTATTTAGTCTACATTACACACTTTCACTTTAGCCACCAATCGGCCTTTATAGGTAATCACATTACCATCCATGTCGATCTTCTTCTCGAAGACCCACTTGCACCCTATGGGCCGCGCCCCTTCGGGTGGTTCCACCAAAGTCCACACTTTGTTGGTATACATGGATTCCATCTCGGATCTCATGGCTTCTAGACACTTCTAAGAGTCTGGCCCTTTTACGGCCTCTTCATAGGTAGTAGGCTCATCATCTATGAGCATTGTGTCACCGGAATTGGTCACGAGAAGTCCATACCTCTCGGGTTTCTGGCGCACTCTACTAGATCTACGATGCTCTTGTGTTACCTGAACAGGCTGTTCCACAACTTCTTGTGGTTCCTGTTCATGTTCCATAATCGGTTCAGTGATTTATGGTTCTTGAATTTCTTCAAGTTCTACATTCCTCCCACTTGCTTCTTTAGAGAAAAATTCTCTTTCTAGATACAGGCCGGTCCGAGCAACAAACACTTCGTTCTCGGTTGGATTGTAGAAGCAGTAACCCTTAGTTTCCTTAGAGTACCCAAAAAATTTACACTTATCCGACTTTGTCCCTAGCTTGTCTGACTGTAAACGTTTTACGTAGACATCGCAGCCCCAAATCCTCATGAACGACAGTGTGGGACGCCTCCCACTCCACATCTCATGTGGTGTCTTCATGACTAATTTAGATGGAACACGGTTAATGGTGAAAGGTGCACTTAATAGAGCATGGCCCCAAATGATAATGGAAGGTCGGTTTGACACATCATAGATCGAACCATATCCAATAGGGTTCAATTCCTCCTCTCAGACATGCCATTTCATTGTGGCGTTCCGGGTGGAGTGAGTTTGGACACGACAGTGCCATAAGTAAGTAGGATTTAAATCATGTATTTTAATCCTCTTAGTATTAATGTTGTAGACAGGATTTCTTAGATCAAGGACATACAGTCCATTAAATAATTGCGCACTAAAATAGTGAATATTATTAAAATAAAAGGAACAACAATTTTTCTTTATTGAAATAATAAAACATTCCTTGCCCAAAAAAGAAATAGAAATAATGTTTCTGCTCATAGAAGGCACAAAATAGCAATTATTTAATTCTAAAACTAATCCTGAAGGCAGAGATAGCTCGCACACGCCCACAGCCAACGCAACAACTTTTGCTCCATTCCCAACGCGCAGATCTATCTCTCCTTTAGCCAATATTCTACTTCTCTTTAGATCCTGCACATTTCGACAAATGTTAGATCCACATCCAGTATCTAATACCCATGATGTAGAGACAGTTAAATTGACATCTACTACAAAAATACCTGGTGGTGGTGGAATCACTATTCCAAGCCTCTTGTCCTCCAGATATTTTGGGCAGTTCCTCCTCCAGTGTCCAGGCTGACTGCAGTAGTGACACTCACCTTTATTCACACCTTTGGCAATCCCACCAACAGGCTTAAGGGCAGGTTCCTTGAACTTGGCAACTGACTTGCCTTTGCCCTTGGAGGATGAGGCAAACCTTTTGCCCTTTCCTTTCTGCACCATCATAATGGCCTTGCCCTTACCCTTGTTGATGCTTTGTTCAGCTGTCCTCAACATATTGAGCACATCTGGCAGTTATTTCACAATCTCGTTCACGTTATAGTTCATGATGAACTGTCAATAACTCTTAGGCAACGATTGCAACATGATATCGGTTGCCAACTCTTGGCCGACCGGGAACCCTAGTCTGGCGAGATTCTCGAAGTACCCGATCATACGCAGTACATGGGGTCCCACCGGAGTCCCTTCTGCCAGATGACATTTGAACAATGCCTTAGAGACCTCATACCTCTCAACCCTTGCCTGCTCTTGGAAGAGCTGCTTCAGACGCTCGATCATATCGACATCATTCATGTTTTCGTGTTGCCTCTGAAGCTCGGAAGTCATGGTGCATATCATCAGGCATGCAGCATCATTAGCGTCATCAACACGCTTTTGATACGCCTTTAGGGCTGCATGGGTATTGTTCTCTGGACCTGCAGGAACTTGCTACTCTATTGCGTACAGTTTCTTCTCTTACTTGAGAACAATTCTCAAGTTTCTATACCAATCAAGGAAGTTGGTTCCAGAGAGCTTGTCCTTCTCAAGGACAGATCGTAGGGAATGTAGTGAAATCGATGAGTTGTTTGCCATTTGGAATTCTACAAAAAGGAAAATACGCAAGTTTTAGTATTTGTGAATTTTTGACTATATTAAATAATGGCTAGTTTATCAAATATAGCTCCCACTATATTTCTACGGATTAATAACCCTCAAGATATTAATGCGGAAAATATCCTTATATTTTCTAGTGGGCCAAGATCCATGTTTCATCTCCTTATGAGCTTGCTTTGGCAAGTCACCCATAATTTGACTACTTTAGGTAGGAACAATTCCAATTGCATCTCTATGCAACTCTTGGTTCAATTGGGAAAATAATCCCTTATTTATCCATCCGTATGGATAATACCAATTGATTGCCTCTAGGTTTTAATCATATTAATAGCCTAGTTGTGTTCAACCTCTTATTTAAGCAATTGCACATTACTTGTTTGTGCCATCGCTTTCCATCATTATGAACCAAGTCTCCTTGCTTTGGCATGCACGAACTTGATAAATCATGATGATAATGAGTGTTTAAATAACGAGAAGGCAAGAAAACAATATTTGAATTTTGAGGGATTTTTAAATTCAATTTTAATTGTGTTTGTTGATCCATATCAACTAATCTATCTATTTGAGTTTGGGCACAACTCCAAATAATAGATCCGGGTGTCTAATTATCTTATTATCCTAATTGCATGCATCATCCATACACCAACCATAAAATAATAAGACAATAAAATAAAATAAATAACCACAAAACAAAATAAAACGTGATGTGAATATGGCCTTTTCCTAGACTAAGATGATTCCAAGCCAATGGAATTATCTATGAACCCTAAAAGCAAGCACATCTCCATGCGTCTTCATCTTTTGGTCCATCCTTCATAGTCATGTGGAATGCTCCATGCTCCATCTTTTGTGTCTCCCTTTGGCTTTGGGCTTCTTTTCTTCAATCTTGGCTAACAATCTACTCTATCTAGCACTAGCTAACAACTTTACTAAATAAAATAAATCTCACAAGTTGAGAGAAAAAATGGCTCGCAGGCCCCATAAAACCCTAATTAATTATTACAATTAATTGATCAGCTCGCAGGACGTAAACCAAACCAAAAAAATAAACATTCACACCAAACCACATCCTAAGGCCATATCCAATCACCATGCGATTTGAACATAAACAGTTAAAATCCAATTTTAACGTCCTTGGTCAATTTAAATTGATTTTAGAATTTTCTAGGGTTAAAACGGTCAATTGGGCCCAACAATCAAATTGCCCGGACCCCAAAAGAGGACCGCCAAGGCCTTGGGCCGGCCGGCCCCTAGCCTACACGGCTAGGCCGTGGGCTAGGGCTGCCCTGGCCCCTAGGCTGTCCCTTGCTTGGGCGGCAAGCAAGGAGGGGCGGTCCCCTAGGGCGCCGAACCTCCTTTGGGAGTTGTTTCCAAAACAACTCCCTTGCTTGGTGCCCAATTTTGGTTGTTTCCTTGTATGAAAAGAACTCCTTCTTTCCATAGGATGCCCAAACCCTAGATCTAAGATCCTAAAATTTCTCAAACTCACTAATTCATGCATCTAATGCAAAAACTAGGTCTTGTTATGATTGATTATTGACAAATTGCATCATATGCTTGATTTGTCTTGTTTTACGTAATAAACAATAAACTTAAAGTGTAAAACTGCCAAAACGTAACACATAAACCACGTTTATGCTCTACGAACTGTGGCTCTGATACCACTGTAGGGTTTTGATCATGGATACGCCGTGGAAAAACAAATATTATCCATGTAATACCCTCCAAGGATCACAGGACAAGAGACATAACGATGGTAAGGGAAGAAATCAAGTTACACACCTTAGGGTTTCTCCTGTGATGACTTGTAACGTGAATTGTGTCACGTTCTCTATAGTTGATCCACGCCTAGAGTTGAGATCTAGATCTTCCTTCTCCTTTGTGCTAGCCCGAAATGGAGGAAGAGGAAGAAGAAATCACGCAACACGAGGAAACAAGGAGGGGCGGCCTCTTTGTTTGGGCCGACCGGAAGGGGCGGCGGCAAGGGGAGCGAACGCCTCTGTTGCTTGCTTGCTCTCTCTCCTTTTGTTCTCTCCCACTCAAGTTATGAACTAAAGGCTCATAAGTGTGGGAAGGAAGGAAGGAGCATCCCATATATAGTCCAACAAATCCTTGCCAACTACCTAAAGGACCCATTCTAGTCCTACTAGAATTCGGTTTTGTCCCTTCCTTTCAAATTAGTCCTACTAAGTTTGCAA
Organism: Linanthus parryae; assembly: GCA_023055425.1. Taxonomy (NCBI): domain Eukaryota; kingdom Viridiplantae; phylum Streptophyta; class Magnoliopsida; order Ericales; family Polemoniaceae; genus Linanthus; species Linanthus parryae. The sequence goes on along the minus strand of JALGPY010000001.1, from coordinate 71,164,289 downwards.
GGTGTTGCAAAGTGATCCTTCTCATTAATAATTAATTAATTCCCAAATCTAGTTCAACTCTATATAGCGTGTGACCCCATAGGTTCTATCTAGTTGGTAGCAACAATTTGCTAATATGGAGCGGTTTCTAGCAAAACATCCATTCTAGCCAACTAATAGAATAGTCATCCGACAAACCTTGTACAAGTAATAGTCTCATCCCTTCGTCTCTATATCCGGATTGGACACGAGACATACAAGTCACACTCGTATATCCAATCCATAGTATCTCGATCCATGGGAATAGCCTTATTCGTGAAAATAACATCAATATCCTATATTGATTTATTTGAGTCTGGCCAGACATTCTATAAGCACTATCCCTCGAGTGGCCTAGGATATTTGCTCCCGTTATGTGGGAGGGACAAATTCTATCTACGTCCACTACGATATCTAAGCTTGCTTCTTATTGTATCCGGTTGTGCACAAGAGATTCCGGCGGGGAGACCTCCGTGTACACCGTACGTAGTGGATCAGGGATCGCACAGGAAGAATAGGGGTGTGTGTAGGGAGAGAGCAAGTCAGTAGCAATGTCTGAGAGAGAGACAGAGGTTTGGCAGAGCTTCCGCGTATGGCAGTGTGTCCTCCTTTGTATGGAAAGGTTGACGATCTATATATACTGGAGAACGTGACCGTTGTAGTGTGGTTAATGCGCCCATTGATGGCGGCTTAATTAGCTTAACCATAACGGCACGTTCGTCCGAGTATATAGGAACCGTTAGAGCACGTGGTGCGCGAGTACCGGAACCGTTACGAGGTTGACCGGGTTTGACCGGATTGACCGGGTCTAGGGAGCTCGTGCCATAGATCTCTCAAAACAGTTACTAAAGGTCGCGCGCGGGCTTGGCTCGCACGCGACAGGGCTTACTCTAGCCTCCAGACCACAAGTCCCTACAAGTCCCGTGCAGTGGTATGCGAGGGCTCTGTCTCGCAGCCCCCACATGGATCAGCTCGGCTGGTGATCCTGTGTGTGTGGAGCACAATATGGTGTGCTGGATGGTTGCCACGTGGCCTAGATCTGCCATGTCATAAAGCAGTATCTACATTAGCCCCCTTTCTGCGCGTGAAGGCTCATAGCTGTATAGGCTTCCATGCGCGGAAACCAATATGCGCGTCGTCGCCACGCACCAATTCAAATACGGGTAGGTTCAGCCCCCGTGCGTGTCATTATGACCTAAAACCCCTAGAGTCGTGCCGTCTGACCTTTAGGGTTTTAGGCGTGACGTCAGCCCGTCCTGTGATTGCGTGACACGACGGTGACGGTTGCGATTCGACTACTGAAGGGACGCAACCCTTCATTCTTCTGGATAAATACCTTGTATCCCATCATTGCAAAGCATTACTTCTTTCTCTTAAAGTGAATGGTACCCGGAGATCTTCGAGAGCAGATCCAGATAATCAATCACCAGTTCAGAACTGCAAATCGTATTCTCCAATTGTGCATATCCAAGCAAGCTTCAAGGAACCAAGGTTAGCCTCGTTTACTTTTGATTTAAACTACCAGTGTTTGCCTTGAATCGCATTGAATCTGTAAATCCATGAAATTTGTGAAGAGGCTTTTGATCTCTGAACCCGCTTCGTTTTAATCTTTCAACAATATCAACTCCCCAATTTCTGAAATTGGCACTGGAACTGTTTGCTTTGGTTTGCATAGATCTCAAATTCCAAAATTCAAACTGAAGTGTGGTGTGGTATTTCTCCCCCCTTTTTTTCTTGCCCTTTCGCAGGAATGGCCAAGACAAGAGTAACCAGACCCGTCAAGGAAGACGAAGAGATGCCGGAGCTTCCGCAGGCTCTGTGGCGTAAAGCCCCCTTTCTGGGTGGGAAGGATTTTTATCATGCGAGGGTGAAGGCGAAGAGGATGCCTGATCCTGTTCCTGCTGAGCAATTGCTGACGTTGACTCGCCCAGTTAACTCGGCCCTGCTCGAGTGGGTTGGTTCCGAGGATGTAGTCCGATTGGGGATCGAGAACGGGCACTTCCCGTACACTGCGATTTCTACTCAAGCGTTCGTCCAGAAATTGGACTACATGGATGAGTGGATTGACCACGTATTGGATCATCATGCCGAGACTCTTGATAAAGCCGGCATTTTCTTTGCTATCCGTGCTATGAAGGGTGCTGCCGTGAAGTTGGATCAGTCCATGCTTCTAGACCTTCTGTCCCGTTATTCGCCCGCGACTCACACGTTTCATTTTGCTGAGTTCGAGGCTGCCCCCACGCTTGAGGACGTTCAAATGCTGTATGAGCTTTCCCCCATGGGCGAGGTGGACCCTTTGAGCCACTTGAGGACATCTGCTGAAATGGCCTTGTACGCGCAGATGGAGGAGTGCCTAGCAGAGGTAAAGAAAATCTCTACTCGATGGACCACTACGAAGCCTCTTCCGAACTGGCAGCTAGTGGATACGTCTGCGAAGAATACCTGGAACAAGTGGTTGCAGTACTTCTTCCGAGACTATGCGAACAGCAGCATTACTAAGAAGCTTTTGAGCGAGAACCCGGAGGCCGAGAATTATGTAGAGGGCAAGGGCTATCATTTAACCCTTTGCGCCTTTCTCTGTGCTTGGCTGTCGAGGTATCTGATTGATGGTCATCCCCATGACGGGGTCTTCTACCATGTGCTGCCACTTGCTGTGAGGCTCGCTCTTGGCCAGAGAGTCGCACTCGGACCCTTGGTCCTGGGGACGCTATATTACAGGCTGGATCAGCTGGTTTTGGCGATGAAAGAATCGCGTGGCCGCCTCGATGTCCTGACCTTTGTCAATATCAGCTTTTTGACAATGTGGGTTTTCGAGCGCTGGCCGTCTTATGCTCCAACTCCCCTCCCACTTGAGAAGTGGTGTCCCCCAGGCGAGACGGAGGCGCGCAACAGCGGAAGGGCTGCGAGATGGTTTGGAGCAAGCAACACCAAGTGTACTTGGAGTTTGATATGCGACAAACGAAAGGAGTTTATTGCCAGGCCCTATGCCACACGTGTTGAGAATGTGCGGTGGTTTCCAAAGCTATACCCTTCCAGAGGTATGGTCTTGTCAGAAGACCTTCTCTTTGAAAAGGGGCCGCATTTCCACGAACGCTATCGTGACTTCTTCTGTTGGTGTCTGCGAGGTTCTCTACCTGCCCTTGCAGAGCATATTCGTGAGCTCGCGCCACGGTATGAAAGACTTACAGTGGATGTTGACCCTACTCGGGTCTCTCCTCAGTTTGGTTTTGATGCGGTGGCCCCATCGATCTGGCCCCAGTCTATTATCAGAGGGTGCTACAAGCGTTTGCTGACAAAGGAGTGCAAGACGGTCCTCATGAGCAATCTTCCCTTTGAGCAGCCTGCGGGAACTCGCAAGGGTTGTTGTTCCCAGAACTGGATCGCATACTGGGTTGCCCAGCAAACGAGGATTGAGACGGAGGCGGCGGCGCAGCCAGGAAAGGCCCCCTTGATCAAGAGAAACTCTTTTCCGTTTCGCCCCAATTGCAGTTTGAGCGAGTCTGAGTATGGTTGCTACTCGCTGTGGGACCGCGAGAATCATTTGTGCCCCGATTTCATTCTGAAGGAGCAAGTCGACGCAATCAAGAAGGGTGACGCGCAGGTCATCAAATATAGCAAGGCGTTTGCTGAGGTAAGCAATTTCCTCATGTGCTTTAAGCTTTTTAGTTTCCTTGCGCTGATGCTTTTTGTTCTGTGCTGTTTCAGTGTCATGTGCGGAGGTTCGCAGCTGGTGATCGCTCCAAATCGCTGGTGGACACCATTGTTGCCACTAGAAGGAAGGGGGAGTCGTACCGGTTAGCATGGAGGATGGATGCCGAGGTCGAAACAAAAGTTCGCGGAGTCATGAACACTTTTGCTGACTCGCTGATAGACAACCCTCCGGCTCCGTCTCCTCTTAGAGATGACCCGTCCCCTCCAGCGACTGCGGCGCCGAGAGCGAAGAGACCTAGGCAAAAGGGAATTACGATTTCTTCCCCTAGGAGTGCTCCAGCTTCTCCCCCAGTGAGGTCCCTTTCCATCAAGGACAAAGGCAAGGGTCGTATGCCCAGCAAAGTGCGAAAAGATCTCGCAGTTGAGACTTTCGTTCCATTCAACCAAGAGGAGGAAGAGAGACAGGAGCCCCAGGCAAGTGATGAAGAAGAAGCAACAGTTGTGATGTGCGAGGAAGAATCAGGAGGTACTTCCGTCGCATCTCCTTGCCCTTTATCTTGACTTCTTTGTAGTTATTTTCTTTGAACCCAATATGTATTTGCAGATGATGATGATGAAGCCGTCGGTGGCCTTGCGGCCAAGAGGCAAAGGAGAGATGTCCCTTCTGGCATTTCAGATGATCCCATAGGCGAGGATGTTCTTGCTGAATCCCGGAAGACAGCCGCGGAGGCTGCTGAAAGAAGAAGGCAGCGAGAGGAAGAGGAGCTCGAGCTTGTGAAACAGCGGAGCCTCGAGGAGCTGCATGTTGACGACTTAGTGCGTCCAGTTGGCGAGGAAGACGAGCTTCCCGAAGAAGTGGCTCCTCATGTGGAGGAGGAAGATGAGGTTCCTGGAGAGGACGCAGCAGAGCTAGAGCAAGTCCAAGCGGACTTCGCAGAGATCGCAGGTGGCGATAAAGGTGAGATCTTCAATCTCGCAGTTACTTATAGAGATGTAATTGTGGGTGCGTTAAAGCACGGTGTGTCAAAGCCTGACATTCGCCGTTGGTTGGTAAGCAAATGCGGAGAACCCTCAGGTAATTATTTTGAGTGATATGCGCATACTAGGCTGTTGCCACTTGAGGCAAAATCATGACTGGTTTACTCGCGTCCCAGGTCATGCTTCTCTTAAAGATTTGCTTAGTGAGGATACACTGATAGGGCACGGTTCCACGTCCCTAGTGTACGATGAGGATACCTCAATCCCACCTTCGCGTGGAGGTGCTTATTCTTAGCTTTAGTAAAGATAGCGAAATAACTTATAACACAAGTTACCTCACTTTATCGCATTTGGTATCGCAGGTCATGCTGAGGAACCTGAGCTGGAGCAGAGAAGTCAGCCTTCTGCATCCCATGTTCCAATTTCGAGCTCCCATACCGAGAAGCCCGTCGCAGCTGCTGGACACGCACGTGAGCATCTCGAAGATGTCATCGAACTCTCCGATGATGTCGAAGCTGATGCTGTGCCGATGGACGAAGGTGTCCGTACCGGTGGTGAGGAAGAAAGGACAAGTGGTGCTAACATTTTCGCATCTGGGAGTGTCCTCCGCCCGGCGACTTCGGCTGTTCCTTCGCCTCCAGCGATGACTGAGCCAGAAGCACCTATTCCTGCGTGGAGCATTTGGGGCTCGCAGGTTGGGAATGTAGTCGCAGCTGGTGCGGCCTACACTCTTCCTCCTGACTATGAGAGGTTGGAGCTTGCAGCTGATAGGAGAGCTATGGAGCGAGGGCAGTCTTCGAACAACCCAGTGGCCCGCATCCCTTCTCTTCATGAAATTCTGGAAGGCACTGGTAAGTAAAGATTTACCGTTCGCACGTCGCATTATTTGCTTGCGAGTTCTGACATTATAACCATTTTTGATGTCTCAGGTTTGAAGCAAACCGATGTAGACTGGGTGGTTCGAATGCGTCTCAGATACCCCCGATCGTTTGTGAGATCTCTGGAGATCGGACCTTTTGACAGGAGGCTATTCCTTACTGAAGCCATCTGGATACTGGAGCAGCTGTCTGCGGCTACACCTGCGACCATTTCGGCCCAGTGTGCTGAATTGCTGTGTGGCATGTGCCAAAATCTCTTGTTCAAAGTCCAAGGCAGACTTGGTTTCAAATTCCTCAAGGACAGAGTTACACTGATTCGCGCAGCTGTAACTTTGAATCTCGGTCACCAGAATCTCGCAGCTGAGATGCAGAAGGTGGAGCAGCAAAAGCAAAAGGTTGATGAAGCTGTAAAGCTGTATCATGAAATGAATGCTAAGTGCGAGCAACTGAAGCAAGAAGTGAAGCAAGTGGAGAAGCTGAGCGAGCAGTTCGAGCCCCATGATTCCTTAATCAAGAATTTGTTTTGACTTTTCGAATTTTGAAAAGAAAACAGGAAAATGGCTGAGACATTAATGTAATGTTTTGAAACATTAATGTGATGTTGCTAGGGTTTCTCCCCATTTTTTTTTTTTTTAACAACAAACACTGAGTTTGCCCGTTTTGCCCTTTTCGGGATTTGATTGGACATTTCTGTGCATATCCGATTATGACATCAGCAATTGATTTTCTGCTTGATTTTCGCGCTAATTTCTCGGCAGATAAGCACGCTTCCGTTGGGAAGTCCATCCGAATCATGACTATCCGTCATTTATTAGGATACGCAACTGAATCGTCGTAGCCTTTAGTAGGGTAATTGATTGTTACCGCTTTTCAAGGCGTAAGTGATTGAACTTACCCTCTTTTTTGAATTTTGCTGACTCATCTTAGGCAACCGAAGAGTCTCCACAGGGCCTATATAAACCCTGTCTTTGCCATTTGGGTTCTTTATCCCAAACATGTGCTTTGCCGTGAGTCCTTATGACTGCTGGCTTCAACGCTTGTTTTTCGTTGATTCATGGCAACTTCAAGTTTTGAATCCTGAGTTTGCGCTTTGTGCCATAGAAATAGTTTCCAAGATCCACTTTATGAGGCTTATTGCTGTTTATAACCGTCATGAAGAGGATGCAGATAATACCTCATGTGTATTCGAAGAAATTTCTTCGTGTATTATGTGTGCAGGTCATGTTTCCGGCCGCCTCGTGGCGAGGTGCAGCGCCGAAGTGACCGTGCTACCGTCTCGTAATGAACGGCGGAATTCTCCTCCAGCATCTCCGGGGAAGAATCCGTTGCCCTCACATTTGTGAGGTCGGGGTGCTCGTCAATGCCCTTGTCCAACATGACAAGGAATCCATCACCAGAGGAATGACTGCTTCGCCTGTTGTGCGGAGTATCATCTGTCGGCACAGGAAGCTCCTCCGGCGCCTATCTTGGTCAGACAGAGGCTTTTGTCATTCCTTGGGGTTTTGGGCGCATCGTATCCCTGACCTTGCTGCTAGGGATGTGGCGAATGACGAGTTGATCTCTTCGCGGCAGCATCCCTTTTGCTATAGATCTTTGGCCGCAGATCTGCGTACTGTGCTGCCGGTGTCAGGACCGGTGGATTCTCTCTTTTCTTAGTCGAGAGTTCCCTTGGCGCATCTCTGGCTTACCAGCCGTTTTTCGAATGTATTGTAAGCCATGTTGGCTGCGTAGTTAGATGCGAGCTTTTCGCTTGTAAGCTGCTATCTAGATAGATAAATTGTAAGTCATTTGACTCATAATGATATATAGCTTTTGTACTATTTGCTCTCTTTGCAGCAAAATACAATTTCGCATGCGTTTCGGCTTGTTTTGCCTTGCATAATGCCATGTAATGATTTAACATATGCGACGTCAATGCGCAGATGTTTCGCTAGATCATTCGAGATCATAATTTCGCAGCTGTGCCATCTTGACGAATGGGCTTGCAGGTGGTCGTTGTAAATCGTATGAGATTACGTTCACAACTTTGCTATCATAACAGATAGTTTTTTTTTTTTTTTAACAGATCAATTGAGATCATTGAGCGGTGCGAATTGCTATCATAGAAGATAGGCTTTATTAGCGGATTGCTTGAGATAGTTTCTCGCATGAATTGCTATCGCAGCAGATAGACCTTTAGAAGGTCTAGCAAGATGGTTCTGCAGTTACGTTACCATCGTAACATACGGACTTGGGTGATCAATTAAAATCACTTTGCGTATAAATTGCTACCGTAACAGATAGGCTTGAGAAGATCATATAAGATCGCATTTGTGTAAACCGCTATCGTGAGAGATAGGATTTTGATGATCGATTGAGATTGGCTTAAAAAGATCATACAAGATCGCACTTGAGTAAACCGCTATCGTGAGAGATAGGATTTTGATAATCGATTGAGATCGTTTTTGTATTTTTGCTGCTATCGTAGGAGATAGGCTTTGGATGATCACTTAAGATCGCATTTGCATCGGCTGCCATCGTAAGAGATGGGCTTTAGATGATCAATTAAGATCGCGTTTATGTTGACTGCTATCGTAGGAGATAGGCTTTGGATGATCACTTAATATCGCATTTGCATCGGCTGCCATCATAAGGGATGGGCTTTAGATGATCAATTAAGATCGCGTTTATGTTGACTGCTATCGTGAGAGATAGGCTTTGGATGATCATTTAAGATCGCATTTGCATTGGTTGCCATCGTAAGAGATGGGCTTTAGATGATCAATTAAGATCGCGTTTATGTTGACTGCTATCGCGAGAGATAGGCTTTGGATGATCATTTAAGATCGCATTTGCATTGGCTGCCATCGTAAGAGATGGGCTTTGGATGATCAATTAAGATCGCATTTGCATTGGCTGCCATCGTAAGGGATGGGCTTTAGATGATCAATTAAGATCACGTTTGCTATCGTAAGAGATAGGCTTTGATAATCAATTAAGAGCGCGTTTGCGCTTGGCTGCTATCGTAAAAGATAGGCTTTAGATGATCGATTGAGATCGCGTTTGCTATCGTATGAGATAGGCTTTGATGATCAATTAAGATCGCGTTTGTGTTTGCTGCTATCGCAAGAGATAGGCTTTGATGATCAGTTAAGATCGCGTTTAAGTTTGGCTGCTATCGTAAAAGATAGGCTTTAGATGATCGATTGAGATCGCGTTTGCTATCATATGAGATAGGCTTTGATGATCAATTAAGATCGCGTTTGCGTTTGGCTGCTATCGTAAAAGATAGGCTTTAGATGATCAATTGAGATCGCGTTTGCTATCGTATGAGATAGGCTTTGATGATCAATTAAGATCGCGTTTGTGTTTGCTGCTATTGCAGCAAATAAATCATTGCTAACAGTAATATCAAATTAAATAGAGCGATATAAACAGCTAGAAATATGAACTTCTCATTTGGGAGAATTCTTTTATTATGACATTCTCATATGTGAGAGATAGGATTACAATCCTCTCATATGGGAGAGGAGATTGCGTTAATCATAGCCACATGAGACATTAAGCAACGTTATCATAAAACGTATGAAATAAGAGAAGTCAAGGATAGTACTTCTTGATCCAGCGCATGTTGACTGAGCTTGGAGTTGAGGTTGTGCCGTGCAACCTTCGTATGCTGCAGTAGCCGCTATCGAAGACTTCTGTGACTTCGAAGGGTCCTTCCCAATTAGCTGCGAACTTTGGGTGAGTTGCTTCTCGCATGCAGTGATCAGACGCGCGCAAGACCAGGTCGCCAACTGCGAAATCCCGTCGCTGGACTGTCTTGTTATAGGCGCGAGCAATTCTCTCTTGGTACCGCTTGTTAGTCCTTTTGGCTTGTTCTCGCTTTTCTTCCAGCAAGACTAAATCATGATCGCGTTGATTTTCATAGAGTGCATGGAAGGCCAGCCTCGCCGAATTGACTCTGACCTCCGCAGGTACTACAGCTTCGGCCCCATAACATAGTAGAAATGGCGAGGCCCCTGTAGGTGTCCTTGGAGAAGTTCTGTAGGCCCACAGAGCTATGTTAAGGGAGTCGGCCCACTTCTTGTGGTCATCTGCGACCATCTTGCTCAGAATTCGCAACAGCGTTTTGTTAGTCGCTTCGGCTTGTCCATTTCCCTTTGGATAATAGGGGGTGGAGCATATTTGCCTGATATTGTACTCCGCGAGTTTGGTAGCTACCTGACGATTAACAAAAGGAGTACCGTTATCTGAAAGAATAGTATTTGGGATTCCGAACCTGCATACGATGTTTTCCTGGATGAAGTTAACCACAGCCAGCGCGTTTGCCGTCTTTAGTGGTATTGCTTCCACCCATTTGGTGAACAGCTCGGTTGCAGTGAGAATGAAATGGTTCCCATGTGACGTTGGTCGGATGGGGCCGATGAAGTCCAAAGCCCATGTGTGAAATGGCCATGGCGTCCCTAATGCATGTAGATCCACGGCGGGAGCGTGCACTAGGTTTCCTTTGAATTGGCATTCTTGGCAGCGTCGCACCTTGGTGCGGCAATCGGCTTCCATCGTGGGCCAGAAGTATCCGATTGAGAGGAGTTGTCTGCATAATTTCGCACCTCCCTGGTGTTCCACCTGATGAGAAAGGTCCATGACTTCTTGTGCTTCCCTGCCGTCTAGGCATCGCAGCAAGTTACCTTCGTGACCTTTTCGCCAAAGCAGGTTTTCCTGAACCAGGTATCGAGAGGCTTTCCTCTTCAATTTGTCGGCTTCTTTTCTCGATTCGGGTACGGTGCCCTGGGTGAGGAATTCAAACAATGGCTTCCTCCAGCCTGTGTCGTCATCAGTTAGAGCGACGAGTAGAGAATCTTTGATTAATGCGCAACTTTCGCACTTCCCTTGTATCAGGGCTGCAGCTGTTGACATGCCTGGCCAATGAATGCCGTATCTCTGAGCTTTCCTGTAGATTGACACCTCGCTTTCTCCGCAAGCGTGTTGGTGAATCTTTTCTAATAGCTGTTGTCCCTCCTGCTCGGAGACGCATCGCATGAGTATTCCTCCAGGACCCTTGTAGTAAAGGGTGTTGTCGTGGATGCAGTATCCTTTCGTGAGTACCCAGCTTTCGCTGCTGGTGCCTTTCGCAATAGCTTGCAGGACTGCTTTTCGCCAGTCTGCGTCATCCATATGTTCATCGTCGCACGCATCTTCTGTTAATGCTGACGATGTTCGCACTTCGATGGAAATCCTTGCGGGGCATTTGTCTATGCTGACCTTGGATCCCAGAGTTGCTAAGGCGTCTGCATGCCTGTTGTCCGCTCGGGGCTTGTGCTCGTATTTCACGTCGCAGAATTGCTGCATCAGCTTTTGCACTAGGGTGCGGTATGGCAGGAGGTTGATCTCCTTTAAACCATATTCGCCCGAGGCCTGCTTAACAATCAGTTTGGAATCTCCCATGACTGTTAAGTTGCTCACTTCCAAAGCTTTCGCCGCACGGAGCCCCGCGATCAGAGCCTCGTATTCCGCCTCGTTGTTCGTGACTGCGAAGTTGAGTTTTGCGGACATCTGTATGACTTCCCCGTCCGGCTTTGTTAAGACTATCCCAATGCCTCCGCCTTTTCTGGTTGACGAACCGTCGAAGTGGAGGGTCCAATAGGGCACGTCGATCGCGTAGATTTCAGGGCCTTCGAGCTCTTCCTCGATCACAGGTTCGTGACTGTTGTCGGGAAACTGTGCCAACAGATCTGCTACCGCTTGCGACTTGATCGCTCTTGGTTTCACGCACGTGATATCGTATTGAGAGATGGTCATGTACCATTTCGCCAATCTCCCGCCCGGAGTAGTGTGAGTTAGCAGGTATCTTATGGGGTCGCTTTTGGTGACCACTACTACTTTGTGCGATGCAAAATAGTGTCTCAACTTCTCTATTACGAAGAATAAAGCAAGGCAATGACGTTCGATGTCCGTGTACCTTGATTCAGCAGGTTGCACAATGCGAGAGATGTAATAGATGGGCCTCTCTTGGCCTTCATACACCTGAGCCAAGAGCGCTCCTATAGATTTCCTTGTCGATGTAAGGTATAGCAGAAGCGGCGATCCCAGTTGAGGCGCGATCATTATCTTTGGGGATGTGAGTAGCTCCTTTAGCTTTTCGAATGCGGCTTCGTGATCAGGAGCCCAGTTGTACGCGGCGTCCTTCTTGAGAAGAGTGCTGAAGCAGCATGTGATTTCGGCGATTGCTGGGATGAATCTCCGCAGATATGACAATTTTCCCAAGAATGTTTTCAAGGTACTTTGGTCGTGAGGTGGCGTCATGCTGGTGATGGCTGACACTTTCGCAGGGTCAGGCTCGATCCCTTGGCGATGAACTACACATCCCAAAAACTTCCCCGAAGTCACGCCGAATGCGCATTTCACGGGGTTCATTTTCAGTTGAAAGCTCCTGCATCTGTTGAACACCTTTCGCAGGTCTGCAAGGTGATCTGCTTCATGCTTGGATTTGACTACCAAATCATCCACATAGAATTCCACTTCTTTGTGCATCATGTCGTGGAATAGAGCCATCATGGCCCGTTGATAGGTTGCGCCTGCGTTCTTAAGACCGAATGGCATTACCGTATAGTTGAATACCCCCACGGGAGTGATGAATGCAGTTTTCCTTGCATCTTCGGGATCCATCTTGATTTGATTGTACCCGCTGAAGCCGTCCATGAAACTGAACATGCGATGGCCTGCCGTTGAATCAATGAGCAAATCGATGTTAGGCAGTGGGAAATCCTCCTTAGGGCAGAAGCGATTAAGATCTCGAAAGTCCACGCAGATGCGGAGCTGTCCGTTCTTCTTCACCACCGGCACGATGTTGGCCAGCCATGTGGGATGGTGATTTGGCTCTATGAATTTGGCATCTAGGAGTTTGACAATCTCCTGCTTGATCTTCACGTTGAGCTCTGGCCTGAAACTTCTGGTGCTTTGCTTGACCGGTTTAGACCCTGGGATGATGTCTAAACGGTGCATGGTGATGCTCGTGTCCAGACCCGGCATCTCGTCGTATTCCCATGCGAACACGTCCTTGTATTCAGTTAGGAGCTGCAGCAGTCCTTGTTCCTCTTCGCTTGTGAGGTCCGCACTCAGGAAGACTGGCCTTTTCTTTTCCTCGTTCGGGCTGAGGAACACTTCCTTTAGCTCTTGCTTTTGTGGTCTTGGCCTGTCTTCCATGCATTCGGGCGCTTCTTTGAGTTTCTCCTCTGGAGTACCCTGTGTTGGCTTTTCTGTCAGCGCAACTTGCTCGATTTGATTGATTTGCCCAGGGACATCCCCATGCCCGTGTGAGGACGTCCCCGCGCACCTTCATATGCGATAGCATTTCTTCCCGTTGGCGTAGAAGCTCTCTATCTCCTTGCCCTCGGGGTCATGCTTTGCGATCCTCTTCAGAGTGTATACATTCTTGCGATGATATGCAATGCGTGGCGCCTCTTCGTGAGTGGGCGGCTTTTCGTTGGCATCTCCTCTTGTCACCATCACGCCTGCAGGTGACTGGTCCTTGATGTCCTCCCAGAGAGGTAAAGGAGTAGGGTTGAATGGTCCGGTTGTTTGCTCGTCCGCCATCTCGGTGAACCACACCGCCTCGCTGAGATGCGCTTCGTCCAAGTTGAACGGGTTAGTTGAGGCCGGTATCTCAACAATCCTGTCGTTCCAGATAGCTTTCATCACTTGGTGAGCCGTTGAAGGGATTGCGTCAAAGCGATGAATCCAGGCCCGACCTATGATCATGTGATATGTGGTGTTCGCGTCTATGACATAGAACTTCGCCGAGCACTTGATTTTGCCGATCTGAACGCCCAGGCGGATCCATCCGATCGTCATTCTAGAATCGCTCCCGAATCCCACCAGCGGGGATGGACGCTTGACTACCTTGTGCTCGGGGATCCCTGCTAGCTTCAGTGTGTGGAGTGGAACAACATTGACCGCTGCTCCTCCATCGACAAATGCTCGCTTGAATTCGACGCCGTTGATGATGGCGGTCACGTACAGGGGCCTCTGGTGGCTCGCATCTGTCTTCTTTTCGCTGGCAGAAAAGGTCATAATCTTTTCTGTGGAACGGGACGCCCTGACAACTTTCCCGTTGGAGACCACGAGGTCCTCCTCGTAGTCCTCTGCTACCCTTAAGATTGCTTTTGTCATGTCCGCTCGACATTTTTCGGAGAAGTTCATCTCGTTGAAGAATTTGTCGAAGCCGTGCGACCCTTTCATGCGGTCGGCACGCTCATCTTCCGTGTCCATGCTGTAGTCTTCATCTTCATGGACTTCAGCAATGATGGGCAAACCATCTTCTGCGACTTCTTCCAAGTCCACTATCGAGATCATGGCGACCTCTTTGCCCTTTGAGCCTGAATCTGTATGGGCAGGCAGCGGGTTGTTGCGCACATCCTTCCGGTGGTCGCTGACGATTAGTTCGCCGCTCTTCATCTTCTGATCGAGCGTGAATCTGAGCTTCTTGCACTCGGCTGTGGGGTGCATGACCTTGCCGTGGTATTCGCACCACTTAGGGTCCCTCGTCATCTCCTTGGAGGGTGCTTTCTCGAGCGGTGGCAGGACGCCGTCCTTACGCCACTGTCTGCAGAGATCGCTCGCTTCCTCCACCGAGCATGGTAAAGGTGGTGCATCGAAGGTTGCAACCTTTGTTTGCTTCTGGGGCGAAACTGTGTTGACCTCAGCTTCGCGTCCCCGCTTGTAGCCAAATCTGCCGATCTTGTAGGTGGTGCCGCTCGCAGGTCGTTCTGGAGCGCTCTTCTTTCTCTGTCTCTCGACAATGGGCTCGATGTTCATCGTGCATTCGATGAGCTTTGAAAACGTAGGTGTTTGCAAATTGATCAGCATGCTTTTGTATTCATCTCGCATGCACTGCAGGCATATCTCTACGAGCCGGCTTTCGAGCATTGGATCCTTGCACTCCAAGGATTTCGCTCTGAATTTCTTGATGAAAGTGATTCCATCTTCCTCGCGTTTCTGATACATCCGTGAGAGATGGATCATCGTCACCTTTTCTTCCATCTGGAAGAACTTGGTATAGAACTTCTGGACCATGTCGTCCCAAGTTTTCACAGATCCGGCCTCCAATGTTCGGTACCATTTGTATGCTACATTCCCAAGAGTTTTTGGGAATTCTCGCATCAGCAGTTTGGGATCGGCTCCGTATGGACCCATGACATCGATGAAACGCATGACATGCTCATGAGCGTTTCCATTGACGTCCTCGAACTTGTCCCATTTGGGAGCCTTGTACCCCGCCGGGTTAGGCATGAGATAGATCTCTCGTGGGATGGGTGGATCGTTGTCTAGCTTCGGGATGATGGTATCCGCGAACGACTGATGAGCCAAGATGGAGTCCACGCGCTTCTGCAAAGACGTCATGCATTCTGGAATGCTTCCCTCGGTAGTTGACGGAGGGGTTGCCGTAGGCGGTGGCGACACATATGCTGCCGGAGGATTGGGAGTGTATTGGCTACCCGCGTTTCCCCAGATTGTCGCTGGTGGAGGCAGAGTGTACTGCAGAGCTGGGTTGGACGCCAAAGCCGGGGGCTGAGAGGCGTGAGCAGCAGGGGGCAGCATTTGTGCCGTCGACCCTTGGACCGAAGGCAGCTGCGCGGCCGACGGTGGAGTTTGCAGATGAGGGTTGGGAGGCGTGGCCGACACTCCCAATCCTGGAGCGGTAGGGGTTCCTCCTCCCTGGGGGATAGCGGTGGCAGGTGGAGGATTTGGCGCAAGAGTGCCCAGAACGGCCAAGATCCGTTCTAACTGCGCGGACTGAGACTTGAGAGCTTTTGCCTGACTTTGGACAGTGGCGTCCAAAGACTCTAAAGTTGGCGCCTCGCCGGGAGTCGTCGGAGTACGGCGAGCCTCGTCTCCCGAGGGAGTTTCAGTGGAAGGAGATCGGTTGCTGACATCGTCCTCCTGAGACATGGTTGCTTTTGCTGGTAAGTTTCACGTCGGGTTCACCAAAATGTGCACAAGAGATTCCGGCGGGGAGACCTCCGTGTACACCGTACGTAGTGGATCAGGGATCGCACAGGAAGAATAGGGGTGTGTGTAGGGAGAGAGCAAGTCAGTAGCAATGTCTGAGAGAGAGACAGAGGTTTGGCAGAGCTTCCGCGTATGGCAGTGTGTCCTCCTTTGTATGGAAAGGTTGACGATCTATATATACTGGAGAACGTGACCGTTGTAGTGTGGTTAATGCGCCCATTGATGGCGGCTTAATTAGCTTAACCATAACGGCACGTTCGTCCGAGTATATAGGAACCGTTAGAGCACGTGGTGCGCGAGTACCGGAACCGTTACGAGGTTGACCGGGTTTGACCGGATTGACCGGGTCTAGGGAGCTCGTGCCATAGATCTCTCAAAACAGTTACTAAAGGTCGCGCGCGGGCTTGGCTCGCACGCGACAGGGCTTACTCTAGCCTCCAGACCACAAGTCCCTACAAGTCCCGTGCAGTGGTATGCGAGGGCTCTGTCTCGCAGCCCCCACATGGATCAGCTCGGCTGGTGATCCTGTGTGTGTGGAGCACAATATGGTGTGCTGGATGGTTGCCACGTGGCCTAGATCTGCCATGTCATAAAGCAGTATCTACACCGGTACACGCCTTTATAACTATCCAGTTACGGTGTAGCGTTTGACGCTACCAAAATCACAATAATCCACAACTAGAATATCTAGCGAATTCAATTCTAAGGATGAAAATACCATTGCACCACGAGAAGCACTTGTGACTTAACATAACGTGTATGTAGCATTCTCGGAGATGGGTCAATCCAGTGCGTCATTACACTTAATGCACACACATGTGTTGGATCATGATATCTCCATATCAATCCAACCCCATACTAGCCTATAGATGATTGTCCTATTAATCATCATACTGGACTAGGAATATTTAAGATATACAACACAATTTTAAATATAAGGACTTCATTATATTAAATAACCAATAAATAATACAATGAATGTTCTAGCCAGAATAAATTCATACTAAAATAGATTGCCTCTAGGGCATGTATTACAACATACTGCACCATTCAGAGGCTTCATGGGACTGCAACAAATCCAAGTTTAATCAACATGCGCTGGATTAAGAAGTACTATCCTTAGCTTTGTTTATTTTCCTTTCAATTCATATGTTTTATCGCTTCCCAATTCATATGTTTTCTGCATTGCTTCCTCCCATATGAGGAATCGGTTTTCATACTTCTCCCATATGAGGATGCTTTAATGATAATAACTCTCCCATATGAGAGAACTTTTATCAAGTTATTGCCTCGTTGCTTTATCTACTTAATTGTCCACATTACTAATACGTGATAATTAATCCAAAGCCTATCTGCCTAGATAGCAGCGATAACAAAAGTATGATCCTATGCGATCCAAAGCGTATCTGCCTAGATTGCAGCGACAACAAAAGTATGATCCTATGCGATTTAAAGCCTATCTGCCTAGATAGCAGCAATAACAAAACATGATCCCATGCGATCCAAAGCCTATCTGCCTAGATAGTAATGACATCCAAAATATGATCCTATGTGATCCACAGCTTATCTGCTTAGACAGTAGTAATAGCAATTGCACATAAGTCTATCTGTTTAGATAGCAGCGAAAGCAATTGCAAAAGCCTTATTCATGTTGAGCAATAAATATCGAAATACGAACTGAGATAATTAATTGCAGAAAAAAGCAAACACTCTGTTCAAATGGTTGAAAAATAAAACAGCAATACAACACAGCTATTAAAACAAATCCTTGTCTAAGGGGTCTTATGGTGATAAAAAGATCGAAGCCTTCTCTGCCTTGGCAATGTCCTTCTTCAGCTTATCAACGCTAGCTTTTATTTCGTAGAAGAGTTTGGCAGCATCATCGACCTTCTTCTTCTGCTATTCCAACCTCTTGTTTTCGATAGCAAGATTTCGATGGCCATACTTTAGCATGACAGAATTGAGAATTTGGTTGAGCCTCCCAAGGAGGAAACTAAAATCCAACTTGCCTTGGGCATTAACATGAAGCCTTTGGAATGTCTCGAAGAAGTATCGCACATTTTGAGGAGAAATGGTAACTGGAGCTGTTACAGATATTTGCTCCAAAAGATGAATGGCTTCTGTCAGGTAGATTCTCCTATCAAAGGGGCTTAGCTCCAAATCCCTTGCAAATGACTTCGGAGAGACGCATCTTCATAAGCCAGTCCAGGTCAGATTGCCTCATGCCTACAAGAATGACAAGATTAAGTACGCGAACATTTACAAAGAAATACAATGAGTATGATATGCGACACAACATACCTGTTCCCTCAATAATTTAGCGCAATGGAGGAATGCGCACAACCTGGGATGATGAATCAGACTCCTGCTGCATTACTTGACTACCAGCTAAAGCTTCGCGCTCGTCGTAATCAGCTGGTATGACATAAGTGTCAACACCTGTAATAGCTGCTGAAGCCTGCAAACCCCACAAACTCCAAGCATCAGGTACTTGAGAGAAGTCTATCTCCACAAAAGGGATAGCAGGGTTTTTTTGAGGAGGCCTTGAAGAACCAACTGAAGCATCAGGGCTAGAAGAAATTGGTCGAGTATTCACACCACTAACTTCAGCAGAAGTACTGAAAGTTGGAGGAGCACCACTGTTATCAGCAATTACAGCTTCTTCAGAAGGCCTACTTGTCTCAAGAGTTTCCATGGAGGCATCGACATTCACATGCGATGATTGGAGAACATATTGATCAGTTTCTTTTGCCTAGGGACTTGTTCATTTTCAAGAGATTCCCTTGGCTCAGGAGCTACTGTTGGGGCATCAACATACCCAGAGGTTTGTTCATTCGTGTGAACTTCAGCTCCAGCACCCTCTGTTTCCATCTCTTCGCCCATGCCATCCTCATTCGCACCTTCATCTTCAATGCCTCCCTCTCGCATCTCGGTGTCAAGGCCGTTTTTAGATACATCAGTTACATCTGCCAAGGGCTCCCCTGCATCATCTGTAGACATAACAGGCTTCTCCGTATATGAACTTCGCTCTGGAACGCGAGCCAGAGGAGATTGAATTCTTTGCTCAAACACCATAACGTCCTCAGGGTTACTTTGAGCAACTACCTCATTAGCCGGAACAATGACACTTCTTAAGAATCCAGACCTGTTAGCATAAGTTCTAGGAGGAGAGATGAGCTGAACCTCACACAGCTAGGGGTCATAAGGATCCAGATCACCTAAGCCTTCAAAAGTCTGAGGAATTATGAGGCCAAGCTCATTGGTGGCTGAATCAGTAGCAGAAATAGCAATTCCTGCCTCACAAGTGGTCAAGCTCGCAGCAGGATCCTCAACAATCATGTCTCACGCTGCAGTAGGCTCATTTGAACCAGCAGCAGGCTCACTTGAAGCAGCAACAGGCTCATTCAAAGCAGCACCACCTGCAGGACGAATTTGGATAAGTCATTGAGGTAATTTGAGTTCTGAACTATTTATTATGCTCTGTTATGTTTAGATCAAAAGCGAGCACCTCCACACTCATGTGGGATTGCAGCTCCAACACCATATGATATAGATGCGACACCATATCCTACAAATGTTCCCTCATCTATCACATCCTTAAGGTGTGCATGACCTGACGTTACGTGAAAACTTGTTACAATACGGAATGACCTGTTAACTTTACTTGCAAACATAGTTCAAATGCTTACCCGAGGTTTCTCCATACTTGCCCACTAACCATCGGCGAATGTCATGCTTAGATACACCGTGCTTTAATGCACCAAAGATTACCTCTTGGTAAGATACAGCAAGATTAAAAATCGTACCTTCTTCACCGCCAGCGATTTCCTCGAAATCATGATGCGCTTGTTCTAGAGAAGCCACAGTCATGCTGCCAGCATGTTGCTCTTCCAGAATTCTCCTTTTGACCGCTTCCACATTATCCTCCTCGCGCTTCCTCCTTCTCTCTTCTGCCTCGGCAGCCATCCTCTTGGACTCCTCGATTATGGCCTCATCTATGGGTTCACTTGATGCATCTGGGCAAGAGCCCTTTTTCCGTCTACGTTCCTTGGCCAAAAGGCCCTTGATGGTCTCAACATCATCATCTTCTAAAAAGGGGGTTTGTTTTAACAACATTATTGTTGAAAATTTTGAAGAAAGGGAAAATAAGTTCATTCAATTACCTTCTGAACTTTCCTGCCTTTCTTCTTCTTCTTCTTCTTCTTCTTCTTCTTCTTCTTCTTCTTCTTCTTCTTCTTCTTCTTCTTCTTCTTCTTCTTCTTCTTCTTCTTCTTCTTCTTCTTCTTCTTCTTCTTCTTCTTCTTCTTCTTCTTCTTCTTCTTCTTCTTCTTCTTCTTCTTCTTCTTCTTCTTCTTCTTCTTCTTCTTCTTCTTCTTCTTCTTCTTCTTCTTCTTCTTCTTCTTCTTCTTCTTCTTCTTCTTCTTCTTCTTCTTCTTCTTCTTCTCTCTCTTCTTCTTCTCTTTCTTCTCTATCTTCCTCCTCCTGATCATATGGGACAAAATCTTCAACTACAAGTTCCTTTCGAGACTTGCTGCGCAGGCGGCCTTTACCTTTGCCTTTGGGAGCAGGAGCTTCCGAGGGCGGAAAAGCTGGAGCTTCCCTGGGCGGTGAAGAAATCACGATTGACTTTTGCTTTTGCCTCTTAGCCCTTGGAGCAACGTCTGCGTCCACTTCAGCACTCTCGCTTATCAGGTAGCGGGCGAATACATCCATCTCTTGGCGCAGAAAAGCCTCCACTTTAGGATCCATCTTCATAGTCGAAGAGATGAATTTCTTAATCCTCTTCGCATGAAGAATAGCATCAACCAGTGCAGTACAGCGGTCTCCAGATGCGAACCTCCTCAAACAGCACTGAAAGGAGGAAATTTATGTAAGACATCACACCTCAAAAAGATATGTATTTTAGGAAAGATAAAGAGGTGTTATTTACCTTAGCGAAAGCTTCACTGTAATCAATCATGCTCTGGAGTCCGTCCTTAACAGCGGCCACCTTATCAGAAAGGATCACGTCAGCACAAAGGTGATTTTCCTTGTCACACAAGGAGTAAAACCCATAAGCAGAGTCGTCAAAACTGCAGACTTTACGAAACGGGAAGGAATTCCTTCTAATAGAGGGAGCCCTGCTGATGCGCAGAGAAGAGGATTTGGCAAACCTTGCCTGCCGAGTGTTCCAGAAAGAGATCCAACTTTTGGTAGGACGAACCTCGCGCTTCCTTGAAGGTTGATCAAAAGGCAGACTAGCAAGCAAAGCAGCCTTACACTTTCGTAACAACAGTCGTTTGTAGCAACCTCTTTTCACTGAATTAGGCCAGAGGGAAGGTGCCACTATGTCATAGCCCAGCTGGGGGCAAACGCGAGTGGGGTCAACATCGACTGTGATACGCTCATACTTGGGCTATATCTCAGTAATATGCTCAGCAAGAGCAGGCAATGAACCTCTCAAACACCAGCAGACGAATTCCCTGAAGATGCTATGCCCTTTGATGAGGCCGTCCTTGAGAGATAGGGCCACCTTCAGATGGGTACATGTGCGAGTAGAATCGCACCTCTTGAATGCGAGTGGCATAAGGTCTGGCAACAAACTTGGTTCGATCATCGCAGATCAAACTCCAAGCACACTTAGGCTCCTTCGTCTTATACCACCGTGAAGCCCTCCCGCATCGTAGCGCGTTCTGAGCACCAGGAACATTCCATGATCTGGCTTTCGAAGGGGTAGGAGCATAGGAAGGCCATCTTTCAAACACCCACATGGTAAGGAAGGAAATGTTGACAAAAGTTAGCACATCAAGTCGCCCACGCGACTCTTCTACTGCAACCACAAGCTGATCCAATCGATGGTAGAGGGTTCCCAACACCAGAGGCCCGAGTGCGACGTTCTGGCCTAAGGATAGCTTGACAGCAATAGGCAGAACTTGATAAAAGACCTCATCCTGAGGATGAAGATCGATCAAGTACTGCGAGATCCAAATGCAAAGAAAGCCACACAGGGTCCAGTTGTACCCTTTGCCTTCGTCGTATTTCTTTGCCTTGGGATCCTTCTTCAGCATCTCTTTAGTGAGCTTCCTATTCGCATAGTCACGGAAGAATTACCGCACCCACTTGCCCCAATTGTTCTTCGCAGAGGTATCAACTAGTTGGAATTTTGGAAGGGCTGACGCAAATGTCCAACGAGTAGAAATCTTCTTGACTTATGCTATGCACTCCACCATCTGCTCATATAGAGCGAGCTCTTCGTCAGTTTCTAGTGTAGCCAAGGGATCGACCTCGCCCATGGGAGGAAGATCATACATCATATGCACGTCCTCCAAGGTGGGGGCTGCCTCAAACTTAGCGAAATGGAAGGTATGGGTGATGGGCGAGTACCAAGAAAAGAGATTCAGAAGCATGGTCTGATCCAGTTTCACAGCAGTACCCTTCGTAGCCCTGATGGCATAATAGACCCCAGCTTGGGTCAGATTGACAGCATGATAGGTCAATATATGGTCGGTCCACTCGTCCATCAAATCAAGCTTGTTCACGAAATCTTGTGTTGTGATTTCAGTATGTGGATAGAATCCGTTTTCAAGACCCAATCTCACCACATCCTTGGCATCAATTAAGTCTAACTCCGCTCGACTAGGCGAATGGGTTAGCAATAGAAGGTCCTCAGAAGCAGGCTCATGCAGCTTCTTCAACTTAACACTAGCGTGGTAGTATTCTTCACCACCCATGTAAGGAGCTTTCTTCCACAAAGTTTTGGGAAGATCAAGAATTTCCTCAGCCTCCTTCACATATTTGGTTGTCTTTGTTCATGCAATTTCTACAACAAAGCAAGAAAAAAGGGGGGGGGGGAATATATCCACTCTTAGTTTTCAAGCAGAAGTTTATGAACAAATTTCAAGCAAATATGCAAGTTCTGAATATTTGAAGGGCTGTCTAGTTCAGGTTTAAGAATTTCCAAGTTTATGGGTTTTAGGATTGACCCACATAAGATTCAATTTTGGGAATTTCAAGTTCTGGGTTCAGAATTTCAGAAAACCATTGTTTCAAAGTTTCAATCTTTTAGGGTTTAAGAACCTTTTCCACAGTTACAAGAAATGGTGGGTCTTGGAATGTTTTTGGGTTTCAGATTTAACAGTTAATACATTTCAAGAGAGAGATAATCATACGAGAAGCATTAATCCAAAATTGAGTGAGCCAACCTTGTGTTTTTGAAGCAATCTGAAGGAGACGATTCGCCAAGAAGAACTTGTGATTGATTATCTGGATTTTCTCTCGGAGATTCTCAGTAACCATTCACTCTAGAGAGAAGCAGTAGCTTGCAACAATGGAGGACGAGCAGTATTTATTCAAATCTGCTGAAGAGTCGCGTCCTTTCAGTGGTCGAATCGCAACAGTCACCGCCAAATCGCGCAATCACAGGCCCCTGCTGATGTCACGGCTAGAAACCCTAGAGGAACAAAAGGCACGAATCTAGGGATTCTAGGTTATAATGACACGCACGGGGGCTGATTTCTCGGACATTTGAATTGGTGCGTAGCTACAACGCGCGCGCTAGTTTTTGCGCATTGAAGTCTATCAGATAAGTGTCTCCACGTGCAAAAAGGGGGATAATGTAGATAGTGTATTCTAGCCACATGAATCAGCTTACACGTGGCAGTCATCTAGCACACCTTGTGGCGCTTCAGTACTACACGAGCATGACCCATGCTTATCGATATGGGGGCTGCGAGACAGGGTCCCTCGCATATAATTCCACACGGGACTTGTAGGGACTTAGTGGTTTGGAGGCTAGAGTAAGATCTGTCGCACGCGAGCGACCCTTGATAAATGCTTTGAGAGATTTATGGCCACATGTCCCATAAACCCGGTCAACCTCATAACGGTTCCGGTATACGCGGGCGAAGTGCGTAACGGTCCCTATATATGCGGTCGAACATGCCGTTATGTTTGAGGTAATTAATCCACCATTAATGGGTGCATTAACCCACTACAACGGTCACATTCCCACTATATATAGGATCGTTAACCCTTCATTGCAATTCTCCGATACACCTACGCGGAAGCCCTGGCCATTTGCATAACTGTCTCTCTCTCTCAGTTACCATTGTCTTGCTCTCTCCCTACTCACAACCTACACTCCTTGTGTTTCTATTCTCTACCCTTGGTGTACACTTGGATCTTCCTCAAAGGATCCTCCTGTATACAAAAGTATAATAAAATTTTCTTGTTTCCCAGATGGTAAAAAAGGTGTATAAGAGATGATCATGTGATACTCTGAATGTAATGGAGGGATAACATGAAATTTTTAGAACTTTTAGGGTCTTTTTGCAAATTCTAGATTTTTAGTACTAGCTAATCTTTGGGAAAATTGGAATATCAGGAAAGTGGGAATGAGAGTACATTTACTATGAAATTACCGGCCCATTTTGTAAATTTCCATAAATGATTAAACTCTAATACTACCCCAAAGTTTGGAAAAATACATTCCCCCAATAGTGAATGCCACCTAGCTACTGTTTATATGGAAATAGAGACGATGTTTTGTAGACTATGGGAGAGTGAAACACTCATATTATCAAATAAAGCACAAAATCACTCGGGACGATAACAAGTTCTCCATTTCCGCTCAGAAACCAGTATAAAACTACACGAATATATAACTTCAAATCCGGAGTTATCAATTGGTTATATAAGGGTAAGACGCCTTGTATTGTGTCTCATCTGGATATATGAACAAATGAATTATACTACAATGTAACATTGGTCATAGAGGTTTGTGAGATAGCTAGCATTCCTTTTACTTGGGGAGAACTGGTACCTTTTGGTTTTTGTGTTTGTTTAATGTGATATAGTTATTTCTACCAACGTAATTAGGAACTTACAGGGTCACACACAAGAATGAATTAAACTTGAATTATTTCTCATTAGCTGAACTAAGAGTAAAGAGCATTTCACTCTCAAGTGACAACTAATCCTAACTATTAGGATTAAAGGGAAAATAGAATTCACTTATCCCTGCAAATACCTTGCACCTGTTGCTAGGGTACTCATGCTTTTCAACACTATTCGTATACGGTACTAAATAGGTAAGTCTTGTACCCACAAGGCAATGGAATTATTCGAGCGTTTCATTGTCTCCCTATCAGAATGTTTTGAGAGACATATTCAAGCTTCCACTGCTGTCCGAGTCCAACTGATTTTGTGAGACAAAATTATTATTCTTCCTCCAGGAGACGAGCATCGAAGAAGAGGAAGTACAATACAGATCATTCATGTGGATACCTTAGAGGTGCTGCAATCTTCAGCGTGCGTGATCTTCACCATTCAGTCTGACTAAGGTAACTTATAGATCCTCAAAGTATGCTAATTCACATGAGTCCTTGGTGGGTACTAAGCATAAATTTTTAATTGTTTGCAGCGTTTGATTGCCTAAAACCCAACAGGTTGGTGAGATACGTTTTAGCTCTATTACGTTGTATGGAGAGAGATAGGGAAGGTATGGGGTGGCTGTATTGTTTTCAAACTTCAGTGCGATCCACCAGTGTTAAAAAAATGCTTACAATTGT
This sequence comes from Linanthus parryae, assembly GCA_023055425.1. Lineage (NCBI taxonomy): Eukaryota > Viridiplantae > Streptophyta > Magnoliopsida > Ericales > Polemoniaceae > Linanthus > Linanthus parryae. The sequence continues at coordinate 71,139,226 of JALGPY010000001.1, read as the reverse complement.
GGAGCTAATTGGCAACAACTTAGTATTTTTGGTGCATTTTGGCAACCACTAATTGAACTAATAACCTAATAGAAATTGAGCCCAATGCTACCTCTCTCTCGTGGGTTTGTTTTTGTGAGTGTCAAAAAAATTTAGATCTTATTTTCTATTTTGATTATGCAGGTCCAAAATTTAGCTTTATCTCAATTAAAAGTATTTTATATATTTATTTATCTAGATATTTAGACCACACACTGAATGAGTATATTGGATGTGGGGAGTTCATTGTGTACAAGTCTAAGAATTTTAATTTTTCCACATGTGAATTGGGGAGAGAAGAAGAGATAACACAGTCCTGTACTCCTGTACCCCATTTGAAGCCCAATTCAATTAAATCTAAATTTCTAAATCAAAATGAGTGTAAAGGTTATTCTTCAACCTCCATTCCTATAACTACCAATGTAAGTTTTTAACGTGTGCCTTGAGTTTGACAAGTCTAAGGCGGCAAGTAAATTCATAGGCAGCCACAAGTTTGTTTCCAAATCAGAATGGGAAACTTTTTTTTTGGAGGGGGGGGGGGGTTTCTAGCACTATATAAGGACCCTTGGGGTGATAGTTTCATATGAAAAATCATTGTAAATGTTCCTCTTGTGAAATAAAGGGTGCTTTTTCTCCGTGGATGTAGTTAGCAAATTTTTCGCTAGCGAACCACGTAAAATCCCGTGTTCTTCTTTTATTCGTATATTGTTCGGGAGGTGGTTTGTCATAAAAAATGGGTATCAGAGCCTGGTTGCTGGTGCTTCAAGATCAAGGTGTAGCTAAAGAGATAGGGTTTCACACGTTGGTGAAATCAAAGCCAGGGTTTCGCGATCTCGGTGGAGCAGGCAACTAGGGTTCAAGATCCACCAAGAATGATGTCTGGATGGATGTTGAAGATCGACAGATTTACGGGAGAAAAAAATTCAGTATGTGGAAGATCTAGATGTCCTCATGTAAATCGCAAGATATCTGGACGCCTTAGGCCACGGACAAGGGAGGCATTGATTTTGCATCGCCGGAGTATAGGTTGATGGAGGAGAAGGAACACTCGACGATCATGTTGTGCTTATCCGATGATGTTATCATAGAGGTCGCATATCAGACAACGATAACGAATTTTTAGCTCAAGTTGGAGAGTCTCTACATCACGAAGTCACGAACTAGCAAGTTGATGCTAAAGCAACGGCTTTTAACTTTGTTGATGCTCGAAGGTACAAATCTCAAGGATAATCTTGATCAATTGAATACACTTCTTCTTGATTTGTGTAACATTTACGAGAATGTGAATGATGAGGATACCACACTCTTGTTTTTGGTTTCATTACCTCCATCATACGAGAACTTCGTGCAATCCTTTATTGTGAACAAGGATAACATAAACCTATAGGAGGTCATATCAGTGCTCCATGCTAGGGAATTGCGCGGTAAGGGAGCATGCACGGGTACATAGGACCATGCTTCTGGATTGATGGCGACATGGGGAAGAAAGAAGGGTAAAAAGAATAAGAAAAAAACATATTTCTGGTTCTAAGTTACCCAAGGATGTCTGTGCTTGGTGCAAGGAAAAGGGGCACTAGAAGAGAGATGGCATGAAACTAGGTCAACAGGGGCAGAATGGATCCGCAGCCGTGGCGAATCAAGGTAATTAGTCCGAAGACGATTACATTCTGTTGGAGGATGAGGTCACGTATTAATCGGATGCTTGAGTTCTTGATTTTAGAGATTCCTATCATATTTTCTTTAACATGGAGTTGTTCTCGACGTACAACCAAATAGATGGAGGGTCTGGATACATGGTAAACGGATCCATCTGCAAGGTGATCTCAGTTAGATTGAAGACGAATGAAGGGAAGTTATTTACTTTAGAGCAAGTCAAACATGTACCGCTTTTCAAGAAGAATGTAATATTCTTGAGTCCACTTGACAGCAAGGGCTATAGTTTCAAAAGTGAAGGTGGAGATCTACAAGTCTGCAAGAGTTCTAAGGTGATTCTTAAGGGAGTCAAGAATGGGACTTTATACATGCTACAAGGTTCGACGATCACAGGTTCTACCGGAGTTGTCTCAGCCGAGATTAAGGAAGCTGATTAAACCAAACTATGGCATGTGAGGCTCGGTCATATGAGTGAACGTGGAATGAAGCAACTTCACAAGATATGCTATCTCACTGGGCAGATGCCAAAGAGCCTAGGGTTTTGTGAGCACTACGTGTACGGGAACCTACAGCGTAACAAGAACCCAAAAGCAGTTCACAGAACGAAAGACACTCTTGACTATATACATTTGGATTGCTAGGGTCCATATCGAATTGAGCCGATTGGCGGGTACATGAACTTCCTGAGCATCATAGACGACTACTGAAGGATGACTTGGATATTTGTGATGAAGCACAAAAGTGAAGCCATTTCAAAATTCAACGACTAGAAGACCTTAGTAGAGAATCAGGTGGGAAAGAAGGTGAAGAGGTTGCGCACAGACAACATATTGGAGTTGTGTTCATAAGAGTTTGATGAATTCTGCAGTGATCAGGGAGCTGCTGTAGGATTTTGATGCATGTAACGCAGGGGAATAAAAAAAATTAATCCTGCTCAAAGCCCTCCACGGATCGCAGGCAAGCATTCGTAACATGATTAGGGTTATTGAAAAGTGTACCGTAGTTTGTGTGATCTCCATGAAGAATTGTGTCTTCGTCTCTATGAATATCCACACCTAGGATTGCATCTAGAATCCTTCTCCATGTCAAGTGCTAGAAACAGAAGAAGGAGGAAAGGATCACGCAAAACAAAGCACGGAGCGCCACGCCACAAAACTGGCCGACGACTCTAGGGGCGGATGGATAAGGGGCTTGGGCCTCTTGCTTTGTCTCTCTCTTTGCTTTGTTATGTTCACTCAATAATGACTTGCGTTGAGAAATAATAAGCTAGTGTCCCCTTATATAGTTAATAACTCCTTATTAACTACATATTTGCCCCAATACTAATCATGTCCATACACAGATTAGTCCACCTTGCAAATTAGTCCTACGTACTCGCTTGTGGTTGCGTTATGATATTTTTAATTAGTTAGTCCAAATAATTAAAATCCAAATCCAATTTAATCCATAAGATGTGTGACCCCATAGGTTTCTATTTAGTTGGTAGTAACTATTACAAACATAGAGCGGTGTCTAGCATCACATCTATGCCACCCAATTAATAGAAAATTCAGTGATCCGACAAACCATATGCCTAATGTTACCGCGTTGTATCTATCCCTTTGTATCCATATCCGGATTGGACACGAGACGTAAATGTCACACTCGTATATTCAATCCATAGTTCCTCGATCCTGGGAATAGGCTTATTTATACAAATAAAATCAATATCTCCATTTTGATTTATCTGAGTCTGGCCAGACATTCCATAAGCACTACCCCTCGAGTGGCCGAGGATATTTTCTCCCACTATGTGGGAGGGACAAATCGTCTCTACAACACTACCATATCTAAGCTTTCTTCCTATCATGCCTGATGACTATCTTTATAGTTACCCACTTACGGTGTAATGTTTGATATTATCAAAACATGATATTTCACAACTAGAGTATCTAATGACTTCAAGTCCAAGGATTACAACACCATTAGCACTACAAGAAGCACTTGTGACGTTGACATAATGTAATGTAGCCTTATCTTTGTGGGTTAATCCAGCATGCTATTACTCCTAATGCAAACCTATGTGTTAGAATTGATAACTCCATATCAGTCTACCCACATACTACTCTATAGTGATCGTCCTGTTAATTAATATAATGGAATAGGGATATTTAAGATAAACAACACATTTGCAATATAAGGACTTCGTTATATTAAATATCTCCATAAATATAAATGAATATTCTAGCCAAAACAATGTTCATACTAATTATAGATTACCTCTAGGGCATCTACTCCAATAGCTGCTTGCCATCACACCGTTGGCGCACACCACAACAGAATGGTGTAGCCCAATGAATCAATTTCATGCTTTTAGCAAAGGAAAGGTGTATGATTTCGAGTGCAAGTCTAGCTAGGCGTTACTAGAGAGAGGCAGTTGCCATGGCACTTTATCTCATAAATAAGAGCCCGCACCATATTCCTATTGAGGTATAGTCAGGAAAAGAATAAGATTAGTCGAATATGATGATATTTGGTTGTGTTGCTTATTATCCCGTGGATGATCGCAAGCTAGAACTAAGAGAGGAGAAGGGGGTGTTGATGGGCTTTGGGACGGGTGTGAAGGGTTACATGATTTGGACAAAAAAAAAAATTATACTTATCAGAAGTTTAGTTTTTGATGAGAGTTCAATGATCAAGTCAAGTTCTATGGAGATAGAGGTGGGAGATGCAGAGAAGAAGGTAGAAGCAAGTTCATGTCCTAATGATCCTAGGGAGCCTGAATTGCCACCATCATCGCTGGAAACTGGAGAGGGAGAAGCATAAGATTCTGATGAGGATGCATCGCTACCGGAGAAACCCATTCATCAAAGTAATTCTAAAGGAAGGCCAAGGAGGGTCATAAAGCCTCAAGCAAGGTACAGGGATGATGGTATGAGGGGATAAGCATTGATGGTAGCCGAAGAGGTGGAGGATGAGCCGTTCACCTATAAAGATGTGATTTCTAGTTCTAACTCAGCACAATGGATTGCCGAGATGGGAGAAGAGATGGAGTATCTTAGAAATAATTTAAATTTGGAGCTTGTTAAATTACCAGCGGGAAGGAAGATAGTCACTTGCAAGTGGGTTTTCATAAGAAAGGAAGGAACTTCAACTGGATAGGGCGTCAAGTATAAGGCAATGTTCGTTGTAAGTGGGTTTAGTGAAAAATAAGGAGTTGAATACAACAAGATATTCTCACGGGTGGTCAGACTTTCTTCAATCAGGGTGCTACTAGCACCGGTGACGCACCACGACTTAAAGCTTGAGCAGCTCGACGTGAAAACAACTTTCTTACACGGGGAACTGGGGGGGAGATATACATGAGCCTTGCAGAAGGATTCTAATTTCCTGGAAGAGAAGACCAAGTGTGCAATTTGAAACGATCTCTCTACGAATTTAAACAGGCGCCGAGGCAATGGTACAAGAGGTTTGACAGTTTCATGTTGAAGATTGGCTACTGGGAGTGCGAGTATGATATCTGCGTGTATCACAATATCTTACGAGGTGAAACACATATCTACCTAGTTTTGTATGTAGATGATATATTGAATGCTACTTAGGATATTGATGACATACAATAATTGAAGAGGTCTCTCAGTGCGCAGTTCGAGATGAAGGATCCAGTGGCTGCTCGGAAAATTCTGGGAGTTGAGATCTATAGATATAGGAAGAGGAATAAGCTTTTCCTATCACAGTAGGAATACATTAAGAAGGTCTTAGGGAGATTCGGGATGTTATCAGCTAAATCTATAGATACTCCTATGGCATATGCTAGCGCATTTGGAAGTCTCATGTATGCTAGGAATGTACACCGTTCAAACTGAGGAGGAAGAGTACATGTCCAAGGTTCCATATGCTAGCGCATTTGGAAGTCTCATGTATGCTATGGTCTTTACCCGACCGAACATAGCATTTTTTGTTAGTCTGGTTAGTCTTTTTATGGCTCAACCGAGTAAGGATCAATGGCAGACATTGAAGCGCATATTTAGGTACTTTAAGGGTACGTCAAACATAGGCCTATGCTATGGGGCTAATAAAAACATCTTGGTTGCTCGGTTCTCAGATTTGGACTATGCAGGTGATATTGATATTAGGAGATCAATGAATGGGAGGTTCTCCTGTGAGTTGAAGGCTATGCTACAGTCGACGATGACTTTTTCACCCACGGAAGCAGAGTATATGGCTCTAAAGGAAGCTACAAAGGAGGCAATTTGGCTTAATGGAATGGTCAATAATTTAGGCCTACTTCAAGATCAAGCGATATTCTACTGTGATAGCTTGAGTACAATTTGCTTGACTGAGGACCAGGTTCAACATGAAAGGACCAAGCATATTGACTTCAAGTATCATTTTCTGAGAAATGAGAGCAGGATCAAGGTAATGCAGGTGGTGACAGCTGACAACCCTGCGGATATGTTCCCGAACCCAGTTCTGGAGAGAAAATTTCAGCATTGTGTGGAGTTTCTTAACATCTTGAGCCACCGAGGTCCTGCGGGGCATGTCGGACCCTGTGGGGGTCTAGTGAGTCTATGTGGCGACAAACATTGGGTGCGGAGAAGAGGTAGCTTTATTTACAAGAAGATGAGCATTGGTTGTTGACGAGAGAATTCAAGGCAATGTGGAGATTTGTTAAACGCGTGCCTTGTGTTGGATAAGTCAAAGGTGGCAAGTAAATACATAGGCTGCCACAAGTTTATTTTCAAATCATATTTGGAAACTTTGTGGGGGGGGGGGTGTTCTAGAACTATATAAGGACCCTTTGGGTTTCTATTTTCATATGCAAAATCATTGTAAATGTTCCTCTTGTGAAATAAATGGTGCTTTTCTACCGTGGATGTAGTTAGCGGATTTTTCGCTAGCAAACAAAGTAAAATCCCGTGCTCTTATCTTATTCGTATATCGTTCGTAAGGTGGTTTTTCATAACAATAAGTTGAGCTATAGATTGTATGAATTGATGAGATTTCATTAGTCTATAATTACTAAATTAAAGAAGGAGTAATCTACTGTTTGGAGGTTGAAAAGCTGTTAGAAAGATAAAGCTCTCTTGCGAGTGGGTTTTTTTGCTAGCACAGAGTCCAACTTCTAGGTCGAGTATAGTGATCCCTCTGTAGTTCTTACCGTGCCGATGAGTACGTGTTCTTATTTCACAAGTTATAATGGAGTCAAATTTCTCGATTCCAACCACACTTACTCGCAAAGAAAAGGTTTTATGAGTAGAAGGGTCTGAACAACGGTTCCTATAAAGCAAGAAATTAAGTGTGGGCACTGGCAATCATATTGTGCCATATGGAGCACAACTTGGTGGGCAAAACATCCTTTTCGCTCCTAGGGGGCTGGTCAGGATAAGATGGGTCACACCATTGACCCCACATGTGGCACATAGAGCAGGCTCCGCACCAATCCTCAGACAGGGTCTACAACGACACACGACGTCACACTGACGCTGCACAGAACGGGGCCGGGTGAGTCTACTGGAGTGGAGGCTAGGATAAGGTCCGCTAGATCCTTGCCCAGGGGTGGGGAGACTTGATTTGGTTGCTTAGAGACATAGATGATCATGAGTATCTTTTAGGAGGAAGACTTGGCTGACTGCAGGTTGGCTCACTTCACGTGCTTGGGGATTAGCTATCATTGTCTGTAGAAGAGTGAATCTTACGCCTCCCCGTGATGGCCGTTGTGAGGGGTCCATTGTCACGTAACCAATTCATATACAACCTTCTCTTTTTCTCACATGCATAAGAGATGCAAGGCTCACAACATGCTCGGAATGGCGATTAACTATGGAGTACGTATATCAACCAAAAGCGCGCTCTCTCTCTCAGAGTAATCAACTTATTCTCATCCTTCTCCGCTATTCTTTATTCGTCACTCTTTCGTTGTTTTCTCTACCCCAATCTTATCCAAAACTCATAGCTATCAATTTCTCCCCTACATTCTTCTAAAAAAAAATCTCCTCTACACAGTAGGTAAACGATACACTAACTCGTTGAAATTTTAATTATGTTGACGAGCCATCTCTTTTTTTAAGTTACCATTGCGTCCGGGGCAGTTTGCACACACCATCTTATTTAAGTCTACAACATCATGAAAAGTTTGACATGTTATATATTGTGCTCACTTAAATCCCTCGGAGAGATCTAAGCGTGCACCTCAAGTAGGGAATAAAGACACAGAGAGATGTAGGGTGTGTATAGGGAGAGGGTAAGCACTTGCAACTGAGAGAGAGAGAGAGCTTAATAGCTAGTGTAGAACCAGATATGGACTAGTGTCACAGCGGAGGGCTAACGATCCTATATATAGTGGGGAAGTGACCCTTGTGAGGGGGTTAATGAACCATAAATGGAGGCTTAATGGTAGCCCCCGTAACGGCACGTTCTATCGTGTATATAGGAACCGTGAGGCACCTGACCGTACATACCGGAGACCGTTATGAGGAGCCGGGTTTATAGGACGTGGCCATTAAGTCTATCAAATCAGTTACAAAGGGTCGCACGCGAGCTTGGTTGTCGCACGCACGCGATGGGCCTTACCCTAGCCTCCGAACCACTAAGTCCCTACAAGTCCCATGTTGGTACGCGAGGGCTCTGTCTCGCAGCCCCCACGTGGATAAGCATAGGTAGTTATCCGATGTGTATTGAGCACAACTGGGTGTGCTGGATAGCTGCCACGTGGCTGTGATATGTCTGTCTGGAAAGAACTATCTACATTAGCCCCCTTTTGTGCGAATGTCACGCGCGTATTCGTTGTGCAGTCGTGCAAAATCAGCAGTGCGTGGTCCTCACGCAGATGCTTTGAATTTTGAATAAGATTCAGCCATGATTACCTTGGGTTTAGAAGCTCCATTTGATTTCTGACGAAGCGTGGTCACTGTGAAGCAAATCAGACGCCATCCAAGTTTTTTTGCCTATTTTCGAGGAAAGAACAACTCGGAAGGATTTGATGGGTCACCAATCTCTCCGGATATCAAAGCGTCGCTGACTCAGGAGAGGTCACCAGTCGTGACTCTTCGATTTGAAGGCTATTTAAACCGTTTGCTTCGTTCAATTAAAACTTTTCCATTGTTGTTGCTTCCAAGTTTGTATGTATCGGAGAGAGAATCCTCAACAAGAGGCATAAACTTTCAACCAAGTTCTTGACCAGATTCTTCATACAGCAAGGTGAGTGAATCCATTTGAAACTTCCAAGTCAAATTTTGCGGATATTCTTCTCTGACTTTTTTTTCCTTTCCTCTTGCATGCAACCAATTTGTAAAATCTGGTGTTTTTTGTGTTTCTCAGTAATGGCCCCCAAGAAATCAAACAAAGAAATTGTCGACGTCCCTAACTGCCCAGGGTATTATGGTTAAAGGCACCCAATTTGGGTGGTGATGACTTTTATGTGGCTACTATTAAGGCAACCACTCTCCGGGCGTCTCCAGTAGTCGACATTCTTCAACTTGTGCCCGAGCCCTCAAGCTCTGACTGGGATGTGATTAACACCCAAGACTTCCACATGCTTGGCATCGAAGCGGGTTTGTATGGCTTCACTGATATCCTTCCACAAAATTTTATGGAAGGGCCCGACTGGATGGAAGAATGGACGGAGTTCATTCTCAATAATTATGCAAGGGAGCTGAAGCGGGCCAATATTTTCCACGCTGTCCGTGCCACAAATGGGCTACATATCAGAGTTGACAACGTCATCCTTCAGACCCTTTTTTTCAGGAACTCCAAGAGGACGCACACCTTTCACTTTCCGGATTTCAAAGCTGCTCCTACCTTGGAAGACACTGAAGTTTTGCTGCACCTTCCGAGTATGGGGGTCGTTGACCCTCTGGCCGCCTTGACCGATCCGCAAGAGGTTCAAATTTTCGAAGATATGAAGGTCTGCATAGCAGATTGAAGAAGGCTACTTCGAGATGGAAGTCAGGCGCGACCAGCGCTAGCAAGGAATTTGCATACATGCCTTCTAGTCCTAAAAACAGCTGGTCGAAGTGGGTGATGTACTTCTTCAGGGATTACGTTGAACCACATGTAGCTCGTGACTGGCAAGACAAGGAAACATAGGCTATTATCAGTGTCGACAGCAAGGGACTAAATTTTGCCCTCTGTGGCTACCTGTGCGTGTGGTTGTCGCGCTACCTGATAGATGGGTTTCCTCGCGATGGAGTTTTTACCCATGTACTCGCCCTTTCCGTGAGATTGTCACTTGGCCAGAATGTAGTCTTAGGGCCCCTTGTATTAGGGTCCCTATATTACCGCCTTGATTTAGCTATGGAGCATGCTGAGCAGTCGCATGGGAGGGTTAATATCACTACCTGTGTCATTACTGCATTTTTATCTATGTGGGCTTTTGAAAGATGGCCTGGATATGCCCCGGACCCAGTTGCTGTGGATTTGTGGAATGCGCCTAATGCCAAACTCCTTTACCTTTCTCCTCGATCGTGGCGTTAGTACAAAACAAAATCTCCTCAACTCTCTTTTGCTCTTATAAGCGACGATGCTCGTTATTTCCAACCTCACCCGTACGTTACTCGTATGGAAGACAAAAACATAGATTTCTAGTAAGATTTCTATCCCGAGGAAAACCGTGAAATCACTGCTGATCACATTACCAAAAGAGATTGGGTCTACAACAGGTTCGTTAACTGGGTACGAAGGGGATATCTACCCGCATTTCCTGAATATGCGCCTGGCCCTGAGACCTCCTATGAGAAGCTGACTGTGTTCCACGATCCCATTCGCGTGAGCCCCCAGTTTGGGTATGATGCTGTCACCCCTCCGTTGTGGCCCGATTATATTGTCAAAGAATGTTATGGCACTTCCCTTCTCCTCGCTGAAATCCCTCTGATTCAACCATCGCGCAGCAGGAGAGGTAAAAATAGTCCTGGCTGGGTTGATTTCTGGAACTTTCAAACCCATCGTCTCATCAATTTTCAGAACAGTCCCAGTCATGCTCTTATCCAACCTAGCAAGGCGTCTGCACTCTCAACAAAGGATTACCCCTTTTAAACAACCCGTAATCGTGATGATTCGCGTTATGGATTTTACTCTTTCTTGGCTAAAGAACGACACTTGTGTGCTCAATTAATTTTGGAGGAAAAGATTCACGTTCTCAAACAGAAATATTTTACAGCCAAAGTTAGATATGTTGACTCATTTATCCAGGTTTGCTCGCACCTCCTTCCCTCTGTCTTTATGTTTTCATGTGCCATGTCTCATTTTGCCTTTTCCTTTGTATTCGTGCTGCTTGAGGCGTTTCGCCTCTGGAGATTGTAGAGCGAGTTTCATCAACCGCTTGCGCAAAGAGAAGGCAATCTTACAGAAGTCCTCCGTTCCTGACAGTCGTATCGACCCAGCCAGGCCCATGACTCCTGAAGTCTAGAAACTTGTTTCTGATGCTTTAAAAGCCTTTTTGACTTCAATTGGTGAATGCTCAACACGAAAGAGAACTAGTGACGAGCCTGAAACTAGCGACATAGATTCTCAGCAACCGAAGCGCTCTCGTACGGCAATCATCATGAAGTCTGCCGCTAATCCAGTTTATTCTGCCGCAGGGAATAACTCCGATGAGGGGGGTACATAAGAAGTTCCCCTTGTTTCTGAAGCAGGTTCTATAGGGCAGACTGAGACGGAAAGAACTCCCACGGTTGAGGGTTTTCCTGACGGGGAGCATGTCAAGTCCCAAGGGAAAGAACACGATGCTACTCATTGTGCCCCAGCAATACATATTTCTTCGGACGAAGAAAATGCTAGAGAGTCTGAGCCCCGTAATAATAATATCAGGTCGGGTGAGCGTGTCGTTCCTGCTGTTTTGGCTGGGCGCGACCTTTCTTTTAGTCAAAATGTCAGGAGAACTGAGTTAGCCAGGCGCGGAACTGAGTCAAACGGGCGCGGCGCCTCTCCTGCACTGATAACTTCGAGAAGTGCTGCCTCCGTGGGAGGTCTAAACTTGGATTTGGGTGCTCTCTTCTCCGAGGACCTGTTTGAAGTGTGGGGTTCGCAGGCTGCGAATCCTGCTGCAATTGAAAGAAGTTTGGTAATTCCTGAGTCGTACTTTGTGCGAGAGTCTCAAGTAGATCAAAGGATGGCCGAGGCTGTTAGTTCTAGTTCGCAGACAGTGGTACCTGCCGCCCCTCTTCGGCAGATCATTGAAGGAACATGTAAGAGCTTTTTACTTTTGTTCGTGCTCTTCGGTTGCTGAACTCATGTTTCTTATGAATATTCTAGTTTTACGTCTACGCACGCAGGTATCGATAAGGCCTGCCTTGAATGGCTGATGAAGGTGCGCTTGTCTTTCCCAACTGCATTTGCTAGAGTGCTGGAGATGAACCCGAAAGACAGAGGGGAACTCTTAAGAAAGATGGTTTTTCTCTTGGAGAGAATTCACGTAACTACTCCCGTGAGCACCACGGGTGACAGCGCCAAGGCCCTCCTTGCTAGTGTAGAGGAGCTTTAGCAGATCGCGGCAGGGTGTTTGGATTTGGGCTTCCTTGTGCAGAGGTTGATAAGGATCCGTAATTCTGCGCAACTCAGATCTGAGTATGCCGCCTATAGGGAGGAGACAGCCACTCTTGACGTGCGCAAGGCGGAGTTGGAGCGAATGACCAGAGAATTTGAAGCAGCCACTAAACACCATGCAGATGGCAAGGCTCGTTTAGAGGAACTGACTTCCAATAGCATTAGGTTGTTAGCAAAAGATTCCCTTTTGAAGGATATTTTTGAGAGTTGAGATTTTTCTAGAATTACTCCTTCGAGCTCTTTGTTGTAGAATTTTGTGTTCCTTGTGATCGTGATCCTTGGATCGTCTGCTTATGTTTTGCGCGTACTGGTTCCGCACATTATTGAAATGATACTTTCATGCTTTTGATTGGTTCATCTTTTTTACTTTCATGATCACGAGGTCTTATGTGTTTGCCCCTTTGAATAATATCGACATAAGGCTTAGGCCTTTGTGAGTTGTGACCATCTATGCAGGTGAACTTGCGTGTGGTTGCGCATAGTTGCCCTCATGAGACGGGTTTATTTGCGCATGGTTGTGCTCGGCTGCTGTCATATGAGACATGCTTATGCACGCGTCTCGTTGCTACCTAGACGGACAGACTTACTCTTGACTTTTTTGAGTTTTTCCGCTTTCGTAGAAAGATAGGCTTTGGTTGCGTTCGGCTGCTATCTAAATAGATAGGCTTTGAGTTTGTAGCACTGCTACCATATTGATAACTCCGTTTACGGTGTTATATTTACACTTGAAATCATACCATTTTGTGTGATTCGGGGTAGAATACATGAGAAATATGCTATGATCCTGAGATGTTTGTGAGTTAGAGCTTATCATGCTTATTTGATTAGTCCGGCGTTTTCTAGTTGATTTGAGCTATCACATTTTACGCCGGTATTTGTAGTTGTGTGATTTTCAGGTACCGGAGGCTCAGAGCGTAACCTGAAACTGAAGACGAACTTCGGAATTGATTAGAATCTCAAGAAATTAGCTAAGTGGAATGAGGAACAAGCTGCTGCTACAATGAACCAAATACAAAACCACCAATTACACCACTCTTTCTACACCATCCAGCCTTCTCTAATTCTAAACCCAAACACTAAAATGTTCATCTACCAAAACCCAACCTAAACAACCTGACTCATCCACAAAAACCTCCATTAACTCACCCTTCATCAAACAGACCTCCTCCTCTATACAACCTGCCTTTAACCCATCAATTACACCATGCCTTGTTGTTATGAATTGGTGATCAAAACATCTAGCTTGAAGTTGGCAATCAAATCGAATTGGCGAAGCATTGAAGATTTGTAGCAAAGAAGCAGCAGTTCAACGGGTCTCGAACAATTCGACGGGTCTGGAACAGTTCGATAGTGACAAGTCCGACCAGTTCGATAGGGCGGCTGACTTTGTTTCCTTGTTCGTTTTTGGTATCTACTTTGTTTCTTGGGCACCAAGTCGGTATCCTAGGCCTATATAAGGACCTAGGGTCGTGGCTTATTGGTGTGTTGTGTGATTTGGATTGTAATTGGCTCTCTCATCAATAAATCGGGTCGTTTGGTCCGTGGATGTAGCTAGCCTAAAAAACTAGTGAACCACGTTATATCGTTGTGTTGTTCTTCATCTTCTTCTTCGTCTCATCACTCTTCTTGGTCGCCAACAACTGGCATCGAGCTTCCGCGTGCGTACTCTGACAAGTGGTATCAGAGCCAGGTTGTTGGGTTAGAGTTTGTTGGTGAGGAGTGATGGCGAATTCGTTTCGGATGAAGATCTATTATGTTGATGAGATTATTGTTGATACACCCACCACCAAGTTCCTTATTGGGGGAACTATTGAGTTCCTTGTTGTGGGAGCTATCGGGTTCCGTGTTGTGGGAGCTATCGGGTTCCTTATTGTGGGAGCTATCGGGTTCTTTGCCATGGAGCATCGGGCCCGCATTCTAGCGCGAATTTGGAGGTTCACGTGCAATTAGCGTTCCGGCGCAATCGGGCTTCAGGCGTGGAGCATTGGGCGTGTGAATCTCAATCGAGCTCATCCGTTGCAAGGACTCGTAAGAGTTGGAGCATCGGCATGGAGCAATCTAGTTCGGGCCGCTAGGAGGATTCAAGTCAAGGTGGAGGCGGCTCGAATCAAACGGCGGATTTGGCTCGTGGCATGGAGCAATTGACGTGTCTTGTTGGCACGTGATTGATTGGTGACGCGTTATTGGGCGCATATTGGATTGGTTACATGTTATTGGGCATGTGCTGATTGGCGGCGTGTTATTGTGCACGCATTGATTGTTGGCACGTTATTGGGCGTGTTTTGATTGGCGTCTTGGTCGGTACTTTGGCGACGCAATTGGCATGACTTGTTTGATAGACACTTTTGTCACGAAGTGTCATTGGCGTGACGATTGGGGAGATGCATTGTGTCATGGTGCATTAGGGTGTGTTTATTGAGACACACAAGTCTATGCGTTTGTTGAGACGCAAAGACGCGCTTGTTGTGGCGCATAGTGAATGTATTCCAATACCGCAAATTTGGGAATATATTCTATCGGTTGATTGGTTGATCATTTCAATTTGGGTGGAGCACTTCACGTTTGATTATTGGAGGTGCAACCACAGTTGGCTTGTTCGTTGAAAAAGACGGATGGCAATCGGAGAAACGATTTGGTGAATTGGGTGGAGGCGTTCTTGATTGGGAGGCACATTCACAATTGGATTGATGAGGAACATTGGATTGGTTGCTAGGAAGTTTTGGTCAAGGTGGAGATTTGTTATGAATTGGTGATCAAAACATCTAGCTTGAAGTTGGCAATCAAATCGAATTGGCGGAGCATTGAAGATTTGTAGCAAAGAAGCAGCAGTTCAACGGGTCTGGAACAGTTCGACGGGTCTGGAACAGTTCGATAGTGACAAGTCCGAACAGTTCGATAGGGCGGCTGACTTTGTTTCCTTGTTCGTTTTTGGTATCTTCTTTGTTTCTTGGGCACCAAGTCGGTATCCTAGGCCTATATAAGGACCTAGGGTCGTGGCTTATTGGTGTGTGGTGTGATTTGGATTGTAATTGGCTCTCTCATCAATAATTCGGGTCGTTTGGTCCGTGGATGTAGCTAGCCTAAAAAACTAGTGAACCACGTTATATCGTTGTGTTGTTCTTCATCTTCTTCTTCGTCTTATCACTCTTCTTGGTTCCCAACAACTGGCATCGAGCTTCCGCGTGCGTACTCTGACACTTGTCACCATTAACCACCTAAACATCTCCTGCAATACCTTCACCATTTCAACTCATGCCTTCACTATACACCCACCGTACCTTCAATTCACATTAACCAACACCATAACAGCCCCTAATCACCATGGCCATAATCAGTACACCAAACCATCACCATTACCACCGTTTACAGTACACTACCTTACAACCCAACACAAACCTTCCCCACAAAAAAGTAATCAACCTATAAAACCTGTAACTAACCTCCTATAACTAACACCAACCCTTACACCTCACTGCCACCATCAATTTCACAAACAACTAGCACCCTTTACGCCATCTCCAACCCAACTGCTACCAATTCACAGTAGACAATATACTCACCTGAGACCACCATTACACCTCCCTCATCTCAACTAAACCCAGTACACCATATACATCAGCCCAATAAACTCCTAGCCAAATATACAATCACCACAGCCACCTATCTCCAGGCCACAATCACGTTCAAACACCCTACCTATTCCCTACCCAAAACCACCAATTCACCACCATCAGTACCTCAATTCCTCCAACAACTATGCCAATTCTTCCACAGACCTGAACTACACCCAATTAACCGGACCTGCAACCACCAGCCACCATAGACGATGCCAACCACAAACCCAGGAGCAAAACAGAACCTCCAATCACTAATCAGAAGAGCAGCAACATCGCAGCGAACAGAGGAGGAAGAATAAGCAGCGGAAAGGAAGAGCATAGAAGAACCCAGAAGAAGAAATCGCAAAACAGAGCAGAAGAAGAAGAGAATTCAGCGATGAAGCTTCAGGGATTTTGTACGAATAGGCGCAATACTTAGCCAAATCTCAGCAAGCTATTTCGCACGAATATAAAACACCCCCTGGTTCACTTCTCCGAAGTGATTTCGTGCCAAATCAATTATCGAGGCGCCAGTATTTTTTGGGGGCAGGAGTGCAATTACGGGGGCTTGTTTTATAACATCCCTAGGTTTCTTTAATTAAAAGCCAAAGTTTGGGGGGTCAATTTGGACATATTACAACAAGTGAAAAGGGGGATGATATCATTGATTGAGATATCATTCGACAGTTGACACCACGCAAGGAAGAGACGGACGGAGAAGGGGACGAAGACGGAGGAGGAGCTCGGGTTTGCGCCGGAGTTCCGATTTACTAGTTTATTTCTTATTCTTCTCTTTATCAATTTTATGGAGAAACTCTCGTCGTTTATCTCTCGTATTATGCATAGGTACTTTTGCTAGGTTCTATGGATATTGACCTAGGGTTTATGCACTAGAAAATTTTCAGGATCTTAGTTATTGATTCATGTTTCGATTCTCTTAATTGTATTGTTCTTCTTTGTTTATCGTACATCTTGATCACTTAGGGCAATTGACACGTCTAGGGTGACAAGAACAACGTTGGGAAGATGAATTAACATGTTAAAAGAATCGTAGCTTAAGGACTATTAACCGGAGTCGCGAACCGGTTAGGCTAGCATTCTAAGTGTGTGCTTGAATGAGACTTCACTAGATACGAACGAGAACAAGAAATTAGCCTGAATCATTGAGACTGAGAGGTGATATGATAGGACTAGTCGTGTGAGGGTAGATTCGATTGTTTAGCGTTAGACTTGTGAATTGGTGGACCGAGAAGACCCAGTGATCGGCTTAACGTTAGGCGGTTAGAACCACATCGGTAGACATCGGTGGACCGACAGGACCCGTAGTCGACTGATAGGTAGAGTGACATGAGATCGAGAGGAGATTGTCAGTGTTATTACCCGACACAACTAATTAGATGATAGCGTGTTTCAATACTATATTCGGAACTGTCTAAAACCCTAGGGGATCCATAGATAACCTAGTTATTTCTCCATATTTTTTTATTAATCAAATAAAAAATACAAAAATATTAGTTAGATGTTTATTTCAATTCTTAAATCAAATTCTTCCTCCTTGTTACAGTACTCTAAATTAATCGACTAACTAAACAATCTTGAGTCTGTCCCTGTGGGTTCGACAACCTGAGTTTTAATACTCAATCTTTATTACTTCGAGCGTGCACTTGCGTATACACGTAAGTAATCTTGTCACATATGAGGCATGATTACGTTTATGTTTGTTGCTACCATATGAGGCAGGCTTCTGAGTTTATGTTTGGCTGCTATCTAGGCAGATGGGCTTTTAAATTTGCAATCCCGATACCATATGAGGTAGGCTTACATTTATGTTTGGCTTCTATCTAGGCACATAGGCTTTACACTGCTATCATATGAGATAGGCTTACACTTTGGAATGATAAGATAAGATTCGTAGCCGATAAAAGAGCTCTCATATGGGAGAGTTATTATTTATATGAGTCCTCATATGGGAGGATTTGCGAAAGATATCCAATGCAAGTATTTGATAAAAATAGAAAGGGGAAGCTAGGGATAATACTTTTTCAGCCACCGCATGTTGACCGGTGTTGGAGTGGTGGCCGTTCCGTGGCAGCGTAGGATATTGCAGTAACCACTGTCGAAGACTTCTTTGACTTAAAAGGGTCCTTCCCAGTTAGCCGCAAACTTGGGATGAGCTGCCTCACACATGCAATGGTCAGAGGCTTGTAGGACTAGGTCACCTACTGCAAAGTCCCTATGCTGTACTTTTTTGTTATAGGCACACGAGATCCTTTCTTTTTATTTTGTGTTCGCTCTTTTAGCCTCCTCGCGTCGTTCCTCTTGTAGGACGAGATCATGGTCACGCTTGTTGTCATATAGGGCACTGAAAGCCAGTCTTGCTGAATTCACCTTAACTTCAGAGGGGACAACTGCTTCAGCCCCATAGCATAGTAAGAACAGAGAGGTTCCTGTAGGAGTCCTAGGCGATGTGCGATATGCCCAAAGCGTTGTTCCCAAGGAGTCTGCCCATCTTTTGTGATCATCCGCGACCATTTTGCTCAATATCCGTAGTAACGTCTTGTCGGTGGCCTCTCTTTCCCGTTTCCCTTTGGATAATAGGGTGTTGAGCATATTTGTCTAATGTTGTACTCCATTAATTTTTCGCCCCCCTGGCGATTGACGAAAGGAGTCCCATTGTCAGATAATATGGTATTAGGGATACCAAATCGATGAACGATGTTTTCCAGTATGAAATTGACCACGACCGCTGCGTTTGCCGTCTTGAGTGGGATTGACTCAACCCATTTAGTAAATTGCTCTGTTCCTGTGAGTATATATTCATTTCCGTGCGAAGGGGGTCGTATCGGTCCGATGAAATCTAGTGACCAAGTATGGAAAGGTCATGGAGTGCCCAACGCGTGTAAGTCAACGGTAGGAGCATGAACTAAATCCGACTGTTAGGAGTTGTCTGCATAACTTTTCACCTCCTTGATGCTCTATTGATGAGACATTTCCATGTCCTCCTGGGTCTCTTGCCCGCTTAAACATCTGAGCAAGTTTTCTTTGTGTACTTTTTGCCATAACAATCCCTCCTGCAAGATATATCGAGTTGCTTTCCTTCTCAACTTATCATCCTCTTTTCTGTCAGTAGGTAGGGTCCCTTCTCGCAAGTAGTCAATTATGGGCTTTCGCCAATCTTCGTCCTCGATTTCGGTAATTTCCAGAGAATCTTTAACCAAAGCGCATTTTTCACAACTGCTTTGTATGATGGCTGCGAAGTATGACATCTGCATCCAATGGATACCATATCTCAGGGCCCTCCTGTAAATAGAAATCTCTTTGTCTCCGCATGAATGTTGATGGATCTTTTCCAACATTTCTCGACCTTCTTCTTCCGTCACGCACCGCATAAGAATCCCCCCGGGTCCTTTGTAATATAGCAGACCATCATGTATGCAAAATCCCTTTACAGACAGCCAAGTTTCTTTGCTGGTTCCATCGGCCATCGCGCGTAGGATAGGCTTTCTCCAATCTTCTTCCGCAAGGGACTCATATTCACCCAAGTCTTTTACCAAAGACGGAGTCGTCTTGACTTCGATCGAGATCTTTGCCTAGCATTTATCGTAGCTGATTTTTGATCCCAGGGTAGCCAGTGCGTCCGCATGTCGGTTATCACCCTGGGGGTATGTTCGTATCTGACAGATTGGAACTTCTGAACCAACCTCTGTACCATTGAACTGTATTTTAGCAAGTTAATCTCCTTGAGCGCATATTCTCCAGAGGCTTGCTTGACGATTAACTTGGAATCCCCCATGATGATGAGATTTTGGACTTCAAAAGCCTTAGCTGCCAGCAGTCGCGCAATCAGGGCTTCATACTCGGCTTCGTTATTAGTTACCGCGAAGTCCAATTTGGTTGAAATCAGGATGAATTCTTGGTCTGGCTTGATCAGCACTACTTTGATCCCTCCTCCTGTTTTCGTTGACGATCCATCAAAGTGCAGCTACCAGTACTGTTCATTAATCGCGTATATTTCTGGCCCCTCAAGCTCCTCTGCTACAGGCTCATAATTGTTATCCGGTAACTGGGCCAATAAATCTACCAACGCATAAGATTTGATGGCCTTAGGTCGTGCGCAAACATTGTCATACTGTGAAATGGTCATATACCATTTTGCCAGCCTCCCGCAGGGTGGTGAATGACCCAGCAGATAACATATAGGATCATTCTTTGTTATGATGACGACCTTATGGGACTCGAAGTAGTGCTTCAATTTCTCAATAGCGAAAAATAGAGTTAAGCAATGGCGCTCAATATCAGTGTACCCGGATTATGCGGACTGAATCATGCACGAGATGTAATACACCGGTTTTTCTAGGACCTCATACTCCTGGGCCAAAAGTGCTCGATATACTTCTTTGTTGAGGTCAAGTACAGCAGCAGAGGCGATCCCAATTGAGGCGCGATCATTACCCGAGGAGATGCCAACAGTTTTTTCAGCTTCTCGAATGCAGCTTGGTGCTCTTGTGTCCATAAGAATACCGCGTTCTTTTTTAACAAACTACCTAAGTAAAATGTCAACTCCGCAATAGCTGGTATAAATCTCCTCAAGTAGGACAATTTTCCTAGAAATCCCTTTAACTAGGTCTGAGACTGTGGTGTCGGTAAACTAGTAATTGCCGATATTTTTGCTGGATCAGGCTCAATCCCATGTCTGTGAATCACACAACCTAGGAATTTTCCATAGGTTACTCCGAACGCCCATTTCATGGGGTTCATATTTAGGTGAAACACTCTGCATCTATCAAAGACTTTCCTCAAATCCTTCAGGCGTCCTTGCTTTAGTTTTTATTTAACTACTAGATCGTCCACATAGAACTCGACTTCCTGATGCATCATGTCATGGAATAAAGCCATCATCGCGCGTTGATACGTGGCTCCTTCATTTTTCAGACCGAATGGCATAACAGTGTAATTGAAGACCCCTACGGGTGTGATGAACGCCGTCTTCTTTGCGTCCTCTGGATCCATTTTGATATGATTATAGCCACTAAATCCGTCCATGAAACTGAACATTTCGTGGCCTGTGGTGGAATCTATCAGAAGGTCTATGTTTGGTAGAGAAAGTCTTCCTTCGGGCAGAACTTGTTCAGGTCCCTGAAATCGACACATACGCGAAGGCTCCCATTCTTTTTCAAAACAGGGACTATATTTGCAAGCCAGGTCGGATGGTGGTTAGGCCCGATGAATTTTTCATTTAACAACTTGACAATCTCCTCCTTGATTTTGACATTTATCTCCGGCCGAAAGTTCCTCGCACTTTGCTTGAGTGGGTTTGATCCTGGAACAATGTCCAACCTATGCATAGTGATGCATTGATCCAGGCCTGGCATCTCGTCATAATCCCATGCGAACACATCCATGTATTCCTTCAATAATTGAATCAGCTCTTGTTCTTCCCCCTCGCTGAGATCCGCACTCAAGAAGACCGGTCTCTTATTTTCCTCTGTGGGACTCAGGAATACTTCCTTTAATTCTTGCTTCTATGGCCTTAGGCGATCCTCCATGCATTCAGGAGCTTCCTTGATTTCTCCTGATAACAAATTCTTGTCTTTATCCGGAGCTTCCGTCAGCTCATAAACTTGTCCAAGGGAACTTTCAATGGGGCAGGTCGAGGGCGACCCTGTGCGTCTTTGGATGCAATGGCACTTCCTCCCGTCCTGTTGTTCTTCATCGTCACGTTGTACAACTCTCTTCAAGGTATAAACTTTTTTCTCGCTGTAAGCTACTTTGGCGGCTCCTCCCTGCCTAGGCCACTTCCCTATTGACTCCTTTCGTATTGTCATCACTCTGACCGTTGATTGACACTAGATGTTTTCCCCCTTGGGTAGTGGGGTCGGCTGATTTGATGCTGGGGTGGTTTTGTCTGCGAACCACGCTGTATCAGGAATGTGTGCTTCCTCCAGGTCAAAGGGACTTATTTAGGCGGATATCTCAACCACCCTGTCTTTCCAGATAGCTTTCATTACTTGGTGAGCCGTAGAAGGTACGACATTGAAGCGATGAATCCACGCTCGCCCAATGATCATATGGTAAGTCGTGTCAGCGTCAATGACGTGAAACTTGGCGAAACAGCTAATCTACCCGACCTGGATTCCTAATCGAACCCAGCCGGCCATCACTCTGGAGTCACTTCAGAAGCCTGCCAACAATGATGGCTTCTTTACGATTTTGCTTTGAGGGACTCCTGCTATTTGTAAGGTTTTGAGTGAAACTGCATTCACCGCAGCTCCAACATCGACAAAGGCCCGCTTGAATTTGACGTGGTTGATGGTGGCCGTCACGTACAGTGGTCTCTGATGTTCGGCATTGGTACTTCTGTCCGAGCCATCAAATGTCATGACCAGACTTCCTAATTGCGCGACCCCCATGACTTAGGATGTGACCAATTCCTCACCATGGCCCTCGGCTACCTTGAGGATCGTTTTCGTTATCTCATGTCTGCGGTCGTCTGAAAGACTCATTTCGTCAAATAACTCAGCGAGCATGGCAGAGTTCTTTATCCACTTGGTGCGCGAATCCTCTTTGTCAGCACCGTAGCCCTCATCCTCATGGATCTCCGCAATGTCTGGGGCCTCTACATCCGCGACCTCTTCGAGGTCCAAGATCGAAATCATGGCTATTTCCTTCCCCTTGGACTTCCTCTGCGCATGAGACGGCAAGGAGTCGCTACGCACCTCTTTGGACGGCTCCTCAACGACTAGCTTCCCCTCCTTTATTTGCCTATTCATCAGCCATCTGAGCTTCTTGCATTACCTGGTAGGGTGCATGACTTGTCCATGGCATTCGCACCACCTGGGGTCTCGCAGTTGCTCACTTGTTGCCCTATGTTCTAGCACCGGCAAGATTCCGTCCTTTCGCCATTTTTTGCAAAGACTGATTGCCTCTTCAATCAGACAAGGCAAGGGTGGTGCCTCCTGAGGCATAGCCCATTTTTGCTTGCTAGGGGATGATATCGCATGTATATTGGTGTCTCGCATCCGTTTGCAGTTGAACTTTCCCACCTTGAGCTGGGATTCGCCTGTGTACGCTCGTTAGCGTACCTCTTTTTCATCCTTTCCACCAGGGGCTCCACGTTCCTGGTGCTTTCCATCAATCTGGAAAAGGTAGGCATGTTTAAGTTAATGAGCATACCTTTATATTCATCGCGCATGCCTTGAAGGCATATCTCCACCAGTCGACTTTCCAGGACATCGTCAACACACTCCAAGGACTTGGCCCTAAACCTTTTGATGAAGGCGACCCCCTCCTCTTCATGCCTCAGTTACATGTGATAACTCCATATTTGGAGTTATATTCTTATGTGTTTCCTTACCGTTTTGCGCGCATTCCGATGCGTTTATATGGATTTTGGACCATTTCTTGCTAAATTGGAGCATGTTGAGTCTTTGCATGTAAATGTTGAGTCCGGACACTTTTTGCATTGATTTTGACTATATCTTATCACGTTTGATCTTTCGGTATGTTTCTCGTGTTGTGGTTTTCAGGAACCGGGAGCTCGGGACGTGAAATTGGAGAAAAAGTGAACTTCGGAAAAGTTGGAGGCTCAAAGGAATGCTCGGGAAGTGAAGACGACGAAAAAAAGAGCAAGAGGATCGAGTTTTGATGTTGGCTCACCAGAAGTAATCGTATGATTACATGGACGTACGATTACCCCTTAGCCAAAATCTGATTCAGAAAGTAATCACACGAGGTGATCTTACAATGTAATCGCACAAAGTAATCGTACGATTACATGAAGGTAATCGTACAATTACCTCTGCTACCAGGATCGGATTTTTGGGGTATTTTTGCTATTTTGGCATAGTTTTGAGGTTGTTGAGCCACGAAAGACTTAGGAGTCATTGGGGAACGTGATTGGCATCATAGAACACATCGAAGAGCGTGCTTGGAGAGCTTGGAGCTAGGTTGGAGAGCTTGGATCATCCGTTTGGCTTCTAAAACTCTGTTTCTTCTCCAGTTTGTGCTATTTGATCAAGAAAATTTGTATTTTGATCATAATTATGCGTAGCTAAACACTTTTCTCAGAATATCTCATAGGGAACTAGGGTTTGATCACGATATTTGTGATTCATGGATTTGATTTCATGCGTTCGGCTTAATTGATGAACTTTTTATCTAGCTATGTGTATTTTACGTGTTTAATTAATCTTTGCAATCAGTAGACGTATTGATAGGATAGATCTAGGTTATGAATGTTAGAGACATCGATATTCATTGCCCGGAAAATTGAAATACACACTAGCTGTATCTAGGGTTGAGAAATCTTGCTAGTTAGCTAAGAACAAAGAGTAGACACTTGATCGTAATGCGTGCTTTAACTTGATTAGACTAGAGAAATCAGTTTTGATAGAGTAAGCATAGGAGTTGGTTGAGACATCTTCAACGTAAATTGTGCTCGTTTAGCTAGATAAATGTGTATCGTGTTAACAAAACATAAATCCAATATCGTGTGAAATACCTAGTGAACCGTAGAGATATCCTGTCTTTTCCAAACCTTGAGAACTCTTACAATTAGTTATCTTTATTAATCGTGAAGTAAATCATTCGATTAATTGAGACACTTGCTTTTAATTTTAGTATGATCAATAGAACAAAAAAATTTCGCCTTGCCCACACAAAGAACAAATTTAATAGCTAATTTACGACGAAGTCTCTTGGGTTCGACAACCCGGATTTCCAAAATTTATTACTACACACGACAGCTGTACACTTGCAGTTGGGGCGTGTCATGTTCTTGGCTCCGTTTCCGGGGATTTCAGATAAATTAGTTATTATTATTTTCTTTAGGGAATTACTTTTTCAGTTTATATCTGTTCCTCACCTATTTTCTGTGCCTGATTTGTGATTTCAGGTTTGATTTACTTGGTGCATGTCCCGTTCTAGAAACGAGCCTTTGCATACAACACTTGAAGACCCAGAATCCTTATTACGCGCATAGAGTAGAGACAAGAGGAAAGCAAATTCAGCTCAGATGGAGGAGCAAACTAGAGCTGAGTTTGAGAGGTTCCGCAAAGGCCTGCAAGATGCGGAAGCAGCTAGAGTTTCAGCTGTGGAAGATGCAGCAAATCGAGCAAGGGAGACTGAGGAGCTCAGAGCTCAATTGAACGAGATGCAAGCTGTTATGGCCCGCTTGATACCTCCAAATCCACAACCACGTCTTGGTGCGGGGGCACAAGTGAGGAACGATGGAGGTAATAACAACAATGGGGGAAATAATGGACAGGATGTGGCGACACAGGTTGACAACGCCGAGGTTGAAGAACGTCCTATGGTGGACTATTTCAGGACTACTCCAGCATGTTACCAACCTACCATTGTCAGGCCGCAGATCAATGCCCAACACTTCGAGCTGCGCCAACATATGATCAATATGGTTCGTGATGAGTGCGCGTTAAACGGAGCTCCAGGAGATGATCCCAACCACCATCTACTGGTATTTGATCAGTTTACATCAACCTTGCACGACCAACGAGTTCTTGACAAAATAGTTAAACTCGTATTGTTTCCCTTCTCTTTATCTGGAAAAGCCAAGAAGTGGCTTATGGAACTACCAGCTGGGAGCATAGTGACATGGGCTGATTGTTGCCATGAGTTTCTGAGGAAGTATTTGCCACCATCCAGAGTTGCTCAGCAGATGGCTAAAATTGCAAATTTTACTTAGGAAGAAAACAGCTCATTGGGAGACGCTTGGAGGAAGTTCAGCCAAATTCTTCGTAGATTTTCGAATCATGGGGAGCCATGGCACAAGCTCTTCCATTATTTCTACACTACAGTGGACAAGGAAACAGCTGACCAGTTAGATATGCTAGCTGGAGGTAATTTTATAGGGCTTGGAGCATAGCGCGCTTAAGATTTGCTGAATAACGTGTCAAAGAGAGAGTCTACACGAACTGAAACTCGTAGGTACTCCAAACCGGGGGATGCAACCTTAGTCAAGTAGATTGAATCTATGGAACAAAAGCTGGAATCCATGACCTCAGCATTTCACGGCATGCACCCTCCATCACAGAAGCCCATGGGTGAATTACTAGCAGATGAAAGCCAGGGATATGATAATAGTGTTGAAGATGTGAATATGCGACATCAGCAATGGCCTAACACCTATCATCGCAACAATCGCAATCACCCCAACTTTAGCTATGCCAATCCGAACAGTGGATTATATGCAGCCGGTCAGAGACCAAATGTTCCATATCAAGCGCAAAGGCAAGTTCCACAATAGCAGGCTCCACAAAAAGAGGAGCAAGAGAAGAATGCTTTATTGAGAAAGCTCCTAGCTAATGAAGACAGGATGGAGAGCACGATTGTCTCAATACAAGCCACAGTGAAAAGCCATGAGACGCAGATTGGGCAAATTGCCACTCAAAACACTAGACTTCCAACTGGTATGTTACCTTCAGACACAATCAGTCCACCTGAGCAATTGAAGGCTATCACTACTCGCAGTGGGACCACCACTCAGGATCCTCCATATCCTAGTCATGCGAGAGCTTAAGCTACAAAGGCCACAGAGAAGGTATTGGGTGAAGATGTGCCAAAGGCCGTGAGTCCCCAATCAAGGGACACTATTGAGAAAAAAGAAGAGCCCAAGAACACTCTAAATCCGGCTAATTATGACCCAAGAATACCATATCCAGCGGCGATAAAGAGGGATGATGAGGAACACTTTTGAAAATTTCTGAACATATTCAAGCAACTCAATATAAATATTCCTCTTGTGGAAGAGCTTGCTCAGATGCCCAAATACAAGAAATTTTTGAAAGAGATTTTGTGGGGCAAGAAGAGCATAGACCCTTATGCCACGGTGAAGCTGACAGAGACATGTAGTACTGCAATTCAGAGGGACATTCCCAAGATGAGAGATCCAGACAGTGTCATTTTAGGCTGCACTCTTGGGGGTGGATATCATGCGCATGGGCTTTGTGATTTGGGCGCGAGTATCAATCTCATGCCATTGTCCCTATTTCAGAGATTGGGCATTGGTGCACCAACCTCGGTGAAGATGGGTTTGCAATTGGCAGACAATTCAATTATGACAGCAAATGGGGTGATTGAGAATTTGCTGGTCAAAGTGGGTGCATTTGGCTTCCCAGCTAATTTTGTGATAGTGGATATCAAGGAGGATCGCGATGTTCCACTCATCTTTGGAAGACCGCTTTTAAAGACAATGTGCGCTAATGTGGATCTAGAGACTGAGGAGCTTACTATCAAGGCTCTGGATTCATCACTTGTGTTAAAGGCATTTGTGCCGGGCAAAGGGAAGAATAAGTTGGCAATGATCAAGTTTAGAGAAGATCGTGTGGATCCTTCTCTTGGGTTGCCTACAGTTTTGTAGCCTGATCCACCTGAATCAGAGAACAAGCCAAATCAGGCGTGTGCATGTGATGTGGTGCAAAAGATCAAGAGAAAGAAATTAAAGGAGGAGGTACGTCGTGCTAGACCTCCTTCACATATCTGAGGTAACTGAGTCGGGCCGTCGACCTTAAATTACAAGCGCTTGTTGGGAGGCAACCCAACCTTTATTGCTTTAGTGTAGATTTCAATATTGTTTTGTCTATTTTATTCTGTTTGATTTATTTGAGAGGTACGAGAGAGTGGAACTAATATTTCCAATGAGTGAGTGCAGGAATTCTAGGTGGAAGGCCTATTTCGGATCCCCCTTCTTGATGCGCTTGTGAAGTACAGCACGAAAATCGAGAAATAGCAGACCAAAACGCGTATCGGGATCCGAAATGAAGAATTTTATGGATGACAACATTCTAACACTCACTCAACACATGCACCAGGGGAAGAATAAGAATTCGGACTCCTCGTCTTGATATACGCAAGGATTACATTGGAGAGCAGAGAAAGCTGGCACATTAGCACGGATTACGAGGTGAAATTTTGAGAACGAGACTGAAAGCGGAATCGGAGAGTGCCATTGTGTGGGGGTGGTCGAGAGCTTTCTGTGGATAGGTGGATCGCGTATATCGGAGTTCAGACGAGAAAGTTATGGCAAAAAGGATGCTCAAATGGGAAAAACGCAGCCAAAAGCATCCAGAAATGGTGATTTTGGAGTACGCAAGGTTACTAGCACATCAGAGACCGGGATGGGGTACCTGCAGTGATGATAGATCTAGAAATCCCCTTCTTGATGAGTGGGATTGCATGATTTTGAGAAAAAGAGCCGATGGAGCACATTTGGATGTTTTTCGGCCAACTTTGGGCGATAATTGAGAAATGTCGGGAAATCGGTCTGGATACGGGAAGTTATCTACGTGATCAAGACATACGTCGAAAAATGGATCCAAAGGTGCAAAAATCACACTCATCGGAGTTCGGGATCAAAATCCGAGGTAAAAGTTGTATTTTGGCTAAAGAAAATATCCTCCCTGTACAAAGGTAATCGTACGATTACCTTTGCCTCAGAAAAATTTTGAGGTTGAATTTTTGAGAAAAGCTACTGATCAGTCGTACGAAGTGATCGCACGATTACTTGGAAGTAATCGTACGATTACCTTAAAGTAATCGCACGATCACTTCAAAGTAACCGTACGATTACTTATGAACAGTCAACAATCGGGTCTTCCTCTTTAGTCCAAACAAAATTTCATATCCCTCTCAACACCCCGACCTCCTCTTCTTCTTCTCTCTGCCATCATCACCACCACCACAGTGTGCTCTCGCCGCCGCAACCTCCATCAATCATCGCCGCCGCAATCTCCGACCATTACCACCGCTGTGAGCCACCACCGCCCCCTCTCCGGTCCACCACGAGCGTACCAGCGGCGCACCAGCAGCCCCCTCTTCACAGACTGCCGCCTCTCTTTCTGAGTCCTCAACACCGGAACACCAACTCTCCACCACCTCTGCCACCTACTGTTCATCAAGGGGAGCAACAAACATCCATCTTTGGGGTGAAATCACGAACGAATCTGCACTATCCCCACACTAGGGTTCTTGAGCAAATTTTGAAATTGAGGTTGTTTGGCTGAGATTCATGCGTTCGCGAAGAAGGGAAGATTGACGAGGGCATCAAGAGGAGCAAATTGCACAGCTCAATTGCGAATTTCAGCACAAAATTTTCGGCGATCCGAAACGGTCAATCTAGCCGACGTTTCAGAACCCTCGTGCCTGTAAGACTAGCTCCGGGCACGTAGGTACGTGCTTATCCCTCTCTTTACAGGTATTAGGCACACATTTTCCTTAGTTGTAAAATTTTGTTTTTCAATTTGATCGATACGCAAAGACCTCGAGCAACATGCGAGGAATTGCGTCGTGCCTTGTCTAGATACTTGCTTACTTGTGCTTAATTTTCTAATATCCGTTACACCACTTGTCACTGTGCACGTTAGTTGCTTCAATGGTTACACTTGCACACGTTCACGATGAGTAAACGTGCTCGTACGAGTCGTGATGAGGACCCAGAGTATACACTACCCGGTGCGAGTAGGGTGGCGGAGCTTGAGAGTGAGTCTGAATCTGATGGGGGTAATCCGAGGATTCGTCTGAGTAGAATTACCGCCCCCTGCATTTGAATGCTGAGTCTTTTCGCTTGACCTATGCATTCGTTGAGGACAACGACGCGTTCAAGTGTGTGTGTGGGGGGGGGGGGGTTTCTCAGCCTTTATTAGCCAAGTCTCTGTCTGCATTCACCTGTTACATTTAGGATGTTTGTGTCGTATTGTGATTCAGTATTTGTAGTCCATATCGTGTTTATAGATATTGTTCGTATCGTGTCATTATTAGTTGATGTTTGCATTTTTATTGCACTTTTACTTAGGAGCGTCCACCCACCCAAAAATTGAGTCAGTTCGGGTTTTATTTCGTGTTTGGCCTTGCATATAGAGTTAAATAAATAAATAGAAATAAAATTAAAAAAAATTAAAATTGAGAAAGGGAAATCAAAAGAAGCTTAAATTTGGAAGAATCGAGGAGTGTGAGAACTTTAGGCATAGGGTATGACTTGTGCCCGAGAATGACATTGTGAGTTCCCCTTAGTATGTATAGAGAGACTTTCTTTATGGGAATGCCTGCCTATTTTAAGACACTTAACTGATTTTCAAATCTAAAGTGTGTGCCTTGTTTTACTACAAGAGTTGAGCTAGGTGTGAGCTAAACAAGCCGAACATTCATGTGTACGTCTTAGGTAGTCACCAACCCGCCTCGTAGTGGCACACAGAACAGCTGTGCGAGGTTTGTATTAGAGCACTCACTGCTTGTTAGATCTCACCCTGTAGGACCATTAGAAAACCCTATTTGAACCTTGGCTTATTTGATAACCTCTTGACCTAGGGTGACAGTTCTTGGCCTTCATCACAAATCGTTTAGAATCACCACTTTAGTGCGTCACGAGGGAGTTGTAGTTGAGGGGGTTCAATGAGGGAGAGCTTATTTGCACATACTTGTGAGTTCTACATGATCGCATGCGCGTTAGTTGATATTTACGAGGGGATGCGAGGGTGAGTGAGTAGGCTTGCGCACTTAGGTGTGGCGGTGTTCCATGTCATTACACCATGGACACAGTTGTGGAGAGTCGTGAGTGCGTGACATCTAATCCCCACAAAATGGGGTTGGTTGATTTTAATTGGTCGATCGTGCTAGGTATTGGACTTCTTTCAAATTGGTGTAGGAGGTTCGGTTGGATTAGGTACGTGACATACTCTGTTTGACTAATTGAGAGGGGGACATGACTACATTCTAGTGTGAGGATGTCGACTTTTGACTAAGGACATTGAGATCGAGCTTGTGACGACTCCATCCCCGTACGTGTACTTGGACTTGTTTGCGGCTTTGTTTGGTGGCATCATGCATTTCATAGAGTTAGGAGGAGATGAATCTTAATTGTGATACATATTCATCGTTTTGCTTATTTCCTCCCCCTTTACATATTTGCTTTGCTATTCTTGGAAGACCACTCAGATATTTGGACGATATGTTGGATTTTGAGAGATAAAAAAAAAGAAAAAAATCATAAAAAAATAAGAAAAAAAAAGATAAAAAAAGGGAGAGTTGAATAAAGTGATGAATTGAGCTTAATTGGAAGCGAGTGGTGGAGCTATTATTTCGGTAATGACGGTTTGCATTTCGTGTACGATTCAAGACGGTGGCCACGGAGATGGTAATTGTACCGGGGTTTTGAGGGAATCGAGGGCCGGAGACGGTGAGTTTCGGGTTGTGGTTTCCATCATCGTGGTGAGGGTGTGCGAGATGTGGTTTTTATTGTGAGAATGTGACGCTTAGGACTTATATTTCACGATTATCTCTTTGTCCCTAAGCCTCAACATTCTAAATCGTTAGCGAAATAGGAGCTCGTACCTTGGATGTGGCTTAGCCTAGCGTAGGCTCATATTTATCGGCACACGCGAAGAGGTAGGTTATTCTTGCACTTAGTAAAGCTAGGCTTTCTATACTAACTAGGGGAAATTCTCGTTGTCAAATTTAGTTGCAATTCATACCTCGTTCCTAAATTCTTAATCACTCCATGAGAACCGGTTTAAGCTAATTGAGATTGCCCGATCTCGCCCAAAAAGATAAAAAGATGTTTTGTGTATATATACGTGTTTAGTTAAGATCGAGTCATATAATTGCATTGCATCATATCGTTGCATCGTTGAGTCGTTTATTGAGTCTTCATTTGTATTGAGTCGGCTAATTGAGTATGCAATCGGTAAGTTGAAAAGTATGCAATGGGCTTGGTTGGAATAGTTGACTCGAGAGGTGAGATGGGAGGAGGAAGGTTCGGATGATGTTTGATAGGTTGTGATTTGGATTGTTGCTCGGGACGCGCAACGGGTAAGTGTGGGGATATTTGATAACTCCATATTTGGCGTTATATTCGTATGTGCTTCCTTACCGTTTTGCGTGCATTCCGATGCGTTTCTATGGATTTAGGATCATTTCTTGCTAAATTGGAGCATGTTGAGTCTTTGCATGTAAATGTTGAGTCCGGGCACTTTTTGCGTTGATTTTGACTATATCTTATCACGTTTGATCTTCCGGTATGTTTCTCGTGTTGTGGTTTTCAGGAACCGGGAGCTCGGGACGTGACATTGGAGAAAAAGTGAACTTCGGAAAAGTTGGAGGCTCAAAGGAATGCTCGGGAAGTGAAGACGACGGTTAAAAAAGAGCAAGAGGATCGAGTTTTGATGTTGGCTGCCCAGAAGTAATCGTACGATTACATGGAGGTAATCGTACGATTACCTCTTAGCGAACATCTGATTCAGAAAGTAATCACACGAGGTGATCTTACAATGTAATCGCACAAAGTAATCGTACGATTATACATGAAGGTAATCGTACGATTACCTCTGCTGCCAGGATCAAATTTTAGGTGTATTTTTGCTATTTTGGCATAGTTTTGAGGTTGTTGAGCCACGAAACACTTAGGATATATTGGGGAATGTGATTGGCAGCAGAGAACACATTGAAGAACGTGTTTGGAGAGCTTGGAGCTAGGTTGGAGAGATTGGATCATCCGTTTGGTTTCTAAAACTCTGTTTCTTCTCTAGTTTGTGCTATTTGATCAAGAAAATTTGTATTTTGATCATGTTTATGCGTAGCTAAACACTTTTCTCAGGATATCTCATAGGGAACAAGGGTTTGATCACGATATTTGTGATTCATGGATTTGATTTCATGCGTTTGGCTTAATTGATGAACTTTTTATCTAGCTATGTGTATTTTACGTGTTTAATTAATCTTTGCTATCAGTAGACGTATTGATAGGATAGATCTAGGTTATGAATGTTAGAGACATCGATACTCATTGCCCGGAAAATTAAAATACACACTAGCTGTATCTAGGGTTGAGAAATCTTGCTAGTTAGCTAAGAACAAAGAGTAGACACTTGATCGTAATGCGTGCTTTAACTTGATTAGACTAGAGAAATCAGTTTTGATAGTCTAAGCATAGGAGTTGGTTGAGACATCTTCAATGTAATTGTGCTCGTTTAGCTGGATAAATGTGCATCGTGTTAACAAAACATAAATCCAATATCGTGTGAAATACCTAGTGATCCGTAGAGATATCCTGTCTTTTCCGAACCTTGAGAACTCTTACAATTAGTTATCTTTATTAATCGTGAAGTAAATCATTCGATTAATTGAGACACTTAATTTTAATTTTAGTAGGATCAATAGAACAAAACAACTGCGCCTTGCCCACACAAAGAACAAATTTAATAGCTAATTTACGACGAAGTCTCTTGTGTTCGACAACCCGGATTTTCGGAATTTATTACTACACGCGACAGCTGTACACTTGCAGTTGCAGCGTGCCAACATGCGTGAGAGGTGGATAGTGGTGACCTTTTCTTCAACTTGGAAGAATTTGGTGTAGAACTTCTTCACCATGTCTTCCCATGTCTTGACCGATCCTGCTTCCAGGGTCCTATACCACTTGTACGCGACAGCCCCTAGAGACTTGGGAAACTCACGCATCAATAACCTGGTGTCTACCCCGTGTGGGCCCATCATGTCAACGAATCGCATCATGATAACTCCTTAATAAGAGTTATCTTACGTACACTTTATATTGTTATTTGTGTGCGTTTCAGTGCAAATTCCCGAGATTTGAGCCAAAATAAGAAGAAAATACACTTTTGGATGTTTTTGAGCTCTAAAGTACAATCCGGGCGTTTCTTAATGGTTTTGAGTTTGATTTTGATAATTTATCACATTTGATCTTCGTGGTAGTGTTCGTGTTGTTCTTTGACAGGGATTACGTATGCGGGAGTCAAGGGATAGAAGAAACGAGCTTCGGAATAGAAGAAAAAAACGTTTTGGATGTTTTCGCCAAGTTTTGGCAATAATGAAGAAAAACAAGAAAATGGTCCGGAAACGGAGATTTCTATACATGGGCGAATTCTGCGTCGCAAAAGGAATCCAAATGTGCAAAGTTATCATTCATTGGAGTTCGGGATCAAAATCCGGGTCCTTATTTGCTTTTCAAAAAGCTTAGTTGCTTTTCCAGGATGTTTTAGAGCAAATTAAGGATGTTTTGAGGATATCTTGCATTTACAATGAAGATGGAGGTGAGACCGGTGGAAATTGAAAGTAGACTCGAAGAGCTTTCCAATGGCGGGTCACGAAGCTAAAACGGAAGTCGGACGAGAAAGTTATGGCACGGAGAAAGTCGGAGAAAAAAAGTTGAAAATTGGCTAAGGCAAACAAGTCGCACGACTTGTTAACAGAGGTCACACGACCTGATGAGAGGAGGACAGAATGCTGGAAATATTACAACAAGTTTCACGACTTGATATCAGAGGTCACACGACTTGTTGAGATATGTCGAAATTTTCGGAGTGTTGGAAACAAGTCGCACGATTTGTTCAAACAGGTCGCACGACTTGTTCGTCTGCAGCAGATTTTGGAGACGTTTTGGGGTTACTTTGTAATTAATCCTAACTTGTTATAAACACTTGGAGAACCTATTAGACCTGGTTGGGGCTCGTTTTTGGGAGAGGAGACATTGTTTTGGACGTGCTTGGAGCTATGGAGCGATCTTGGGAGCTTGGAGCTTCGTTTGGATCTTTTCTCTTCTCTTTTTCTCTAGTTTTTGCTTATGATCATGAAAACTTGTATTATGATCATGTTTATGAGTAGCTAAACTTCTTAATTCAGGATATCTCATAGGAAGCTAGGGTTTGAACAGCACGTTTGGTGATTTATGGATCTTGTTTCATGCTTTTAGCTTAATTGAATGCGTTATACTTAGCTATGCTTGATTTATGTACTTAATCTATCGTTTCTATTGTTTGAGCTCGCAATAGGATGATTATAGGTAGGGGATGTTAGAGAATTCAATATTCGCTATCCGAAAAATTGAATCAAGCACTAGCCGTAGTTAGGGTTTAGAAATCTTGCTAGTTAGCTAGAACTAAGAGTTGACCATAAGAACATAATGCTTATTTTAACTTGAGTAGGCTAGAGAAATCAGGTACAAGAGTTTGAATTTAGGCGTTGGTTGAGAAATCTTCAAAGCATAGGTGCTCGTTTGTCTAAATAGAAGACATTCATGTTGCTTGAACATAAATCCGAATTGGTGTGAAATCCTTAGTGACCCGTAGAGATATCCTGAAATTTTCCTCATATAAACTAAATCAATTTTAATTATAAGCTTGTTATGTATTTTTTTTAGATTAGGTCAACAAACTCAACGCGCTTTGCCCACATGAGGTTAATAAGTCTTAACTAGTTTACGAGAAGTCCTTTGGGTTCGACAAACCCAAATTAACCGGATTTATTACTACATTGACAGCCGTACACTTGCGGTTGGATCGTGTCAAGTTTTTGGCGCCGTTGCCGGGGACTTCAGCTAAATTAGTTATTATTTTTAACTTTAGGGAATTTTATTTTTTGTTTTTGTTTATTTAATTGTTATTCTGATGTGCTTCCTAGTGAATGATTGTGCAGACAGCTTGGTAATCATGTGGGGGCATCATACTTATGGGCAAGCTCCAGGCTATTCACCGTACTACTCCTATGGAGATATGTACACCCCTCCTCGTGGGAATCAAGAAGATGAGGAGATGAAAGAAATATTGAAGCTCCTGATAGCTAAAATGGACAGAACGAAGGAAGGGATTAATAGGATGTATGAAACTATCCAACTTCAGGGACAACATTTAGCAGGACTTTCGAGTGCATTGACATATGCAGATAATGACGATGGGCCAAGTAGCATCATTCCAGACTTAATTGGGGAGTGCGAAGAGGAAGACGATGAAACCCTAGAGGTCTATGTCTATAATACTGTTCATCATGAAGTAATAGATCCTCGGGTTGATTCAATCTCAGATTCGGACTAAGATTGGGATGATATTGTGACGCCTATACAACTTGTGCCTCGCATAGTTCCGGAGCCATGGCATGAATGGGAGAGTATGGACATCGCGAGCTTATGGCCCACTGACGATATTTGCTGTGAGGAAGAAAACCATGAAGCTAAGAAATTATTGCATGGAGATGTTCACATGGACATATATGAAGAAATTCCTGAATCTAATCCATATCTCTTGGATATCATAAAATGGGGTGAATCACACGAAGAGGACCAAAGACCCCAGTTTTATGCAATACATGATTTGCCCCCTATGATTCCAAGGCAAGCACTACGAAAGGAATCAATCAAGACGACACTCCTTTCCATTACTTTTCCACTTGGGATTTTATTTCCACATGACCAGTCCTTGATGATAATGCTTTTAAAAAATTGGAAGAAGAAGAAGAGGATAGGTACAAGGGGCCATTATGTGGTGAATGAATTCACGAGAAGACTGGTGATCAAGGAGTGGAAGCACAAAAAGAAGAAACTTTTTGAGGCCGTCTTCTACAATTTCTTTGCACCATATGCATCTCATGCATGCTTACTTGAGAAGAGACAAAGAGAGAAGCGATGGTGGAAGAAGAAAAAGTGGAGAGAAAAACTTCTTAACACATCTGAGGTAATTGGGTCGGGTCGTCGACCTTAAATTACACGGCGCTTGTTGGGAGGTAACCCAACCTATTTATTGCGTTAATTTAGGTACTTAGTTTTTAATACAGTTGCGTGTGTTTTGTTTATTTATTTTGGAGAGATGAGAGAGACAGGGACTGACATTTGTTTCCAAGTGACATATTTGGTACAGGTTATGGGAGAGTCCACCCCGGTGTGCCATAGCACACATAACCTTCATGGGGACTCGTGCATGCGAGTTGGGGATTCTCCAAGGCACAAATTTTAGCAGAGGAGGCAGTCGACCCCGGTGTGCGTGAACACACTGAATTTTTGGGAGCATGGTGGCGCCACCACTGTGCTTGGGGACTGCTTGGCGCGATTTCATCCCCACCCTTGAGTGGCTGTGAGTATCTTTTCTCTTGCTAAATTTTGTGTTTCTTTTATATAAGTATGTCATAGCTCCATCTCATCTACTGACCTACGCATTTGATTGCTGAGTGAGATGCTCCAACTGCAAGTGCACAGTTGTCGGTTTCGTGATAATATTCCAGAAAACTGGGTTGTCGAACCCAAGAGACTTCGTGTAAATTAACTACTAAATTTGTTCTTCGTGTGGGCAAAGCGCGTTGAGTTGTGTGTTCTAATTCTACTAATAAATAAAATAACGAGTATCTCAAATAATTCGATGAATTAATTCAAGATTAACAAGCACGAGTTGATTTGGTTGTTTCTCAAAGTTGGTCAAAATCAGGATATCTCTACGGATCACTAGGTATTTCACACTACGTTGGATTTATGTTCTACTAACACGATGAGTTCTTGTTCTAGTTAAACGAGCAATTTTATATTGAAGATGTCTCAACCAATAACTATGCTTAAACTCTCATAACTGATTCCTCTAGCCTACTCAAGTTTAAGCACGCATTACAATATTGATTCTACTCTTTGTTCTTAGCTAACTAGCAAGATTCCTCAACCCTAGATACAGCTAGTGTGTATTTCAATTTTCCGGGCAACAAAAGTAGATTCCTCTATCGTTTATATCCTAGCACAATTCTATTAATACGTCTACCAATAGAAAAGATAGATGAAACGCATAAAATACACATAACTAGATAAGAAATCATCAATTAAGCTTGAAAGCATGCAAGCAAATCCATAAATCACAATACGCAGTGATCAAACCCTAGTTTCCTACGAGATATCCCGAAATAAGTGTTTAGCTACTCATAAACATGATCAATACACAATGTTTCATGATCAAATAATAAAAATTAGAGAAGAAACGAAGATTTAGAAGCCAAACGGATGAAATCCAAGCTCCAAAGTGCTCCGAAGCTCCAAAGTGCGTCGTTCGTAATGTCTCCTCTTAAAAAATACGACCTAAACATGTCTAAGTACGTTTCCAATGTGTTTGGGACTAATTAGAAATAATTACACAAAGTTCCCGACAATTTTCAAAAAGTTGTGATGCGCACCAGGTCGTACAACCTCCATTCCAGGTCGTGCGACCTCTGGAAATGGCAAGAGGAGGTCGTATGACCTCTGAATAGGTCTTGCAAGACCTGTGTCCTTGTTGCCTGCATGCTGTCTTCTGACCTGCAGGTCCTGCGACCTGAGATTGAGGTCCTGCGACCTCTGGCCACTCTCCACCAGGTCCTGTGACCTCTGAGTGAGGTCCTGCAGGATCTGCTTCCAACTACATAGCTCTCTGTCCTTATTTTACCAGGTAGTGTGACCTCTGAGTGAGGTCGTATGACCTCCCATGAACTTGGCAAAAATCGGAACTTCGTCCCCCTTGTAGCGCATGCCTTCGAATCACTTTTCGAGCATCGACCCATCACATGATCCTCCATTTTGAGCTATCCACATGCTCAATGCCCGTAACATCTTCTCATGTGCCTCTCTAGCATTCGAATCATTGTCTCTTGCTTTCCTTCCCAATTCTCGAGCTCGCCTTAGTTTCCGAAGTTCGTTTCCTCTATCCACTTGCTCCTCGCGTGCTCCGTTCCTGAAAAACACAATACGAACACCCCGCGAAGATCAAATGTGACAAAATAGGATAAAAAAACATGTAACATAATGTAGAAAACGCCCGGACTTCACATTCATAGCTCATGAACTCATTATCAACAATTAAAGCATGATTTACTCGAAAAGATGCTAAATTCTTCATGATGAGCATACAAAATGTAGCAAAATAAGCAATAAAATAACTCCGAAAACGGAGTTATCAACTACCCCCACACTACATTTTGCTCGTCTCTAGCAAATATCCAAGCCAAATCTCAATCTCTCAACTCAAACTCACCTCATTCAATCCCCATCCAACTTTCATACATTCCCTATTATCGTTGCATACCTTCCCTACGCCACTTGCATACGATTATCACAATGCACTCATACAAACATTGCATACGAAACCAAGGAGAAGATCAAACCACCAATCCCCTTTTACTAGCCGACACGACTCGATTATACACAATGCAACTACATGCAAATGCAATATATACAATGCAAGTATTTAAATAACGATTTTCTTTTTCTTATTTTTTCTTTTGCGAGATTGGGCAATCTCCATTAGCTTAAACCGGTTCACACAGAGCGATGAGAAATTTAGATACAAGGCATGAGTTGAAACGAAATTCGACAACGACAATCTTCCCTAGCTAGTATAGAGAACCTAGCTTTACTATGTACAAGAATGCAATACCTTTTCACGTGTGCCACAAAATAAGAGGCTACGCTAGGCTAAGCCACGTTCAAGGTCCGAGCTCCTAATCCGCTAACGGGTTTAGAATGATGAGGCTTTAGGGACAAATAGGATAATAATCAAGCACGAGTCCTAAAGCGTCACATTCTCACAAATACCACATCTCACACACCCTCACAACAATGATAGAAACCAAGCCCAAGACTCACCATCTCCGGCCCTCGATCCCCTCACACCCCGGTACAATTACGATCTCCGCGGCCGTTGTCATGAATGATGCATAAAATAAAACTTCCCGTTCGCGAACTAGTTGCTTCTCCACTCGATCTTCCAAAAAGCTTCCAATTCTTCCTTTATTCAACTCTCCTTTTTTTCTCTCTCTCTCTTTTTTTTTTTGATTTTGATTTTTTTTTCTCTCAAATTTCTGCACAATTTCTAAAATGTATATCTCGAGTGGTCTTCCAAATGTCAAGCCAAAATAATATGATAAGGGGAGAAAATAACCAAGTCAATGCATATGTATCACAAATAAATTCCTCTCCCCCTAAATCGATGAAATCCACGGTGTAACAAACTAAGTCGCTAACACAATAAAGCACGTGTGGGGATGGAGTCGTCGCAAGCTCAATATCGATGTCCGAAGTCAAAATTCGACACCCCCACACTCGAATGTAATCCTGTCCCCTCTCAAGTAGCCAATCGAATATATGTCTCGTGCCTAATCCAACCAAACCTCCTACACCAAGATGAGTAAGATCCGGTACCTAGCACGATCCACCTATTAAATTCCCCCAACCCAAGTTTTGTGTGTATTAGATGCCACACACTCACGGCTCTCCTCAACTGTGTCCATGTTGTAATGCCATGGAACACCGCCACACCGAAGTGCGCAAGCCTACTCCCACTCACCCTCGCATTCCCCTCGAAAATCACAAATGACGCGCATGCGATTTGTAAGACTCGCACAAGTATATCATGAAGTACTCCCTCATCGAACCCCCTCAACTACAACACCCTCGTGACGCACTAAAGCGGTGATTCTAAACGATTTGTGATGAAGGCCAAGAATCGTCACCCTAGGTCAAGAGGTTATCAAATAAACCAAGATTCAAATCGGGTTTTCTAGTGGTCCTACAAGGTGAGTTTTATAAGCAGTGAGTGCTCTAATACACGACCTCGCACAGCTGTTTCGTGTGCCACTACGAGGCAGGCTGGCGACTACCTAAGACGCACACATGAATGTTCGGCTTATTTAGCTCACACCTAGCTCAACTCTTGTAAGAAATTTAGGCACACACTTTAGATTTGAAATTCAATTAAGTGTAAAAAATAGGCGGACACTCCCGTAAAGAAAGTCTCTCTGTACGTACTAAGGGGAACTCACATTGTCTATCTCAGTCGCAAGTCACGCCCTATGCCTAAATTCCTCACACTCCTCGATTTTTCCAAATTTTCAGCTTCTTTTGATTGCCCGTTCTCAAAATTTTAATTTTTAGGATTTTCAACTTTTTAGCTTTTTTTTTAACACTACATGCACGGTCTACTCGATTAACGACTCGATATGGGTGGGATGACTCAATAAAATACACGTGCAAACAGAATAGTGAATAATAAAATGGAAAAATAAGGACATAAACATGTGACAGGCTATGCAAGACATATTGGCTAGTAGACAGTTAAATCACCGCCACACTGAATGCTTCATTGTCCTCAACGAATTTAGAGAGTATGCAAGAAGACTCAGCAATCAATGGGTAGGCTAATAGATGAGATGGAGCATGACATACTTATATAAAAGAAACACAAAATTTAGCAAGAGAAAAAGATACTCACAACCACCTCAAGGGTGGGGAAGAAATCACGCCAAGCAGTCCCCAAGCACAGTAGTGGTGCAACCATGCTCCTATATAGTCAATGTGTACTTGCACACCGGGGTAGACTGCCCTCCTATGCTAAAATACATGTCTGAAGAATCCCCAACTCGCCAATGCAAGCCCCTGTGAAGGTCATGTGTGCCATCGCACACCGGGGTAGATTCTCCCATAATCTGCTCAACTATGTCACTTGGAAAAACACCATTAGTCCCTCTCTCTCTCTCATCTCTCCAAAATAACATAATAAAATAATTGAATTTAAAAACAAAGCTACACTAAAGAAAATAAATAAGTTGGGTTGCCTCCCAACAAGCGCCTTGTAATTTAAGGTCGACGACCCGACCTAGTTACCTAAAATAATGTTAAGGAGGTCTAGCACGACGTGCCTCCTCCTTCAATTTCTTTCTCTTGATCTTTTGCACCACATCATGTGCACTCACCACATTTGGCTTCTTCTCTGATTCGGGTGGATCGGGCTGCAAAACTGTAGGCAACCCAAGAGTAGGATCCACACAATCTTTTCTAAGCTTGATCATAGCCAACTTGTTCTTCCCCTTGCCTGGAACAAATTCTTTGAACACGAGAGATGAATCTAAAGCTTTGATAGTCAACTCGTCAGTCTCTAGGTCCACATTAGCGCGCATTGTTTTCAAAAGCGTTCTTCCAAAGATGAGTGGAACATCGCGATCCTCCTTGATGTCCACTATCACAAAGTCGGCTGGAAAGACAAATGCACCTACATTTACAAGAAAGTTCTCAATTACCCCATTTGCTGTCACAATTCAATTGTCTGCCAGTTGCAGACCCATCTTCACCAGGGTTGGTGCACCAATGCCCAATCACTGAAATAGGGACAATGGCATGAGATTGATACTCGCGCCTAAATCACAGAGCCCATGTGTGTTATATCCACCCCCAAGAGTGCAGCCTAGGATAACACTGCCTGGATCTCTCATCTTGGGAATATCCCTCTGAATAACTGTACTGCATGTCTCTGTCAATTTTACCGTGGCATAAGGGTCAATGCTCTTCTTGCCCCATAAGATCTCCTTCAAGAACTTCTTGTACTTGGGCATCTGAGCAAGTGCTTCGACAAGAGGAATGTTTATATGCAAC
The DNA here is from genome assembly GCA_023055425.1 of Linanthus parryae. Lineage (NCBI taxonomy): Eukaryota > Viridiplantae > Streptophyta > Magnoliopsida > Ericales > Polemoniaceae > Linanthus > Linanthus parryae. The sequence goes on along the minus strand of JALGPY010000001.1, from coordinate 71,097,271 downwards.
TGTTTGAATATATTCAAAAATTTCCCAAAGTGTTCCTCATCATTCCTCTTTATTGCCGTTGGATATGGCACACGCACACTATATTCTTCATTTGGCTTCTGCTTCTCATCCGACTTCCTCACCGTGTCCTTTGATTGGGGACTCACGGTAGGCACGGGACTTTCTTCACTCAAAGCCTTTTCAGTGGCTTTTGTCACTTCAGCTCGCGCGTGGGTAGGATATGGAGGATCTTCAGTGGTGATCCCACTGCGAGTAGCGATAGCCTTCAACTGCTCAGGTGGAGTGATTGTGTTAGAGGGCAACATACCGGGTGGAAGTCGAGTGTTTTGATTGGCTATCTGGCCAATCTATGTCTCATGGCTCTTCATCGTGGCTTCTATCGCGACAATCTTGCTCTCAATTTTATCATTGCTAGCTAACAGTTTCCTCAGCATCGCGTTTGTATCCTGTTCTTCTGAGGGTGGAGGTGGAGCCTGTTGTTGTGGAACCTGTCTCTGAGTTTGATATGGGACATTTGGCCTTTGACCTGGCACATATAATCCACTATTTGGATTGGCATAGCTGAATTTTGGGTGATTGAGATTGTTGGGATGATAGGTGTTGGGCCATTGCTGCTGTCTTGGTTGACCCATGTAGTTCACGTCTTCAACACCATCCCCATATCACTGATTTGCATCTGCTACCATCTCTTCCACTAACTTCACTTGTGCCGATGGATTCATGCTGTTAAAAGCCGAGGTCAGGACTGCGATTTGTTGTTCAAATTTTTGTTCCACCATGGAATCGATCTTACTAACCAATACCCCATCTGATTTCGTGTTTCTACGAGTCTCAGACCTCGTGGATTCACGTTTTGCTACATTATATAGCAGATCACGACATCTCTGTAATCCCATTCCCATAAAATTTCCTTGAGCCATCATATCCAGTTCACTAGCAGTTTCTCTGTCTAAAGCATTATAAAAGTAGTGCAGAAGTTTGTACCATGGCTCTCCGTGAGTAGGGCATCTGCGAAGGAGCTGGTTGAACTTTCTCCACGTGTCTCCCAGAGAGTCATCTTCCTGCTGTGTAAATTTGGTTATATCAGCCATCCGTTGAGAAACCTTGGATGGCGGAAGATACTTCCTGAGAAATTCCCTGCTACAATCTGCCCATGTAACGATACTGCCTGCTGGAAGTTCCATCAGCCATGTCTTTGCCTTTCCCGATAAGGAGAAGGGGAAAAGCATGAGCTTTATCGTCTCGAGTGGAACTCTCTGATCATACATAGTGGAGGTAATCTGCTCGAAATTAAGCAAGTGTTGATGTGGATCATCACTTGGGGCTCCAGTGAATAAGCATTCATCCCTAACCATGTTGATCAATGGTTGGCGAATCTCGAAATGCGCGGCATTAATATGAGGTCTGACAATAGTGGGTTGATACCCCTCCGGTGTAGTTCTGAAGTAGTCCACCAAAGGACGCTCATCCTCCTCAGCATTGTTGACTTGCTCTGCCGCATTCCGACCGTTATTGTTCCGATTATTGCCCCCATTATTTCCATTACCTCCATTGTTTCTACCATTAACTCCTCCATTGTTTCTATTAACTACCTCTGCACCAGGGAGTTGTTGTGGATTTGGAGGGTTCATGCGATCAATCATCGCCTGCATCTCAGCCATTTGAGCCTTAAGCTGCTCAGTCTCCCTTGCTCGATTTGCTGCATCTTCCACAGCTGCAGCTCTAGCTGTTTCCGCATCTTGCAGGCCTTTGCGGAACCTCTCAAACTCAGCTCTAGTTTGCTCGTCCATCTGAACTGAATTTGCTTTCCTCTTGTCTCTACTCTGTGCTCGCAATAAGGATTCCGGGTCTTCAAGTGTTGGATGCAAAGGCTCGTTTCTAGAACGTGACATGCACCAAGTGAATCAGACCTGAAAACACGAATCACACACACAAAACAGGTGAGTAACAGATATAAACTGAAATTGTAAATCCCTAAAGAGAAAAATAATAGCTAATTTATCTGAAGTCCCCTGAAACGGTGCCAAAAACTTGACACACTCCAGTTGCAAGTGCACACTTGTCGGTGTAGTGATAATATTCCAGAAAATCAGGTTGTCGAACCCAAGAGACTTCGTGTAAATTAACTACTAAATTTGTTCTTCGTGTGGGCAAAGCGCGTTGAGTTGTGTGTTCTAATTCTACTAATAATTAAAATAACGAGTATCTCAAATAATTCGATGAATTAATTCAAGATTAACAAGCATGAGTTGATTTGGTTGTTTCTCAAAGTTGGTCAAAATCAGGATATCTCTACGGATCACTAAGTATTTCACACTACGTTGGATTTATGTTCTACTAACACGATGAGTTCTTGTTCTAGTTAAACGAGAAATTTTATATTGAAGATGTCTTAACCAATAACTATGCTTAAACTCTCATAACCGATTCCTCTAGCCTACTCAAGTTTAAGCACGCATTACAATATTGATTCTACTCTTTGTTCTTAGCTAACTAGCAAGATTCCTCAACCCTAGATACAGCTAGTGTGTATTTCAATTTTCCGGGAAACAAACGTAGAATCCTCTATCGTTTATAACCTAGCACAATTCTATTAATACGTCTACCAATAGAAAAGATAGATGAAATGCATAAAATACACATAACTAGATAAGAAATCATCAATTAAGCTTGAAAGCATGCAAGCAAATCCATAAATCACAATACGCAGTGATCAAACCCTAGTTTCCTACGAGATATCCCGAAATAAGTGTTTAGCTACTCATAAACATGATCAATACACAATGTTTCATGATCAAATAACAAAAACTAGAGAAGAAACGAAGATTTAGAAGCCAAACGGATGAAATCCAAGCTCCAAAGTGCTCAGAAGCTCCAAAGTGTGTCGTTTGTAATGTCTCCTCTTCAAAAATACGACCTAAACATGTCTAAGTACGTTTCCAAAGTGTTTGGGACTAATAAGTAATAATTACACAAAGTTCCCGACAATTTTCAAAAAGTTGTGATGCGCACTAGGTCGTACGACCTCCATTCCAGGTCGTGCGACCTCTGGAAATGGCAAGAGGAGGTCGTATGACCTCTGAATAGGTCTTGCAAGACCTGTGTCCTTGTTGCCTGCATGCTGTTTTCTGACCCGCAGGTCCTGCGACCTGAGATTGAGGTCCTGCGACCTCTGGCCACTCTCCACCAGGTCCTGTGACCTCTGAGTGAGGTCCTGCAGGATCTGCTTCCAACTACATAGCTCTCTGTCCTTATTTTCCCAGGTCGTGTGACCTCTGAGTGAGGTCGTATGACCTCCCATGAACTTGGCAAAAACCGGAACTTCGTCCCCCTTGTAGCGCATGCCTTCGAATCACTTTCCGAGCATCGACCCATCACTTGATCCTCCATTTTGAGCTCTCCACATGCTCAATGCCCGTAACATCTTCTCATGTGCCTCTCTAGCATTCTAATCATTGTCTCTTGCTTTCCTTCCCAATTCTCGAGCTCGCCTTAGTTTCCGAAGTTCGTTTCCTCTATCCACTTGCTCCTCGCGTGCTCCGTTCCTGAAAAACACAATACGAACACCCCGCGAAGATCAAATGTGAAAAAATAGGATAAAGAAACATGTAACATAATGTAGAAAACTCCCGGACTTCACACTCATAGCTCATGAACTAATTATCAACAATTAAAGCATGATTTACTCGAAAAGATGCTAAATTCTTCATGATGAGCATACAAAATGTAGCAAAATAAGCAATAAAATAACTCCGAAAACGGAGTTATCACTGAGTCCTATGTTTGATCTCTAAATTCGTTGAGGACAACGAAGCATTCAGTGTGGGGGTGGTTTAACTGTCTACTAGCCAATTGTGAATTGCATAGCCAGTTACATGTAGGATGTGTATAGGCTGTATTGTGTGTAGAGTCAGTGGTTTATGCCATGTGTTTACTTATATTGTCGTATTGTGTAGATTAGTTTACATATTATTTGCACTTTTAAATAATTGAGTCTATCCACCAAAAATTGATTTGTGTTGTGTCAACTTTTTTTTTTTCGAGTCAAAGCCTTGCATATAGAGTTGGGACTTATGAAAATTAAAAAAAAAAATGAGAAAAAAATTGAAAATCCATAAAAATTAAAAAATTAAAAAATTTGAGAAAGGGAAATAGAGAGAAGCTTAGACTTGGTTGATTTAGTGCGATGTGAAAAATTTAGCCATAGGGTGTGAATTTGACCGAGAATGAAATCTTTAGTTCCCCCTATTAGGTATAGAGAGAATCTCATTACGGGAATACCTACCTATTTTCAAACTAAACTGAATTTTATAAGCTAAAGTGTGTGTTGTTTTTTCTCTAAAAGAGTTGAGCTTGGTGTTTGCTAAACAAGCCGAGTGTTCATGTTGTCCGTCTTAGGTAGTCGCCAGCCCGCCTCGTAGTGACACATAGAACAGCTGTATGAGGATGTGTATTAGAGCACTCACTGCTTTTTAGATCTCACCTTGTAGGACCACTAGTAAACCCTAATTGATCCTTGGATTCATTGTTAGCCTATATGACCTAGGGAGACGATTCTTGGACTTCATCATATATCGTTTAGAATTACCTTTCTAGAGCGTCACGAGGGAGCAGTAGTTGAGGGGGTTAGTTGAGGGAGTGCTTAATTACATATTTCTGTGCGTTCTACATATCGCATATGCTTCATTTGATATTTACGAGGGGATGCGATGGTGAGTGAGCTGGCTTGCACACTAAGGTGTGGCGGTGTTCCATGTCATTACACCATGGACACAGTAGTGGAGAGCCTAAGTGTGTGACGTCTAATCCGCACAAAAATGGGATTGGTTGTTCTTGATTGGTGAAACGTGCTAGGTACTGGATTTCTATCATCTTGGTGTAGGAGGTTAGGTTGGATTAGGAACGTGAGATATATCTTATTTGACTACTTGAGAGGGGGATATGGCTGCAATCTAGTGTGGGGGTGTCGACATTTGACTACGGACATAGAGATTGTGCATTGACGACTCCACCCCCATACACGCTTTGACTTTGACGGTTTGTGGCATCGCGCTTCATGGAGTTAGGGGGAGATGTATTATTATTGTGATATACATTCATGGATTTGTTTATTTCCTTTCCCTTACATGATTACTATAGCTTGATTCTTGAAGGAGGACCACTCATATTTATTTGATTGTACTGATATTTGGATGAGAGAAAGAAAAAAAAAAAGAAAAAAAAAAGAAAAAAAAGAGAGAAAAAAAGGAGAGATAAATAAAGAATAGAGTTGTGCTTATGGTAAAACGAGTGGTGAAAGTTCCTAGTTCCAGATTGAAGATTGATTGAGTTTTCGCTCAGCATTCACTTTGATGGCCACGGGGTTGACATGGTACCGGGGTTTGAGGGGATTGAGGGCCGGAGTCGGTTAGATTCGGGTTGTGGATTCCTATTATCATGGTGAGGGTGTGTGAGATATGGCGTTTGGTGAGCTTATGTGACGCTTTAGGATTTTTTACTTCATACAAGTTATATCCTTTTTGTCCTTAAGCCTCATCACTTTTGACCATTAGCAGAATAGGAGCTCGGACTATGAAGGTGGCTTAGCCTTGGTTAGCCTTTTATTTTTATCAGCACACATGAAGAGGTATGTTTTTCTTTACAGTAAAGTTACGCTTTCTATAATAACTATGGGGAATTACTTGTTGTCGAGTTTAGTTGCGATTCACACCTCTTGCCTAACTTTTTAGCATCCATGAGCACTGGTCTATTGTGGATTGAAATTTCCTGATCTCCCGAAAAGAATATAATTTGTGTTTTATGTTTTAAGATCGAGTCTAGAATTGCATCATCTTGCTGCATTGTTTGTGTCTTGAGTCATGTTAGAGTCGTTTGAGTTTGTTTGGCTATTAGACAGTTAGATGCAGTAGATTAGACTTTGCTCGGGACGCGCAAATGCCAAGTGTGGGGGTATTTGATAACTCCTTAATAAGAGTTATCTTACGTACACTTTATTCTTATTTGTGTGCGTTTCGGTGCTAAGTGCTGAGATTTGAGCCAAAATAAGAAGAAAATACACTTTTGAATTTTTTTGAACTTTAAAGTACAATCCGGGCGTTTCCTAATGGTTTTGAGTATGATTTTGATAATTTATCACATTTGATCTTCCTGGTAGTGTTCTTGTTGTTGTTTGACAGGGATTACGTATGCGGGAGTCAAGGGATAGAAGAAACGAGCTTCGGAATAGAAGAAAAAAGTGTTTTGGATGTTTTCGCCAAGTTTGGGAAATAATGGAGAAAAAACAAGAAAAAGGTCCGGAAACGGAGATTTCTATACATGGGCGAATTCTGCCTCACAAAAGGAATCAAAATGTGCAAAAGTCTCATTCATCGGAGTTCGGGATCAAAATCCGGGTCCTTATTTGCTTTTCAAAAAGCTTAGTTGCTTTTCCAGGATTTTTTAGAGCAAATTAAGGATGTTTTGAGGGTATCTTGCATTTTACAATGAATATGGAGGTGAGACCGGTGGAAATTGAAAGTAGACTCGAAGAGCTTTCCAACGGCAGGTCACGAAGCTAAAACGGAAGTCGGACGAGAAAGTTATGGCACGGAGAAAGTCGGAGAAAAAAAGATGAAAATTGGCTAAGGCAAACAAGTCGCACGACTTGTTAACAGAGGTCGCACGACCTGATGAGAGGAGGACAGAATGCTGGAAATATTATAACAAGTTGCACGACTTGTTATCCGAGGTCGCACGACTTGTTGAGATATGCTGAAATTTTCGAAGTGTTGGAAACAAGACGCACGACTTGTTCAAACAGGTCGCAGGACTTGTCCGTGAGCAGCAGATTTTGGAAACGTTTTGGGGTTACTTTGTAATTAATCCTAACTTGTTCTAAACACTTGGAGAACGTATTAGACCTTGTTAGGGCTCGTTTTGGGGAGATGAGACATTGTTTTGGACGTGCTTGGAGCTAAGGAGCGATCGTGGGAGCTTGGAGCTTCGTTTGGATCTTTTCTCTTCTCTTTTTCTCTAGTTTTTGCTTATGATCATGAAAAATTGTATTGTGATCATGTTTATGAGTAGCTAAACTTCTTAATTCAGGATATCTCATAGGAAGCTAGGGTTTGAACACCACGTTTGGTGATTCATGGATCTTGTTTCATGCTTTTAGCTTAATTGAATGTATTATACTTAGCTATGCTTGATTTATGTACTTAATTCTATCGTTTCTATTGTTTGAGCTCGCAATAGGATGATTATAGGTAGGGGATGTTAGAGAAATCAATATTCGTTATCTGGAAAACTGAATCAAGCACTAGCCGTATCTAGGGTTGAAAAATCTTGCTAGTTTGCTAGAACTAAGAGTAGACCATAAGAACATAATGTTTATTTGAACTTGAGTAGGCTAAAGAAATGAGGTACAAGAGTTTGAATTTAGGCTTTGGTTGAGAAATCTTCAAAGCATAGGTGCTCGTTTGGCTAAATAGAAGACATTCGTGTTGCTTGAACATAAATCCGAATTGGTGTGAAATCGTTAGTGACCCGTAGAGATATCCTGAACTTTTTCTCATATAAACTAAATCAATTTTAATTATAAGCTTGTTATTTTTTTTAGATTAGTTCAACAAACTCAACACGCTTTGCCCACATAAGGTTAATAAGTCTTAACAAGTTTACGAGAAGTCCTTTGGGTTCGACAAACCCGGATTTACCGGATTTATTACTACACTGACAGCCGTACACTTGCGGTTGGATCGTGTCACATCACATGCTCGTGCGCGTTCCCGCCGACTTCATCGAACTTCTCCCACTTGGGTGCCTTGTATCCAACAGGTTTGGGCATCAAGTAGATGTCCCGCAGAATGGGAGGCGTGCTATCAACCTTCGGGATGACAGTGTCTGCGAAGCTCTGGTTTGCGATGATGATGTCTGTACGTTGTTCCAAATCCGCGAGTCCCGGAATGTAGGGCATGCTTGGATCATAGGGAGGTGGTGGCGGGAGTGCATGGCTGTCTAAAGCCCCACTTGCGTGATAAGGCACCGCCGAGTATGACGTAGGGTTCCCCATCGTCATCAGGGAGGAACTCGTCGGGATGCCCGGCGCCTGAGGCCCAAGGCCACCGAAAAAAGGGGATTGGGCAACAGACGTATGCACTATAGATGTGGTTGCCGCCACCGGTAGAGGCAACGTGGCTGTCAATGGTGCGACTGAAGCCCCTGTAGTGGTGTTTTGGGCAAACCTTCCCAAGATCGTCATGATTTGAGCAATCTGGGCGGACTGGGCCTGCATCATCCGGGCTTGACTATGAATCGTGGCTTGGAGTGCCTATAAAGAGGGTCCACTGCCGGTAGCTGTCTGGGCACGGAGATTGGTGTTAACAACGGTGTTGAGTGGTCCTTCGTCCCTTGAGGTTTCCTCGTTGGAAGGGGACCGGCCACCATCACGGTCGTTTCCCTCGGAGGACATTGTTTTGGTCGGTTTTGAAAGATTAAAGCTCTGAAGATTAGTGTTCACGTCGGGTTCACCAAATTGTGCTCACTGATATCCCTCGGAGAGATCTAAGCGTGCACCTCAAGTAGGGAATAAAGACACAAAGAGATGTAGGGTGTGTGTAGGGAGAGGGTAAGCACTTGCAACTGAGAGAGAGAGACAGCTTAATAGCTAGTGTAGAACCAGATATGGACTAGTGTCGCAAAGGAGGGCTAACGATCCTATATATAGTGGGAAAGTGACCGTTGTGAGGGGGTTAATGCACCATAAATGGCGGCTTAATGGTAGCCCCTGTAACCGCACATTCAACCGTATATATAGGAACCGTTAGGCACTTGACCGTACATACCGGAGACCGTTATGAGATCGAGTCGGGTTTATAGGACGTGGCCATTAAGTCTCTCAAAGCAGTTACAAAGGGTCGCGCACGAGCTTGGTTGTCGCACGCACGCGACGGCCTTACCCTAGCCTCCGAACCACTAAGTCCCTACAAGTCCCGTGTTGGTACGCGAGGGTTCTGACTCGCAGCCCCCACGTGGATAAGCATACAGGGCCGGCCCTAGATTTTCATGGGCCCTAGGCGATAGTTGAATGTGAGGCCCCTTTTACATAAGTATAACTGTGAAATTAAAAAACCTTGCCCGGTTGTAGGGCGGCATATACCCCGCATTTTACTAATAGTTTGGATTTTTAACCCGTAAAAAAAATTTGTGGGACAGAAAACCTTACCCACTACTCCTGAAAAAATACTACGGGACCCCTTGAAATTGTGGGCCCTAGGCGAACACCTAATCCGGCTAGTGGATGGGCCGGCCCTGGAAGCATATATAGTTATTCGGTGTGTATGGAGCACAACTGGGTGTGATGGATAGCTGCCACGTGGCTGTGATCCGTCTGTCTGAAAAGCACTATCTACATATACCATGTTGTTCTCAAAATCACATAGTTAAAATAAACTCAACAGTTAAATAGGACGACTAATTTGAGACGGAGGGACCATTAAACACTATTATTTAATTCTATTTAATTATTTAGAACGGGTAAGAAAAATATTTCAGAACATTCCCTAAAGAAAATCATAACTATCAATAAAAACGTTAATTTAATCCATGACAAAGTGGTTCCTATTCAAAGGCTCTTTTTGGCTAAAATGCGGTGTTGTCTTTCCTCCCATCAAAAGCCTGGTGGCATCGGGAAGCTTCTTGAAGAAAATGTCCAGTCACCAAAGGTTAATTTGCAAAATTAGATGAAAAAAAAAGAGAAGAGATGGAAAAAAACTACTCCTGTGTAACCACGAAATCTGTTAGCCACTGTAACCGCCGTCAACTGATAGAATCTAGTGAGGCCCACTTGGTTCGGTTAGTTTGTTTCAGCTTTCTTTATAACCGCCGTCCCCTTAAGTAGAGGTCCTGAGGCGCGAAACCCATAGCCGACTGTTCTCTCAATCTCTCTCTCTCTCAACCAAGAACCCAATCTCACAACCTCCTCCTTCTTCTTCTTCTTCTTCTTCTTCTTCTTCTTCTTCTTCTTCTTCTTCTTCTTCATTGAATCCCTTCAATGGCGCCTCCGAAGAAAGATAAGCAGAAGCAGAAGCAGAGCAAGATGGTGACAGATACTGATTCTTCCTCAACAGCAAGGGACACTTTTCATTACGGCGCTGAGAAAGATCTCCTGAAGATTCAAAAACTTGCTGAAAGAATCAACCTTTATTTAGGAACTTCGGCAGCCCGAAGTCTTGCTAGGGAGATCGTGCAGGCTCAGACTCGGTTAGATCAGGAAAAGGAAGATGATGGGTCTGTTTCCCCCAAATACTATAACCAAGAAGCAAGTGCTAAGTACCACCAGTTCCTGTCATCTTGGGATTCTATTAGCGCTGAAAAGAAGAAGGGAATTCTTGTGATCGGGGTTCAAGATTTGAGAAACCATTTGATCAGAATCACAAGCTCATCCCAATTTCGTGACTCGTTGATGGAAAACTTTGAAGAAGCTATTGAAAATGGACGAAAGAGCAAGATGTTGAATTGTTGGGAGTTTTGGTTGTGTCCCTATTGTGATGTTTCCTTTACAGATTCGAATTCGCAAGAAGATCATCTCAAGGTTCATGAAGAAGAAAGAGTCGAGCTCACAAGAATTGACGAGTTAACAGCTGAATGGGCAAAAGAGGTCCTCGAACATAAATTGGAACCAGTGGATGTTCCAAAAGCACTTGAGCTTCTTGGTGATCAGAGACAAGATTTAACTGTTGCTGATTTGGGGAAGCTAAAATGGCCTGTGTGTGATGATTCTGAGCGCGTTATACTTCTTATTCATATACAGGACCTGTTCAGAGAGCTTATAAAGAAACGGCATCTTGCCTCTACAGATGCTACCTACTTGATGTGCTATACCGCCCAAGAACTGCAGAGTATCATACCAGAGTCCTTTCACGAAGGACTTCGCAAGGAGATAGCGAAATCACATCTTTCCATGCGTCTCCTAAAAGCACCGCGGCTAAGAAAGATCCAGCAGTTTCTGCAGTCTCTTTCTGCTGCTTGTGATTCAATTCTGGACATACCCAACAAGAAAGATACCTATGACTATGCAGATCTTGAAGCATATGGGATGGAGGTTGAGGAAAGCATTGACTTTAGTCTGGACAAGTCTAGTCTTATTCTTGATGAACGTATCATTACAAGTCCATGGGCGTTTCTTGATTGGCCGTTTCGTGGTCCCACCATTGGGGATGAGATACAACGATGGACATCTCTAAAGAGTAAAAGGAGAGCTCTATTAGCCCAATTCAAGGAGAACTACAAGGGATCTGAATCCCTGTTGAAGTATACGCTACAAAGAATTTATGATGATAGTGACCAGAGACTCGAGTACCAGAACTTCGAATACATTCTCGACCAGAATCAAAATCTTGTCATGGGACAAGTGCCTCTAGAGGTATAAAGACAGATTCGTGATAATTGTTTTGCTAATTTGATGTTTGGGAATTCGGACTTTCTTCATCTATATCCATTGGTGTGAAGACTGATTCATGATCTTTGGTTATTTTATTTTATTTTATTTGATGCAGCACAAGTGGATTGATACAAGCAATGTGGGGAGATCTTATGCTATGAAGAAATTGTCCTTTAAAATTAGATACTTATCTCGCCTAGACTATCGGAGTCTCCTGTTGCCCCTTGTGAAGTCATTTCTTCAGGTTGGTAATGCTTATGCAGCATTCGAATACTTACAGGATCTTGCCACTTTCTTTGAATGTACTATGTTTCTTGTAATGCAATTTTCAATTTTTCTTCTCTACAAAAAGATGACAAATCTTACATTTCATTCATACTCTAAATTTGTTCCAGGATAATTGTGCCGATATGCTGGGTGAAGGGCAAGAAGAAGACGTGAATCAAGAGTCGGCCAGCGGTACAAGTACAACACCTTCAGCAGAAAACCTCTCAGAAAGCACTTCAAGGGAACCTAAGGAAGATGCAGAGACACATCCAAAGTTTGCTTCAAATACCCAGGCTTAGCAAGAAAAATTGAAGGAGCAAGGGTAAAAATGCACCTATGAATTTGCAGCGGCGTTTACTTCAGGTTCTGCTATCAGTTGTAGTGAAAAAGCATACATAGGCTGTAGTAGTTATGTTGGTGCAGTGAGTAAGCGAAAATGTATTCTTGTGTATAAACAGTTTGGTGTCGCGCTTTCTTTCTTCTTATACCCACTGTGTGAAAAGTACTATCATTCATTTTGATCCATTTTTCTTTGAATTGGATGCACTGGTTTGTTGATTGGTATGTGCCATATTTCTGTAACTGGCCTCAAGGATAAAGTTTGTCTCTTGCAATGAGGATGCATGAAGTGTAGTAGCCGCAAGATTGCATGAAAAAATTCAGTGATCAGTGAAACTTAGAAAATCATTTTCTGATCTAATACTGCTGCAAGCCAAAACCCGTGGGAGAGACAATAATAGCCTTCTTGCCAGAAACTGGAACAGGTCATCTCTCCTGCCAACCCTTCGCCAGTAACTATATCTGACGGTCCATTTTCGGCTCTCCAACAATGGAAGTGTACACCAGCATATCTCTTTTGTCATACTATAAAAATTTCATGTTCACAACCTCCTTTTGTCATGGTTTGCTGGTTTAGATCACAACACTGCTTGTTGAAATTTTGCGATAGACTACAAATTTTATGTCCTGCCAACCCTTTGTCGGAATATGCAGTTTCTCTTTATCTAAAGCTGACAGTCCATTTGGCTCTCCTCCAACGGAAGGGAACACCAACATATCAAATTCGTCATACAAATATAAAATTATGTCCTGGATCAACGTCCTTTTTCCATGGTTTACTTGTTCGTTATCCCCAGATTATAAAAGGAATTTGTTTTGTGGAACGCATGAAATAACATAACAGAACAGAGGAGGAGGCGCCAGAACCTTGAAAATCCTTTATAAGCACATGTATAATGTACTCCCTCCTGGTTCCTCAAAAAAAATTAAAAGTTGCTTTATTAAGAAAAGAGATGAAAACTCAGAATTGTCCATGTTAAGTGAATGAAAGGCTGAATGCAATTCTATTTAGCCACTTAAAAAGATAGGTAAGATGATATTTTTTATGTAAAATGTTTCCTTGTTAGAAAATTTTGAAGAACCAAGCGGGACGTCCAAATAAAGAAATCCTTAAAAAGCTAGTGGGGCGGAGAGAGTATAGCAATTGCAATACGATTCTGTGGATAAAACGGTTCAAACTTAACACCTACCGTACGAGACTCCTCCATAATGCTGACAGTATAGCTACAAAGAACAGAGAGCAATCCAAGATGAAAATTTATCAATTGTAACCCAATTCATCAATACACACACACACACACACACACACACACACACACACACACACACACACACACACACACACTAGTTTCACCCGCGCGCGTTGCGCGGGGGGTAGCTGTGATAGGAGAGCTTTATCTTTCTGCGGTGCTGTTGATGGCTTGGAGAATTTGCTTCCTCTCTTCGCTCAAGCGTATGTGCCCCAGATTCTGCTTCCAGCACCAGCATCACCGCCACGACGAAATTCACAAATTTATCAAATGCCGGGAATCTAGACTATCAAAAGCCACTCCAAAACGAACAATTGTCTTCACCATCTTCATCTTCAAAGCCATTTTCCGAGGCTGGAACCAAGATGCTATGACTATCTAACTATGCCCCACACAAGTGCCCGAAGTTTAGAACCCATGTTCATTACGAAACCAGACTCAACACGACCCTTTCTGGAGCTTCTTTATTGAAGACTCACGTACAAATCAATCATGCACCCGTCTTGTGAGGGCCTGCTGATCCACTGGAAACTCATTTGTCTTCAATTCCATTGAGACTATTTAGCTGAAGAAACCTGTAATAAATCTCTAATAATTAGAATAGGCAGCTAGCTCCAACATATTTCACAAAATGGCAATAAACTCCGTCTTCATCTTCTCTGTCAGTCCATTGCCCAGCCAGTTACCACCCCCCACCAATGGCAGTGTGCACTCCTATAAAGGTCGACCGGATCAAATCTTATATACATGTCCTTAAAGTTCATGGACTTTGCACGCCGTGCCCTCAGCTTCCCACTGACCCACTGACAATAACCTGTTAATAAACCAATCAGCTTCCCTGTACAAGAAAATGGCATACTACTGATCACAAAAAAGATCTTGTCAGGTATAAGTTGATCGAAGGACATATAGATTGACTGCCTTCAAATAATTTAAGCCTGAATTTTCAGTGCTAAACATTGTTGACATAAATGACAAGAAAGCATAGAACAACAACCTTCAGAAATGTTCAGGAATAACCATGGTTGTAATCGATGTAATTCTAGAGAAGAAATCTGAGCTGCCTTGCCAATAATGGAATAATTTACCAATTCTCATGAACACAAATTGAATAAATCATCATTTCAAAAGATAAGGAACAAGAGTCTCCTGAAAAAAAAACATACTTCTACCAAAAACAGATATTTGTTTAAAATGCATGCAAAAATCGCAATATGAGAGATCACAACCGTATTGGAGTCACAATACATATATAATAGAGATAGAAAAAGGAAGGCTCAGATCATTGAAACCAGAGAATAGAGACATTGGACACACCATGGCTGCAAAGAGTTTTGCCTCGCCACGAATGCTACAATATCTCAGTATTTAACTATTGGATTCATTAGATGCATATCATCACTGCCTCTGTAATACCTCTAATTTTTTCTTATAAGCAGCCTGCAGTTTCTCTTTTGGTCCGGCATCCCTAGTGCATACAAGATTTAATAAAATATCAGGGCTTCTCATCTCATATTTGGAGCTGATAAGCATCAGAATGCCCCACGTAAGAAATAGAACAATCTAGCTTAAAAGGCTCATGAATCCACACCCAGATTCAAGGAAGCGAAGGTGTTTGCATTGTTACTTCTGCTTAAAAAAATAGCTATTTGACAGAATACTGTGCGAGCAGGTGGTACAAGAAGCCATGAATCAATTAGGAATGCACGGTACTTGTGCAATCTAGTGCAATCAAGTCCCCATATGCTGGCTCAAAAAACAGTGACAAAAATATTAAAAGAAAGTCTTCTATGTGACCAAAAAAAAGTGTCAATCTGCAAGTGGATACAAGGGAACATTCTTGTCAGATTTTGGTATGAGATGGAAAGGTGATAATAAGGGCAAAACAGGATACAGTAAAACCGGTACGTAGCGACCTGCATATAAGGATCTCTCTTGCCAAGGACATGACAGAGGTTTAAGTAGCTTTACGGCACCATCTTAGTGTTTTCATGTTTAATAAATAGATAAATAGATAAGATCCTTCATATTAGTGAAAAACCAAGAACCTGGGCATCTCCAACCCAATACCCCTCCCCGGGCCATCATTTTCTCCCTCCCCCTCTCCCCAAACTACTCATCATATACAACCCATCCCTCCCCTCATGTTGGAGATATATCTAATGAATAAAAAAATAAATAATAATACTAATAAAAAATAAATACGTAATACTGTAGCCATAGGTTTACACTTTACAACAAAGATCAACGAAACTGATCTCAATTGCATACCATGTGACAGCCTCAGTTAACTGCAGCATTCTCAGGATAGAAAAATTTACCCATAATAGCTCAATTTTTCACATGTCCTCACATTCAGGATGAGCATATCATCTGATTCTTTAGGGGATCCAAGCAATACTTTCTCTATACGGACATTTGGGATGTTTCTAACTCAATTCAATAATTGATAAATATTTACGATTCCCCTCCTCCCAAATGTATAAATATTGATTCAGAAATTCTTCCGAACCTCTACTTTGTGAATTCGTCGAAATTTATGTTTTGAAGGTATTCCACGTTTCCCTTCCCCAATCATCCTTCATCCTTCAGATACTCGCAGAAGGTTCTTATTAGAATCCATGGGGTTACCAAGTCAAAACCAATTGAACTAAGCACTTAATTAACCACACAAGGCTCCAAACATTGAGATGTGTCAAAACCAATTGAACTAAGCACTTAATTAACCACACACAAGGCTCCAAACATTGTGATGTGGGACAATCTCAACAGTTCCGATTCACAGTATGTTAACATCATTCAAGGCCCTAATTTTTTTACATTCTTATGTCATCAGTGCCTCCAGAAACTACAGTGGATATGTAACCATGAGCTCTATTATAATGACACTTGAATTATTATGTCCCGCATAGCAGTTCCAGTGGAATAAAGTACATTTACATCATCGGAAAACAAGCAAAGAAGATTGTTTATATAGGGAATGCAAAAATGATATTGTAAACATTCCAAACTAATATCACACTAACCACCTTGATTGTTGAACTTAAAGACCCTCTTTGGTACTTGAGCAGGAACACAATTGGTCACAATGAATCCGAAATTGTAGTGATTTTGAGTTGAGTTGTATGTTTGTGTGTTGCAATTACACATGGTCAAACATTTCGTCTTGCTGATTAACTAATCCAAAAAAAATTCAAAGTTTTTAATAGATAATACACTGCTACACAAAACTTACTAAATAGTAATTCAAGCACCATTAGATTCTAAGTTCTTACTATGTGATATCAGAACAAACCGAAGTTAACTATCATGCTTTCTTTGACATCTATCTATCAAAGACTATGTTTTTCCTGAAGAGCTAAGAACAGAGAGATCTATACAAAGAAACAAAAACTTATTGTTGAGAATTTACTAAACCAGCAGTAAAAAGCAGTTTGCACTGAACTAACCCGATAACTCTTAATCCTGTCAACATGTTGCTCATGTCCCTTGGCCTCTTCCATCTGTTAAATAGAAGAAAATATCCTCCATGAGGCTCTCCTTGCTCCAACAACATTTATACACCCGACTGAAACCAGATTCCTCTCCTCCACAGTGAGATCAACATCCGATCTAGCGACCTTCTTCACTGCATCAACCATTTCTGCAATAGTCAAATCAGAATTAGATTTTATAAACCCTAGCTGAAGCTGTACAGGGCAGAAATTTGGAACTGAAACCCAAAATTGTCAGATGGGTAAATACTATACAGAACCCAGATATTGAAACCCATTTCTAGTCAAGGGGCATGAACATAAAACTTGAAATTACACCCAAAATTCCGACACATGTGTAATTGCGGCGAAATAAGCAGCTACCCAAAGAAAGAAAGACATAAACGATCAAAAAGAAATCAAAATGATACAATCAAGAACGCAGGCACGATAGCAGAACAGTTACCATCGTATCTCTCGGCTTGCTCTGCAAGTCTGGCCAGTAAACAAGTTAATCCCTTTCCTTCCATAGTTGTTTTTCACTGTCTTCTTCTTCTTCTTCTCTCTCTACTATGGGACTTTCGATTACAGAGAGGAGTTTGCTTATAGCAAAACTGTTGAGGGAAGGAGAGAGCGAATTGACTGCCAGGTGTGAACTTGTCGAGTCTGCCATGGGATTGGCAGGCCCCACCGGTTCCAGGAGGTTCCCTCCAGCTTTTGCGATCTGTTCCTCGAGTTCTCCAGCTTTTGTAGGAAAGAATTGGCGTCCTACCCGTATGGTGAATTGGTCTTTAAAAATACTATGTTTGGCGTATCTAACCCACGCGACGGTTACACAATTTAATCAACTAAAATTAACACATAATCAGGTAAATTAATAAAACAAACTTATACACATCATCATCCATCCCCTCGAATTCACTATCACTCCAACTGCAACTCTCTCTCTCACTCTCTCTTCTCTGCAACTCACTCACCGTCGCTCGCTGCAACTGTACCCATGGCTTCCACTGCTTCTTCTTCTTCCTACGGCCGCCGTCTTACCCTTCTCAATCCCGTCGCCACTGAGACACCCACCGTCGACGAAGAGGTTTGCCTTTTCAAATACCCCATTTCTCAATTCTGTAACTTACTTGATGATTTCATGTAAATTTTTTGTAATTGATGTTTGAATCAAAGAAAAATCAAATCCATGTTTGAATCTATTGTCACCTGTAAAATTTGATCATAATTCCACCAAATCAAGAACTCGGACGAGATCCAGATCTAGAACTCTGACGATGACCTGTTCTAGATCGGGGAACTCGTACGAGTAGTTCTCGTCTCAATATCACGAGATGAATACTGAGACGAGAACATATAAAACTGGAACGAGGAGAAAGCAAGACCCCGCCGAGGAGCAGTTTACTCGTCTTGAGACGAGAACTTCACGCTCCTCTCTGTATAAGCCACCTTATACTGAGACGAGCATGACTCTCGTCTCGGTTAAGACCAGTTTATACTGAGACGAGCAATATTCTCGTCTCGATAGAGACCAGCTTATATTGAGACGAGCAACATGCTCGTCTCAGTATATCCAGTTTATACTGCTCGTCTCAGCAGTTAGAAGATGTAAAAAAACCCATTGATTCCAGACTTAGAACAGTCCTGCAACTTTAACACTTAAAAATATGTATCTGTGTAGACTTGAACAGTAAAGGATCTCCAATCAACACTTCACGTAAAATAAAAAATGTGACACACTTATACTGAATCTAAATTCAGTAACACTTATACCCTCAAAAAAATTCAGTAACACTTGTAATAATTCAAAAACTTATAAACTTTTAAGTAACATACCATTTATAAATACTTTGAAGTATTTCATTATCAATATGACATTATTAATGAAAGTTTAATTTGAATTGTAGAAGCAAATACTTAAGGTTTCGGAGTTCGACGAGAAGTTGAGAGATGTACCGCTTCCATTGTGCCAGATTAAAGTCGAGAAAGGAAACATCACTACGAGGGTAGCCTTGAAAGGGTACAAGCAGATTTTGCAATACGTCTGCATTGAGGTTCAGGAATTGATTGAGGCAAGGCTCCCACAGCTGAAGTTTTTGTTGGACACCCATTGCGCGAGCAACATTACCTTTCCCAGTATGGTTGTGAATCTTGTCATGCACGCAAAGATGAACACGGAAAAAAAAGATCCTGAGCTTTGGTTCTCTATTAACAACATGCCAGTTCGGTTGGATTGCATGAGTTTTGTTTTGTTTCGGGCTGAGCTTCAACGAAACAACTGGTTATGGTGATAAAGAGCATGCATACGGGTGGGTTGCAAAGTATTTACCTGATCACAGGCTCGCTAACAACATCAATGTATCGGAAATTGAAATGGTTTTGCATGGCCTGAAGCACAAAATTAAAGATTTGACCGAGGAGGAGAAATTTGATTATGCGAGACTGCTAATGGTATGCCTGATTGGACGAATGACGTTTGTGAAAACCAATGCGGACACAATATCCATGACACAGTTTGGCCTGCTTTCGGATTTTGAATGGGCAAACAAATTCGGATGGGGCACGTACTTGTGGCCAGGTTTCGCTGAGCAAGTGGCTGAGGAGGTTTGGAAAAAATTATGGATAGTCACGGTCGTCGGAAGTACAACATGTTGAACTTTCCGCACATATTTCTGGCATGGATTACCCCACCGTGGTGATCAGCTGGGAAAACCGAGGGCAGATAAGGAAAGGAAGTTGTCGCGCTTGGCTAAGTAGACGTGGAGAGGATGCGCATTGGGCTTGGAAGAAGCAGCGGAATGCTGGAGTGAGATAAAGTCTGTTAATCCTACCCTCTTCCCAACGGAGGAAGAGAAGAAACAACACTACTTGATTAGCTTCATTGAATACAGGAGGACTCACCCAGACCAACCACTTCACCCCAGGTGGACTACTCTGTTCGAGAAGAGGAAAGTGCTTGAGGATGACATGAGTTCTAATCGGAAATTCACACCCATCTACAACTTTGAGGGAGTGCAACCGGATGAGGTAGTGGATTCGGATACGCCGCAGAAGAGGAGGAGGAAGAAGGATGTTGCAAAGGATGATGGTGTCGGGCCCCAGAAGAAGAAGCAGAAAAAAACAGTTAACGACGACGAGCCTGGCCCACAGTGCAAGAAGAATAAGAAGAAGACGGAGAAGCGCAAAGAACTTGCTCTTGTTGATGAGGAAGAAGAAGAGGAAGAGGAGGATGCTAGTCTTGTCCTGACACGGAGAAAGGGTGCAGTTGTGATTTCCTCAACCCCACCTCCATCTCCACCGAGAACCCAACCTTAGGTGTCTGCAACACCTCCACCTTCTGGTCGACCGGAACCTTCGAGAACTTTGGGAGTTGACTTAGAAGACTTGAAGCGGGAAGTGCGGAAAGCTTTTGAAGAGGCCTTGGTTCCTATCAAAGAAAACCAGATCCATTTGAGTGAGAAATTGACAGAAATGAGCAGTAGGATGGGTAAGATGGAGGAAGAATTGGTTGCCTTAAAAAACAATTGTAAGATTGGTTGCACTAGTGTACGTTAAAAGAACAAGCATCACGACACGAAAGAGAAGGAACGACTGAACAAGCTCGGTGAGTGGAGACAAGCAACGCACAAGATGGTAAAAAATCTGCACACCGCTTGGGAAGAAGTGCGAGTAGACCCAACGTCCGACATTCGGTTCCTTAGCGAGGTACGCATATTTTTCTTATTTACGGTGTTTGACTTATGTAATGTAAGGTAATTGTGACCTAATAAATCTATTCATCCTATTGTTAGGATACAGAAAGAGAAGCTGTCATTGATTCCAACCCAGAAGGGGGGTCCGGTCCAATCGAGCCAACCACAGTTAGAGAAACAGCGAAAGGGGGGTCCGGTCCAATCGAGCCAACCACAGTTAGAGAAACAGCGACAGGGGGTTCTGGTCCAATCGAGCCAACCACAGTTAGAGAAACAGCGGAAGGGGGTTCCAGGACAATCGACTCAACCCCAGTCACTGAAACAGAAGGAACCGATGGCTCCAATCCAGTTGAGGCTAAACCCACAACAGAAACAGAAGCATGGGGTCCAGGCAAGTCCAAGCACCCCCAATCGTAGAAATCGAAGCAGGACCGTCCAGGGAAGCAGAAGCAGGTGGGGTTGAGGAAGATGAGGATGCAGCCACCGATGAAGAATTGGCGGAATGGATGAAATATAATTACTCGGAACTCGTTGAAGAATCAGATCCAGAGCCTGAATCGATTGCGATTGATTAGTTTAGACCTCGGGATTGGGATGTGTTGTATGACGCGGTTAAAAGTGAAATATTGGAAGACGGCTGGTCTCCCCAATCGCTTTACGATTATAAGAGAGGGAATGAGTTACATGACATATACGGCCGGAATGAGATGGCAATTATTTATGAGAATGGTCAGGAACGTTACTGGAGCCGTAATCGTGCTAGAATTGATTGGGAGACTACGCCGTATGGGGTTGCACTGGCACAAGACGGTTGTATTCCTAAGAAGTTGCTCTCCAGTGTGTATGTTCCAGATTTTGCTATGAGGAATAAGACTAAGCCGGGCTCAGACTTTCGCAAAGCATTCTATGCTTGGCTAGACGCTCCATTCAAAGATTACCAGGGGTTAAACTGTGGTTGCAAGGTACTTGGACGAGACTTCTTCCGTTATTTACTTTCGGATATATGTACTTTGGGATGGGGTCAAATGGATGAGATGACTTTGTTGGAATAGATGCCCTAGAGGCAATCTAGTTTAATATGAATTTATTTGTTGCTAGAAACTCATTTATTATTTATTGGATATTTAATACAATGAAGTCCTTAGATTTACAATTGTGTTGTTTATCTTAAATATCCCTAGTCCAGTATAATGATTAATGGGACAATCATCTATAAACTAGTATGGAGTTGGATTGATATGGAGATATCACGATCCAACACATAGGTGTGCATTAAGGGTAATGACGCACTGGATTGACCCATCTCCGAGAAGGCTACATACACGTTATGTTGAGTGACAAGCGCTTCTTGCCGTGCAATGGTATTGTCATCCTTATACTTGAAGTCACTAGATATTCTAGTTGTGGATTATTGTGATTTTGGTAGCATTAAACGCTACACCGTAACTGGGTAGTTATAAAGGCATGTACTGGATACAGTAAGAAGCAAGCTTAGAGATCGTAGTGGATATAGAGACAAAGGGATGAGACAATTACTTGTACAAAGGTTGTTGTAGATACTGCTTTCTGACATGACAGATCTTGGCCACGTGGCAGCCATCCAGCACACCATATTGTGCTCCATACACACAGGATCACCAGCCGAGCTGATCCATGTGGGGGCTGCGAGACAGAGCCCTCGCATACCACTGCACGGGACTTGTAGGGACTTAGTGGTTTGGAGGCTAGAGTAAGCCCTGTCGCGTGCGAGCCAAGCCCGCGCGCGACCTTTAGTAACTATTTTGAGAGATTTATGGCACGAGCTCCATAAACCCGGTCAATCCGGTCAAACCCGGTCAACCTCGTAACGGTTCCGTTATTCGCGCACCACGTGCTCTAACGGTTCCTATATACTCGGACGAACGTGCCGTTATGGTTAAGCTAATTAAGCCGCCATTAATGGGCGCATTAACCACACTACAACGGTCACGTTCTCCAGTATATATATATATATCGTTAACCTTTCCATACAAAGGAGAACACACTCGTCATACGCGGAAGCTCTGCCAAACCTCTGTCTCTCTCTCAGACATTGCTACTGACTTACTCTCTCCCTACACACACCCCTATTCTTCCTGTGCGATCCTTGATCCACTACACACGGTGCACACGGAGGTCTCCCCGCCGGAATCTCTCGTGCACATTTTGGTGAACCCGACGTGAATCTTACCGGCAAAAGCAACCATGTCTCAGGAGGATGATGTCAGCAACCGATCGCCTTCCACCGAAACTCCCTCGGGAGACGAGACCCGCCGTACTCCGACGACTCCCGGCGAAGCACCGACGCTAGAGTCTTTGGACGCCACCGTCCAAAGTCAGGCGAAAGCTCTTAAGTCTCAATCCGCGCAACTAGAACAAATCTTGGCTGTTCTGGGCACCCTCGCACCAAATCCTCCGCCAGCCACCGCTATCCCTCAAGGAGGAGGAACCCCTACTGCTCCAGGACTGGGAGTACCAGCCACACCTCCCAATCCTCATCTGCAGACTCCACCGTCGGCTGCGCAACTGCCTTCGGTTCAAGGATCAACGGCACAAATGCTACCTCCTGCTGCTCACGCTCCTCAGCCCTCGGCTTTGGCGTCCAACCCAACTCTGCAGTACCCTTTGCCTCCCCCAACCATGATCTGGGGAAACGCGGGTACTCAGTATGCTCCCAATCCTCCGACGACATATGTGTCGCCACCACCCACGGCGACCCCTCCAGCAACTACCGAGGGGAGCATTCCAGAATGCATGACGTCTTTGCAAAAGCGCGTGGACACCATCCTGGCTCATCAGTCATTCGCGGATACCATTATCCCAAAGCTAGACAATGATCCACCTATTCCGCGAGAGATCTATCTCATGCCTAACCCGGCGGGGTACAAGGCTCCCAAATGGGATAAGTTCGAGGACGTCAATGGAAACGCTCATGAGCATGTCATGCGTTTCATTGATGTCATGGGTCCGTATGGAGCCGATCCCAAACTGTTGATGCGAGAGTTCCCAAAATCTCTTGGGAATATAGCATACAAATGGTACCGGACATTGGAGGCCGGATCCGTGAAGACTTGGGACGACATGGTCCAAAAGTTCTATACCAAGTTCTTTCAAATGGAGGAAAAGGTGACAATGATCCATCTCTCGCGGATGTATCAGAAGCGCGAGGAGGATGGGATCACCTTCATCAAGAAATTCCGGGCGAAATCCTTGGAGTGCAAAGACCCAATGCCCGAAAGCCGGCTCGTGGAGATATACCTGCAGTGCATGCGAGATGAGTACAAAGGTATGCTCATTAATTTGCAAACACCTACGTTTTCAAAACTAATCGAATGCACGAAGAACATCGAGCCCATAGTCGAGAGACAGAAAAAGAAGAACGCTCCAGAGCGACCTGCGAGCGGCACCACCTACAAGATCGGAAGGTTCAGCTACAAGCGGGGACGCGAAGCTGAAGTCAACACAGTTTCGCCCCAGAAACAAGCGAAGGTTGTGAACTTCGATGTACCGCCTCTGCCATGCTCGGTAGAGGAAGCGAGCCACCTCTGCAAACAGTGGCGCAAGGATGGCGTCCTACCACCGCTCGAGAAAACACCCTCCAAGGAGATGGTGAGGGACCCTAAGTGGTGCGAGTACCACGCCAAGATCATGCATCCCACCGCCGAGTGCAAGAAACTCAGGTTCGCATTCGATCAGAAGATGAAGAACGGCGAGCTAATCGTCAGCGACAACAGGAAGGATGTGCGCAACAACCCACTTCCTGCCCATACAGAGTCAGGCTTGAAAGGCAAAGAGGTCGCCATGATCTCGATCGTAGACTTGGAGGAAGTCGCAGAGGATGGTCTACCCATCATTGCTGAGGTCCATCAAGATGAAGACTATAGCATGGACACGGAGGATGAACGTGCCGACCGCATGAAAGGGTCGCATGGCTTCAACAAATTCTTCGACGAGATGAATTTCTCCGAGAGGTGCCGGGCTGATATGACGAAGGCAATCTTAAGGATAGCGGAGGACTACGAAGAAGACCTCGTGGTTTCCAACGGGAAGGTCATCAGGGCGTCTCGTTCCACAGAAAAGATCATGACCTTTTCTGCCAGCGACAAGAAGACGGATGCGAGCCACCAAAGGCCTCTGTACGTGACCGCCATCGTCAACGGCGTCGAATTCAAGCGAGCATTCGTCGATGGAAGAGCAGCGGTCAACGTTGTTCCACTCCACACACTAAAGCTAGCAGGGATCCCCGAACACAAGGTAGTCAAACGTCCATCTCCGCTGGTGGGATTCGGAAGCGACTCGAGAATGACGATCGGATGGATCCGCCTGGGCGTCCAGATTGGCAAGATCAAGTGCTCGGCGAAGTTCTATGTCATAGACGCGAACACCACATACCACATGATTATAGGTCGAGCCTGGATTCATCGCTTCGACGCAGTCCCTTCGACGGCTCACCAGGTTATGAAAGCTATATGGAACGACAGGATAGTCGAGATACCGGCTTCGACTAACCCGTTCAACTTGGACGAAGCACACCTCAGCGAGGCAGTGTGGTTCACTGAGATGGCGGACGAGCAAACACCCGGGCCTTTCAACCCTACTCCTTTGCCTCTCTGGGAGGACATCAAGGACCAGTCACCTGCGGGCGTGATGGTGACAAGGGAAGATGCCAAGGAAAAGTCGCCTACACGCGAAGAGGCGCCACGTATCGCATATCATCGAAAGAATGTGTACACCTTGAAGAGGATCGCAAAGCATGACCCCGAGGGCAAGGAGATAGAGAGCTTCTACGCCAATGGGAAGAAATGCTATCGCATATGAAGGTGCGCGGGGATGTCCTCACACGGGCATGGGGATGTCCCTGAGCAAATCAATCAAATCGAGCAAGTTGCGCTGACGAAAGAGCCAACACAAGATACTCCAGACGAGAAACTCAAAGAAGCGCCTGAATGCATGGAAGACAGGCCAAGACCACAAAAGCAAGAACTAAAGGAAGTGTTCCTCAGCCCGAACGAGGAAAAGAAAAGGCCAGTCTTCCTGAGTGCGGACCTCACAAGCGAAGAGGAACAAGGACTGCTGCAGCTCCTAACTGAGTACAAGGACGTGTTCGCATGGGAATATGATGAGATGCCAGGTCTAGATACAAGCATCACCATGCACCGTTTGGACATCATCCCAGGGTCTAAACCGGTCAAGCAGAGCACCAGAAGCTTCAGGCCAGAACTCAACGTGAAGATCAAGCAGGAGATTGTCAAACTCCTAGATGCCAAGTTCATAGAGCCAAATCATCATCCCACATGGCTGGCCAACATCGTGCCGGTGGTGAAGAAGAACGGACAGCTTCGCATCTGCGTGGACTTCCGAGATCTCAATCGCTTTTGCCCTAAGGACGATTTCCCACTGCCCAACATCGATTTGCTTATCGATTCAACAGCAGGTCATCGCATGTTCAGTTTCATGGACGGTTTCAGCGGATACAATCAAATCAAGATGGATCCCGATGATGCGCGGAAAACGGCATTTATCACTCCTGTGGGGGTATTCAATTACACGGTCATGCCGTTCGGCCTTAAGAACGCGGGCGCAACCTATCAGCGGGCCATGATGGCTCTATTCCACGACATGATGCACAAAGAGGTGGAATTTTATGTGGATGACCTGGTGGTCAAATCCAAGCACGAAGCGGATCACCTTGCAGACCTGCGAAAGGTGTTCAACAGATGCAGGAGCTTTCAACTGAAAATGAACCCCATGAAATGCGCATTCGGCGTGACCTCGGGGAAGTTCTTGGGATGTGTAGTCCATCGCCAGGGGATCGAGCCTGACCCTGCGAAAGTGTCAGCCATCACCAGCATGACGCCTCCCCATAATCAAAGTACCTTAAAGACATTCTTGGGAAAACTGTCATATCTGCGGAGATTCATTCCAGCAATTGCAGAAATCACATGCTGTTTCAGCACTCTTCTCAAGAAGGACGCCGCATACAACTGGGCTCCGGACCATGAGGCCGCATTCGAAAAGCTGAAAGAACTGCTCACGTCCTCAAAGATAATGATCGCGCCTCAACTGGGATCACCGCTTCTGCTGTATATCACATCAACAAGGAGATCTATAGGAGCACTCTTGGCTCAGGAGTATGAAGGCCAAGAGAGGCCCATCTACTATATCTCTCGCATTGTGCAGCCTGCTGAATCAAGGTACACAGACATCGAACGTCATTGCCTTGCTTTATTCTTTGTGATAGAAAAGTTGAGACACTATTTTGCATCACACAAAGTAGTAGTGGTCACCAAGAGCGACCCCATAAGATACTTGTTAACTCACACCACTCCGGGCGGGAGACTGGCGAAATGGTACATGACCATCTCTCAATACGATATTACATGCGTAAAACCAAGAGCGATCAAGTCGCAGGCGGTAGCAGATCTGTTGGCACAGTTTCCTGACAACAGCCACGAACCCGTGATCGAGGAAGAGCTTGAAGGCCCTGAAATCTACGCAATCGACGTGCCCTATTGGACCCTCCACTTCGACGGTTCGTCAACCAGGAAAGGCGGAGGTATTGGGATAGTCTTGACAAGGCCAGACGGGGAAGTCATACAGATGTCCGCAAAGCTCAACTTCGCTGTCACAAACAACGAAGCAGAATACGAGGCTCTCATTGTGGGGCTCCGTGCGGCGAAAGCCTTGGAAGTAAGCAATTTAACAGTCATGGGAGATTCCAAGCTGATTGTTAAGCAAGCCTCGGGCGAATATGGTTTGAAGGAAATCAACCTCCTGCCTTATCGCACCCTAGTACAAAAACTGGTGCAGCAATTCTGCGATGTGAAGTACGAGCACAAGCCCCGAGCGGACAATAGGCACGCAGACGCCTTAGCAACCTTGGGATCTAAGGTCAGTATAGACAAGTGCCCCGCAAGGATTTCCATCGAAGTGCGAACATCGTCGGCATTAACAGAAGATGTGTGCGACGACGAACACATGGACGACGCAGACTGGCGGAAAGCAATTCTGCAAGCTATTGCAAAAGGCACCAGCAGCGAAAGCTGGGCACTCACAAAAGGATACTGCATCCACGACAACACCCTTTACTACAAGGGTCCGGGAGGAATACTCATGAGGTGTGTCTCCGAGCAAGAGGGACAACAGCTGTTAGAAAAGATTCACCAACACGCTTGCGGAGAAAGCGAGGTGTCAATCTACAGAAAGGCTCAGAGATATGGTATTCATTGGCCAGGCATGTCAACAGCTGCAGCCCTGATACAAGGGAAGTGCGAAAGTTGCGCACTAATCAAAGATTCTCTACTCGTCGCTTTAATCGACGACGACACAGATTGGAGGAAGCCACTGTTCGATTTCCTCACCCAGGGCACAGTGCCCGAATCGAGAAAAGAAGCAGAAAAATTAAAAAGGAAAGCGTCTCGATATGCGGTACAGGAAAACCTGCTTTGGCGAAGAGGTCACGAGGGCAACTTGCTGCGATGTCTAGACGGCAGAGAAGCACAAGAAGTCATGGACCTTTCTCATCAGGTGGAACACCAAGGAGGTGCGAAATTATGCAGACAGCTCCTCTCAATCGGATACTTCTGGCCCACAATGGAAGTCGATTGCCGCACCAAAGTGCGACGCTGCCAAGAATGCCAATTCAAAGGGAACCTAGTGCACGCTCCCGCCGTGGATTTACATGCATTAGGGACGCCATGGCCATTTCACACATGGGCTCTGGACTTCATCGGACCTATCCGACCGACGTCGCATGGGAATCATTTCATTCTCACCGCAACCGAGCTGTTTACCAAATGGGTGGAAGCAATACCACTGAAGACGGCAAATGCGTTGGCTGTGGTCAACTTTATCCAAGAAAGCATCGTATGCAGGTTCGGAATCCCAAACACCATTCTTTCAGATAACGGTACTCCTTTTGTTAATCGCCAGGTAGCTGCGAAATTAGCGGAGTACAATATCAGGCAAATATGTTCTACCCCTTACTACCCTAAGGGAAACGGACAAGCCGAAGCGACTAACAAGACGCTGTTAAGAATATTGAGCAAAATGGTCGCAGACGACCACAAGAAGTGGGCCGACTCTCTAAGCATAGCTCTGTGGGCCTACAGGACTTTTCCAAGGACACCCACAGGGGTCTCGCCATTTCTACTATGTTATGGGGCCGAAGCTGTGGTACCTGCGGAGGTTAGAGTCAATTCGGCAAGGCTGGCCTTCCACGCACTCTATGAAAATCAACGCGATCATGACTTAATCTTGCTGGAAGAGAAGCGAGAACAAGCCAAAAGGACTAACAAGCGGTACCAGGAAAGAATCGCTCGCGCATACAATAAGACAGTCCAGCGAAGGGATTTCGCAGTCGGAGACCTGGTCTTGCGCGCATCTGATCACTGCATGCGAGAAGCAACTCACCCAAAGTTCGCAGCTAATTGGGAAGGACCTTTCGAAGTCACAGAAGTCTTCGATAGTGGCTACTGCAGCATACGAAGGTTGCACGGTACAACCTCAACTCCCAGTTCAATCAACATGCGCTGGATCAAGAAGTACTATCCCTGACTTCTCTCATTTCATACGTTTTATGATAACGTGCTTAATGTCTCATGTGGCTATGATTTGCGCAATCTCCTCTCCCATATGAGAGGATTGTAATCCCATCTCTCCCATATGAGAGCGTTATAATAAAAGAATTCTCCCAAATGAGAAGTTCATGTTTCTAGCCGTTTATGTTGCTCTACTTAATTTGTTATTACTGTTAACAATGATTTATTCGCTGCAATAGCAATCCGTACAAAATGCGATCTTAAGTGATCATTTAAGCCTATCTCTTATGATAGCAGCTAATGCAAACGCGATCTTAAGTGATCATCTAAAGCCTATCTCTAACGATAGCAGCTAATGCAAACGCGATCTTAAGTGATCATCTAAAGCCTATCTCTAACGATAGCAGCTAATGCAAACGCGATCTTAAGTGATCATCTAAAGCCTATCTCTAACGATAGCAGCTAATGCAAACGCGATCTTAAGTGATCATCTAAAGCCTATCTCTAACGATAGCAGCCAATGCAAACGCGATCTTAAGTGATCGTCTAAAGCCTATCTCTAACGATAGCAGCTAATGCAAATGCGATCTTAATTGATCATCTAAGCCTATCTCATACGATAGCAGCTAATGCAAATGCGATCTTAATTGATCATGTAAAGCCTATCTCTTACGATAGCAGCCAAGCGCAAATGCGATCTTAATTGATCATGTAAAGCCTATCTCTTACGATAGCAGCCAAGCGCAAATGCGATCTTAATTGATCATCTGAAGCCTATCTCCTACGATAGCAGCCAAACGCAAATGCGATCTTAATTGATCATCTAAAGCCTATCTCTCATGATAGCAGCCAACGCAAATGCGATCTTAATTGATCATCCAAAGCCTATCTCATACGATAGCAGTCAAACGAAAATGCGATCTTAGTTGATCATGTAAAGCCTATCTCTCACGATAGCAGCTAAACGCGAATGCGATCTCAATTTATCATCAAAGCCTATCTGTTACGATAGCAACTCATACACAAAGCGATTTTACCTGATTCTCTCAAGCCTATCTATTACGATAGCAACTCATATGCAAAGTGATTTTAATTGATCACCCAAGCCTCTGTTACGATGGCAACGCATGCGCAAGACGGTCTTACTGGATCTTCTAAAAGTCTATCTGTTGCGATAGCAATTTATGAGAGAAACAATCTCAAGCAGTCAGCTAATAAAGCCTATCTTTCGTGATAGCAGTTCGCACCACTTAATGATCTTAATTGATCTGCTAAGGACTATTTGTTACGATAGCAATGTTGTGAACATAATCTTAAAATGATTTACAACGGCCAACTGCAAGCCCATCCGCCAAGATGGCACAGCTGCGAAGATACGATCTCGAACGGTCTATTGAAACACCCGCAAATCAATATATCGCAGGTGCGAAACAGTAACATAGCATTATGCAAGGCGAAATATGCCGAAACGCGTGCGAAATTGTATTCTGTTGTAAAGAGATAGCAGATAATACAGAAAGCTATTTATCATTACGAGTCAAATGACTTACAATTTATCTGTCTAGATAGCAGCTTACAAGCGAAAAGCTCGAATCTAACTACGCAGCCAACATGGCTTACAATACATTCGAAAAGTGGCTGGTAAGCCAACAGAGACACAGTACGGAAACCCGGACTGCAAAGGATGAGCCCACCGGTTTCAAACACCGGCTGCGCAACGCCCAGATCTGCGGGTGAACATCTGTAGCAGAGGGGATCTTGCTCTAAAAGAGCCACATGAAGCCATACGCTCGAGACCCCGCTATCCGACAAGACCGTTTTCAGATATGCTCCCCATAACATTTGCCCAAGGAACCACCGGTTCCGGCGATCCACAGGCAAGCAGAAGCTCCAAAGGGCAAGGGCTCCTTGTAGACGGGGATGAACGCGACGGTTCGTCACCCCGAGCTCACAAACGTGAAAGTGACGGATTCTTCTTCGGAGATGCTGAAGAAGAATTCCGCCGTTCATTACGAGACGGTAGCACGGTCACTTCGGCGCTGCACCTCGCCACGAGGCGGCTGGAAACATGACCTGCACACATAATACACGAAGAAATTTCTTCGAACACACATGAGATGTTATCTGCATCTTCTTTATGATGGTTATAAAGAGCAATAAGCCTCATAAAGTGGATCTTGGAAACTATTTCTATAGCACAAAGCGCAAACTCAGGGTTCAAAACTTGAAGTTGCCATGAATCAACGAAAAACAAGCGTTGAAGCCAGCAGTCGTAAAGACTCACGGCAAAGCACATGTTTGGGATGAAGAACCCAAATAACAAGGACAGGGTTTATATAGACCCTGTACAGACTCTTCGGTTGCCTAAGATGAGTCAGCAAAATTCAAAAAGAGGGTAAGTTCAATCACTTACGCCTTGAAAAGCGGTAACAATCAATTACCCTACTAAAGGCTACAACGATTCAGTTGCGTATCCTAATAAATGACGGATAGTCATGATTCGGATGGACTTCCCAACGGAAGCGTGCTTATCTACCGAGAAATTAGCGCGAAAATCAAGCAGAGAATCAATTGCTGATGTCATAATTGGATATGCACAGAAATGTCCAATCAAATCCCAGAAAAGGGCAAAACGGGCAAATTCATTGTTCGTTGTTAAAAAAAAAAAGGGGGAGAAACCCTAGCAACATTAAATTAATGTTTCAAAACGTTACATTAATGTTTCAGCTATTTCCTTGCTATTTTTCAAGACTCAGAAAAATCAAAGCAAATTCTTGATTAAGGAGTCTTGGGGCGCGAACTGCTCGCTCAGCTTCTCCACCTGTTCCACTTCTTGCTTCAATTGCTCGCACCTAGCATTCATCTCATGATACAGCTTCAGAGCCACATCAACCCTTTGCTTCTGCTGCTCCACCTTTTGCATCTCAGCTGCGATATTCTGGTGACCGAGTTTCAAAGTTACAGCCGCGCGAATCAGCGTAACTCTGTCCTTAAGAAACTTAAAGCCCATTCTGCCTTGGACTTTGGTCACGAGGTTTTGGCACATGCCACATAGCAATTCAGCACTCTGGACCGAGATGGTCGCAGGCGTAGCCGCAGACAGCTGCTCCAGTATCCAGATGGCTTCAGTGAGGAACAACCTCCTGTCAAAGGGCCCGATCTCCAGAGATCTCACAAACGAACGAGGATACCTGAGACGCATTCGAACCACCCAGTCTACATCGGTTTGCTTCAAACCTGAGGAGACGTCAAAGATAGGTTATGATGTCAAAATTCGCAAGCGAACAATGCGACGTGCGAACAGTAAAACTCTACTTACCAGTTCCTTCCAGAATCTCATGAAGAGAAGGAATGCGCGCTGCCGGGGCGGTTGAAGATTGTCCTCGCTCCATAACTCTCCTATCAGCTGCGAGCTCTAATCTCTCGTAGACGGGAGGAAGAATGTAGGCCGCGCCAGTTGCGACTACATTCCCAACCTGCGAGCCCCAAAAGCTCCACGCAGGAATGGGTGCCTCTGACTCAGTCACCGCCGGAGGCGAAGGGACAGTCGAAGTCGCTTGACGAAGGACGCTCCCAGATGCGAGACCATCAGCAGCACTTGTCCTTCCCAGCTCAGCACTAGCATGGACATCTTCATCCATCAACACAGTGCCAGCACCAGCATCGTCGGAAAGCTCGATGATGTCCTCACGGGGCACACCCGCGTGGTCAGCAGCTGCGACGGGCTTCTCGGTATGGGAGCTCGGAACTGGAACATAGGGCGCAGAAGGCTGACTTCTCTGTTCCAGCTCAGGTCCCACAGCATGACCTGCGACATCGAATGCGATGAAATAAGGTAACTTGCGCTATAAGTTATTTTGCTATCTTTACTAAAGCTAAAGAATAAGCACCTCCACGCGAAGGTGGGATTGAGGTATCTTCGTCATACACTAAGGACGTGGAACCATGCCCTATCAGTGTATCCTCACTAAGCAAGTCTGTAAGAGGAGCGTGACCTGGGATGCGAATAAACCAGTCATGATTTTGCCTCAAGTTGCTAAAGCCTAGTACATGCGTATCACTCAAATGATTACCTGAAGGTTCTCCGCATTTGTTTACTAACCAACGGCGAATGTCAGCCTTTGACACACCATGCTTTAACGCACCCACAATAACATCTCTATAAGTTACTGCGAGATTGAATATCTCACCTTTATCGCCGCCTGCGATCTCTTCGAAGTCCGCTTGGACTTGCTCTAGTGCTGCTGCATCCTCTCCGGGAACCTCATCTTCCTCCTCCACATGAGGAGCCACTTCTTCGGGAAGTTCGTCTTCCTCGCTAACTGGACGCACTAAGTCGTCAACATGCTGCTCTTCAAGGCTCCGCTGTTTCACACGCTCGAGCTCCTCTTCCTCTCGCCGCCTTCTTCTCTCAGCAGCCTCCGCGGCTCTTTTCCGGGACTCAGCAAGAACGTCCTCGCTTATGGGCTCATCTGAAATGCCAGAAGGGACATCTCTCTTTTGTCTTTTGGCCGCGAGGCCACCAATGGTCTCATCATCATCTGCGAATGCACGAATGGTTTAAAGAAAAGAAGTGCAAAGAAGTTACGATGATGGGAAAGGAAATGCGATGGAGGTACCTCCTGATTCTTCCTCATGCATTACAACTGTTGCTTTTTCTTCTTCATCACTTGCTTGGGGCTCCTGCCTCTCTTCCTCTCCCTCTTGATCGAAGGGAACGAAAGACTCAACTGCGAGCTCTTTCCGCACCTTGCTGGGCATGCGACCTTTGCCTTTGTCCTTGATAGAAAGGGACCTCACTGGAGGAGAAGCTGGAGCGCTTCTAGGGGAAGAAATCGTAATTCCCTTTTGCCTAGGTCTCTTCACTCTTGGCGCCGCAGTCGCTGGAGGAGACGGGTCATCCCCGGGAGGAGACGGAGCCGGAGGATTGTCTATCAGCGAGTCAGCAAAAACATTCATGACTGCGCGAACCTTTGTTTCAACCTCAGCGTCCATCCTCCATGAAAGCCGGAACGGCTGCTGTCGTCTTCTGGTGGCAACAATGGTGTTGACCAGCGACTTGGAGCGATCACCAGCTGCGAATCTCCGTACATGACACTACAACAATACAGAATAATAGTGTCAGCACAAGGAAATTGAGGAAACTTAACACGTGCGAAGAAATCGCTTACATCAGCAAAAGCCTTGCTGTATCTGACGACTTGCGCGTCACCTTTCTTGATTGCGGCAATCTGCTCCTTCAGAATGAAATCGGGGCACAAATGGTTCTCACGGTCCCACAGTGAGTAGCAACCATACTCAGACTCGCTCAGACTGCAAGTGGGGCGAAACGGAAAAGAATTTCTTTTGATCAAGGGAGCTTTACCCGGCTGCGCGGCCGACTCTGTCTCTATCCTCGTTCGCTGGGCAACCCAGTATGCGAGCCAGTTTTGGGAACAACCACCCTCGCGGGTTCCCGCAGGCTGCTCAAAAGGAAGATTGTTCATGAAAACCGTCTCGCACTCCTTTGTGAGCAAACGCTTGTAGCATCCTCTGACAATGGACTGGGGCCAGATTGATGGGGCCACCGCATCAAAACCAAACTGAGGAGAAACTCTAGTGGGATCAACGTCCACGGTGATCTTCTCATACCTCGGCGCGAGCTCACGGATATGCTCTGCGAGGGCAGGAAGGGAACCTCGCAGACACCAGCAAAAGAACTCGCGGTAGCGCTCATGGAAGTGAGGTCCCCTTTCAAAGAGAAGCTCTTCTGACAAGACCATGCCTTTAGAGGGGTACAGCTTTGGAAACCATCTCACATTCTCAATACGCGTGGCATAGGGCCTGGCAGTAAACTCCTTCCGTTTGTCGCATATCAAACTCCAAACGCACTTGGGGTTGCCTGTTCCGAACCATCTCGCAGCTCTTCCGCTGTTACGTGCTTCTGTCTCGCCTGGGGGACACCACTTTTCAAGTTGGAGAGCAGTTGGAGCATAAGACGGCCAACGCTCGAACACCCACATTGTCAAAAAGGAAATATTGACAAAGGTCAGTACATCGAGGCGGCCACGCGACTCCCTCATAGCCAGAACCAGCTGATCAAGCCTATAGTACAGCGTGCCCAAGACCAAGGGTCCGAGTGCGACCCTCTGGCCAAGAGCGAGCCTCACAGCAAGAGGCAACACATGGTAGAAGACTCCATCATGGGGATGACCATCAATCAGATACCTTGACAGCCAGGCACAGAGAAAAGCACAAAGGGTCAAATGGTAGCCCTTGCCCTCTACGTAATTCTCGGCCTCCGGGTCCTCGTTCAAAAGCTTCTTAGTAATGCCGCTGTTTGCATAGTCTCGGAAGAAGTACTGCAACCATTTGTTCCAGGTATTCTTCGCAGACGTGTCGACCAATTGCCAATTCGGAAGAGGCTTCGTAGTAGTCCACCGAGTGGAAATCTTCTTCACCTCTGCTAGGCATTCCTCCATCTGCGTGTACAAGGCAATCTCCGCAGATGTCCTCAAGGGAGTCAGAGGGTCTACCTCGCCCATGGGGGAAAGCTCGTATAGCATTTGCACGTCCTCGAGCGTGGGGGCAGCCTCGAACTCAGCAAAATGGAACGTATGAGTCACAGGCGAGTAACGGGACAGAAGGTCTAGAAGCATGGACTGATCCAACTTCACGGCAGCACCCTTCATAGCCTGGATAGCAAAATATACGCCGGCTTCATTAAGAGTCTCGGCGTGATGATCCAATACGTGGTCAATCCACTCATCCATATAGTCCAATTTCTGGACGAACGCCTGAGTAGAAATCGCAGTGTATGGGAAGTGCCCGTTTTCGATTCCCAATCGAACTACATCCTCAGAACCAACCCACTCGAGCAGGGCTGAGTTAACTGGGCGAGTCAACGTCAACAATCGCTCAACTGGAACAGGATCAGGCATCCTCTTTGCCTTTACCCTCGCATGGTAATAGTCTTTGCCGCCTAAAAAGGGGGCTTTTCGCCACAAGGCCTGCGGAAGGTCGGGTATCTCTTCATCTTCCTTGACGGGTCTGGTTACTCTTGTCTTGGCCATTCCTGCGAAAGAGTAAGAAAAAAAGGGGGGAGAAATACCACACTTCAGTTTGAATTTTGGGATTCAAGATCTATGCAAAGGAAGACGAGCAGTTCCGGTATCGATTTCAAAAATTGGGGAGTTGCAAGATCCAATATTGTTGAAAGATTAAAACGAAGTGGGTTCAAAGATCAAAGCCTCTTCACAGATCTCATGGGTTTACAGATTCAACGCAGTTCAAGGCAAACACTGGTATTTTAAATCAAAAGTAAACGAGGCCAACCTTGTTTTCTTGAAGCCTGCTTGGATACGCACAATTGAAGAACACGGACTGCAGTTCTGAACTGGTGATTGATTACCTGGATCTGCTCTCGAAGATCTCCGGGTACCATTCACTTTAAGAGGAAAAAGTGATGCTTTGCAATAATGGGGGATACAAGGTATTTATCCAAAACAATGAAGGGTTGCGTCCTTTCGATAGTCGAATCGCAACCGTCACCGTCGAATCGCGCAATCACAGGACAAGCTGACGTCACGCCTAAAACCCTAAAGAACAGACGGCACGACTCCAGGGGTTTTAGGTCATAATGACACGCACGGGGGCTGAACTTACCCGTATTTGAATTGGTGCGTGGCGGCGACGCGTATGTTGCTTTCCGCGCATGGAAGTCTATACGGCTATGAGTCTTCACGCGCAGAAAGGGGGCTAATGTAGATACTGCTTTCTGACATGACAGATCTTGGCCACGTGGCAGCCATCCAGCACACCATATTGTGCTCCATACACACAGGATCACCAGCCGAGCTGATCCATGTGGGGGCTGCGAGACAGAGCCCTCGCATACCACTGCACGGGACTTGTAGGGACTTAGTGGTTTGGAGGCTAGAGTAAGCCCTGTCGCGTGCGAGCCAAGCCCGCGCGCGACCTTTAGTAACTGTTTTGAGAGATTTATGGCACGAGCTCCATAAACCCGGTCAATCCGGTCAAACCCGGTCAACCTCGTAACGGTTCCGGTATTCGCGCACCACGTGCTCTAACGGTTCCTATATACTCGGACGAACGTGCCGTTATGGTTAAGCTAATTAAGCCGCCATTAATGGGCGCATTAACCACACTACAACGGTCACGTTCTCCAGTATATATATATCGTTAACCTTTCCATACAAAGGAGAACACACTCGTCATACGCGGAAGCTCTGCCAAACCTCTGTCTCTCTCTCAGACATTGCTACTGACTTACTCTCTCCCTACACACACCCCTATTCTTCCTGTGCAATCCTTGATCCACTACACACGGTGCACACGGAGGTCTCCCCGCCGGAATCTCTCGTGCACAGTTGTCAAGATGACTATTCTATTAGTTGGCTAGAATGGATGTTTTGCTAGAAACCACTCCATATTAGCAAATAGTTGCTACCAACTAGATAGAACCTATGGGGTCACACGCTATATAGAGTTGAACTAGATTTGGGAATTAATTAATTGGATTAATTATTTAGAAGGATCACTTTTCAAAACCTTGCAAACTTAGTAGGGACTAATTTGCAAGGAAGGGACTAAATTGAATTCTAGTAGGACTAGAATAAGTCCTTTAGGTAGTTGGCAAGGAGTTGTTGGACTATATAAAGGACCTTCCTTCCTTCCTTCCCACAACTTATACTCATTATTGAACATAACAAGAGTGGGAGAGAACAAAAGGAGAGAGAGCAACAAGCTAGAGGAGCCGAACGCCCCCTAGCCCGCCGCCCGTCCCCGTCGGCCACAAGGAGGCCGAGAGCCCCCTTTTTGGTCTCGTTTTGCGTGATCTTTTCTTCCTCTTCCTCTTCCGGGCTAGCACCAAGGACTTGTGAGATCTAGGAATCAACTCTAGGCATGGATCAACCATAGAGAACGTGACATAATTCGCGTTTGAAGTCATCAAAGAAGAACCCTAAGGTGTGTTATTGATTTCTTCCTTTACCATCGTTATGTCTCTTGACTTGTGATCCTTGGAGGGTTTTGAATGATTTATGATTGTTTGTGATTCTGTTGCG
This sequence comes from Linanthus parryae, assembly GCA_023055425.1. Taxonomy (NCBI): domain Eukaryota; kingdom Viridiplantae; phylum Streptophyta; class Magnoliopsida; order Ericales; family Polemoniaceae; genus Linanthus; species Linanthus parryae. The sequence goes on along the minus strand of JALGPY010000001.1, from coordinate 71,059,205 downwards.
CATCCATGAATCAAAACCCTACAGTGGTATCAGAGCCACAGGTCGTAGAGCATAAACGTGGTTTATGTGTTACGTTTTTTGTTGTTTTACACCTTAAAATGATTGTTTATCGCGTAAAACAAGACAAATCAAGCATGGGATGCAATTTGTCAATAATCTATCATAACAAGATCTAATTTTTGCATTGGATACATGAATTGGTGAGTTTGAGAAATTTTAGGATCTTAGATCTAGGGTTTGGGCATCCTTGGGGAAGAAGGAGTTCTCCCAAAACAAGGAAACAACCAAACTTGGGCACCAAGCAAGGGAGTTGTTTTGGAAACAACTCCCTCAAGGAGGTTCGGCCCCCCTAGGGACCGCCCCTCTTGCTTGCTGCCCAAGATTGGCCGCCCTAGGGGCCGGGCGGCTCTAGCCCGCGGCCTAGGCGTGTGGGTTATGGGCCGGGCCGGCCCTAGGGCCTTGTGGTTCACCTTTTTGGGCCCGGGCAATTTGATTGTTGGGCCCATGGACCGTTTTAAACCTAGAAATCCTAAAATCAATTAAAATTGACCAAGCGCGTTAAAATTGGATTTTAACTGTTTATGTGCAAATCGCATGGTGATTGGATATGGCCTTAGGATGGGGTTTGATGTGGATGTTTAATTTTATGGTTTGGTTTTACGGCCTGCGAGCTGATCAATTAATTGTAATAATTAATTAGGGTTTTATGGCCTGCGTGCATTTTTTTTTCTCAACTTGTGAGATTTATTTTATTTAGTATAGAAGTTAGCTAGTGCTAGATAAAGTAGATTGTTAGCCAAGATTGAAGAAAAGAAGCCCAAAGCCAAAGGAGCCACAAAAGATGGAGCATGGAGCATTCCACATGACTATGAAGGATGGCCCAAAAGATCAAGACGCATGGAGATGTGTTTGTTTTTAGGGTTCATAGATAATTCCATTGGCTTGGAATTATCTTAGTTAGAAAAGGCCATATCCACATCACTTTTAATTTCTGTTTTGTGGTTGTTTATTTTATTGTCTTATTATTGTGTGGTTGGTGTATGGATGATGCATGCAATTAGGATAATAAGATAATTAGACAACCCGGATCTATTATTTGGAGTTGTTCCCAAACTCAAATACATAGATTAGTTGATATTGATCAACAAAACAATTAAAAATTGAATTTAAAAAATCCCTCAAAATTCAAATATTGTGTTCTTGCCTTCTCGTTATTTAAACACTCATTCTCATCATTATTTATCAAGTTCGTGCGTGCCAAAGCAGAGCGACTTGGTTCATAATGATGGAGTGCGTGGGCACACCTCGTGTGCAATTGTTTAAGTAAGAGGTTGAACACAACTAGGCAATTAATATGATTAAGAAACCTAGAGGCAATCAATTGGGATTATCCATATGGATGGATAAATAAGGAGTTATTTGCCCGATTGAACCAAGAGTTGCATAAGGGATGCAATTGGAATTGTTCCTACCTAAAGTAGTCAAATTATGGGTGACTTGCCAAAGCAAGCTCATAAGGAGATGAAACGTGGATCTTGGCCTACTAGAAAATATAAGGATATTTTCCGCATTAATATCTTGAGGGTTATTAATCCGTAGAAAAATAGTGGGAGCTATATTTGATAAACTAGCCATTATTGAATATAGTCAAAAATTCACAAATACAAAACTTGCGTATTTTCCTTTTGTAGAATTCCAAATGACAAACAACTCATCGAGTTCACAACATTCCCTACGATCTGTCCTTGAGAAGGACAAGCTCTCTGGAACCAACTTTCTCGATTGGTACAGAAACTTAAGAATTGTTCCCAAGCAAGAGAAGAAACTGTACGCAATAGAGGAGCATGTTCCAGCAGGTCCAGAGGACCAAACACCTGCTGACCTAAAGGCGTATCAAAAGCGTGTTGATGACGCCAATGATGCAGCCTGCCTTATGCTATGCACCATGACTTCTGAGCTTCAGAAGAAACACGAAAACATGAATGATGTCGATATGATCGAGCATCTGAAGCAGCTCTTCCAAGAGCAGGCAAGGGTAGAGACGTATGAGGTCTCTAAGGCACTGTTCAAGTGTCATCTGGCTGAAGGGAACTCGGTGGGACCCCATGTACCTCGTATGATCGGGTACTTGGAGAATCTCCCGACTAGGGTTCCCGGTCGGCCAAGAGTTGGCAACCGATCTCGTGTTGCAATCGTTGCCCGAGAGTTATGGACAGTTCATCATGAACTATAACATGAACGAGATCGTGAAACCACTACCAGATTTACTCAATATGTTGAGGACAGCTGAACAGAGCATCAACAAGGGTAAGGGCAAGACCATTATGATAATACAGAAAGGAAAGGGCAAAAGGTTTGCCTCATCCTCCAAGGGCAAAGGCAAGTCAGTAGCAAAGTCCAAGGAACCTGCCCTTAAGCCTGTTGGTGGCATTGCCAAAGGTTTGACTAAAGGTGAGTGTCACTACTGCAGTCAACCTGGACACTAGAGGAGGAACTGCCCAAAATATCTGGAGGACAAGAGGCTTGGAATACTGATTCCACCACCACCAGGTATTTTTGTTGTAGATGTCAATTTAACTGTCTCTACATCATGGGTATTAGATACTGGATGTGGATCTCATATTTGTCGAAATATGCAGGATCTAAAGAGAAGTAGGAGATTGGCTAAAGGAGAAGGAGATCTGCGCGTTGGGAATGGAGCAAAAGTTGCAGCGTTGGCCATAGGCGTGTGCGAGCTATATCTGCCTTCAGGATTAGTTTTAGAATTAAATAATTGCTATTTTGTGCCTGCTATGAGCAGAAACATTATTTCTATTTCTTGTTTGGACAAGGATGGTTTTATTATTTCAATAAAGAACAATTGTTGTTCCTTTTATTTGAATAATATTCACTATTTTAGTGCGCAATTATTTAATGGACTTTATGTCTTTGATCTAAGCAATCCTGTCTACAACATTAATACCAAGCGGATTAAAATATATGATTTAAATCCTGCTTATTTATGGCACTGTCGTTTAGGCCACATAAATGAGAAACGTGTATCTAGACTCCATAAGGATGGATTACTAGACTCATTTGATTTTGAATCATATGAGACATGTGAGGCTTGTTTATTGGGAAAAATGACAAAGTCCCCTTTCAATAAGAAAGGTGAAAGGACTAGTGAACAATTGGCGCTCATACATACTGATGTGTGCGGGACTTTTGCCACGCCCACCAGAGGTGGTTATGTCTACTTCATTACATTTATTGATGATTATAGTAGATATGGATTTGTGTACCTCATGAGGGCAAAATCCGAATCCTTTGAAGTGTTCGAAGAATTCAAGAATGAAGTAGAGAAGCAACTTGGCAAAAGTATCAAGGCTCTACGATCGGATCGTGGAGGAGAATACATAAGCGAAGAGTTTGACGACTATCTGAGAGAGTGTGGGATCGTGTCCCAACTCACTCCACCCGGAACGCCACAGTGGAATGGCGTGTCTGAGAGGAGGAATCGAACCCTATTGGATATGGTTCGATCTATGATGTGTCAAACCGATCTTCCATTATCATTTTGGGGCTACGCTCTATTAAGTGCAGCTTTCACCATTAACCGTGTTCCATCTAAATCAGTCATGAAGACACCATATGAGATGTGGAGTGGTAGGTGTCCCACACTGTTGTTCATGAGGATTTGGGGCTGCGATGTCTATGTAAAACGTTTACAATCAGACAAGTTGGGGCCTAAATCGGATAAGTGTAAATTTGTGGGGTACCCTAAGGAAACTAAGGGTTACTACTTCTACAATCCAACCGAGAACAAAGTGTTTGTTGCTCGGACCGGCGTGTTTCTAGAAAGAGAATTTTTCTCTAAAGAAGAAAGTGGGAGGAATGTAGAACTTGAAGAGGTTCAAGAACCAAAAATCACTGAACCGATCATGGAACATGAACAGGAACCACAAGTTGTTGTGGAGCAACCTGTTCAGGTAACACAAGAGCTTCGTAGATCTAGTAGAGTGCGCCAGGAACCCGAGAGGTATGGACTTCTCGTAACCGATTCCGGTAACACGATGCTCATAGATGATGAGCCTACTACCTATGAGGAGGCCATGAGTGGCCCAGACTCTCAGAAGTGGCTGGAAGCCATGAGATCCGAGATGGAATCCATGTATACCAACAAAGTATGGACTTTGGTGGTACCACCCAATGGGGCGCGGCCCATAGGGTGAAAGTGGGTCTTCAAGAAGAAGATCGACATGGATGGTAATGTGATTACCTATAAGGGCCGATTGCTGGCAAAAGGATTCAGAAAGATTCATGGTATTGACTATGATGAAACCTTTTCACCAGTCGCTATGACCAAATCCATCCGAATCCTACTTGCGATTGCAGCATACCACGACTATGAGATTTGGCATATGGATGTCAAAACAGCATTCCTTTATGGGAATCTCCTCGAGGACGTGTATATGATACAACCAGAGGGTTTTGAGGATCCAAAGCAAGCCAACAAAGTCTATAAGCTGCAACGATCTATTTATGGATTGAAGCAAGCTTCTAGGAGTTGGAATCGACGTTTTGATGAAGTAGTCAAAGAGTTTGGCTTCATCAGAAACGAAGATGAGTCTTGTGTCTACAAGAAGGTTAGTGGGAGCTCTGTAGCTTTTCTGGTCTTGTACGTAGATGACCCAGTACTCATTGGAAACGATGTTCCCATGCTGCAATCTGTTAAAGATTGGCTAGGGAAGTGTTTCTCAATGAAGGACTTAGGGGAAGCAGCCTATATACTCAGTATAAAGATCTATAGAGATAGATCTAAGAGGTTTCTAGGCCTAAGTCAAAGTACATATATTGAGAAGGTGTTGAAACGGTTCAACATGCAAGATTCCAAGAAGGGATTCTTGCCCATGTCACATGGGATCACCCTTTCGAAGAGTGGTTGTCCTTCCAATGAGATTGAGAAGGAACGCATGAGTAGAATACCCTATGCCTCGGCCATAGGATCTATCATGTACGCCATGTTATGTACTAGACCAGATGTGTCATATGCCTTGAGTATGACAAGCAGATACCAATCCAATCCAGGTGAGAGTCACTGGATTGCAGTCAAGAACATCCTAAAGTACATGAGAAGAACTAAGGATGCTTTCTTGATATTTGGCGGTGAGGAAGAGTTGCGTGTTTGGGGTTACACTGATACAAGCTTCCAAACCGACAAAGATGACTTTAGATCACAGTCGGGATATGTGTTTTGCCTGAATGGAGCAGCGGTGAGCTGGAAGAGTTCCAAGCAAGAGACGGTAGCTGATTCTACAACAGAGGCTGAGTACATTGCTGCAAATGGCGCAGCAAAGGAAGTTGTTTGGATCAGAAAGTTTTTTTCTAAACTTGGTGTGGTCCCTAGCATTGCGGATCCAGTCGAGTTGTTCTGTGACAACACTGGGGCGATCGCGCAATCGAAGGAACCCATGTCGCACCAGAAGTCCAAGCACGTGTTTAGGAAGTTTCATCTAATTCGAGATATTATCGATAGAGGAGACGTTAAGATATGCAAGATTCCTACAGATGAGAATCTGTCAGACCCGCTTACAAAGCCGCTCACGCAGTGGAAGCATGAAGGGCACACTAGGAGTATGGGCATACGAGATGCGCCAGATTGGCTCTAGTGCAAGTGGGAGACTGTTGGAATAGATGCCCTAGAGGCAATCTAGTTTAGTATGAATTTATTTGTGGTTAGAAATTCATTTATTATTTATTGGATATTTAATACAATGAAGGCCTTAGATTTACAATTGTGTTGTTTATCTTAAATATCCCTAGTCCAGTATAATTATTAATGGGACAATCATCTATAGACTAGTATGGGGTTGGATTTATATGGAGATATCACGATCCAACACATAGGTGTGCATTAAGGGTAATGACGCACTGGATTGACCCATCTCCGAGAAGGCTACATACACGTTATGTTGAGTCACAAGCGCTTCTCGCGGTGCAATGGTATTGTCATCCTTAGACTTGAAGTCACTAGATATTCTAGTTGTGGATTATTGTGATTTTGGTAGCGTTAAACGCTACACCGTAAATGGGTAGTTATAAAGGCGTGTACTGGATACAATAAGAAGCAAGATTAGAGATCGTAGTGGACGTAGATAGAATTTGTCCCTCCCACATAACGGGAGCAAATATCCTAGTTCACTCGAGGGATAGTGCTTATAGAATGTCTGGCCAGACTCAAATAAATCAATATGGGATATTGATGTTATTTGCACGAATAAGGCTATTCCCATGGATCGAGAAACTATAAATTGGATATACGAGTGTGACTTGTATCTCTCGTGTTCAATCCGGATATAGAGAAAAGGGATGAGACAATTACTTGTACAAAGGTTGTCAAGATGACTATTCTATTAGTTGGCTAGAATGGATGTTTTGCTAGAAACAACTCCATGTTAGCAAATAGTTGCTACCAACTAGATAGAACCTATGGGGTCACACGCTATATAGAGTTGAACTAGATTTGGGAATTAATTAATTGGATTAATTAATTAGAAGGATCACTTTTCAAAACCTTGCAAACTTAGTAGGGACTAATTTGCAAGGAAGGGACTAAATTGAATTCTAGTAGGACTAGAATAAGTCCTTTAGGTAGTTGGCAAGGAGTTGTTGGACTATATAAAGGACCTTCCTTCCTTCCTTCACACAACTTATGCTCATTATTGAACATAACAAGAGTGGGAGAGAACAAAAGGAGAGAGAGCAACAAGCTAGAGGAGCCGAACGCCCCCCTAGCCCGCCGCCTGTCCCCGTCGGCCACAAGGAGGCCGAGAGCCCCCTTTTTGGTCCCGTTTTGCGTGATCTTTTCTTCCTCTTCCTCTTCCAGGCTAGCACCAAGGACTTGGGAGATCTAGGAATCAACTCTAGGCGTGGATCAACCATAGAGAGCGTGACACAATTCGCGTTTGAAGTCATCAAAGGAGAACCCTAAGGTGTGTTCTTGATTTCTTCCTTTACCATCGTTATGTCTCTTGACTTGTGATCCTTGGAGGGTTTTGCATGGTTTATGATTGTTTGTGTTTCCGTTGCACATCCATGAATCAAAACCCTACAGTGGTATCAGAGCCACATGTCGTAGAGCATAAACGTGGTTTATGTGTTACGTTTTTTGTTGTTTTACACCTTAAATTGATTGTTTATCGCGTAAAACAAGACAAATCAAGCATGGGATGCTATTTGTCAATAATCTATCATAACAAGATCTAATTTTTGCATTGGATGCATGAATTGGTGAGTTTGAGAAATTTTAGGATCTTAAATCTAGGGTTTGGGCATCCTTGGGAAGAAGGAGTTCTCCCAAAACAAGGAAACAACCAAACTTGGGCACCAAGCAAGGGAAACAACTCCCTCAAGGAGGTTCGGCACCCCTAGGGGACCGCCCCTCTTGCTTGCCGCCCAAGATTGGCTGCCCTAGGGGCCGGGCGGCTCTAGCCCGCGGCCTAGGCGTGTGGGTTATGGGCCGGACCGGCCCTAGGGCCTTGTGGTTCACCTTTTTAGGCCCGGGCAATTTGATTGTTGGGCCCATGGACCGTTTTAACCATAGAAATCCTAAAATCAATTAAAATTGACCAAGCGCGTTAAAATTGGATTTTAACTGTTTATGTGCAAATCGCATGGTGATTGGATATGGCCTTAGGATGTGGTTTGATGTGGATGTTTAATTTTGTGATTTGGTTTTACGGCCTGCGAGCTGATCAATTAATTGTAATAATTAATTAGGGTTTTATGGCCTGCGTGCCTTTTTTTTCTCAACTTGTGAGATTTATTTTATTTAGTATAGAAGTTAGCTAGTGCTAGATAAAGTCGATTGTTAGCCAAGATTGAAGAAAAGAAGCCCAAAGCCAAAGGAGCCACAAAAGATGGAGCATGGAGCATTCCACATGACTATGAAGGATGGACCAAAAGATCAAGACGCATGGAGATGTGTTTGTTTTTAGGGTTCATAGATAATTCCATTGGCTAGAAATTATCTTAGTTAGAAAAGGGCATATCCACATCACGTTTAATTTATGTTTTGTGGTTGTTTATTTTATTGTCTTATTATTGTGTGGTTGGTGTATGGATGATGCATGCAATTAGGATAATAAGATAATTATACAACCCGGATCTATTATTTGGAGTTGTGCCCAAAATCAAATAGATAGATTAGTTGATATTGATCAACAAAACAATTAAAAATTGAATTTTAAAAATCCCTCGAAATTCAAATATTGTGTTTTTGCCTTCTCGTTATTTAAACACTCATTATCATCATTATTTATCAAGTTCGTGCGTGCCAAAGCAGGGCGACTTAGTTCATAATGATGGAATGCGATGACACACCTCGTGTGCAATTGTTTAAGTAAGAGGTTGAACACAACTAGGCAATTAATATGATTAAGAAACCTAGAAGCAATAAATTGGGATTATCCATATGGATGGATAAATAAGGAGTTATTTGCCCGATTGAACCAAGAGTTGCATAAGGGATGCAATTGGAATTGTTCCTACCTAAAGTAGTCAAATTATGGGTGACTTTCCAAAGCAAGCTCATAAGGAGATGAAACGTGGATCTTGGCCCACTAGAAAATATAAGGATATTTTCCGCATTTATATCTTGAGGGTTATTAATCCTTAGAAAAATAGTCGGACCTATATTTGATAAACTAGCCATTATTGAATATAGTCAAAAATTCACAAATACTAAAACTTGCGTATTTTCCTTTTATAGAATTCCAAATGGCAAACAACTCATCGAGTTCACAACATTCCCTACGATCTGTACTTGAGAAGGACAAGCTCTCTGGAACCAACTTTCTCGATTGGTACAGAAACTTGATAATTGTTCTCAAGAAAGAGAAGAAACTGTACGCAATAGAGGAGCATGTTCCAGCAGGTCCAGAGAACCAAACACCTGCTGCCCTAAAGGCGTATCAAAAGCGTGTTGATGACGCCAATGATGCAGCCTGCCTTATGCTATGCACCATGACTTCTGAGCTTCAGAAGCAACACGAAAACATGAATGATGTCGATATGATCGAGCATCTGAAGCAGCTCTTCCAAGAGCTGGCAAGGTAGAAAGGTATGAGGTCTCTAAGGCACTGTTCAAGTGTCATCTGGCTGAAGGGAACCCGGTGGGACCCCATGTACTCCGTATGATCGGGTACTTGGAGAATCTCGCCCGACTAGGGTTCCCGGTCGGCCAAGAGTTGGCAACCGATCTCGTGTTGCAATCGTTGCCCGAGAGTTATGGACAGTTCATCATGAACGAGATCGTGAAACCACTGCCAGATTTACACATTATGTTGAGGACAGCTGAACAGAGCATCAACAAGGGTAAGGGCAAGGCCATTATGATGGTACAGAAAGGAAAGGGCAAAAGGTTTGCCTCATCCTCCAAGGGCAAAGGCAAGTCAGTAGCCAAGTCCAAGGAACCTTCCCTTAAACCTGTTGGTGGCATTGCCAAAGGTTTGACTAAAGGTGAGTGTGACTACTGCAGTCAACCTGGACACTAGAGGAGGAACTGCCCAAAATATCTGGAGGACAAGAGGCTTGGAATACTGATTCCACCACCACCAGGTATTTTTGTTGTAGATGTCAATTTAACTGTCTCTACATCATGGGTATTAGATACTGGATGTGGATCTCATATTTGTCGAAATATGCAGGATCTAAAGAGAAGTAGGAGATTGGCTAAAGGAGAAGGAGATCTGCGCGTTGGGAATGGAGCAAAAGTTGCAGCGTTGGCCATAGGCGTGTGCGAGCTATATCTGCATTCAGGATTAGTTTTAGAATTAAATAATTGCTATTTTGTGCCTGCTATGAGCAGAAACATTATTTCTATTTCTTGTTTGGACAAGGATGGTTTTATTATTTCAATAAAGAACAATTGTTGTTCCTTTTATTTGAATAATATTCACTATTTTAGTGCGCAATTATTTAATGGACTTTATGTCCTTGATCTAAGCAATCCTGTCTACAACATTAATACCAAGCGGATTAAAATATATGATTTAAATCCTGCTTATTTATGGCACTGTCGTGTAGGCCACATAAATGAGAAACGTGTATCTAGACTCCATAAGGATGGATTACTAGACTCATTTGATTTTGAATCATATGAGACATGTGAGACTTGTTTATTGGGAAAAATGACAAAGTCCCCTTTCAATAAGAAAGGTGAAAGGACTAGTGAACAATTGGCTCTCATACATACTGATGTGTGTGGGCCTTTTGCCACGCCCACCAGAGGTGGTTATGTCTACTTCATTACATTTACTGATGATTACAGTAGATATGGATTTGTGTACCTCATGAGTGAAAAATCCGAATCCTTTGAAGTGTTCGAAGAATTCAAGAATGAAGTAGAGAAGCAACTTGGCAAAAGTATCAAGGCTCTACGATCGGATCGTGGAGGAGAATACTTAAGCCAAGAGTTTGACGACTATCTTATAGAGTGTGGGATCGTGTCCCAACTCACTCCACCCGGAACGCCACAGTGGAATGGCGTGTCTGAGAGGAGGAATCGAACCCTATTGGATATGGTTCGATCTATGATGTGTCAAACCGATCTTCCATTATCATTTTGGGGCTACGCTCTATGAAGTGCAGCTTTCACCATTAACCGTGCTCCATCAAAATCAGTCATGAAGACACCATATGAGATGTGTAGTGGGAGGTGTCCCACACTGTCGTTCATGAGGATTTGGGGCTGCGATGTCTATGTAAAACGTTTACAATAAGACAAGCTAGGGCCGAAATCGGATAAGTGCAAATTTGTGGGGTACCCTAAGGAAACTAAGGGTTACTACTTCTACAATCCAACCGAGAACAAAGTGTTTGTTGCTCGGACCAGCGTGTTTCTAGAAAGAGAATTTGTCTCTAAAGAAGCAATTGGGAGGACTGTAGAACTTGAAGAGGTTCAAGAACCACAAATCACTGAACCGATTATGGAACATGAACAGGAACCACAAGCAGTTGTGGAGCAAACTGTTCATGTAACACAAGAGCTTCGTAGATCTAGTAGAGTGCGCTCGGAACCCGAGAGGTATGGACTTCTCGTGACCGATTCCGGTGACACGATGCTCATAGATGATGAGCCTACTACCTATGAGGAGGCCATGAATGGCCCAGACTCTAAGAAGTGGCTAGAAGCCATGAGATCCGAGATGGAATCCATGTACACCAACAAAGTATGGACTTTGGCGGAACCACCCGAAGGGGCGCGACCCATAGGGTGCAAGTGGGTCTTCAAGAAGAAGATCGACATGGATGGTAATGTGATTACCTATAAGGGCCGATTGGTGGCTAAAGGATTCAGACATATTCATGGTATTGACTATGATGAAACCTTTTCACCAGTCGCTATGACCAAACCCATCCGAATCCTACTTGCAATTGCAGCATACTACGACTATGAGTTTTGGCAGATGGATATCAAAACATCATTCCTTTATGGGAATCTCCTCGAGGATGTGTATATGATACAGCCAGAGGGTTTTTAGGATCCAAAGCAAGCCAACAAAGTTTGTAAGCTGCAACGATCCATTTATGGATTGAAGCAAGCTTCTAGGAGTTGGAATCGACGTTTTGATGAAGTAGTCAAAGAGTTTGGCTTCATCAGAAACGAAGATGAGTCTTGTGTCTACAAGAAGGTTAGTGGGAACTCTGTAGCTTTTCTGGTCTTGTATGTAGATGACACAGTACTCATTGGAAACGATGTTCCCATGCTGCAATCTGTTAAAGATTGGATAGGGAAGTGTTTCTCAATGAAGGACTTAGGGGAAGTAGCCTATATACTCGGTATAAATATCTATAGATATAGATCTAAGAGGTTGCTAGGCCTAAGTCAAAGTACATATATTGACAGGTTTTGAAACGGTTCAACATGCAAGATTCCAAGAAGGGATTCTTTCCCATGTTACATGGGATCACCCTTTCGAAGAGTGGTTGTCCTTCCAATGAGATTGAGAAGGAACGCATGAGTAGAATACCCTATGCCTCGGCCATAGGATCTATCATGTACGCCATGTTATGTACTAGACCATATGTGTCATATTCCTTGAGTATGACAAGCAGATACCAATCCAATCCAGGTGAGAGTCACTGGATTGCAGTCAAGAACATCCTAAAGTACTTGAGAAGAACTAAGGATGCTTTCTTGATATTTGGCGGTGAGGAAGAGTTGCGTGTAAGGGGTTACACTGATGCAAGCTTCCAAACCGACAGAGATGACTTTAGATCACAGTCGGGATATGTGTTTTGCCTTAATGGAGCAGCGGTGAGCTGGAAGAGTTCCAAGCAAGAGACGGTAGCTGATTCTACAACAGAGGCTGAGTACATTGCTGCAAATGGCGCAGCAAAGGAAGCTGTTTGGATCAGAAAGTTTGTTTCTGAACTTGGTGTGGTCCCTAGCATTGCGGATCCAGTCGAGTTGTTCTGTGACAACACTGAGGCGATCGCGCAATCGAAGGAACCCAGGTCGCACCAGAAGTCCAAGCACGTGCTCAGGAAGTTTCATCTAATTCGTGATATTATCGATATAGGAGACGTTCGGATATGCAAGATTCCTACAGATGAGAATCTGTCAGACCCGCTTACAAAGCCGCTCACGGAGTGGAAGCATGAAGGGCACACTAGGAGTATGGGCATACGAGATGCGCCAGATTGGCTCTAGTGCAAGTGGGAGACTGTTGGAATAGATGCCATAGAGGCAATCTAGTTTAGTATGAATTTATTTGTGGCTAGAAATTCATTTATTATTTATTGGATATTTAATACAATGAAGTCCTTAGATTAAAAATTGTGTTGTTTATCTTAAATATCCCTAGTCCAGTATAATGATTAATGGGACAATCATCTATAGACTAGTATGGGGTTGGATTGATATGGAGATATCACGATCCAACACATAGGTGTGCATTAAGGGTAATGACGCACTGGATTGACCCATCTCCGAGAAGGCTACATACACGTTATGTTGAGTCACAAGCTCTTCTCGCGGTGCAATGGTATTGTCATCCTTAGACTTGAAGTCACTAGATATTCTAGTTGTGGATTATTGTGATTTTGGTAGCGTTAAACGCTACACCGTAACTGGGTAGTTATAAAGGCGTGTACTGGATACAATAAGAAGCAATCTTAGAGATCGTAGTGAACGTAGATAGAATTTTTCCCTCCCACATAACGGGAGAAAATATCCTAGGCCACTCGAGGGATAGTGCTTATAGAATGTCTGGCCAGACTCAAATAAATCAATATGGGATATTGATGTTATTTGCACGAATAAGGCTATTCCCATGGATCGAGAAACTATGGATTGGATGCACGAGTGTGACTTGTATGTCTCGTGTCCAATCCGGATATAGAGACAAAGGGATGAGACAATTACTTGTACAAAAGTTGTCAAGATGACTATTCTATTAGTTGGCTAGAATGGATGTTTTGCTAGAAACCGCTCCATATTAGCAAATAGTTGCTACCAACTAGATAGAACCTATGGGGTCACACGGTATATAGAGTTGAACTAGATTTGGGAATTAATTAATTGGATTAATTAATTAGAAGGATCACTTTGCAAAACCTTGCAAACTTAGTAGGGACTAATTTGCAAGGAAGGAACTAAATTGAATTCTAGTAGGACTAGAATAAGTCCTTTACGTAGTTGGCAAGGAGTTGTTGGACTATATAAAGGACCTTCCTTCCTTCCTTCCCACAACTTATGCTCATTATTGAACATAACAAGAGTAGGAGAGAACAAAAGGAGGGAGAGCAACAAGCTAGAGGAGCCGAACGCCCCCTAGCCCGCCGCCCGTCCCCGTCGGCCACAAGGAGGCCGAGAGCCCCCTTTTTGGTCCCGTCTTGCGTGATCTTTTCTTCCTCTTCCTCTTCCGGTCTAGCACCAAGGACTTGGGAGATCTAGGAATCAACTCTAGGCGTGGATCAACCATATAGAACGAGACACAATTCGCGTTTGAAGTCATCAAAGGAGAACCCTAAGGTGTGTTATTGATTTCTTCCTTTACCATCGTTATGTCTCTTGACTTGTGATCCTTGGAGGGTTTTGCATGGTTTATGATTGTTTGTGTTTCCTTTGTGCATCCATGAATCAAAACCCTACAGACTTGTGTGCTTAGACGGTTTTACTCGAAGGAATGTCGCGAAGCCAGGACCGACATAGCCATTACCGACGGTAAGTGGTATCACACATGGGTGAATAAGAACTTGACTGAGGAAGCGCGGCAGAAGGAGTTGGCTATTTATTTTGAAGGGAGTAGGCCGTACCGTGGGACAGAGATGGCCAAAGCACGTAAGTGGCTCATGTCATGGTTCTCAAAAATGCCATATAAGGGAGGGGCAGGACATTGGTTGCTCGTTTACATTGAAGTGGAAAATATTTTTGTTCAAGTCTTCGATCCAGTGATAGGAACGGGAAAAAGGCAATGGGACCTTGGTGCTCTTCGCATGGAATTCCCTAAGATGCTAAAAGCGTCCGGTGTATGCAGAGCGCCAAACAGGTCGTTAATTAAGAGGAATGGGTTAGAGATGACGCACTACTTCAATCCCCATGATAAATGGAGATATGCAACAAATATGAAGAAAGATTCGGGCTTCTATGTCGTCAGAATGATCGAGCACCTTATGGAATGTAATCCCATTAGGGGTTGGACTGAACTAAACAAAAAGGCGATCAAACAGATGAAGAAAAATTATTGTATTTTAATTTGGATGGTTCCTTTTCACTTTCCGGTTTGCGATGGAGAGGGTAAGAGGAAAGACAAGATGGTGCGTAAGTAGGTGGACTTGGTGTACAAAACTTGTAATGAGATAAAACTTTTGTTGGTGTTAAATGAGGTTTTTGTTTTTCAATTTTGTTTTATTACTAAAAATTGATTACATAGGAAAACAACGAACAAACAACAACTACCAACAATTACAAACACACGAACGCATACCTACGACATGATTATATAGCAACTACCGAAACCAACAAAAAAACCAATCACGAGAACAAGGAACAAGTTAGCTTTTTGAGGCGCATGAGCAACTACGTCTAGAGAAGTGGATGGACCGTCGTATGAAGTTGGTTGTCTGGTACAGTCGGTTTCACGCAGGCGTTGCTTGTTCTCAAACCACGCATTTGCAGCCTCTTCATATGTTGCATACTTAATATAGCAAGCGTTCTTATATCCTGTCGTTTGCTCCTACATGCTGGCCAAGAGGTATATATGCCCGTTTGACGACCTACAAATACGACGTAATAATAATCTCTGCGAGGCATTCCTGACATTTAACATTATTACGTTAGATAATCTATGATTAAGGGTTTTAAAATTATTGAATAATATTTTTGATACCCATGTACTTAGTAGTTTTAGGTTTTAATTTTTACAATGTTAGGGTTTTAAAGATTTAGGTTAAATATATGAAAAACATTTTGTTAATAACAATGTCGGATTTAAGGGTATATGTAACATTTTAGGGTTTACTGTTTACAATATTAGGGTTACTGGTGTCACATTTGTTCATTGTGTGGGGACAGTGACACCTGATGACTTGCAAGATAAGGCAAGTAAGAACCTTTAAATAACAGGGACGAGGATGACTACAAATTAAGACCAGCAGATACTCGTCCCTGTATTATGAACATGCACGTCCCAGTTTATGAAGTGAAAACTAAGACGTGGAAGATCTCCAATACTGAGACGAGTAACTACCTCGGCTGGATCTGAAAAATGAGACGAGATGTCCATTGTCTCAGTCTTGAAGGTCTTACAAAGAGGATTTAGGTTGCATGATATAGGGTTTAGGGGGTACATGACTTGGGGTTTATGGATTTAAGATTTAGGAATTCATGGTTTATTGATTAGAGGGGTATTACATGGTTGAATTACATTTTTAGTAATCATATTGATGGTATTTAGTTGGTTTAAGTGTTTATTGACTATACTTTTAGGGTTTATAATAGATTATCTATGGTTTAAGGGATTACAAGACTTGGAGTTTATGGATTTATGATTTAGGAATTCATGGTTTATTGATTAGAGGGGTATTACATGGTTGAATTACATTTTTAGTAACCATATTGATGGTATTTAGTTGGTTTAAGTGTTTATCGACTACAATTTTAGGGTTTACAATGGATGATCTATGGTTTAAGGGATTACAAGACTTGGAGTTTATGGATTTAGGATTTAGGAATTCAGGGTTTATTGATTAGAGGGGTTTTACATGGTTTGAATAACATTTTTAGTGATCATTGTAATGGTTCCTAAGTTGGTTTGAAGGTAGTACTTCACAATTGTATGATATAGGGTTATGATCCAAGTGTTAGGATTACATGATTAAGAGTTCAAGATTACATGATTTTTGGGTTAAAAGTTTACCTTACATGATTTTATGGTTTAGTAATTACAGTAAACATTTTTGACAAGGTTTAAAAACATTTTGTAATGATTTTAGGGTTTAGGGTTTAGGGTATGCTCGTCACAGTATGTGTGTTGTGGATTGTGTGGAAACTGGGACGGGCAGATGCATCGTCCCAGTCCTTTTAGACATTACAGGGACGAGAATCTACTCGTTCCAGTCTCCACACAATCCACAACACACATTTAACCCAGAATGAAGAACACATCATCAATATAATGAACCTAAATTTAATCAGAAACACAACTGAAGATCAAATTTAATAAAAACACTATACTAGCACACATTTTAGAACATTCTAAAGAGAATATAAGAATCATAGCAAAAGTAGAACCAGAGTTTAGGGTTTACCGTAGCTCAACAACAATGGCGAAAGAGAGATACTTCTATACACAAAGTGGGAGAACCAGCGCAAATGAGAGTGAAAAATGAACCATTTTTGAGGCTGTAATGCAGCTGGTTCATTAAGTTTACAGTTGGAGTTAATTGAACTGTACTTTGGTAGGTTAGGGTAGATGGACTCATTCAATGTTTTTAGAGAGAGAGAGCTACACATTTGTTAGAGTTTGTTTTGAGTTTGAATATCACTCTCACTGACAAGGGTAGCAGAGTAATTCAATGGTTTCTCACCCACTTTAGGGTACATGTCATCAGCCATGTCACACCCATTTGCCCCACTTGTTTGTTAACAACTTTTGTAAGCATCTGTTTAAAAAGGGGGGTATTTTTCAAATAGCAATTCAGCCAAGTGCAGAATTCAAACACCAATTTAGAGACTGGCATTATTCCAATTGCCCCCTTTTTAGACGCCATTCCAGGTTCGTCGGTTACTTGGAGATCCTCCAATCGGACCACTGAAATCCCTCGTCGAAGCGTCTGTAGACACCTCAAGAGAGTGATATTTGGGAAGCGCAGTCGCTCTCTCTCCCTCGTTCCAATCGCGCCGATTCAAGCGGCGAGCCATCGTCATTGGAACCTCTGAGAAGCCACGCTGCAAAATCAGGGGTATAAGAAAACACTCATTATTACAACTCCTCCATACACCAAGAATCGCTAATTGAGAAGTAATACTGGGGCAAAATGATAATAGCATTTGCGCGCGAAAACGGCCTGTGATTGGGCCACGTCGGCAGAAAAAGCCTTCCTTTTTTTTGCAAACAAAGCCATCCCTTAAATGGCTTTACATTCTTTTATATAAGGGTAATTTCAGTTACACCCCCTCAGTTTAGAGTAATCTTCACTTACACCCCCTCCAGTTTGGAAATCTTCACTTACACCCCTTATGAACCCAAACTATCTATCACTTTTACCCCCTCTGTTTAGTTTTTTTGTTAGTTGGTAGGATCAATTGCCAAGTATAATATTTTGGACAACATTGCCCTTGGGATGGCTGTTAGGACGAACCCATCCCCTATGTGAAATAACAATTACAAGTATACCAATTTACCTATCATAATACTCTTGTTCCTCAACAACTCAAACCTGCAGAATCTAACAAACACCACCATGAACCCTTCAAACCCAGAACAGCGCCGAAAGCCCCTCATTTCGAGCTCTACCGATACTCAACCCCTAGTACTACCACCTACACAACTTGTTGTAATCTCATCAAAACAATCAAAGTTGAACTCACAATTGAATCAGGCAGACAAAATTAAGTACCAAAAAATAAGACCAATAAGAAGTAGTCAATCAAACAATTCAATCGATCCATATCCTCTTACTCATTTTCCTCACCAAATCAATTGACAAATCGACCCAACTCGTCCAATTAGCACTCAAAATCAAGAATTTTCAGTACATTCAGTACAAACCGGATCCTTAGCCTCTTGCACACGAAGTGAACTAGAGGGTCGAGTTCGATAGGATGGGCAATTGAGGTAGTGGGACGATGGAAGGTTTGGGGATGCAAACTATTTCAGAGCCTTGGAAACGCACAACCAGATCTGGGTTAGGTCCTAGAAGAGAGACCTACGACCACTTATACCACCAAAAAAACTATTCATTACTCTCCCATGTTGTCTCTCCCCGAACCCAGCAGAACCTCATTACCGAAGAAACTTCTCACCAGACGTAGGAGGAGCGTATGGCTCTCTGCCTCATAATGCTCGCTCTCGACTGACCAGGTTTCGACAATGCTCATCGTGTTTTCGATATTTGAGAAGTAGAAGGATCGTTGTTGGGTTTGGGAATCTGTGATGGTTAGAATTCTTGGGTTGTTGCTGTTCGTGGAGGAGAAGAGAGGATATGGAGATTGAAGGAGATAGAAGAGAAGATGGAAATCGATGAAGATAATGTTTTTTTGATGGTCTTCCAACTTTTTTTAGTTTGAGGGTATATTAGTCTTTTCGTCCACTCTATTAGGCTCTGTTTGTCAGAAGGGGTGTAAGTGAAAATTTCCAAACAAGAAGGGGTGTATGTGAAGATCACTCTAAACTGAGGGGGTGAAAGTGAAATTTATAGATAGATATATTTATATATAAAAAAAGATAAGTACTAGGTTAAATATACTATTGTGCAGTTTGCTATTTAAAAGGTTAAATATACTATTGTGCAATTTGCTATTTAAAATCAGTGTTGGTTTGAACATATGGCGCCTACGTGGACTACCCATCAAATATTCATGGGTAAAAGAAACTGAACACCCCTAAGTTTAGGCATAATTCCATCCTACTACCCTGTTCTAGATAGTGTGTTCTAGCCACGTGAGTCAGCTTACATGTGGCAGTCATCTAGCACATCCGATGGTGCTCCAATATCACACAACCATTACTCATGCTTATCCGTATGGGGGCTGCGAGACAAGGCCCCTCACATATCATTCCACACGGGACTTGTAGGGACTTAGTGGTTTGGAGGCTAGAGTAAGATCTGTCGTGCGCGAGCGACAATCAAGCCCGCGCGCGACCCTTGATAACTGCTTTGAGAGATTTATGGCCACGTGTCCCATAAACCCGGTCAACTTCATAACGGTTCCGGTATACGCGGGCGAAGTACGTAACGGTACCTATATATGCGGTCGAACGTACCGTTATGGTTAAGGTAATTAAGCCTCCATTAATGGGCGCATTAACCCACTACAACGGTCACATTCCCACTATATATAGGATCGTTAACCCTTCACTGCAATCATCTAACTACGCGGAAGCTCTGGCCATTTTCATACTGTCTCTCTCTCTCTCTCAGTTACCATTGTCTTGCTTTCTCCCTAATCAAAACCTACACTCTCTGTGTTTCTATACTCTACCCCTGGTGTACACTTGGATCTTCCTCAAAGGATCCTCCTGTATACATTGGTGAACCCGACGTGAAACGAATTCAGCAAGCAACCATGTCTCACGACGAAGATGCCAGGAACCGATCTCCCTCAACAGAGACAACTTCAAGGGAGGAAACCCGCCTTAATTCCGCACCAGCTAGTGGTACTCCAACCCTGGAGATGTTGAATGAAACCCTCCAAAGCCAGGCGAAGGCTATCCAAGCTCAGTCTGCACAAATGGCCCATATCATGTCAATTCTGGGAACTCTTGCTCAGAATCCGGCACTGGGAACTGCTGTCTCCCAGGGGACAGGGATAACACCCACACCCCCTAGCTCCAACTTACAAAGCCCACCAACAATTGTCCAGCCATCTCTTACCCAATGACATATTGCCTAGCCATCACTTGTTACGCCTATTTCTCAGCTACTGGGCATTCCCACTAATGTCCAACCACAACACCCCCTGCTTTCCCCGCCTGCAGCCGTAAACAACGCTGGTTACGCCCCCAATCCAAGTGCTGCATATGTGCCTCCCCCGGTTGCAACCCTCCTTCCTGCTACAGGAGGAAGTGCGCCAACAAGCATGACAGACTTAGAGAAACGCCTGGATAATTTCCTTGCGAATCAATGCTTCACTGACACCGTTATCCCGAAGGTTGATAACGCGCCTCCTATTCCGCGCGAGATTTACCTGATGCCCAACCCTGCAGGGTACAAAGCTCCCAAGTGGGAGAAGTTCGACGAGGTCAATGGGAATGCTCGTGAGCATTTCATGCGCTTCATCGACATGATGGGGCCACACAGGGTTGATCCTAACCTAATGATACGCGAGAAACCTAAGTCTTTGGGGCACGTCGCATACAACTGGTACAGGACATTGGAACCCGGCTCCATAAGGACATGGGAGGACATGGTCAAAAATTTCTACACTAAGTTCTTCCAGATGGAGGAGCAGGTCACAATGATTCATCTGTCACACATGTATCAGAAACGTGATGAAGAAGGAGTCGCGTTTATCAAGAAGTTCAGGGCAAAGTCACTGGAGTGCAGAGATGAGGTGGTTGAAAGTCGGCTTGTCCAGATATGTCTCCAAGGAATGCGAGACGAGTACAAAGGTATGTTGATTAACTTGCAAATGCCTACTTTTTGTAAGTTAATTGATTGTACCAAGAATATAGAGCCCATAGTCGAGAGGCAAAGGAAGAAGCACTCCACTGAGCGAGCCCCAGGAGGATCGACCTTCAGGATCGGCAGGTTCAATTACAAGAGGGGATGCGAGGCTGGAATCAACAGAGTCTCACCGCACAAACAACAAAAGGGTCCGGCCAAAGATGTTCCGCCGCTACCATGCTCCATTGAGGAGGTAATCGACCTCTGCAAACTGTGGTGGAAAGATGTGATCCTACCCCAGCTCGAAAGGGCACCCTCTAGGGAACAGCTAAGGGATCCAAAGTGGTGTGAATGCCACGATAAAGTCATGCATCCTATAGCTGAATGCAAGAAGCTCAAGTGGATCGTGAACAGGAAGATGAAGGAAGGGGAGCTGGTCATCAACGAGAAAAGGAGGAGGAATTGGTGTTGTTTTGACCAAGCCAGATGGGGAAGTCATCCAAATGTCGACTAAGTTGGACTTCCCATTCACTAACAATGAGTCAGAATATGAGGCCCTAATTGCAGGGCTCCTCGCAGCTAAGGCACTGGAAGTAAACAACTTAATGGTCTTGGGATATTCGAAGCTCATTGTCAAATAGGCCTCAGACGAATATGGTTTAAAGGAAATCAACTTATTGACTTACATGTTCAGAAGCTAGTGCAGCAGTTCCACGATGTAAAGTATGAACATAATCCTAGGGCTGATAACCGACATGCAGATGCCTTAGCTACTTTGGGGTCTAAAATCAATGCAGAAAAATGTCCAACGAAGGTTTTGATTGAAGTGAGAACCACCCCAGCTCTAGAACAAGAGATATGCGAAGAGGAACCTGCAGAAGCTGAAAATTGGAGGAAGCCAATACTGCACGCGATCGCTGAAGGGACAAGCAAAGCTGGGCGTCCACAAAGGGATTCTGTGTACATGATAACTCTCTTTACTATAAGGGACCAGGAGGAGTGCTCATGCTATGTGTCTCACAGAAAGAAGGTCAGGAACTATTAGAGAAAATCCACCAACACTCCTGTGGAGAAAATGAAGTATCCATTTATAGAGAAGCCCAGAGATATGAGATTCACTGGCCAGAAATGTCAACGTACGCTGCAATCATTCAAGGGATTTGCGAGAATTGCGCATTAGTCAAAGATTCACTACAATTGCTGCAATCGATGAAAACACAGATTGGAGGAAGCCACTGTTTGACTACTTAAAGGAAGGAATTGAACCAACCCAGAGGAAAGAAGCTGAAAAACTCAAAAGGAAGGCAATTCGATATGTGGTAAAGGAAAACATACTCTGGCGAAGAGGTCACGAGGGGAATCTGCTCAGATGCTTGGATAGCCAAGAAGCACAAGAAGTAATGGATCTGTCCCATCAAGTGGAGCACCAAGGAGGCGCGAAGTTATGTAGAAAACTCCTCACTGTTGGTTACTTCTGGCCCACAATGGAAGCAGACTGTCGCACCAAGGTCAAAAGATTTCAAGAATGTCACTTTAAAGGCAACCTTGTACACGCTCCTGCTGTAGACTTGCATGCCTTGGTAACACCTTGGCCATTTCACACGTGGGCCTTGTATTTTATTGGCCCTATTCGACCAGCCTCGCATGGGAATCAGTTCATCTTGACCGAAACTGAGCAATTCACCAAGTGGGTGGAAGCGGTGCCACTCAAGGCAGCAAACGCACTGGCGGTTGTTAACTTCATTCAGGAGAATATTATATATCGCTTTGGGATTCCCAATTCTATTCTCTCTGACAACGGGACTCCTTTCATAAATTGACAAGTGGCTAGGAAGGTAGCAGAGTACAATATAAGGCAAGTGTGCTCCATACCCTATTACCCAAAAAGGAATGGACAAGAAGAAGCCACGAACAAGACATTGCTGAGGATCCTAAGTAAAATGGCCGCAGACGATCACAAGAAGTGGGAAAATTCCCTAAGTCTGGCTCTATGGGCATATCGCACCTCGCCAAGGACTCCCACATGAGTCTCTCCTTTCCTTTTATGCTATGGGGCCGAGGCTGTCGTCCCAACTGAAGTCAAAGTTAATTCTGCGAGGTTAGACTTTCATGATTTGTACGAGAATCAACATGCCCACGATCTTATCCTGCTGGAAGAGAGACGTGAAGAGGCCAAGAGAGCTAACACGAGGTACAAGGAAAGGATCGCTCGCGCCTACAACAAAACTGTCCAACACCGGGACTTTGCATTTGGAGATCTGGTCTTACGAGCTTCGGATCACTGTATGCGAGAAGCAGCTCATCCTAAGTTCGCTTCTAACTGGGAGGGACCGTTCGAAGTCAAAGAGGTTTTCGACAGTGGCTACTGCACCATCCAGCGGCTTCATGGGACTGCGACAACTCCAAGTCCAATCAACATGCGCAGGATCAAGAAGTACTATCCCTAGCTCCATTTATTGCTTTTCAATTCATATGTTTTATTGCTTTCCAAATCATATGTATTCCGCATTGATTCCTCCCATACGAGGAATCTGTTTTCATGCTCCTCCCATATGAGGTTGCTTTCTTAATGATAATAACTCTCCCATATGAGGGAACTTTATCAAATTATTACCTTGTTGCTTTGTTTCCTTAATTGCTCATATTACTAATGTCTGACAATTCCTAAGCCTATCCGCCAAGATAGCAGCGATAACAAAACATGATCCCATGTGATCCAAAGCCTATCTCCCTAGATAGCAGCAATAACACAACATGATCCTATGTGATCCAAAGCCTATCTGCCTAGATAGAAACGATAGCAAAACATGATCATATGTGATCCAAAGCCTATCTGCCTAGATAGCAGCGATATCATTAACATGATCCTATGAGATCCACAACTTATCTCCCCAGACAGTGGCAATAACAACCTCGCATAAGCATATATGTTTAGATATTAGCGAAAGCAACTACAAAATCCGTATTCACATTAAGCAATAAATATTGAAACACGAAATGATACCATTCATTGCAGAAAAAGAGAACATAGTGTTCAAATGTTTGAAAAACAAAATAGCATTACAGCGTATATAGCTATTGAAACAAATCCTTGTCTAAAGGGTCCTCTGGTGATAAAAAGATCGAAGCCTTCTCTGCATCGGCAATGTCTTGCTTTAGTTGCTCGACACTAGCTTTCATTTCGTAAAAGAGTTTAGCAACATCATCGGCCTTCTTATTTTGCTCTTTCAAATTCTTGGTTTCGATGGCAAGGTTTCGATGGCCATACTTTATCATGACAGAATTGAGGATCTGGTTGAGCCTCCGAAGAAGGAAACCAAAGTTTAATTTGCCCTTGGCATTAGCTTGAAGTCTTTGGCATGTCTCAAAGAAGTATCGCGCATTTTGAGGTGAAATGGTAACCGGAGTTTTTACATATATCTGCTCCAAAAGGTTGATGGCTTCTGTCGGGTAAATTCTCCTATCGAAGGGGCCTAGCTCCAAAACCCTTGCAAATGACTTTGGATACGAGAGACGCATCTTCATAAGCCAGTCCAAGCCAGATTGCCTCATGCCTGCTGAAGTGATAGCTTCAGTTTATCATCAGAGAGAGATAACAAGTTTGAGATGCGATTGAAGTGCGACATACTGTAGGGTTATGATTCATGGATCGCGCAAACGGAAGCATAATCAAATAAACAACCATGCAAAACCCTCCAAGGATCACAAGTCTAGATGCATAACGATAGTGAAGGTAAGAAATCATAAACACACCTTTGGGTTCTCCTTGATGACTTCAAACGCGAATAGTGTCACGTTCTCTATAGTTGATCCACGCCTAGAGTTGTTCCTAGATCTCCAATCACCTTGGTGCTAGCCCGGATTGAAAGGAGGATGAAGGAATCACGCAAAACGAGGCACCAAAAAGGGGGTTTCGGCCCTTTGTGGCGTCGGGGACAAGGGGCGGCGGCAAAGGGGGCGGCGTCCCTCTTTGTGGCTTGCTCTCTCTCTCCTTTGTTCTCTCCTACTCTTGTTATGTTCTCTCTAGAGCATAAAGTGTGTAGGGAAGGAAGGAGGAGGGTCCTTTATATAGTCCAACAACTCCTTGTTAACTACCTAAAGGACTTATTCTAGTCCTACTAGAATTCAATTTAGTCCCTTCCTTGCAAATTAGTCCCTACTAAGTTTGCAAGGGTTTGCAAAGTGATCCTTCTAATTAATTAATCCAATTAATTAATTCCACAATCTAGTACAACTCTATATAGCGTGTGACCCCATAGGTTCTATCTAGTTGGTAGCAACTCTTTGCTAATATGGAGCGGTTTCTAGCAAAACATCCATTCTAGCCAACTAATAGAATAGTCATCTAGACAACCTTGTACAAGTAATTGTCTCATCCCTTTTGCCTCCATATCCGGATTGGACACGAGACATACAAGTCACACTCGTATATCCAATCCCTAGTTTCTCGATCCATGGAATAGCCTTATTCGTGCAAATAACATCAATATCCCATATATAGATTTATTTGAGTCTGGCCAGACATTCTATAAGCACTATCCTCGAGTGGCCTTGGATATTTGCTCCCGTTATGTGGGAGGGGCAAATCATCTCTACGTCCACTACGATCTCTAAGCTTGCTTCTCATTGTATCCAGTACACGCCTTTATAACTACCCAGTTACGGTGTAGCGTTTAACGCTACCAAGATCACAATGATCCACAACTAGAATATCTAGTGACTTCAAGTCTAAGGATGACAATACCATTGTACCCGAGAAGCACTTGTGACTTAACATAACGTGTATGTAGCCTTCTCGGTGATGGGTCAATCCAGTGCAACATTCCGTAATGCACACCTATGTGTTGGATCGTGATATCTCCATATCAATCCAACCCCATACTAGTCTATAGATGATTGTCCCATTTAATCATTATACTCGACTAGGGATATTTAAGATAAACAACACGATTGTAAATCTAAGGACTTCATTATATTAAATATCCAATAAATAATAAATGAATTTCTAGCCAATTACAAATTCATACTAAACTAGATTGCCTCTAGGGCATCTATTCCAACACATACCTGCTCCCTCAATAATTTGGCGCAATGAAGGGATGCGAATAGCCTGGGAGGATGACTCACTTCTTTCCTGCATTGCTTGACTATAAGCTAAAGCTTCTCGCTCGTCGTAGTCAACTGGTATGACATAAGTGTCAACACCTGCAATAGCCACTGTAGCCTGCGAACCCCACAAGCTCCATGCATTGGGTACCTGAGAGAAATCTATCTCAAGAGAAGGGATAGCAGGGTTTTGCTTAGGAGGCCTTGAAACACTAACTGAGGCAGCAGGGATAGAAGAGATTGATGGAGTATTGACACCACTAACTTCAGCAGCGGGACTCACAGTCGGAGGAGGAAAACCACTGTTATCAGCAAATGCAGCATCTTCAGAAGGCCTCCCCTTCTCAAGATTCTCCATGGGGGTATCCACATTCGCATGCGAAGTCTGAAAAGCATTTTGATTAGTTTCTGTTTTCCTAGAGACTTGTTCATTTTCAAGAGAATCCTTGGCTCAGGAGCTACTGTTGGGGCATCAACATTCTCATGACGCCTGGTCTTCAATGACTGGATGAGCTCCTGGAAATTCAGACACTTGTTCATTTGTGAGAACTTCAGCTCCAGCACCTTCTGTCTCCATCTCGTTCGCACATTCCTCTTCAATGCCTCCCTCTCGCATCTCGGCATCTAGGGCCATCATTTTCAGATCCCTCAGTCACATCTTCCAGGGGCTCCCCTGCATCATCTGCAGCCATAACGGGCTTCTGTGTGTATGAACTTTTCTATGGAACGCGAGCCATGGGAGATTGACCCCTTTGCTCATGCACCATAACATCCTCAGAGTTGCTATGAGCAACTACCTCAGCAACAGGAACAATGGCACTTCTCAAGAAGCCAGGCATGTTAGCATAAGTTCTAGGAGGAGAGATGAGCTGAACCTCGCACGACAAGGGGCCATAAGGATCCAGATCACCTAAGACTTCAAGAGTCTGAGGAATTATGAGGCCAAGCTCACTGGTGGCTGAATCAGTAGCAGGAATACCAACACCTATCTCACCAGTGGTCAAGCTCACAGCAGGAGCATCAACAATCATGCCTCGCGCAGCAGCAAGCTCACTTGAAACAGCAGCAGGCTCATTCAAAGCAACACCACTTGCAGGAGGAATTTGGATAAGTCATTGAGGTAATATGAGTTATGAATTATTCATTATGTTCTGTTCTATATTCAGATCAAAAGCGAGCACCTCCACACTCATGTGGGATCGCAGCTCCAACACCATATGCTACAGATGCAACACCATATGCTACAGATTTTTCTTCATTTATCACATCCTTAAGGTGTGCATGAACTGACGTTATGTGAAAACTTGTTACAATACGGAATGACTTGTTAACTTTACTTGCAAACATTGTTCAAATTCTTACCTGAGGGTTCGCCACACTTGTTCACTAACCATCGGCGAATGTCATGTTTAGATACACCATGCTTTAATGCACCTAAGATTACCTCTTGGTAAGTTACAACAAGATTAAAAATCGTACCTTCTTCACCACCAGCGATTTCCTCGAAATCATGTTGCGCTTGCTCTAGAGCTGTCACGCTCATGCTGCCAGCATGCTGCTCTTCCAGAATTCTCCTTGTAACCGCTTCCACATCATCTTCCTCCCGTTTCCTTCTTCTCTCTTCTGCCTCAGCAGCCATCCTCTTGGACTCCTCGATTATGGCCGCATCCATTGTTTCACTTGACGCATCGGGGCAAGAGCCCTTTGTCCTTCTACGTTCCTTGGCCAAAAGGCCACTGATGGTCTCAGCATCATCTTCTGTTAAGAGAGAATTTGTTTAAAAATATTATTGTTGAAAATTTTGATTGAAGGAAAAATAAGTTCATTCAATTACCTTCTAGGATTTCTTGCCTTTCTTCTGCTTCTATCTCTTCTCTTTCTTCTTCTACTCTTTCTTCTTCTCTTTCTTCTCCATCTTCTTCCTCATGATCATATGGAATAAAATATTCAACTACAAGTTCCTTTCGAGACTTGCTGAGAAGGCGGCCTTTACCTTTGCCTTTGGGAGCAGGAGCTTCCGTGGGTGGCGAAGCTGGAGCTTCCCTAGGCGGTGAAGAAATCACAATTGAGTTTTGCTTCTGCCTCTTAGTACTTGGACCAACATCTGCGTCCACTTCAGCACTCTCGCTTATCAGGGAGCGGGCGAATACATCCATCTCTTGACGCAACACAGTCTCCACCTGAGGATCCTTTTTCAAATTAAAAGGGATGATCTTTTTACTTCTCTTTGCATGAAGGATAGCATCAACCATTGCAGTACAAAGGTATCCAGATGCGAACCTCCTCAAGCAGCACTAAAAAGGGGAAATTTATGTAAGACATCGCACCTCAAAAAGAGATGCATTTTAGGAAAGACAAAGATGTGTTACTTACCTTAGAGAAAGATTCACTGTACTCAATCATGCTTTGGAGTCCTTCCTTAACAGCGGCCACCTTCTCAGAAAGGATCACGTTGGCACACATGTGATTTTCCTTGTCCAACAAGGAATAATACCCAAAAGCAGAGGCGTCCAAACTGCAGATTTGACGAAATGGGAAGGAATTCCTTCTAATAGAGGGAGCCCTGCTGATGCGCGGTGAAGCAGATTTTGCAAACCTTGCCAGCTGTGTATTCCAGAAAGAGATCCAACTTTTGGTGGGTTTACCCTGGCGCTTCCCTGAAGGTTGATCGAAAGGCAGACTAGCAAGCAGAGCAGACTTACACTTTGGTGTCATCAGTCGTCTGTAGCAACCTCTACGCACTGAATTAGGCCAGAGGGAAGGTGCCACTATGTCATAGCCTAGCTGGGGGCAGACGCGAGTGGGATCGACGTTAACCGTGATACGCTCATACTTGGGCGATATCTCAGTAATATACTCAGCAAGAGCAGGCAATGAGCCTCTCAAGCACCAACAAAGAAACTCCCTGAAACATCTAGGCCCTTTGAGGAGGTTGTCCTTAGAGATGGGGCTACCTTCAGACAGGTACATGCGCGCGTAGAATCACACCTCTTCAATGCGAGTGGCATAAGGCCTGGCAACAAACTTGGTTCAATCATCACAGATCAAACTCCATGCACACTTAGGATCCTTTGTCTTATACCACCGTGAAGCTCTCCCACACCGAAGCGCGTTATGAGCACCAGGAATATTCCATAATCTGGCTCTTGAAGGGGTAGGAGCGTAGGAAGGCCACCTTTCAAAAACCCACATGGTGAGGAAGGAAATGTTGAAAAAAGTCAGAACATCAAGTCGCGCGCACGACTCTTCCAGTGCAACCAAAAGCTGGTCTAAGCGATGGTAAAGGGTTCCCAACACCAGAGGCCCGAGTGCGACGTTCTGGCCTAAGGATAGGCGAACAGCAATAGGCAAAATTTGATAAAAATACCCCATCATGAGGATGGCCATCGATCAAGAATCGCGAAAGCCAAATACAAAGAAAGCCACACAAGGTCCAGTTGTACCCTTTGCCTTCTACGTAATTCTCCGCCTTGGGATCCTTATTCAATAGCTCTTTAGTGATTTTGCTATTTGCATAATCACGGAAGAAGTACTGCACCCACTTGCCCTAAGTATTCTTCGCAGAGGTATCGACTAATTGAAACTTTGGAAGGGCTTTCGCAGATGTCCAACGAGTAGAAATATTCTTGACTTTCGCTATTCACTCGACCATCTGCTCATATAGAGCGAGCTCTCCATCAGTATCCAGTGCAGCCAAGGGATCAACCTCGCCCATGGGAGGAAGGTCATACATCATGTGCACGTCCTCCAAGGTGGGGGCTGCCTCGAACTCAGCGAAATGTAAGGTATGGGTTATGGGTGAGTACCTGGAAAAGAGATTCAGAAGCATGGTTTGATCCATTTTCATAGTAGCACCCTTCGTAGCCCTGATGGCGTAATAGACCCCAGCTTGATTGAGATTGATGGCATGATAAGTCAATACATGGTCAGTCCACTCATCCATCAAATCCAGTTTATTAACAAAAGCCTGGGTAGAGATTTTGGTATGTGGATAGAATCCATTTTCAAGACCCAATCGGACTACATCCTTGGCATCAATTAAGTCTAACTCTGCTCGACTAGGTAGAGGGGTTAGCAGTAACAGATCTTCAGAAATAGGCTCAGGCAACCTCTTTAACTTGATACTGGCATGGTAGTAGTCTTCACCACCCATGTAAGGAGCTTTCTTCCACAAAGACTTAGGAAGATCAGGAATTTCATCAGCCTCCTTCACAGATTCGGTTGTCTTTGTTCTGGCCATTGCTACAGCAAAGCAAAAAAAAAGGGGGGAGAAATATATCCACCTTTAGATTTGACTCAAGCAGAAGTTCAAGAACAAATTTCAAGCAAATGTACAAGTTCTGGATACTTGAAGAACTGTACAGTTCAGTTTTAAGAGTTCCTAGTTTCTGGGTTTTAAGTTGGCTCGCACCAGCTTCAATTTCGGAAATTACAAGTTCTGGGTTCCAGTTCCTTGGGTTTTGAATTCCAGAATACCATTGTTTCAAAGTTTCAATCTTTTAGGGTTTTAAGAACCTTTTCGACAGTTACAAGCAATGGTGGGTCTTTGAATGTTTTTGGGTTTCAGATTCAAAATATAAAGGCATGTCAAGGGAGGGATACTCATATTGGAAACATTAATCAAAAATCAGGCGAACCAACCTTGTGTTGTTGAAGCAATTTGAAGGAGACGATTCGCCAAGAAGAATTGGTGATTGAAAATCTGGATTTTCTCTCGGAGATTCTCAGTAACCATTCACTCTAGAGAGAAGCAGTAGCTTTCAACAATGGAGGATGAGGAGTATTTATTCAAATCTGCTGAAGAGTCGCGTCCTTTCAGTTGTCGAATCGCAACAATCACCGCTGAATCACACAATCACAGGCCTCTGCTGATGTCACGGCTAAAACCCTAGAGGAACAGAAGGCACGATCCTAGGGATTCTAGACTACAATGACACGCGTGGGGGCTGATATCTCGGACATTTGAAATTGTGCGTGGCTGCAACGCGCGCGCTAGTTTTTGCGCATTGAAGTCCATCCGATAAGTGTCTCCACGCGCAAAAAGGGGGCTAATGTAGATAGTGGCTTAGTTTGGCAAAGATAGATTATTAGATAGATTATTGGATGAGTGGTTGAGATGAGGAGAGAGAGACTCAACCACTTCATCTCAACCGCTCATTCAATAATCTATCTAATAATTTATCTTTGCCAAACTAGGCCAGTGTGTTCTAGCCACGTGAGTCAGCTTACATGTGGCAGTCATCTAGCACATCCGATGGTGCTCCAATATCACACAACCATTACTCATGCTTATCCGTATGGGGGTTGCGAGACAGGGCCCCGCGGATATCATTCCACATGGGACTTGTAGCGACTTAGTGGTTTGGAGTTTAGAGAAAGATCTGTCGCGCGCGAGCGACAACCAAACCCGCGCGCGACCCTTGATAACTGCTTTGAGAGATTTATGGCCACGTGTCCCATAAACCCGGTCAACCTCATAACGGTTCCGGTATACGCGGGCGAAGTACGTAACGGTCCCTATATATGCGGTCGAACGTGCCGTTATGGTTTAGGTAATTAAGCCGCCATTAATGGGTGCATTAACCCACTACAACGATCACATTCCCACCATATATAGGATCGTTAACCCTTCACTGCAATCATCTAACTACAAGGAAGCTCTGGCCATTTTCATACTGTCTCTCTCTCTCTTAGTTACCATTGTCTTGCTCTCTCCCTACTCACAACCTACATTCTCTGTGTTTCTATACTCTACCCCTGGTGTACACTTGGATCTTCCTCAAAGGATCCTCCTGTATACACCTCTGTTTTGAAAAAATACACTTTGCACCCATTTAACGGAATATTCTGTGGACACTTAGCACCCTTCTGTCATGTTCCGTTAAAAAGCGGGTGATTGAATTTTTTCGGACTGTATTACTTTTGTGTCCATTTTTGACCTTTTTTTGCCCTCTTTTAGCAACAAGAACATCCACAAAAATAGCAAGAACACCAAGAATATCAAGAACATCCACCAAAAATAGCAACAACACCAACAACATCTCTCCCTTTGAATCCATACCCACAGTTCATATATGTCAGTGTACAATCTGCCCTGGACTTGAATATCATCACGAACTTAGCAAAAAAATCAAGATTCACAGATTTGATATCGAACCCTATTGAACCGCAAATCAAACCAAAAACTTGAGAAATTAACATCCACATTTCACAAGCTTCAAATTCAAAGCGTCAACCACTTCGAATTTTGGAGAACACAAAAACCCAAAAATTGTACGTAATCAACTCTCCATCACCATCACTCTGGCAAACCCACAACAACAAAGAGACAACATCTTCATCCTTCTCAACTCCCTCTGTCTCTCTCCCGAACCCACCAAACACCACCACCATCGTTGACATCACCACCATTACCGGCACCACCACTACATGTCTTTACTTTTTCCAAGTTTAACAGACTCGGACCATCAGCCGAAAACAAGTTGTGCACGATTGAGAAAAAAATAGGAGGGATAAAGAAGCAGAAGAAAACGAAGAGAAACTACAAAGACCCCTCTGATTTTTGCTGTAACGATCGCATCTCTGTCTCATCGCCGGCGTTTAGCTATTTTCGGTGCTATATCCTTGAATTTACACCAATTGGACCAAGACAGCCCCAAAGAAGGAGAAACCCGTCTTCCGGAAGACACCGAAGAGCTTAAACTCCCAACCCTCATCCCACTCAACCCCTCAGGTGATCATCCCATGAAATCAACCACTTTATTTGTGACCACAACTGCAACACCAAACCTACTCGCTTGACTCTTGAGTTTGCTGGAAATCTTGAAAAAGAGGGAAGACATCCGCTTCATATCACCGGGTGTGTTGTCGAATTCAGACCTGAATACAGCGGCAATGGAATCAATAACAATCAGCCTGAGTGGGGATCGGGGCGGTGGGTTCTCGAGTAAAGCTAACTGCCGGATCTGGATTCATGAGGCAGAGGAGAGAGAGAGAGAGAGAGAGAGAGAGAGAGAGAGAGAGAGAGAGAGAGAGAGAGAAAGAGAGCTAACTGCCGCCGCCACCATCGCGAAATTCTACAGATCCGTTGGTGTCGCCTGCTTCAGATCGATGTCACTGGTGGAGGCGGCACCACCGTCGTCACCGTCCCCACCGCCAGATCTGGATGGGATCTGCAGTTTCGTTTGGATTTGGAGAGGAAATGAGGGAGGGAGGAGGGAAGGTGAGGGAACCTGTGGTGTTCACGGGAAGAGAGAAAGAGGGTGAGAGATAGGGATTTAGGGTTAGAAATGAGGATAAGGAAAAGTTGGGGTAATATATAGGGTGTAATTTCATAGAATTTTAGGGGTAAAATGGTCTTTTTCATTGTACCGTTATTCAACAGTTAGCCTCCATCGAAAAAGGTGCAGACTGTCTTTTTCCAAAACACAGGATAGCTGCGTGGAATCAAGCCTAAACTCAGGGTGGTCAGTGTCTTTTACCCAATATTCATTACCCTCCAAGTACAAATTATTTAAACTCGATGGCATATTATCCATCACAAGTAAATGCCTCATAGATTTAGTTATGATTTACCAATATTTAATTCTATAACTAGGCGTTTGCGCTATGCGAGAGTTTTGTTTTAAAGTTTCATGCCCATTTATATCGGTTGTTTGTAGTTGTATATGTATATTGTGGTTGGGGGTTAAAAGCGGCACTATTCATGCTATTATTATTATTATTATTATTATTATTATTATTATTATTATTATTATTATTATTATTATTATTATTATTATTATTATTATTATTATTATTATTATTATTATTTTAAGAAAAACTATTCATGCTACTTGGTTGTTCTTGAGAGAGTGGACTTTGCTTTTTCTTCTTCTTCTTCTTCTTCTTCTTCTTCTTCTTCTTCACATTTTTGTAAGTGATACTGTACATTTTTGTAAGTAAAAAAAAAAAGACAGTTTTAGCCTAATTTTTTGCTACAAATTTTTTATGTAAGTTCTTATTCCTTTTTTATGACTAAATAAATTTAATTTGTTTTTGTCAAGTAACATCGTATGAACATACAATTACTTTTTAAATTCGATTGTCTTTTTACACCTGCAAATGCTTTTCAGGGAGTAAATAGAAGTATAAGTTCTTTTCAAACCGAAATGGTAAGCAACACTTTTGTACTCGAGAAAAGTAAGAAACTGTTTTATATTGTTTAAAAAGTTAAAATTCGCTTCATACTTGGCCAAAGAAAACGGAACCTTAGTTGAAGTGTTTAAGGAATAATGGTCTTGGATGAGTGAATTGTGTGAATTTTGTTACACACATGTTTGCGTTATTACTTATCGTGGTTACTTATTATGGTTGAACATTGTAATGTTAAAATCCAATGATATTAACCGTACATATATTTCGTTTCATTTATTTAAACATATAAAATGTAGGCATTTGTGTTTTACGTAAGCAAAAACCGATCCTTCATATTTATGTCCTCGTGATGATCTGAGTTCGATCAGAACGGACCATGAACACCCTAGGTTCGAGTGAAACGACATTAAAAGTTTTAACATTATGGACAATTTGCAAATGGAAAATGCAATAAGGGAGTTTTGAAAGTGAGGCATGCAATCTGTCAATTTTTTAAAACTACAGGTACGCAATAAACAATTAAGTCTAATTTAAATTTATTTTCTCTAAATCTATATAAATTTTCCATGTATGTGTTTTTACTTAAAGCGTAGTATGCATTCTACGTTGTCCTGTAAGAGTGTTCTTAACAACACAGGTCGGGCTTGACTGAGTCATTGTCATTGCATAATTCTTAAAGTAAAGGTTACAAATTAAAGCAATGTAAAATCAACTACTAAAATGAGTTAACAATCTTATAATTATTCGTCTTTCTTTCTCCTCCTTATGTTCATACAATGCATTATACGACATCTTCCTTCTTCCAAAAAAATTGAGTGAAATTCAATAAAAAATAATTAAAAAAATATATTTTGAAATTTTGTATTTTTTGGACCAATTGTGTACTGACTTATATGATTTGTTCATCCATCATACTTGATTATACTTTCACTCCATTGTATTTAATTGATACTAATTCAAACAATTATTTGAATAAAATTCTTGTGAAATAAAATTATTAAAAGAGAAAACACTAAGAACTTCACCTAAATAGCTCAAGGGAAGATTAGTTGCAATAGAGAAAAATAAAAATAAAAATGGATAAACAAAGTTATGTAGTGTCCCTAACACCTTCGCATAGGGAAAGATAAAAGATTAAGTATGCATGATTTCATCCTTCTTTACGTGTGATATTTTCAGCCTTGTTAACGTGCATTTATTGGTTATATAGCTTATATGACGAAATAAGGGCCGGTTGATTTGAATCGACGTAACTGCATTAGGAAATATCAATTTCCACATCATTTTATAGGAAATTGTTGAAATTCTCTTGCTTTTTTTCACCGCTTTCATGTTCTTCTTTGTCATGGATCCCACAAAATTGATTTCATAAATAAAAAAGATCACTTAAATGTCCCTTGGCATACATCAACTGGTTAGAAAATACGTATTCTTTAACAATTAGAATGTGATGCATGAAAAATTTTATAAGAAATTCATGAACGTCAGCAAAACAGTTTTGGTCCAAGCGTAAAATTAGGGGAAGAGTTTTAGGCTTGATGGACGGGGTCGATACCATACATTATTTTGAGTGGAATCAACACTCCAAAAAGAACTCATGACTATGTCTCGACACCACAATATTTGTCCAAATTAAACAGTTTAAGGCTCTAAATCATCTATTTTTCTATTCGCGGTATTATTTTTTTCATTAATTATGATTCTTACAAATAGCTCAAAATGAAATGCACTCAAAATTAAACTACGGCAAGAATTAAAAATAAAAGTATACTTAAGATGAAAATAGAGATATATACGGTGTTTGATATATAAATAGACAACTTTCATAATAGTATATGTAGTAACAAAATTTGCACAGCAAAAATATTGCTTATAGCCATTTTTAAAAGTTTGTCACAACTAGTAATTAAAAGTACATTTCTTTTTCCCGAAAAAAAATTTAAATCACAAATAGCTCAGTATCAAATGCACTCAAAATTAAATGACAAAAAAAATGAAAATAATTATAAAGCGTACTCAAAATGAAAATAGGCACATTTATATAGTTCGGTATATAAATAGTCAAATTTCGTAATACGTAATAACTAAAATTGTACGCAAAGCTAATGCTTAGAGCTTTTTTTGAAGGCTTGTCACAACTACTTATTAAAAATCGTTTTTTTTCTTCTTGAAAATATAATTATTTTTTCATTTTCAAAAATGTTAAAATTTCAAGGAGATACTCTAAATCACATGTCATGAACATAATAGTACATGTCGTAACTACAATAGTGGTCACGAAAAAATTCGGAGTGCCCCAAACATTTACGTGTATTGAACATTTCTTACTAACATTTTCCATATTTCGGTGGGTTATCAAATTTGAAGGAGGAAAAGTTAGTAACTCATTTTATCAAATGGACACTACTGAAAACAGACCGAAAACTTCGAGAACATAACGCCGCTTATGAGGTTTTCTCGCCGTTTAAGACATGAACGGTGAAATTTGGTTCGGCCGCAAGGTATTTTGATAGAGACAAAGGGTTGAGACAATTGCTTGTACAAGGTTTGTCGGATGACTATTCTATTAGTTGGCTAGAATGGATGTTTTGCTAGAAACCGCTCCATATTAGCAAATTTTTGCTACCAACTAGATAGATCCTATTGGGTCACACGCTATATAGAGTTGAACTAGATTTGGGTATTAATTAATAGAATTAATTAATTAGAAGGATCACTTTGCAACACCTTGCAAACTTAGTAGGACTAATTTGCAAGGAAGGGACTAAACCGAATTCTAGTAGGACTAGAATGGGTCCTTTAGGTAGTTGGCAAGGATTTGTTGGACTATATAAAGGATGATCCTTCCTTCCTTCCCACACTTATGAGCCTTTAGTTCATAACTTGAGTGAGAGAGAACAAAAAGGAGAGAGAGCAAGCAAGCAAGAGATGCGTCCCCCCCTGTCGCCGCCCCTTCCCATCGGCCCAAACAAGGAGGCCGCCCCTCCTTGTTTCCTCGTGTTGTGTGATTTCTTCTTCCTCTTCCTTGATTCCGGGCTAGAACAAAGAAGAAGGAAGATCTAGATCTCAACTCTAGGCGTGGATCAACTATAGAGAACGTGACACAATTCACGTTACAAGTCATCACAGGAGTAACCCTAAGGTGTGTAACTTGATTTCTTCCCTTACCATCGTTATGTCTCTTTTCCTGTGATCCTTGGAGGGTATTGCATGGATAATATTTGTTTTTCCGCTGTGTGTCCATGATCAAAACCCTACAGTGGTATAAGAGACACAGGTCGTAGAGCATAAAAGTGGTTTATGTGTTACATTTTGATAGTTTTACACTTTATATTTATTGTTTATCGCGTAAAACAAGACAAATCAAGCATATGATGCAATTTGTCAATAATCTATCATAACAAGACCTAGTTTTTGCATTGGATGCATCAATTAGTGAGTTTGAAAAATTTTAGGATCTTAGATCTAGGGTTTAGGCATCCTATGGAAAGGAGTTCTTGTCATATAAGGAAACAACCAAACTTGGGCACCAAGCAAGGGAGTTGTTTTGGAAACTACTCCCAAAGGAGGTTCAGCCCCTAGGGGACCGCCCCTCCTTGCTTGCCGCCCAAGCAAGGGACGGCCTAGGGTCCGGGGCAGCCCTAGCCCGCGGCCTAGCCGCGTGGGCTAGGGGCCGGCCGGCCCAAGGCCTTTACGGTCCTCTTTTGGGTCCGGGCAATTTGATTGTTGGGCCCCATGGACCGTTTTAACCCTAGAAAATCCTAAAATCAATTAAAATTGACCAAGGGCGTTAAAATTGGATTTTAACTGTTTATGTGCAAATCGCATGGTGATTGGATATGACCTTACGATTTGGTTTGGTGTGATTGTTTATTTTTGTGATTTGGTTTACGGCCTGCGAGCTGATAAATTAATTGTAATAATTAATTAGGCTTTTATGGCATGCGAGCCATTTTTTTCTCAACTTGTGAGATTTATTTTATTTAGTATAGTTGTTAGCTAGTGCTAGATATAGTAGATTGTTAGCCAAGATTGAAGAAAAGAAGCCCAAAGCCAAAGGGAGAAACAAAAGATGGAGCATGGAGCATTCCACATGACTATGAAGGATGGA
Organism: Linanthus parryae; assembly: GCA_023055425.1. NCBI lineage: Eukaryota > Viridiplantae > Streptophyta > Magnoliopsida > Ericales > Polemoniaceae > Linanthus > Linanthus parryae. The sequence continues at coordinate 71,021,038 of JALGPY010000001.1, read as the reverse complement.
CCAAAAGATGAAGACGCATGGAGATGTGTTTTTAGGGTTCATAGATAATTCCATTGGCTTGGAATTATCTTAGTCTAGAAAAGGCCATATTCACATCACGTTTTTTTTTTGTTTTGTGGTTGGTGTATGGATGATGCATGCAATTAGGATAATAAGATAATTAGACAACCCAGATCTATTATTTGGAGTTGTGCCCAAACTCAAATAGATAGATTACTTGATATGGATCAACAAAATAATTAAAATTGAATTGAAAAATCTCTCAAAAATTCAAATATTGTGTTCTTGCCTTCTCGTTATTTAAAAACTCATTATCATCATGATTTATCAAGTTCGTGCATGCCAAAGTAAGACGACTTGGTTCATAAGAGGTTGAACACAACTAGGCTATTAATATGGTTAAAACCTAGAGGCAATCAATTGGGATTATCCATACAGATGGATAAATAAGGAGTTATTTGCTGAATTGAACCAAGAGTTGCATAGAGATGCAATTGGAATTGTTCCTACCTAAAGTAGTCAAATTATGGGAGACTTGCCAAAGCAAGCTCATAAGGAGATGAAACATGGATCTTGGCCCACTAGAAAATATAAGGATATTTTCCGCATTAATATCTTGAGGGTTATTAATCCGTAAAAAAATAGTGGGAGCTATATTTGATAAACTAGCCATTATTGAATATAGTCAAAAATTCACAAATACTAAAACTTGCGTATTTTCCTTTTTGTAGAATTCCAAATGGCAAACAACTCATCGAGTTCACAACATTCCCTACGATCTGTCCTTGAGAAGGACAAGCTCTCTTGAACCAAATTTCTTGATTGGTACAGAAACTTGAGAATCGTTCTCAAGCAAGAGAAGAAACTGTACGCAATAGAGGAGCAAGTTCCAGCAGGTCCAGAGAACAATACCCCAGCAGCCCTAAAGGCGTATCAAAAGCGTGTTGATGATGCTAATGATGCGGCCTGCCTGATGCTTTGCACCATGACTTCTGAGCTTCAGAAGCAACACGAAAACATGAATGTTTTCGATATGATCGAGCATCTAAAGTAGCTCTTCCAAGAGCAGGCAAGGGTTGAGAGGTATGAGGTCTCTAAGGCATTGTTCAAGTGTCATATGGCAGACGGGAACCCGATGGGACCCCATGTACTCCGTATGATCGGGTACTTGGAGGATCTCACCCGACTAGGGTTCCCGGTCGGCCAAGAGTTGGAAACCGATCTCGTGTTGCAATCGTTGCCCGAGAGTTATGGACAGTTCATCATGAACTATAACATTTAGAGATCGTGGAACCACTGCCAGATTTTCTCAATATGTTGAGGACAGCTGAACAAAGCATCAACAAGGGTAAGGGCAAGACCATTATGATGGTCCAAAAAGAAAAGGGCAAAAGGTTTGCCTCATCCTACAAGGGCAAAGGCAAGTCAGTTTCCAAGTCCAAGGAACCTGCCCTTAAGCTTGTTGGTGGGATTGCCAAAGGTGTGAATAAAGGTGAATGTCACTACTGCAGTCAGCCTGGACAGTGGAGGAGGAACTGCCCAAAATATCTGGAGGACAAGAGGCTTGGAATAGTGATTCCACCACCACCAGATATTTTTGTTGTAGATGTCAATTTAACTGTCTCTACATCATGGGTATTAGATACTGGATGTGGATCTCACATTTGTCGAAATGTGCAGGATCTAAAGAGAAGTAGAAGATTGGCTAAGGAGAGATAGATATACGCGTTGGGAATGGAGCAAAAGTTGCTGCGTTGGCCGTGGGCGTGTGCGAGCTATCTCTGCCTTCAGGATTAGTTTTAAAATTAAATAAATGCTATTTTGTGCCTGCTATGAGCAGAAACATTATTTCTATTTCTTGTTTGGACAAGGAAGGTTTTATTATTTCAATAAAGAACAATTGTTGTTCCTTTTAATTTAATAATATTCACTATTTTAGTGCGCAATTATTTAATGGATTGTATGTCCTTGATCTAAGCAATCCTGTCTACAACATTAATACCAAGAGGATTAAAATACATGGTTTAAATCCTGCTTATTTATGGCACTCTCGTTTATGTCGTATAAAGGAGAAACTTGTATCCAGACTCCATAAGGATGGACTACTAGACTCATTTGATTTTGAATCATATGAGACATGTGAGGCTTGTTTATTGGGAAAAATGACAAAGTCCCCTTTCAATAAGAAAGGTGAGAGGACTAGTGAGCAATTGGCGCTCATACATACTGATGTGTGTGGGCCATTTCCCACGTCTGCCAGGGGTGTTTATGTCTACTTCATTACATTTACTGATGAAATTACAGTAGATATGGATTTGTGTACCTTATGAAGGTCAAATCCGAATCATTTGAAATGTTCAGTGAATTCAAAAGTGAAGTAGATAAGCAAATTGGCAAAAGTATCAAGGCTCTACGATCAGATCGTGGAGGAGAACACTTGAGCTAAGAGTTTGACGACTATCTTAGAGATTGTGGGATCGTGTCCCAACTCACTCCACCCGGAACGCCACAATGGAATGGCATGTCTGAGAGGAGGAATCGAACCCTATTGGATATGGTTCGATCTATGATGTGTCAAACCGACCTTCCATTATCATTTTGGGGCCATGCTCTATTAAGTGCAGCTTTCACCATTAACCGTGTTCCATCTAAATTAGTCATGAAGACACCACATGAGATGTGGAGTGGGAGGCGTCCCACACTGTCGTTCATGAGGATTTGGGGCTGCGATGTCTATGTAAAACGTTTACAATCAGACAAACTAGGGCCAAAGTCGGATAAGTGTAAATTTTTGGGGTACCCTAAGGAAACTAAGGGTTACTATTTCTACAATTCAACCGAGAACAAAGTGTTTGTTGCTCGGACCGGCGTGTTTCTAGAAAGAGAATTTGTCTCTAAAGAAGCAAGTGGGAGGACTGTAGAACTTGATGAGATTCAAGAACCATAAATCACTGAACCGATTATGGAACATGAACAGGAACCACAAGCAGTTGTGGAACAACCTATTCAGATGACACAAGAGCTTCGTAGATCTAGTAGAGTGCGCCAGGAACCCGAGAGGTATGGACTTCTCGTGACCGATTCCGGTGACACAATACTCATAGATGATGAGCCTAGTACCTATGAAGAGGCCGTAAAAGGGCCAGACTCTCAGAAGTGGCTAGAAGCCATGAGATCCGAGATGGAATCCATGTATACCAACAAAGTATGGACTTTGGTGGAACCACCCGAAGGGGCGCGGCCTATAGGGTGAAAGTGGGTCTTCAAGAAGAAGATCGACATGGATGGTAATGTAATTACCTATAAGGGCCGATTGGTGGCTAAAGGATTCAGACAGATTCATGGTATTGACTATGATGAAACCTTTTCACCAGTCGCTATGACCAAATCCATCCTAATCCTACTTGCAATTGCAGCATACTACGACTATGAGTTTTGGCAGATGGATGTCAAAACATCATTCCTTTATGGGAATCTCCTCGAGGATGTGTATATGATACAGCCAGAGGGTTTTGAATATCCAGAGCAAGCCAACAAAGTCTGTAAGCTGCAAGGATCCATTTATGGATTGAAGCAAGCTTCTAGGAGTTGGAATCGACGTTTTGATGAAGTAGTCAAAGAGTTTGGCTTCATCAGAAACGAAGATGAGTCTTGTGTTTACAAGAAGGTTAGTGGGAGCTCTGTAGATTTTCTGGTCTTGTATGTGGATGACATACTACTCATTGGAAGCGATGTTCCCATACTGCAATCTGTTAAATATTGGCTAGGGAAGTGTTTCTCAATGAAGGACTTAGGGGAAACAGCCTATATACTCGGTATAAAGATCTATAGAGATGGATCTAAGAGACTGATAGGCCTAAGTCAGAGTACATATATTAACAAGGTGTTGAAGCGGTTCAACATGCAAGATTCCAAGAAGGGATTCTTGCCCATGTCACATGGAATCACTCTTTCGAAGAGTGGTTGTCCTTCCAATGAGATTGAGAAGGAACGCATGAGTAGAATTCCCTATGCCTCGGCCATAGGATCTATCATGTACGCCATGTTATGTACTAGACCAGATGTGTCATATGCCTTGAGTATGACAAGCACATACCAATCCAATCCGGGTGAGAGTCACTGGATTGCAGTCAAGAACATCCTAAAGTACTTAAGAAGAACTAAGGATGCTTTCTTGATATTTGGCGGCGAGGAAGAGTTGTGTGTAAGGGGTTACACGGATGCAAGCTTCCAAACCGACAAAGATGACTTTAGATCACAGTCGGGATATGTGTTTTGCCTGAATGGAGCAGCGGTGAGATGGAAGAGTTCCAAGCAAGAGACGGTTGCTGATTCTACAACAGAGGCTGAGTACATTGCTGCAAATGGCGCAGCAAATGAAGCTGTTTGGATCAGAAAGTTTGTTTCAGAACTTGGTGTGGTTCCTAGCATTACGGATCCAGTTGAGTTGTATTGTGACAACACTGGGGCGATCGTGCAATCAAAGGAACCCAGGTCGCACCATAAATCCAAGCACGTTCTCAGGAAGTTCCATCTGATTCGAGATATTATCGATAGCGGAGATGTTCAGATATGCAAGATTCCTACATATGAGAATTTTTCAGATCCACTTACAAAGCCGCTTGTGCAGAAGCATGAAGGGAACACTAGGAGCATGGGCATACGAGATGCGTCAGATTGGCTCTAGTGCAAGTGGGAGACTGTTGGAATAGATTCCCTAGAGGCAATCTAGTTTAGTATGAATTTGTTCTGGCTAGAACATTCATTGTATTATTTATTGGATATTTAATATAACGAAGTCCTTAGATTTACAATTGTGTTGTTTATCTTAAATATCCCTAGTCCAGTATAATGATTAATGGGACAATCATCTATAGACTAGTATGTGGTTGGATTGATATGGAGATATCATGATCCAACACATGGGTGTGCATTAAGTGTAATGACGCACCGGATTGACCCATCTCCAAGAAGGCTACATACATGTTATGTTAAGTCAGAAGTGCTTCTCGTGGTGCAATGGTATTGTCATCCTTAGACTTGAAGTCGCTAGATATTCTAGTTGTGGATTATTGTGATTTTGGTAGCGTCAAACGCTATACCGTAACTGGGTAGTTATAAAGGCGTGTACCGGATAAAATAATAAGAAAGCTTAAAGATCTTAGTGGACGTAGATAGAATTTTTCCCTCCCACATAACGGGAGAAAATATCCTAGGCCACTCGAGGGATAGTGCTTATAGAATGTCTGGCCAGACTCAAATAAATCAATATAGGATATTGATGTTATTTGCACGAATAAGGCTATTCCCATGGATCGAGAAACTATGGATTGGATGTATGAGTGTGACTTGTATGTCTCGTGTCCAATCCTGATATAGAGACAAAGGGATGAGACAATTGCTTGTACAAGGTTTGTCGGATGACTATTCTATTAGTTGGCTAGAATGGATGTTTTGCTAGAAACCGCTCCATATTAGGAAATTGTTGCTACCAACTAGATAGATCCTATGGGGTCACACGCTATATAGAGCTGAACTAGATTTGAGAATTAATTAATAGGATTAATTTATTAGAAGGATCACTTTGCAACACCTTGCAAACCTAGTAGGACTAATTTTCAAGGAAGGGACTAAACCGAATTCTAGTAGGACTAGAATGGGTCCTTTAGGTAGTTGGCAAGGATTTGTTGGACTATATAAAGGATGCTCCTTCCTTCATTCCCACACTTATGAGCCTTTAGTTCATAACTTGAGTGGGAGAGAACAAAAAGGAGAGAGAGCAAGAAAGCAAGAGAGGCGTCCGCCCCCCCCCCCTTGCCGCCGCCCCTTGCCGTCGGCCCAAACAAGGAGGCCGCCCCTCCTTGTTTTCTCGTGTTGTGTGATTTATTCTTCCTCTTCTTCCATTCTGGGCTAGCACAAAGGATAAGGAAGATCTAGATCTCAACTCTAGGCGTGGATCAACTATAGAGAACGTGACACAATTCACGTTACAAGTCATCACAGGAGTAACCCTAAGGTGTGTAACTTGATTTCTTCCCTTACCATCGTTATGTCTCTTGTCCTGTGATCCTTGGAGGGTATTGCATGGATAATATTTGTTTTTCTTCTGCGTATCCATGATCAAATCCCTATATATATATATATATATCCACAAAACGGCTGTTTAAGGCATGATTCACCAAATGGTACATTGCAAAACTTTACCCCAAATTTACAAATATTCCTGTATACCCAAAATCTATGCTCTGCGACTTTTGAGCTAGCTATTTTGAAGTATACCCAAAAGCTATACCCGCGCTCCTGCTTCACATTAGCGCGCTACGACAAAACGGTCACAATGACGTGCACGTGCCAAAGCATGGATAGCCCTAAATAAGATAACAGTATATATATCCATATTAAGCCTTCTATAGGTAGAATATGAAGTATACATACAATGCAACTATAAGAAGCAGACCCAACTGTACTCTATTAAGGTATTTTACGGTAGTAATTTGCAAAGAAATCAAAGAAACCAAGTTAATTTCGAAGACGACAAATATACTAAACTTTAATAGCGATAAATTGATTCTGAGATATTGGTTAGGTTGCTAATATGAGGGAAAACTAACATGAAATTCAATGTGCAGGGTTCGTTAAAGATAGTGACTAGCACAACAAACCCGATACTTGATAAATACCACTCCAACACCCTGGAAGTCGCGTTTCAACAAAAGGACATGGAATTGGATACAAAATCATAGAGCATGGGCAACTGCGGCACTGTAACGGCTCCGACTGATGTTGCTTGTCCGTTCTGTATGGATTGACGTCGCTCTCCGAAGTATCCTCGAACTTCATGAACCGCCTCATCTGGGTGGCTGGCCGATGGGCGTAGTAGACAGGTGCTACGTAACATACACATATACTATACGTAAAAAACTAAGTGTATGTACACACTTATAATGTTTTCAGCAGCCTCTGGATCATTCGAGTATGTTTTCATGTGGACTGCAGGACGATCAAAGTCTTTGCCCTGGTTCTTCAGCTGAAATACCAAATTGATACCGGAAAGAGCTTGGAACCGTCACATTCAATCAATAAAAGAGATCTTGACACAAATCAGTGTATGTCGTAAATACCTTCTCTCGCACTTGCATTTGGCCTTTCCTTCCACTTCTATGAATGTTCTTTTGGTCGCTTCTATTGACCTTATTATGTTCACTCCTACCCTAATAAGAACATAGAATCATGAGTCATGAACACGAGAAGCATGATCGGAGATAAATAATGGATTGAGTAACAAAATCGAAAAATCTCAATTTTATCATTAATATTAATGCAGCATAATTTCACATCTAAATTGAACTTTATAATAATAATAATAATAATAATAATAATAATAATAATAATAATAATAATAATAATAATAATAATAATACTAATAATAATAATAATAATAATAATACGACATAACTAATTGAAGTACCTTAGCTTCCTCCGTCTTCCAATATTTGACCAAGATCAGCCATTGTTGTGGGTTCACCCGTGGCGGACATACGGCTAACAGTTCTGGATCGTGGATCAAAGTATTCCTTTTTAAGTGCATGCTTCTAGTTCGACCATTACCGCCCAAGATCTCGCATACCAACTTCTCTGTATTCTTCAATAAATGTAGCATTTTGTGGGTACAATTACCAAACACTTCGTTAGTCTAATTTTGTAAATATAATAAGTAAATATAAAGGGTAAATTTTACGACCTTTATGTGATCCCACATCTCGTCTTGCTTTAATGAAAACTCTGGCTCAGGATACCGCCAAACTGTGTATATTATGGGAAGCATTTCTCCCTTCCTTGCAAGATGCCCCAACTGACTTTGAAACACACTTCTCCATGTCCCTATTGGCACATTATACTCGTGGAACTGGATGGGAAATTTAAACCATGTTGCCCATTCCTTGAATGGTCTAGCAGTTCCTCTAGCTTTCCTTTTCCTTTTTCCTCCAGAAGATGATTGTCCTCCTATTTTTCAATAGAAATGAAAAGCATATATATATTTACGAGTAGTAGCATAATTAATTAATAACAGCAGAGAAATTTAGACGAACTGCGACAGACGTCACAACTTTACCTGAACTAGGAACGATCCTTGTAGCATTTGGTTTATTAGTAGACCCTCATAGTTGTTAAAAAGGAATGTGATGGCGCATCGTAATACGTAAGATGGAATAAATTTAAACAAACCAAACGTTAAGAGTTTACCTGAACCACCATCTTGTGGGGTTGAAGCATTTGGTGAAGGCGTCTCAGGGATTGGTGCAGGCCGAGAGTCATGTGGTACACTTGGTGAATGCACTACAGATAGACTCGACTTCTCGATGATTGTTGCTCCATTTGGCTGATTAGAAGCCCTCATAGTCATTCACAAATTATGACAAACATCACCATATAAGTAGGAGGGAATAAATTCAGACAAACAAAAAATTAACAGTTTACCCGAACCGTCTTCATGTGGTGTTGATGCATTGTGTGGAGTCTTGTGGTGAACCTCAGGTGTAGATGGAGGGTGGGGATGAGGCGGTGCTGTTGGAATTGTGCCCTAGAGGCAATCAATTAATTGTGACATTTATGGATTTACGATTCATTATGTTATCGATATGGAGATATGTTAACATGAATGAAGTCCTTAGAATATAAGTGTTATATTCTTAAATATCCCTAGTCAATTATAATGATTAATGGGACAATCATCTATAGACTAGTATGGGGTTGGATTGATATGGAGATATCGTGATCCAACACATGGGTATACATTAGGAGTAATGGCGTACTGGATTGACCCATCTCCGAGAAGGCTACATACACGTTATGATAAGTCACAAGCGCTTCTCGCGGTGCAATGGTATTGTCATCCTTAGACTTGAAGTCACTAGATATTCTAGTTGTGGATTATTGTGATTTTGGTAGCGTTAAACGCTACACCGTAACTGGGTAGTTATAAAGGCGTGTACTGGATACAATAAGAAGCAAGCTTAGATATCGTAGTGGACGTAGATAGAATGTGTCCCTCCCACATAACGGGAGCAAATATCCTAGGCCACTCGAGGGATAGTGCTTATAAAATGTCTGGCCAGACTCAAATAAATCAATATGGGATATTGATGTTATTTGCACGAATAAGGCTATTCCCATGGATCCAGAAACTATGTATTGGATATACGAGTGTGACTGTATGTCTCGTGTCCAATCCGGATATTGGGACAAAGGGATGAGACAATTACTTGCACAAGGTTTGTCATGATGACTATTCTATTTGTCGGCTAGAATGGATGTCTTGCTAGAGGCCGCTCCATATTAGTAAATAGTTACTACCAACTAAATAGAACCTATGGGGTCACACGCCATATAGGGGTGAACTAGACATGGGAAATAATTAATTAATATGATTAATTAATTAGAAGGATGAAATCGCAACAACTTGCTAACTTAGTAGGACTAATATGCAAGTCGGACTAATCTATGTATAGACATGATTAGGATTTGCCAAGGTGGCCTAATTCATGTAGAGACATGATTAGGATTAATTTGAAAATAGAACTAATCCATGTATTGACATGATAAGGACTATTTTGCAAAAGGGACTAATCCGAACTTGAGTAGGATTAGGAGAGGGGTTCTTTATGTAGTAGGACAAGGAGTTGTTGGACTATATAAAGAACACTCCTAGCTTATTTTTCTCTCTACACAACCACACATCTATTTGATATAAGAAAGGAGAGAACAAAGTAAGGAGAGAGAGCAAATCCATAGAGGGCCGAAACCCCTTGGGACCGCCGCCCCCTACCCGTCGGCCTAAAGGGAGAGCCGCCCCACCTTTGGCACTCCATTGTTGGCGATTCCTTCTTCCTCCTCCATTCTTCCTAGCTAGAACATGGATTTGGAGGATCTAGATCTCACCTCTAGGCGTGGATCAACCGCAGAGACGTGACACTATTCGCGTTTGAATTCATCAAAGGAGAACCCTAAGGTGTGTTATTGATTTCTTACCCTTACCATCGTTATGTCTCTTGACTTGTGATCCTTGGAGGGTTTTGCATGGTTTATGATTGTTTGTGTTTCCGTTGCGCATCCATGAATCAAAACCCTACTGTGGTATCAGAGCCACAGGTCGTAGAGCATAAACGTGGTTTATGTGTTACGTTTTTGTTGTTTTACACCTTAAATTGATTGTTTATCGCGTAAAATAAGACAAATCAAGCATGGGATGCAATTTGTCAATAAACTTTCATAACAAGATCTAATTTTTGCATTGGATGCATGAATTAGTGAGTTTGAGAAATTTTAGGATCTTAGATCTAGGGTTTGGGCATCCTTGGGGAAGAAGGAGTTCTTCCAAGACAAAGAAACAACCAAACTTGGGCACCAAGCAAGGGAGTTGTTTTGGAAACAACTCCCTATAGAGGTTCGGCCCCCTTAGGGGACCCCCCCTCTTGCTTGCCGCCCAAGCTTTGGCCCCCCTAGGGGCCGGGGCAGCCCTAGCCCGCGGCCTAACCGCGTGGGCTAGGGGCCGGGCCGGCCCTAGGGCCTTGCGGTTCACTTTTTGGGCCCGGGCAATTTTATTGTTGGGCCCATGGACCGTTTTAACCCTAGAATATCCTAAAATCAATTAAAATTGACCAAGCGCGTTAAAATTGGATTTTAACTGTTTATGTGCAAATCGCATGATGATTGGATATGATGTGGATGTTTAATTTTTGTGTTTTGGTTTACGGCCTGCGAGCTGATCAATTAATTGTAATAATTAATTAGGGTTTTATGGCCTGCGTGCCAATTTTTTTTCTCAACTTGTGAGATTTATTTTATTTAGTATGGAAGTTAGCTAGTGCTAGGTAAAGTAGATTGTTAGCCAAGATTGAAGAAAAGAAGCCCAAAGCCAAAAGGAGCCACAAAAGATGGAGCATGGAGCATGGTGCATTCCACAAGACTATGAAGGATGGACGAAAAGATCATGACACATGGAGATGTGTTTGCTTTAGGGTTCACAGATAATTCCATTGGCTTGGAATTATCTTAGTCTAGAAAAGGCCATATCCACATCACGTTTAATTTTTGTTTTTGTGGTTGTTTACTTTATTGTCTTATTATTTTGTGGTTGGTGTATGGATGATGCATGCAATTAGGATAATAAGATAATTAGACAACCCGGATCTATTATTTGGAGTTGTGCGCAAACTCAAATAGATAGATTAGTTGATATTGATCAACAAAACAATTAAAATTGAATTTAAAAAATCCCTCAAAATTTAAATATTGTGTTCTTGCCTTCTCGTTATTTAAACACTCATTATCATCATTATTTATCAAGTTCGTGCGTGCTAAAGCATGGCGACTTGGTTCATCATGATGGAATGCGATGGCACGTAACAATGTGCAATTGTTTAAATAAGAGGTTGAACACAACTGGGCTATTAATATGATTAAAAAACCCAGAGGCAATCAATCGGGATTATCCATATGGATGGATAAATAAGGAGTTATTTGCCCAATTGAACCAAGAGTTGCATATGGGATGCAATTGGAATTGTTCCTACCTAAAGTAGTCAAATTATGGGTGACTTGCCAAAACAAGCTCATAAGGAGATGAAACATGGATCTTGGTCCACTAGAAAATATAAGGATATTTTCCGCATTAATATCTTGAGGGTTATTAATCCGTAGTAAAATAGTGGGAGCTATATTTGACAATTTAAATCATTGTTGAATATAGTTATACGTCACAAACTTTGCATAATCCTATTATGATGAATAGCCATGGCATTAAACAAATAAAAACACGACTCTTTCTATTTCCTAGACTGGTATAAAATTGAGAATTTTTCTAAAATAAAAGAGAAATTGTTGTACATCGTAGAACATAAATATCTCTTCCTACCAACTACCAAAACACACTAAAACCTAATGGAAGGGACATCAAAGAATGGTTCTTTGGATGTGACTTGCCTCATGTTAGCTGCCATGAACTCTGAGCTCTAGAGGCGAGAAGAGAGACATGGAGAAGTATGATATGATCGTACATTGAAAGAAGCTCTTTCAAAAGAGGGAGCTAGGCATGAAAGGTTTGAAGTGTTGCTCTACTTTGCGTTATGCAAATAAGCTAATTCAATATGATTGAAACATTAGTGAATGGGCGTTATCTATGAGATATATAAATAATAAACGGTTATTCACCCAAGTGGACCAATAATTGCATTGGATGCAATTATAGTTTTGTTTTAAAGTTGATTTACTCAATATGATTGAAAAATCACTAAACAAAACACTCATAATGGGCATGGGCAAAGCTGTTAATGGTTAACAGCATGGGTAAGGGAAAATGGTTTGCGCCGACCCCATGGGTATAAAGCAAGCGTGTTGCTAAAACCAAGTTGCCTTGGAGTCCCAAAGGTGGTGTAGAGGAAGAGAGGCTACCCAAAGTACTTGGAAGTAAGTAATAAGAGAATTATGAATTCCAATATAGGCATTTTGTTATAGAAATCAATGTGTCTATCTCATCATCATAAGTATATGATACTAGATGAGGATCTCACATTTATAGAAATGTGGAGGATCTCAAGAGACGAAGACAATTGGATAAGGAAGAAATAATCCTACACGTGGGGCTATGAAGCAAAAGGTTGCTGAAAAGCCATAGGAAATTATTTCTACCTTTAAGAAATTGTTCATGAATTAGACAAAAGCGATAATGTCCCTACTATGAGTAGGACCATTGTCATAGTTTCTTGTTTGGACAAGAAAGCTCCTTATCATAATAAAAGGACAAATGTTGTTCCATTTATTATGGTATGCATTATTGTAATGCAATTTTGTCTAAGTGGATTCTATATCCATGATCATGATAATTTCATCTATAACATTAATACCTAGAGGTTTGCATATAATGATATGAACTTCACTTATCTTTAGCATTATCGTTTAGGCCCCATAAATAAGAGATACATATCTAGAACCCCATGAGGATGGATTTCTGGAACTCATTTGATTATTGAATCATATGAGACATGTAAGACTTATTAGGCAAAGATATGATCTTTTGGGAATCATACATATCGATGTATGAAGGCCACTAAGCAAATATGCTAAAGATGGTTTTCAGTATTTCATCATATTTACTGATGGGATCAGAGAAATATGGATTTGTGTATCTTATGAAGAAACAAATCAGAATCCTTTGAATTGTTCAAGGTATTCAAGAATGAAGTAGAGCACCAGCTTGGCAAAAATATTAGGGCTCTACGATTGGATCATAGAGGAGAGTACTTGAGCCAAGAGTTTAACAACAATCTATGGGAGTGTTGGATATGATCCAACACTCGCTCCACCTAGCACGCCACAAAGGTTTGGCGTGTCTAAGAGGAGATTTCGAACCTTGTAGGACACGGTTCGGTCCATGATGAGTCAAACAGAACTTCCAGTTTACTTTTGGGGCTATGTTCTAATTACAGCAAATTTCGCCCTTAACCTTGTTCCATCAAAAACGAATTATGAATAACGCCATATGAGATATGGACTAGGAAGGTGTCCTAGTATGTCATTCATAAAGATTTGGGGTTATGAAGTTTATGTAAAAGAGTTTACAAACAAACTTGGACCCAAGTCGGATAAATGTTTTGTGGGATATCCTGAAAAAGGATATTATTTCTACAACCCAATCGAGAACAAACTGTTTGTTGCTCGAACTACAGTGTTTCTAGGTAGAGATTGTCTCTAAGAGAAACAGTGGGAGGACAGTAGAACTTGAAAAGTTCAAGAACCACAATAGAACATTGATCCGTTTGATGGAGCATGAGCAGGATCACAAGGTGTTGTGGAGCAACCTACTCAGATAACACAAGAACCTCGTAGGTCAGGTAGGATATGTCAAGGGACTAGAGAAATAAGGATTTCTCATAACCCGTGATATATTGCTAATAAATATGAGCCTACAACCTATGAGATGGCCACGTGTGGCCATACTCTCAGAAATGGCTTGGAGCCATGAGAAACGATATGGAATCCATGTATACCAACAAAGTATAGACTTTGGTAGAATCACCTGAAGGGTAGGACCCATAGGGTGCAAGTGGGTTATGAGGAAACCAACATGGATGGTAATATTATTACCTTTAAGGGAAAATTGGTAGGAAAGGGATTTCATGCGAACTCATAGTATAGACTATGAAAAAATCTTTCCCCAATTGTGATGCTTAAATCCATTCGCATCTTGCTTGTAGCAATCTATTTATAGATTGGGCCAAGCTTCTAGGAGTTGGACTCTTCAAATGGATGATGTAATCAAAGGAGTTTTGATTCCATCAAAATTGAAGATGAGACTTGTGTCTACAAGAAGGTTAGTGGGAGCATAGTTATGTTTCTGGTCTTGTATGTGGAGACATACTTAATCATTGGGAATGTTGCCCCTACTTGGCAGTCTTGCGTAGATTGACTAGGGAGTTGACTTTCTAATGGTAGACTTAAGCGAAGCAACTTGTGAAGATCTATTGAGGTAGATCAAGATGGTTGTATAGCTTAGGTCATAGTACACAAATTGACAAAGGTGTTGAAATGGTTCAACGAGAAAAGAATATTGATTCTTACCCATGTCACATGGAATTAGTCTTTGGAAGGCTAATTGTCTTACCAATTAGATTGGGAATGGACCGTATGAATTAGATTCACAAGATACGCCATGAGATGTACTAGGCCAGACGTGTCATAAAGCATGACACAAAGATACCAGTCATATCCGGGTGAGAGTCACTGGATAAAATATCAAGATTATCCTTTGGTACTTGAGAAGCACTAAGGATGAATTTTTGATAAATGGAGGATACGAAGAGTTTACTGTAAGGGGTTACAGTGATGCAAACTTCAAATCTGACAAAGAAGATTTCAGATTATAAGTTAAGTTTTGAGTTTTGCCTTAGTGGGAGCGACTGTGAGCTGGAAAGGTTCCAGGCAAGATTCAGTCACTGATTCTAACACAGAGGACTAAGTAAATCAATGCATAAGATGCATTTATTCAGAATATTCAATCTCAATCAAATTGTTGATGGAGGAGATGTGAATATTTGCAAAGTGCCAGCATATGTCTCGCCCCTACGCAGTGTAAGCATGGAGGGCCGCGCTAGATCAATAGGCATATGATGCAGGAGATTGACTCTACTGCAAGTGGGAGACTGTTGGAATTGTGCCCTAGAGGCAATCAATTAATTGTGACATTTATGGATTTACGATTCATTATGTTATCGATATGGAGATATGTTAACATGAATGAAGTCCTTAGAATATAAGTGTTATATTCTTAAATATCCCTAGTCAATTATAATGATTAATGGGACAATCATCTATAGACTAGTATGGGGTTGGATTGATATGGAGATATCATGATCCAACACATGGGTATGCATTAGGAGTAATGGCATACTAGATTGACCCATCTCCGAGAAGGCTACATACACGTTATGTTAAGTCACAAGTGCTTCTCGAGGTGCAATGGTATTGTCATCCTTAGACTTGAAGTCACTAGATATTCTAGTTGTGGATTATTGTGACTTTGGTAGCGTTAAACGCTACACCGTAACTGGGTAGTTATAAAGGCGTGTACTGGATAGAATAAGAAGCAAGCTTAGATATCGTAGTGGACGTAGATAGAATTTTTCCCTCCCACATAACGGGAGCAAATATCCTAGGCCACTCGAGGGATAGTGCTTATAAAATGTCTGGCCAGACTCAAATAAATCAATATGGGATATTGATGTTATTTGCACGAATAAGGCTATTCCCATGGATCGAGAAACTATGGATTGGATATACGAGTGTGACTTGTATGTCTCGTGCCCAATCCGGATATTGGGACAAAGGGATGAGACAATTACTTGCACAAGGTTTGTCAAGATGACTATTCTATTTGTTGGCTAGAATGGATGTCTTGCTAGAGGCTGCTCCATATTAGTAAATAGTTACTACCAACTAAATAGAACCTATGGGGTCACACGCCATATAGGGGTGAACTAGACATGGGAAATAATTAATTAATATGATTAATTAATTAGAAGGATCAAATCGCAACAACTTGCTAACTTAGTAGGACTAATATGGAAGTCGGACTAATCCATGTATAGACATGATTAGGATTTGCCAAGGTGGCCTAATTCATGTAGAGACATGATTAGGATTAATTTGAAAATAGAACTAATCCATGTATTGACATGATAAGGACTATTTTGCAAAAGGGACTAACCCGAACTTGAGTAGGATTAGGAGAGGGGTTCTTTATGTAGTAGGACAAGGAGTTGTTGGACTATATAAAGAACACTCCTAACTTATTTTTCTCTCTACACAACCACACATCTATTTGATATAAGAAAGGAGAGAACAAAGCAAGGAGAGAGAGCAAGTCCCATAGAGGGCCGAAACCCCTTGGGACCGCCGCCCCCTACCCGTCGGCCTAAAGGGAGAGCCGCCCCACCTTTGGCACTCCATTGTTGGCGATTCCTTCTTCCTCCTCCATTCTTATTAGCTAGCACATGGATTTGGAGGATCTAGATCTCACCTCTAGGCGTGGATCAACCGTAGAGACGTGACACTATTCGCGTTTGAAGTCATCAAAGGAGAACCCTAAGGTGTGTTATTGATTTCTTACCCTTACCATCGTTATGTCTCTTGACTTGTGATCCTTGGAGGGTTTTGCATGGTTTATGATTGTTTGTGTTTCCGTTGCGCATCCACGAATCAAAACCCTACAGGTGCATTGGCATGTAGATGAGGGGTAGTGGAAGCATATGCTATGGTATCACACATAGCGCGAGCGCAAAACTGTCTAGGCTTCCGCACCACCATGGTATCCTGAAAATACGAAACTACTTAATTATTCACACAATACATGATTCCTAAATTGTCCATGAAAATCATGCGCATTCAATTAAAGAGTGAAAGCTAATGCACACTTACTGAAAATTAGTTGGCAAAGTGTCGAGATGGTCAGATGGAGAGACAAACACAAATCCAGAAATGACACGACACGACAAATCCTGTAATTTCACTATACGGTCATTTTGTTTTATTAAAATTACATAAATAATTATAACCCATAAAAACGGATATTGACGACTAGTTGACCCGTTACCTACCTAATACTAAGTTGATACTAATCATTATTGACACCATAGTCAAAATCGTCGTCATCGTCATCAGTACCATCACCAGCATCGTCCTCGTCAGAGTTCTCATCATCCTGAAAATCAGCTTCTTTTCCGCCATCATCACCGGGAAATTCATTTGGATTGCCGCGGATGTCTTCTGGAACGACTGTTGGTTCGTATTCTTCTTCATCTACTTCCATATCTTCTCTAACACACTCATTCTCATCTGGACCATATTCTACCATCTGCTGATCACGGTATGGCTCTGCTTGTGCACATGTCACCGGCATATCATAGTGTTGTCTCTAGGCACCATCTTAACAGCAACACTCCAATATGTACCAATTGGATCCTTCACATACCAAACTTTTTGAGCTTGCGATTCAAGGAAAAATGGTTCAGCTGAGCAAATGCTTAAAATTAACCAATGTGAATTTAAATGCGTCCTCTTTCATATCATAACGATTGTCCACCTAGTCGCACTTGAACAAAACAAAACTATTACCATCAGTATATTGTAGCTCAATAATATCCTTCAAAGAACCGTAGTATGGTACATCACCAGTAGCTGGTCCCCTATCCGCTCGACTAGCGTAGCTATCAGTTGACGCACTAACCCAAACCCCACTGTTTTGAGTCTTTCTCCTCAAATCATGTCGTTTGGCGTGAAATTTGAAACCATTTATTGCATATCCAGAATATTGAATTGACCATTCTGAAGGTCCTTATGAAAGATTTTTGACTTTGTCGGATACGTCATTCTAGCCTAAGCTTTGCACCTACATTTTTCAGAAGCTATATCAAATATCATTCCACCTACATGTTTTTTTATTTCATTAACGTTACATCTTAAACTTACATGACCTGTTAACCATCTTGAGAACTTCTCATTGTGTAATTTAGACAACTCCCATTCCGATAATCGAGGGTTTTCGCTTTTGATACGCGCTTTGTGTTCGCTGTAGTGTGGGAAAGTAAACCCACATATGTTAGACTTCTAAGAAATAATTTTGGAAACCCACATATGTTAGACTTAGAAGAAAGACTTACTCTTGGTAAGGGTCAATTGATTCTTAATTCGCTAACACGTATCTATGCGCTTGTTCCTGCATGATTGGATATAGATGTACACTCCTCCCTGGACCCAAAGCACGACCTAATTCACTGCTGTCATTGCGACTCGGAGGTCTAAGTTTGGTTTCAACATCCTCGTCCAAATATCTTGAAAAAACTTTAAGCATTCTTTAAGTAGGTATCCCTCTGCTATGGATTCTTCTGGACGACTCCTATTGCGTACATATTTTTTTAGAGTGAACAAACACCTGCATTACAATTGGCCTATGGTATATATTATATAAACAACACCTTTTATATTCAATTACATCATGTTATAGTTAGTTAAGTATACCTTTTTAGCGTGGTACATCCACCGATATGTTACAGGGCCAAAAATTGTCGCCTCGTGAGCTAAGTGGATAGGGAGATGGAACATGATATCCAGAAAGGACGGCGAAAAAATTTTCTCAAGATGACAGAGAGTTAGTGTTACTTTCTGCTGTAGCTGAAGTAAACTAGCCGGATCAAGTGAATTTGAACACAATTGCCTGAAGAAAGAGCTCAACACAATCAGTACTTGGACAACATTCTTTGGAAGTGTCCTTCTCACGACAATGAGCAACAACTGCTGCATTAGAATATGGCAATCGTGACTCTTTAAACCCATGAGAGTTCTGTCCTTCATGGATACACGTCGGGATATGTTTGATGAATAAACATCAGGTACTTTAACATCTTTCAAGACACTGCAAAATATGTATTTATGGATTTTTCTCATATTGAATGAAGCAGGGGGTAACACAAATTTGCCATGACCCGACGTTTGTTGATGAAGTGACCCTCGTATACTCGTTTCCTCAAGGTCAAGATGATAATTCAAAGTGTCTTTAATTTTTCCCCTACATCGAGTATGGTGTTGAGAATACTATCAAACACCCTTTTCTCTATATGCATAACGTCGAGTTTATGGCGTACTAAATTGACCTTCCAATAAGGCAATTCGACGAAAATAATCCGCTTTTTCCAATTATAAACGGGTACACCTACTCCAGCCTTAACAGTGTCCCTCCCTCTCTTTAGGTTGATGAAAGAATCTCCATCTACCCCTCGCTCTCCATATTTTTTCTCAATACACTCTACTTATCTGAACACTTGTTCTCAAGATAGCAGCTGTGGGACCTTTGTGTCTTTTTCTGTCCCATCAAAACTTATATCTGTACAGAACTTGTGTTAAGTAGGCAAGAAACGACGATTACCCCCATACGCGTCCTTTCTACCGTATTTTAACCATCGATACTGAGTTTTTTTTATTGCAAGGAGGACATGCTAATTCTCCTCTCGTACTCCATCTAGACAAATTCGCGTATGCTGGAAAGTCGTTTACAGTCCACATAAGAAATGCATGTAATGTAAACATTTCACCAGTTGTTGCATCAAATGTGCGTACACCTTCATGCCATAAATCATTCGAATTATCTATTAAGGGTTGCAGGTAAACGTCTATATTATTTCCGGGGGTCTTAGGTCCATCAATAAGGATCGACAAAATCATATTAGCTTGCCCCTTACATATCCACGACCCCGAGTTAAGTTACGTCAACAATACTGGCCACATACTATGAGAAATGGCCATCGTCCTAAATGGATTAAATCCATCTGAGCCAAGACCAATCTGACATTGAGAGGATCACTTGCGAATTCAGGGTACTTTTCATCAAAAAAATTCCAGGCTACAGAGTCACCTGGATGCCTATGTATGCCATCTTTAGTACGTCCGTTGTCATGCCATACCATTGACTTGGCGGTTTTAGAGGACATAAACAATCGTTGCAACCTAAGTTTCAGAGGGAAGTAGCGCATTTTGCGAGGAATCTTGGTAGCCTGAGTGGTCCCATCTAGTTCATCCCCCTGCTGAAATGGTTTATACTTATCTTCTCCACAAAAATCACATTTCTCTAAATGTGCGTTGTCTTTCAAGAATAACATGCAATTTTGGGAGCAAGCGTCATACTTTACCTAGGTAAACCCTAAGGAATCCTTCAACTTCTTTGCTTCATAGTAAGAGATGGGTAACTTATCATCCTTAGGGAGAGCCTCTTTGAATAGTTGAATCATATGATCGAAGCATACATTTGAAAATTATATAAGACTTTCATGTGCAACATTCTAACTACGAACGACAGTGCGATAAACTTCTTACATCCTGGATACAACTCACTCTCAGCTTGTTCCAGTATTTTAAGGAGTTTCATAATTTCTTCGTCAGCCGATGAAGGTGTCTCATTAGAACTAATAAAATCTTGCTCGGGCTGAGATCCTAATGCTTCACGTACCATACCAATCATGTCAACTTTCCTAAATGTTTATTCAGTACCCAACTCAGTTTCAACAAGTTTATATGGTTCTCCATGTCAAATCCATTGAAAATAATTAGGCTGGAATCCATTACATATTATATGACCTCTAACTACACTTCTAGTCTCGTAAAACCAGTTAAGAAATTTTCTTAAACGGCCAACATATTTTTGACCCATCACCCATGCCCATGTACCCAAAGTCTAAGAACTTGTCACAACCATCAACAAAATTCGGTTCACACCTTGGGGTAATATGTATCCAACTCTTATCCATCGCGGATTCAACTAAAATAAAAGGTGACGACAAATTCATACATTATTTCTACAAGAACAAATTAGAAGCATTACTAAATGAACTGAACTTCTGCACATAATAGTGTTCAAAATTTGAGAACAGACCGCGTATCCATTTAATACGTTTTTCTGTCTTAAACCAAATAATCTAGCATATAATATAGTATCATCCAAAACCCACCAAGCACACCAAGGCATGAGATTACGAGACAACAAAATGAAACCATACAACCCAGTTAAAATATTTTCTACTAATTAATCAGTTTCAAATCAAATTGTTGAACCACTGGCAAAAAACAAGAAGAAGGTTTCATACGACATTCAATAAATATTCAAAAATAAGAAACACACTTCTCATATGGAACTAATTAAACCTAGAGAAGAAAAACAAAGAGAGAAGAAGAGAAGAAGAACTCACGCGGCGGGAAAATTCGCGAAGACAAGATAGCACCGGGAACACTTCTCCTGAACCACCAAAGTCGCCTCAACCACCAAACTCGCCTGAACCACCAAAGTCGCTTGAACCACCAAAGTCAACTGGAGCCTTCGCCTTCGAACCCCCATTGGCCCAATTTCCCTCTGTCTAGGTCTATTTCCTGCGCCGGGTATGCAAATTTTTGCCCCAAAATTTGGCGGACAAATCAAACAATTTGGGCATAGTTTGACACGTGTAAAAAAGAACATATATGGCGAGTTATCTCGTCGTATATGATCTTAACTAACAGCGTGAATCTACTCTAGCCATTTCTGTTAAATAATATTTCCTGAGACAATAAAGTGACGCCGTTAGTAATCAATTCTCGCCGTTTTTACTAAAAGTATTAACGTAGTTACCTATTTTCGTTATTTTTGTTAGAATACTTGCCGCTTATGCTAAACTATATATGGGGCCATTTTTTGTCGCCGTATAAGACTATTTTAAACGAGAATTTTAAATATTGCATTTTGTGATACCATAAACGGCGATATATACTCTTGTCGTGCGAATTTTAGTATATTTTTGCCATTTTGTGTTCATTTAAAGTAGTGGGAGTAATAGTGTTGTTAGTTAATGTGATTAATTAAGTAATATTTATTAATGACTAATTTGGGGGTTATGTGATAACTTATTTGCCTTGTTGTATTGTAAATTGCATTTAATGACACTTGGATGAATGTAATTGGCTAGAGAGTCCAAATAAGCAGACACATGTATTCACCAAGAGCAAAGGGCCAAATGGAGAACCGAAATTCAACCTCGACACTTTCCTGCTTATATATATATATATATATATATATATATATATATATATATATATATATATATATAAGTTACAAAATTCGAAGCATAACCATCAACATATTGACGTCGAATCTAATCAAGGTGTGGGATCAATGCAGCAGAAACAACGATCGGAAAGGTATAAACTAATAGAGAACGTATCTAGGGTTTCAAGAACTGTATTATAATCCAAAAACTAACGAATTCTGCCACAAGCCGGGCATAAATAGCTGAAACCTAAATATATCAAAAATGACAAAATCCCGAAACTGACCCAACAATTTGGCCTTATTGAAATAAATACGTACTCGAAAGTTTGACCCAAAACAGATTAATGCTGATGTCTTAATCTATAATGGATATATATTACAAAAAATAGTAAAAAACATCCAAAACACTCGTTTGACTATTCAAATGGCATAATTTGGGGATGAAGATGGACCCTGCTCGATCGGGCCCTCGTGCGTCTAGTCGAGAGATTTCCAAATTAGGGTGGCTCGCGTCATTCTGATTCATGTAGTCAAAGTTATGGCCCAAACAGTGCGTCGACACCAAAAGCTGCAATTTCTTTGCTCCCTTGTGCGTATCTTCCATATCATGGTAGAGAAGCACCAAATGAGTCGTGTTTGAGAGTTCAGCTTCATCTAGATCGTCCGCTCGTGCATCACATATTATTTATGATAATATTACCCTAAAAAATTACAATTTTACAACGATATAAAAATTAGAAGATAATAAAATAAACCTCTAACTAGCTATCTATCAAGTTTAGATCATTTACACTTTTGAAACAGGATGAGCCAGAATGTGTTCAATCCAGGATCGTGCACTGTTTCTTAATGTTTGTCAATTCAGGAACAAAATAGATCAGAACATTTAGTGCTTTGTATAGGATTATTACGAATAATCCTTGTCTCTTTATTTAGATACTCTGTGATGCTAACTCATGTTCTTGTAGGCAGACTCCTTGAATCGAGTTCTACAAGAAATCATCAGAAAACTTCAGTGTTTTCATCATTGGGTTTCATGTATTTTCCTAAAAATTTCTGAGAGATTCTTAGGTCTAGAATCATTCTTGTATCATCAATCCACGTGTTTTTGGACTAAATTGTTAATATTGCAAGAGCTCTCTGACGCGCCTAGTGCTTGGCACTAAACCCTTGGTGGTCGTGCAAGCCTAGGGCGGTCAGATTGAGCTTCTACAGGCTCTTTAACTTTTTCTCTAGCTCTGACAGTTTCAGTTAAGTCAGTTATTCTTAAGATTTTATAGGATTTACTTATTGTCTTCCAAATAAAGAGAGTTTAATTAGTAATGAATTGCAAATTTATAAAACTAATATATTTTATAATAATGATCTCAATAAGATTTATTTTTCTATTAAAGCTCTATTACCTACTTAATTAGCTATCTAATTAAAGTTAATTGGATTAATTTCAGTACAGATCAAATTGGATATAATAATTATCTTTTCATGAGAAAATCCGAATATTACTATAATATTTTAAAAATAAATTACGGCCAAAAAGTAAATTGTTGTAATCTTTTTTCAAAAATTATAATTAAATATTTTATTAATATTGATTAAGAATAATTTTTTAGTTATAAAAGAAAAATATTTGGCAGCAGATTCTATTCTAAGTAAAATGATTTTTTTCAGAAACAATAATTACTTTATTTAGAATTTAAAATTAAGAATGAATCTTTCTTTAATGGAAATTATATATTTTTATAAGTAAAAATATGTTGTTAATAGTTGATTATCCTATAAATAAGAGTTTGACTTCTATTTAATTTAAAAAAAGGTGCAGATTCATAATTTATTTTTCTCTAGAACAGAGCTTAGAATAAAAGTAATCTCACTCTATAAATGTACAGTCAGCGTTAAGAGAAAATTATTTTTTGAAGCATTAGGTTAGGCTCTCTACAAAAACGGGAGAGGGAGAGAGAGCAACCCTCTAGCGTTCGGCCACCAGCAGGAGGAAAAGCCCAAGCATTGCTTCAGATTCCAGCGGCACTATAACTTCCCTCAACTTCAAATCAGGTTCCAAAGTTGTTGTATATATTCTATAACAACAACGTAAAAGGCGACATAAATCCAGGTTAGTTTGATCTCATTCTGAATTGAGTCTCTAGATGAACCTTCTACTTTTGATCTAGAATGAGTATTTTTTCAGTCTATCTGAGTATATAATACGTTCTTTGTTTAGATCGACTAAACCAATTACTCTGATCTTTTTCTTAGTTTTGTTTTACGTTAGATATGTGTTTTAGACGGTCGCTTCTTTATAGACCTCTCGTCGACCTTGAATAATAGAATTCTCTATCATAGTCATCCTACAGTCTGTATTGTTTACAGATTCGTTATTCTGAACTGTTATATATTGAATGTGCCATATCTCAAGTTGTTTCCCCTTTCTTGAAACGTTTAGAGTCAACCATAGCCTTGTCCAAGGTTTGTCTTTTATACCTGTTAGGCATAGGATTCGCTTAGTGTTGTTTGGAGTCTCCTATCCTAGTAGGTTCTTTATATTATCTGAGAAAGTTGTTCACTTGACAAACTAACGGTGAAAAGGCTCTGGGATACACACATGTCCAAGGTGCACCGTGTGCCATAGGTCACTAGCTTGAGGAGTTAGTATGCTACTACAAACTATGGATGAAAACGGTTCAGTGTCCTGTTTCAGCACCCATCCAAACCAAACCGCGTTTAACGGTTTGGGAAAAACCTAAACCTAATCCAGACCGTTCATGGCTCCAAATCGAACGAAACCGTGAAGGACCAGTTTTGTTCGGTTTTAAACCGCCGCTTCTAGAAATATATTATTTCACTTGAAATTTCTAATAATTCATTCAACAATTAAATATTTGCTAAAATTTTAATGTCAATGGATTTTAAACATAAGTAGCAAACATTATATCGTTTTCAGTACCTATTGTATATTATACATGCGTAGAAGTTATCAAGTGTGGAAGTTGTATAGCCTAATATGCTACATAAACAGTTCGCTTCGGTTTATAAGGTTTGGGATTTTTGCAAACCTGGACCCAACCATAATAGCTTCAAGCCGAACCGAACCAAACCAAACCTCCCGGTTCAGCTCGGATTGCGGTTTTTGCTTTTTGAACTTGCGTCCCTTCTACAAACTAGATGCAAGCGAGGCTTGGATTGCCAGCCTGTGGTGCTACAAAAGAGATTGCAGAATATATGCACGTAAAGTAGGGATGGCTGAAAGTGTGTAATGTAGACTAAATACAGGACCTAAATACTCTAGGAGGGGGGGGGGGTTGAATAGAGTATGGAAACTTTTTGTAAAACTCAAAGTTTAACATAATAACTTTGTGTGAAACTCAAATCTCAAGGCCTTGAAATTTTAGTAAACTGTCTGAAACTTTCAAGGGAAAAATAGAAAGCTTCAAGGCCTTGAACTATAATCAATTCTAAACAGCTTTTGAACCCTAGTTTGATTTGAGTTGTATGCAGCAGATAATAATCAAACAGTAAAGTAAAGAACACAAAGCAATTTACAGAGTTCAGTCCCAATGGACCTAATCTCTGCCTGAGGGATCTAATCCCACCAGGATTGGGCAAACACTTCTTATTACTCACACATAAACAGCCCTAGATCTTCAAGCCTAAGTGATTTCCCTTACACCTATAAAACTTGTGGTTCCAAACCTATCTAGTTCCAGCTACTAACTGTTGATCTAACAAGAAGCTCTTGTTTTTCACTTGAACAACCAACCACTAGGTTAAGTGAGGTTTAAGATAATTTAAAGATACACAGATTAAAGTACAAGTGAAGAACACAATATAAGAAATAAGCTGTTGAAGCCTGGATGTGTTCTTCTGGAAACTGGATTGATTTGATCTTCTGGAATCTAGATTGAAGCTTGGATCCTTTTGTGTTTGAATGAATGATCTCCCACGAATTTGTCACACCTTTCTGAGTATTATGCAAGCCTCTTCTCTTCAAAATTCAAACCATTCTCTTTTATCCACAGCTGCAACTGATTGAGAGATTTTAGGATCTCAGTTCCTACAAATCCTCTTTTCTGTTTTCAACTGAAATTCAAACAACTCTAAGTGTATATCCGTTGGAGTTTTTTGAGATTGCTCTTTCACGTTTAACATCCCTGAAACAGCATTGAAACATAGCAACAACAAAATCCAAAAAAGATAACAGTGCTATGACTGTTTGGTTATCCAGTTTATGATAAAACTGGTTAACAGATTAGAACAGTAACCTGTTTATCTTCAAATACATATCAATCATTAAAAAACAAGTTTAAGACTCTTAGAAGTCAATGAATAATCACAATAATAAGAATCACAACCTGCAAGAAAGAATCAACTTAGTTCTGTAAAAACTGTCAGCAGCTCAAGGCACATCTCAAGGCCTTGGAGCTCTGAACCTGCTTCACAGATATTCAAAGTTAAACCCAGATAACGTTGATTCTTCCTGTTCTGATCATCTGCAATTGTGTTAGATATCTAAATAGTGTAAACTATAAGTATATGCAGTAAATCCTTGATCTGTATAATCAGATATCCAATCTGCAACACTGAATTGTTAGAGCATATAGCAGAATAAAAAACCTCTCAAAGCTTTGAAGTTCTGTCAGTATCTCAAGGCCTTGGAGTAACTGAAATACTTTGCTGCTTATGTCTTTGTCTTTGTCTTTGTCTTTCATCACTCAACACAATTACCATCCAAAACACATTCAAGGGTCTTTGAATCAACAATCTCCCCCTTGATGAAAGACAAATCCTAGAGTCTTGTATAGATTTTCCTACCACTCAGATTTAAAATTAGATAACAACAAAATGCAGATACAATAGCCAATAATACCAGATAGATAATCAGATTTTACATATAACCACAGATTTACATAAAATCACAGTAATATAATAACACAACTGATTAAACCAAAACAACTAAGTATTATTATTATTCAGATACTGCAAACACAAAAACACATAATTTTGTTGGAATAGATGCCCTAGAGGCAATCTAGTTTAGTATGAATTTGTAATTGGCTAGAAATTCATTTATTATTTATTGGATATTTAATATAATGAAGTCCTTAGATTTACAATCGTGTTGTTTATCTTAAATATCCCTAGTCAAGTATAATGATTAAATGGGACAATCATCTATAGACTAGTATGGGGTTGGATTGATATGGAGATATCACGATCCAACACATAGGTGTGCATTACGGAATGTTGCACTGGACTGACCCATTACCGAGAAGGCTACATACACGTTATGTTGAGTCACAAGTGCTTCTCGGGTACAATGGTATTGTCATCCTTAGACTTGAAGTCACTAGATATTCTAGTTGTGGATCATTGTGATCTTGGTAGCGTTAAACGCTACACCGTAACTGGGTAGTTATAAAGGCGTGTACTGGATACAATGAGAAGCAAGCTTAGAGATCGTAGTGGACGTAGAGAGGATTTGCCCCTCCCACATAACGGGAGCAAATATCCAAGGCCACTCGAGGATAGTGCTTATAGAATGTCTGGCCAGACTCAAATAAATCAATATATGGGATATTGATGTTATTTGCACGAATAAGGCTATTCCATGGATCGAGAAACTAGGGATTGGATATACGAGTGTGACTTGTATGTCTCGTGTCCAATCCGGATATGGAGGCAAAGGGATGAGACAATTACTTGTACAAGGTTGTCTAGATGACTATTCTATTAGTTGGCTAGAATGGATGTTTTGCTAGAAACCGCTCCATATTAGCAAAGAGTTGCTACCAACTAGATAGAACCTATGGGGTCACACGCTATATAGAGTTGTACTAGATTATGGAATTAATTAATTGGATTAATTAATTAGAAGGATCACTTTGCAAACCCTTGCAAACTTAGTAGGGACTAATTTGCAAGGAAGGGACTAAATTGAATTCTAGTAGGACTAGAATAAGTCCTTTAGGTAGTTAACAAGGAGTTGTTGGACTATATAAAGGACCCTCCTCCTTCCTTCCCTACACACTTATGCTCTAAAGAGAACATAACAAGAGTAGGAGAGAAAAAAGGAGAGAGAGAGCAAGCCACAAAGAGGGACGCCGCCCCCTTTGCCGCCGCCCCTTGTCCCCGACGCCACAAAGGGCCGAACCCCTTTTGGTGTCTCGTTTTGCGTGATTTCTTCACCCTCCTTTCAATCCGGGCTAGCACCAAGGTGATTGGAGATCTAGGAACAACTCTAGGCGTGGATCAACTATAGAGAACGTGACACTATTCGCGTTTGAAGTCATCAAGGAGAACCCAAAGGTGTGTTTATGATTTCTTACCTTCACTATCGTTATGCATCTAGACTTGTGATCCTTGGAGGGTTTTGCATGGTTGTTTGTTTGATTATGCTTCCGTTTGCGCGATCCATGAATCAAAACCCTACAGTGGTATATCGCGTAGTTTATGTGTTACATTCTTGTTGTTTTACACCTTAATTTGTTGTTTATCGCGTAAAACAAGACAAATCAAGCATTGGATGCAATTTGTCAAAGAATTAATCATAACAAGACCCAATTATTGCATTGGATGCATGAATTGGTGAGTTTGAGAAATTTTAGGATCTTAGATCTAGGGTTTGGGCATCCTTGGGGAAGAAGGAGTTCTCCCACAACAAGGAAACAACCAAACTTGGGCTCCAAGCAAGGAGGTTGTTTTGGAAACAACCTCCACAAGGAAGGTTCGGCCCCTAGGGAGCCGCCCCCCTTGCTTGCCGCCCAAGCTTGGCGCCCTAAGGGGGCGGGCGGCCCTAACCCGCGGGCCTAGCTTGCGGGTTTTGGGCCGGGCCGACCCTAGGGCTTTATGGTTCACTTATTTGGGCCCGGGCAATTGGATTGTTGGGCCCATGGACCGTTTTAACCCTAGAAATCCTAAAATCAATTAAAATTGACCAAGCGCGTTAAAATTGGATTTTAACTGTTTATGTGCAAATCGCATGGTGATTGGATATGGCCTTAGGATGTGGTTTGATGTGGATGTTTAATTTTGTGGTTTGGTTTTACGGCCTGCGAGCTGATCAATTAATTGTAATAATTAATTAGGGTTTTATGGCCTGCGTGCCATTTTTTTTTCTCAACTTGTGAGATTTATTTTATTTAGTATAGATATTAGCTAGTGCTAGATAAAGTAGATTGTTAGCCAAGATTGGAGAAAAGAAGCCCAAAGTCAAAGGAGCCACAAAAGATGGAGCATGGAGCATGGAGCACACCACATGACTATGAAGGATGGACCAAAAGATCAAGACGCATGGAGATGTGTGTTTGTTTAGGGTTCATAGATAATTCCATTGGCTTGGAATTATCTTAGTCTAGAAAAGGCCATATCCACATCACGTTTAATTTCTGTTTTGTGGTTGTTTATTTATTGTCTTATTATTTGTGTGGTTGGTGTATGGATGATGCATGCAATTAGGATAATAAGATAATTAGACAACCCGGATCTATTATTTGGAGTTGTGCCCAAACTCAAATAGATAGATTAGTTGATATTGATCAACAAAATAATTAAAATTGAAGAAAAATCCCTCAAATTTTAAATATTGTGTTCTTGCCTTCTCGTTATTTAAACACTCATTATCATCATTATTTATCGAGTTCGTGCGTGCCAAAGCATGGCGACTTGGTTCATAATGATGGAATGCGATGGCACGTAACAATGTGCAATTGTTTAGATAAGAGGTTGAACACAACTAGGCTATTAATTTGATTAAGAAACCTAGAGGCAATCAATTGGGATTATCCATATGGATGGATAAATAAGGAGTTATTTGCCCGATTGAACCAAGAGTTGCATATGGGATGCAATTGGAATTGTTCCTACCTAAGAAGTAATCGAATTATGGGTGACTTGCCAAAGCAAGCTCATAAGGAGATGAAAAAGATGGATCTTGGCCCACTAGAAAATATAAGGATATTTTCCGCATTAATATCTTGAGGGTTATTAATCCGTAGTAAAATAGTGGGAGCTATATTTAATAAACTAGCCATTATTAAATATAGTCAAAAATTCACAAATACTAAAACTTGCGTATTTTCCTTTTTGTAGAATTCCAAATGGCAAACAACTCATCGAGTTCACAACATTCCCTACGATCTGTCCTTGAGAAGGACAAGCTCTCAGGAACCAACTTTCTCGATTGGTACAGAAACTTGAGAATTGTTCTCAAGCAAGAGAAAAAGCTGTACGCAATAGAGGAGCAAGTTCCAGAAGGTCCAGAGAATCAGACACCTGCTGCCTTAAAGGCGTATCAAAAGCGTGTTGATGACGCTAATGATGCGGCCTGCCTAATGCTTTGCACCATGACCTCTGAGCTTCAGAAGCAACATGAGAACATGAATGCTGTCGATATGATCGAACATCTAAAGCAGCTCTTCCAAGAGCAGGCGAGGGTAGAGAGGTATGAGGTCTCAAAGGCACTGTTCAAATGTCATCTGGCAGAAGGGAACCCGGTGGGACCCCACGTACTCCGAATGATCGGGTACTTGGAGAATCTCGCCCGGCTTGGGTTCCCGGTCGGCCAAGAGTTGGCAACCGATCTCGTGTTGCAATCGTTGCCCGAGAGTTATGGACAGTTCATTATGAACTATAACATGAACGAGATCGTTAAACCACTGCCAGATTTGCTCAACATGTTGAGGACGGCTGAACAGAGCATCAACAAAGGTAAGGGCAAGGCCATAATGATGGTGCATAAAGGAAAGGGTAAAAAGTTTGCCTCTTCCTCCAAGGGCAAAGGCAAGTCAGTTGCTAAGTCCAAGGAACAAACCCTTAAGCCTGTTGGTGGGATTGCCAAGGTCGTGACTAAGGGTGAATGTCACTACTGTAGTCAACCGGGACACTGGAGGAGGAACTGCCCAAAATATCTGGAGGACAAGCGGCTTGGAATAGTGATTCCACCACCACCAGGTATTTTTGTTGTAGATGTCAATTTAACTGTCTCTACATCATGGGTATTAGATACTGGATGTGGATCTCATATTTGTCGAAATATGCAGGATCTAAAGAGAAGTAAAAGATTGGCTAAAGGGGAGGTAGATCTGCGCGTTGGGAATGGAGCAAAGGTTGCTGCGTTGGCCATAGGCGTTTGCGAGCTATCTCTTCCTTCAGGATTAATTTTAGAATTAAATAATTGCTATTTTGTGCCTGCTATGAGCAGAAACATTATTTCTATTTCTTGTTTGGACAAGGAA
This sequence comes from Linanthus parryae, assembly GCA_023055425.1. Lineage (NCBI taxonomy): Eukaryota > Viridiplantae > Streptophyta > Magnoliopsida > Ericales > Polemoniaceae > Linanthus > Linanthus parryae. Next base: position 70,989,691 of record JALGPY010000001.1, on the reverse strand, counting down.
GGTTTTATTATTTCAATAAAGAACAATTGTTGTTCCTTTTATTTGAATAATATTCACTATTTTAGTGCGCAATTATTTAATGGACTTTATGTCCTTGATCTAAGTAATCCTGTCTACAACGTTAATACCAAGCGGATTAAAATAAATGATTTAAATCCTGCTTATTTATGGCATTGTCGTTTAGGCCACATAAATGAGAAACGTGTATCTAGACTCCATAAGGATGGATTGCTAGACTCATTTGATTTTGAATCATATGAGACATGTGAGGCTTGTTTATTGGGAAAAATGACAAAGTCCCCTTTCAATAAGAAAGGTGAGAGGACTAGTGAGCAATTGGCGCTCATACATACCGATGTGTGTGGGCCATTTGCCACGCCTGCCAGGGGTGGTTATGTCTACTTCATTACGTTTACTGATGATTACAGTAGATATGGATTTGTGTACCTTATGAGGGCAAAATCCGAATCCTTTGAAGTGTTCAAAGAATTCAAGAATGAAGTAGAGAAGCAACTTGGCAAAAGTATCAAGGCTCTACGATCGGATCGTGGAGGAGAATACTTGAGCCAAGAGTTTGACGACTATCTTAGAGAGTGTGGGATCGTGTCCCAACTCACTCCACCCGGAACGCCACAATGGAATGGCGTGTCCGAGAGGAGGAATCGAACCCTATTGGATATGGTTCGGTCTATGATGTGTCAAACCGATCTTCCATTATCATTTTGGGGCTACGCTCTATTAAGTGCAGCTTTTACCATTAACCGTGTTCCATCTAAATCAGTCATGAAGACACCATATGAGATGTGGAGTGGGAGGCGTCCCACACTGTCGTTCATGAGGATTTGGGGCTGCGATGTCTATGTAAAACGTTTACAATCAGACAAGCTAGGGCCTAAATCGGATAAGTGTAAATTTGTGGGGTACCCTAAGGAAACTAAGGGATACTATTTCTACAATCCAACCGAGAACAAAGTGTTTGTTGCTCGGACCGGCGTGTTTCTAGAAAGAGAATTTGTCTCTAAAGAAGCAAGTGGGAGGAATGTAGAACTTGAAGAAGTTCAAGAACCACAAATTACTGAACCGATTATGGAACATGAACAGGAATCACAAGCAGTTGTGGATCCACCTGTTCAGGTAACACAAGAGCTTCGTAGATCTAGTAGAGTGCGCCAGGAACCCGAGAGGTACGGACTTCTCGTAACTGATTCCGGTGACACGATGCTCATAGATGATGAGCCTACTACCTATGAGGAGGCCATGAATGGCCCAGACTCGCAGAAGTGGCTTGAAGCCATGAGATCCGAGATGGAATCCATGTATACCAACAAAGTATGGACTTTGGTGGAACCACCTGATGGGGCGCGGCCCATAGGGTGCAAGTGGGTCTTCAAGAAGAAGATCGACATGGATGGTAATGTGATTACCTATAAGGGCCGATTGGTGGTTAAAGGATTCAGACAGATTCATGGTATTGACTATGATGAAACCTTTTCACCAGTCGCAATGACCAAATCCATCCGAATCCTACTTGCAATTGCAGCATACTACGACTATGAGATTTGGCAGATGGATGTCAAAACAGCATTCCTTTATGGGAATCTCCTCGAGGACGTGTATATGATACAGCCGGAGGGTTTTGAGGATCCAAAGCAAGCCAACAAAGTCTGTAAGCTGCAACGATCCATTTATGGATTGAAGCAAGCTTCTAGGAGTTGGAATCGACGTTTTGATGAAGTGGTCAAAGAGTTTGGCTTCATCAGAAACGAAGATGAGTCTTGTGTCTACAAGAAGGTTAGTGGGAGCTCTGTAGCTTTTCTGGTCTTGTATGTGGATGACATACTACTCATTGGAAACGACATTCCCATGCTGCAATCTGTGAAAGATTGGCTAAGAAAGTGTTTCTCAATGAAGGACTTAGGGGAAGCAGCCTATATACTCGGTATAAAGATCTATAGAGACAGATCTAAAAGGTTGCTAGGCCTGAGTCAAAGTACATATATTGACAAGGTGTTGAAACGGTTCAACATGCAAGATTCCAAGAAGGGATTCTTGCCCATGTCACATGGAATCACTCTTTCGAAGAGTGGTTGTCCTTCCAATGAGATTGAGAAGGAACGCATGAGTAGGATTCCCTATGCCTCGGCCATAGGATCCATCATGTACGCCATGTTATGTACTAGACCAGATGTGTCATATGCCTTGAGTATGACAAGCAGATACCAATCCAATCCAGGTGAGAGTCACTGGATTGCTGTCAAGAACATCCTAAAGTACTTGAGAAGAACTAAGGATACTTTCTTGATGTTTGGCGGTGAGGAAGAGTTGCGTGTAAAGGGTTACACTGATGCAAGCTTCCAAACCGATAGAGATGACTTTAGATCACAGTCGGGATATGTGTTTTGCCTGAATGGAGCAGCGGTGAGCTGGAAGAGTTCCAAGCAAGAGACGGTAGCTGATTCTACAACAGAGGCTGAGTACATTGCTGCAAATGGCGCAGCAAAGGAGGCTGTTTGGATCAGAAAGTTTGTTTCTGAACTTGGTGTGGTCCCTAGCATTGCGGATCCAGTGGAGTTGTTCTGTGACAACACTGGGGCGATCGCGCAATCAAAGGAACCCAGGTCGCACCAGAAGTCCAAGCATGTGCTCAGGAAGTTTCATCTGATTCGAGATATTATCGATAGAGGAGACGTTCGGATATGCAAGATTCCTACAGATGATAATCTGTCAGACCCGCTTACGAAGCCTCTCACGCAGTGGAAGCATGAAGGGCACACTAGGAGTATGGGCATACGAGATGCGCCAGATTGGCTCTAGTGCAAGTGGGAGACTGTTGGAATAGATGCCCTAGAGGCAATCTAGTTTAGTATGAATTTGTAATTGGCTAGAAATTCATTTATTATTTATTGGATATTTAATATAATGAAGTCCTTAGATTTACAATCGTGTTGTTTATCTTAAATATCCCTAGTCAAGTATAATGATTAAATGGGACAATCATCTATAGACTAGTATGGGGTTGGATTGATATGGAGATATCACGATCCAACACATAGGTGTGCATTACGGAATGTTGCACTGGACTGACCCATTACCGAGAAGGCTACATACACGTTATGTTGAGTCACAAGTGCTTCTCGGGTACAATGGTATTGTCATCCTTAGACTTGAAGTCACTAGATATTCTAGTTGTGGATCATTGTGATCTTGGTAGCGTTAAACGCTACACCGTAACTGGGTAGTTATAAAGGCGTGTACTGGATACAATGAGAAGCAAGCTTAGAGATCGTAGTGGACGTAGAGAGGATTTGCCCCTCCCACATAACGGGAGCAAATATCCAAGGCCACTCGAGGATAGTGCTTATAGAATGTCTGGCCAGACTCAAATAAATCAATATATGGGATATTGATGTTATTTGCACGAATAAGGCTATTCCATGGATCGAGAAACTAGGGATTGGATATACGAGTGTGACTTGTATGTCTCGTGTCCAATCCGGATATGGAGGCAAAGGGATGAGACAATTACTTGTACAAGGTTGTCTAGATGACTATTCTATTAGTTGGCTAGAATGGATGTTTTGCTAGAAACCGCTCCATATTAGCAAAGAGTTGCTACCAACTAGATAGAACCTATGGGGTCACACGCTATATAGAGTTGTACTAGATTATGGAATTAATTAATTGGATTAATTAATTAGAAGGATCACTTTGCAAACCCTTGCAAACTTAGTAGGGACTAATTTGCAAGGAAGGGACTAAATTGAATTCTAGTAGGACTAGAATAAGTCCTTTAGGTAGTTAACAAGGAGTTGTTGGACTATATAAAGGACCCTCCTCCTTCCTTCCCTACACACTTATGCTCTAAAGAGAACATAACAAGAGTAGGAGAGAAAAAAGGAGAGAGAGAGCAAGCCACAAAGAGGGACGCCGCCCCCTTTGCCGCCGCCCCTTGTCCCCGACGCCACAAAGGGCCGAACCCCTTTTGGTGTCTCGTTTTGCGTGATTTCTTCACCCTCCTTTCAATCCGGGCTAGCACCAAGGTGATTGGAGATCTAGGAACAACTCTAGGCGTGGATCAACTATAGAGAACGTGACACTATTCGCGTTTGAAGTCATCAAGGAGAACCCAAAGGTGTGTTTATGATTTCTTACCTTCACTATCGTTATGCATCTAGACTTGTGATCCTTGGAGGGTTTTGCATGGTTGTTTGTTTGATTATGCTTCCGTTTGCGCGATCCATGAATCAAAACCCTACAAATTTCTCCCCCTTTTTGACTTTCATCAAATAAGTATGAAGAAATGTTGGATCATTACTCAGAGTCATTAAAAAAAACTTAAACAAATTTATTGCTAAAAAGTCAAGGCCTTGAGAACAGAAAAGAAGAAGAGAAAGAGATAGAAGGTCAAGGCTTTGGCATTCTCTGATCTTCACTTCTTCTTTGATGTCTGGCCTTTCTCTGAGCCTTCTCCAACTTCTTCTTCACTTGCAGCATCTTCAGCAGAGTGATTACCTCTTGTTCAGCTTCCACTTCTGCAACAACTTCTTGAATTTTTTCATCCACTTTCTTCTTAACCTGTACCGAATCCCCCTCTGTAGCTGCATCAACACCTGTTTCTTCACCAGCATCTTCTTCATCAGTTTGTTCATATAAATCTTTTGAAGTAAGCACCACTTGAATTGGCTTATTTTTCTTCTTCAGAAAATCTCCCAGCCTTTCATCTGAATCCACACTGGTGTCATGACTAGTAGCAGAAGGTATCTTCTCCAAATTCAAACCCTTGATGACAACTTCTAGCTTTCCATTCATAACATTCATCAAGCCCTTGAACTGGTTGAATTCAGCTGACAGGTCAAATAACCTTTGTCTGAGATCTTCAATCTCAACCTGCTGATCTTCTAACTTCTCAACCAACAAAGAGTAATCCTCATTGGCTTGTCCTTTCCCTGATGCAGTCCCCTTAGGATTCACAAACTCTTTCTCTGCAAGTTCCTCCTTAGACAAATATGAATAAAACTTCCAATGTCCTTTCCCAGTCTGAACTACCCCAATCCTCTGAAGTGCAATCTCATCAATCAACCCAAAACCTCCAGTAACCTTTTCCTCTCCTTTCACAGGTACATAAAAGTATTCAAATAAAAGAGGTAACAGGTTGGCATATGAAAGAGGATGGTTTCTAGTCCTGGTTGCACAATAAATAAGAACCTTATCAGTCACTAACTCCCTTGAGTTCTACCTAGGAACTACACTTCTCATCAGAATTGTAAACATGATTTTGGCTTCACAGTTGAGCATATAGTGTGTCAACTGCTTTGGACAAGAGGGTACACCTTCAATAAAAAACATTTCCTTTTCCTTATCCAGACACTCCTTCCTATCAGGGTAATCTCCAACATTATACTTCCTAGGAATGCCCAAGACTTTGGCAAAAGTCCTATGATCTAACATCAAATCTACTCCAGCCAGTTTTGAAGTTAACACCATTTTATCATCACCTTCAGAAACCAAATTCAGATAAAACAACCTAGTTAACCTAGGATAGGCTTTTGAACTAGGATTTAACACCTTCCAAACAGCAGTTTCTCTTAACTTTCTCATGCAGTCTATATTCAATTTATCCAACAATTCTTCAGAAACCATACTACAGAAAGCTACCTTAGATGAAGCATAACCTTGCATCCATACAGTTCTAACCTCAGAACTAACAAACCAATCTGTATGAAGTACATTCTTACCTTGATAACCTTTCTTGGTTGCAGCAGCAACCTGCTTAACCCTAGTTTTCTTCTCTGATGGTTTGGTCTTTTCTTGTTCTCCTTCAGATGGTTTCTTCTTGCTTTCTTCAGAAGATTTCCCCTTTTCCTCTTCACTAGTCCTTTTATTTTCTCCCCCTTTCTTCTTCTCTGACCTAGGTTGATCACCACCCTGAGTCTGTGTCTCCTGCTGTGGATCAATGCTTGAGCCTTCATCTCCCTTCTCTGTTCTGGACTTCTTTGAAGGAGGAGTGTCCACATGCAAGCTCTGAGTGTTTTCTGAATCTGAATCAGATATCACTATCTTCTCCTTCTTATTTGCCCTCTTCTTGGATCTGCCAGAAGGCTTTCCCTGTTGCTGAATTCTGGCTGATTTGCGCTCCATTTTGGGTTTTAGGGTTTTGAGAAGAGTATGTGATTGAGAGAAACTGAGAGAGAGAGAGAGAGAGAGTAGAGTCGTAGAGAATTGAGAGAGAATGAGAAGAAAAAGCCCTGACTTTCAGCTTAAGTAGGTTGAAAAGGATGAGTCATAAAAGGACTCTGCTATATCAACATGCAAAATAGAATCTTGAAAAATATTTTTGAATATTTTAAAAAATTCTCTGAGTAATTCAAATATTATACAGTTATCTAAAAAGATAAGATATAATATTTGATGATCCATTTTTTTTAAATTAATATTACAGATATTTTCAAGACTTGGAGAACAATCTCAAGGCCATGAGATTTTCTGCAGTTTGAGAAACTTCAAAGCTTTGAGCTATACATTCAAGGCTTTAGAAAGTATAATCTCAAGGCTTTGAGATTTCAGCACATAATCACATATAAGTACTAATACTCCCCCTAAACCAATGCATCCTTGTTTAACATCCCCAATTCAAGCCTTAGAGATGAAGACCTATCATCAGGCAAAGGTTTAGTGAAAATATCAGCAATCTGCATTGAAGTAGAAATAAAATTTAAAACAACATCACCTTGTTCTGCATGATCTCTAAGAAAGTGATGTCTCACATCTATGTACTTAGTCCTTAAGTGCTGGACTGGATTCTTAGAGATTGAAATAGTACTTGTGTTGTCACAATGAATAGGCACATTTCTGAAATTGTAGCCAAGATCTCTAAGTTGCTGAGCAATCCATAATACTTGTGAACAGCAAGCACCAGCTGCAATGTATTTAGCTTCAGCAGTTGATAATGCTACATAATTTTGCTTTTTGGAGTGCCAGCTGATCAATGAAGATCCAAGAAATCGACAGCATCTAGAAGTACTTTTCCTGTCTACTTTATATCCTGCAAAATCTGCATCTGAATAGCCACTCAACATAAAATTATATCTTCTTGGATACCAAAGCCTAAGTCTCTAGTTCCATTAAAATATCTAAAAATTCTTTTGACTGCAGTTAAATGACTTTCATTAGGATCTACTTGGAATCTAGAACACATACAGACACTGAACATAATATCAGGTCTACTAGCAGTTAAATACAACAGTGATCCAATCATACCTCTGTATTCCTTTTGATTCACACTCTTACCATTTGAATCTTTGTCTAAAGAAAGTGATGAACTCATAGGGGTCTTAAGCACCTTGGACTGAGACATATTGTACTTATTCAATAAGTCCTTGGTATACTTTCCTCGATGTACAAAAATTCCTTTCTTCATTTATAAGATATGAAGTCCAAGAAAGAAATTCAGTTCACCCATTAAGCTCATCTCAAACTCCCTGCACATCAGACTAGAAAACTCTTTTGAGAGAGCATCATTAGTAGCACCAAATAAAATATCATCTACATAAATCTGAACTACTAACAAATCACTTTGATGATGTTTAATGAAAAGATTTTTGTCAACTAGGCCTCTTTTGAAATTATTTTCTAGTACATTTTTTGAAAGCCTGTCATACCAAGCAATTGGAGTTTGTTTTAAACCATAAAGAGCTTTGTCCAGTTTATAAACATGATCAGGAAAGTTTTCATCTTCAAAACCAGGTGGTTGTGCTACAAAAATATCTTCTTGTAAATATCCATTATGAAAAGCACATTTAACATCCATTTGATAAAGCTTTATGTGATTGTGAGATGCAAATGCAAGAAGTATTCTAATAGCTTCTAACCTGGCAACAAGAGCAAAAGTCTCCTCATAATCTATACCTTCTTCCTGATTATATCCTTGAGCTACCAGTCTGGCTTTATTTCTTACCACTTTGCCATTCTCATCAAGCTTGTTTCTGAATACCCATCTGGTTCCAATAACTGATTTCTCTTTAGGTCTGGGAACCAGATTCCATACTTTGTTCCTTTCAAACTCATTCAGCTCACTCTGCATTGCAATGATCCAGTCTGCATCATCTAGTGCTTCCTTGGTATTTTTAGGCTCAATCAAAGATACAAATGCACTAAAAGCACACAAGTTCTTCAATTGTCCTCTTGTCTGAGTTCCAGTTGATGGATCTGATTTAATGTTATCAGCTGGATGGTTTGCAAGATACTTGAACTTCTTTCTTGGTACCCAGGAATATTCTCCTTCAAGGCTTTGATTTCTTGAAACAGTAGAGGGAGCATCATAGAAAGTTTCAGCTTCTGTCTCAAGGCTTTGAGATTTTGGTTCTGCAGGAGGTTCAAGGCCTTGAGATTCTGCTGATTGATTCTGCACATTAGTTTTGCCTTTGTCTTCTTTCACAGCATCATCATCTGATTCATGCTTGTTCAAATCTAGATCTGCAAAACTTTCACTCAGAGAATCCTTAGTACTTTCATCAAAGATTACATGAATACTCTCTTCCACAACCTTGGTTTTTCTATTATAAACTCTATAAGCTTTGCTAGTTTGAGAATATCCAAGAAATACACCTTCATCACTTCTAGCATCAAACTTACCAAGATTGTCTCTAACATTACTATGCACAAAACAGATACAACCAAAAGGTTTGAAATAAGAAACAGTAGGCTTTCTACCTTTAAACAGTTCATAGGGGGTCTTTTTCAAAATAGGTCTAATCAAGCATCTATTCAGCACATAATTGGCAGTGTTAACAGCTTCTGCCCATAAGAACTTTGGCAAATTACTTTCAAGAAGCATGGTTCTGGACATATCCTCAAGTGTCCTATTTTTCCTTTCAACTACTCCATTTTGCTCTGGAGTTCTAGGTGCAGAAAAGTTGTGTGAAATGCCATGCTTTGCATAAAACAAATCAAAGTCAAGTTGATCAAACTCCCTACCATGATCACTTCTAATTGATGCAATAGGTAAATTTTTCAAAGTTTGAAGCTCTTTGCACAATCTAGAAAATTTAGATAAAGCTTCAGTTTTGTCTCTAATAAAATCGCCCAAGTAAATCTAGAATAATCATCAATTATAACAAGCATATACTCTTACCTTTTGGGGTCTGAACTCTCATAGGACCACACAAGCCCATATGCAGCAATTCTAAGGGTATATAAGTACTTACAAAGTTCTTTGGCTTGAGAGATTCTGGTTTGCTTACCTTGTACACATGCCTTGCAAACCTCATCATCTGAAATTTTTTGTGATGGTAAACCTCTTACCAAGTCCTTAGAGATGAGTTTATTCAAGGTATGTATACTAATATGCCCAAGCTTTCTGTGCCAAAGCTTTGAATCTTCCTTCAAGGCCTTGAGGCATTTTAGCTTGTTACCTGCAACACTGTTAGTACTCATAGCATATAGATTATATGATCTAGGAGCAGTGAGTATGCAATCACCAGATTTCTCATCTTGCACCACATATTTTTCCTTGTCAAATATAGCCTTATAACCTTTATCACATAACTGAGAGATACTAAGCAGATTATACTTAAGTCCATCTACCAGATAAACATATGATATAGAATTAGTAGAACCATTACCAATACTACCTATACCAATGATATTGCATTTTGCTTTGTCACCAAGTGTGATTGTTCCTCCATATTTTTATGTAAGTTCAGTGAAGAGAGACTTCTTTCCACACATATGTCTGGAACATCCACTCTCTAATATCCATTTCTGATCTTTCAAGGCCTTGGTGACATCCTGCAAAAACAAATTATTGCCTCAACAGGCTGTTAGACCAAGTGGAGAACTTTTAGTCATACTCAGAATAAGCCATGTTTGGTGGCCTAATTCCTTTTGGAACCCAAATCTGCCTAACCTGTCCCTTAAGCTGATAAGAATAAGTATTCCTCATAATGTGAGGTTTTGATCTTCTGAAGGGACAAGTTAATCTGACATGACCAATTTTTCCACAGTGATGACATTTTGGAGAATGTCTGCTACCAGATTTGACAAAAGTAGTTTGGCCTTTCGTTGGAAAATTTGGATTATAGCCAATCCCACTTTTATGCATTGATTTCAGACTTCCTAGAATGAGATTCAGATTATGTTCTGAGCCTGTAAAACTAGCTAGGACCTTCTTGGACTCTTGAATTTTCTCAGTCAAAGAACATATCTGTTGTTCTAAATTCTCAGAATGAGTCTTTAGATCAACATATCTTTCAGTCAAAAGAGTGTTTTGATCAACAACCTCTTTTATCTGTGCCTTCAAGGCTTTGAACCTGGTGTCCAAGGCCTTGAAGTCCTTTTCAAGCTTTGTCTTAGAAACTTCAACAGTTTTGTTTGAAAAAACTAGGTCCAGGTTTTCCTTTTACCTGCTCATGAATCTTAATCTTTAAAGCAGAAATCTCATGTCTATAACTTTCCACATCTAAAAAAAATACTTTTGAGAATTTCAAGAAGTACATCAGGAGGACTAGCAAGTAATTTTTTTACCATATCTTCAATATGTCTGTCGGATGAATTTTCCTCATCATGCTTTGCCATGAAACATAAGTTTGCTTGATCTTCTTCTGTGTCTGAGTCACTTGATGAATCAGAATCACTCTTGGAAGCCATTATTGCTTTCTTCCTTCTGTTGTCACTGTCTTTCTTCTGAAAGTTCCTGTTCTTCTTATTTTGTGGACAGTCCCTTACTAAATGATATGCATCACCACACTCAAAACAATTCATTACTTTAGTTTTATGTTACTGTGATGAACGTTTACCTTTGTAGTCCTTGCTGCCTGAGGGTCTTGATCTCTCTCTGTTGTAATCCATGTTACCAGAGTTTCTTTTCTTCTTGAGAATCATGGCCAAGGCCTTGGACATCAATGCTAAAGCCTCTTCATCATCAGGCTCATCTTCAGTCTCAAGGCTTTGAGACTTTTCACTGTCTTTTGTCTTAAGTGCTAGGTTCCTGATGTTTTCACTCAAATCACCTTCCACATCCTTGATAGACATTTCATGAGTGAGCAGCTTTCCTTGTAGATCATCTAGCTGAAAAGACTTAAATCCTGAGCTTCCTCAATGGCTGTTGTCTTTGGCTCCCACTTGGCTTTTGGCAGGCTTCTTAGAATCTTTCTGACCTTCTCCTCATTTGAGAACTTCTTCCCCAATGACTCCAGATTGTTCACCACATCAGTGAATCTTTTGAACATCTCCTTCATGGTCTCATCTGAATTCATCTTGAACAACTCATATTTCCTCAGAAGTATGTTGATTTCGGTCTGCTTAACTTGGCTAGTTCCTTCATATGTCACCACCAGTTTATCCCATACTTCTTTGGCACTCTTTCAATTTGACACTCTGTTGAACTCATCTGCATTAAGAGCAAAATAAAACAGATTCATAGCCTCGTAATTTTTGATACCTTTTCCAGTTCAGTGACTGAAAGATTTTCCTCAGACTTTGATACATATGACTCCATCAATTGTAGTATAGTACTCATGAGGACCATTCTGAACTATTGACCACAGTTCCATGTCTTGATCTATGATGAACATCTTCATCAATGCCTTCCAGTGCATGAAGTTATCACCACAGAACAATGGAGGTCTGTTGGCTGCCCTTCCTTGTGAGAATCCACCATCTCCTACATTACTCATAGTCACCAGATTGTTAGATCTAAAACAGTGACACAAGCTCTGATAACAATTGAAAGTGTGTAATGTAGACTAAATACAGGACCCAAATACTCTAGAAGGGGGGGGGGTTGAATAGAGTATGGAAACTTTTTGCAAAACTCAAAGTTTAACAAAATAACTTTGTGTGAAACTCAAATCTCAAGGCCTTGAGATTTTAGTAAACTGTCTGAAACTTTCAAAGGAAAAATAGAAAGCTTCATGTCCTTGAACTATAATCAATTCTAAACAGCTTATGAACCCTAGTTTGATTTGAGTTGTATGCAGCAGATAATAATCAAACTGTAAAGTAAAGAACACAAAGCAATTTACAGAGTTCAGTCCCAATGGACCTAATCTCTGCCTGAGGGATCTAATCCCACCAGGATTGGGAAAACACTTCTTATTACTCACACATAAACAGCCCTAGATCTTCAAGCCTAAGTGATTTCCCTTACACCTATACAGCTTGTGGTTCCAAACCTATCTAGTTCCAGCTACTAACTGTTAAGCTAACAAGAACCTCTTATTGTTCACTTGAACAACCAACCACTAGGTTAAGTGAGGTTTAAGATAATTTAAAGATACACAGATTAAAGTACAAGTGAAGAAAACAGTAGAAGAGATAAGCTGTTGAAGCCTGGATGTGTTCTTCTGGAAACTGGATTGATTTAATCTTCTGGTATCTGATTGAAGCTTGGATCCTTGTGTGTTTGAATGAATGATCTCCCACGAATTTGTCACACCTTTCTGAGTATTCTGCAAGCCTCTTCTCTTCAAAATTCAAACCAGTCTCTTTTATCCACAGCTGCAATTGATTGAGAGATTTTAAGATCTCAGTTCCTACAAATCCTCTTTATGTTTTCAAATGAAATGCAAACAGCTCTAAGTGGATATCAGTTGGAGTTTGTTGAGATTGCTCTTGCACGTTTAACAGCCCTGCAACAACATTGAAACATAGCAACAACAAAATCCAAAAAAGATAACAGTGCTATGACTGTTTGGTTATCCAGATTATGATAAAACTGGTTAACAGATTAGAACAGTAACCTGTTTATCTTCAAATACATATCAATCATGAAAAAAACAAGTTTAATACTCTTATATGTCAATGAATAATCACAATAATAAGAATTACAACCTGCAAGAAAGAATCAACTTAGTTATGTAAAAAACTTTCAGCAGCTCAAGGCACATTTCAAGGCCTTGGATCTCTGAACCTGCTTCACAGCTATTCAAAGTTAAACCCAGATAACTTTGATTCTTCCTGTTCTGATCATCTGCAATTGTGTTAGATATGTAAATAGTGTAAACTATAAGTATATGCAGTAAATCCTTGATCTGTATAATGAGATATCCAATCTGCAACACTGAACTGTTAGAACATATAGCAGAATATAACAACTCTCAAAGCTTTGAAGTTCTGTCAGTATCTCAAGGCCTTGGAGTAACTGAAATACATTGCTGCTTATGTCTTTGTCTTTGTCTTTCATCACTCAAAACAATTACCATCCAAAACACATTCAAGGGTGTTTGAATGAACAATGGCAACGGGTCGGATTCGGATCGGATCAAGCCCTTCTCGATCCAGATCCAACCAGGAGAAATGGGATCCAGATCCGATCCAGATCCGTTCGAATCATCACCGGATTAGGATCAGATCGGATCGGATTTTCATTCAGCTGATCCAAATCCGATCCGTAGATCCATATAGTACGTGGTCGGATCTGATTCGGATCAGATCCGGCTTGTGTTTTCAATAAAATAGAAAATATCACATAAAAAATAAACACTATTTCATACGCTAAGGCATGTTCGTACCTTATGAAGCGTAAAAAACAAAAGAAATAGCTTTGTAGGTTGGACTTACTATAGTATTCTTCTCGTAAGTGTAAGGGGAGAGGTAATAGATGTATATTTGTAAAGCACACATATACGACGGATCGGATTGGGTCGGAACCCGGTGGATCTGCCCTCAGATCCAAATCCAAATCCAAATCCGTTTGGGTTTGGCTTTCCCGATCCCAATCCGATCCATTTTTAATTTGATCGGATTCGGATCTGATCCATTCGGCTCGGACCGCTCGGATCAAATGGGATCGAACCATATTACCATCCCTAATGTAAAGATAGTGTGGTGAGTAGTTGATCGGCCTGATAGCTGGTTATTTATCTTGTATAACACGTTTTGTGCAATATAGTTTTCTAGCACTGTTTGGTGCTAGCACGAGAGATTTTACTCCTAACTATCCTTCTCATCCGGAGAACAAATTGAAGGTTTTCCCATGGTAAAAATATTGTGTTTCGTGCAACTTATGTTTTATTATAACTATATAGATTAGTTACACTTTGCAGCTACACTACTGATTTATCTTTACACAGTCATTGATAAAAGAAAATTTTAGATCTTATAGGTTTGGCTATTATCCATTCTGTTATATTGTTTCACAAGGACCGTTCTTATTGGCTCTTCGGTTGTAGTGTTCCGCTGTATTACGCATAGTCGTGAATTAAGGGTATAGAATAGCATACACACTCGTACTCGTGTGATATTTTGTCCGCTCTCCTTCCCTTTTCAATTGGTATTAGTTCCCATGTAACCTTAGTCTTTATTATTTATTTAATTAAACTAACGTAAAGATCAAATCCTTAGTCTATATTATTTATTTAATCAAACTAACGAAAAGATCAAATATGCATAAAGTTGCTTCTTAAAGAGATCGTTTGATCCGAGGATCTCTCAAACATCCTCCCATATTACTTGATTCGGTCTAATATGTCATGAAAGTTGGAGCACAAGAATGGAACAATTCTAACGTATCAAGGATGGTATGTGTTCTCTACCATTCATGAAGATCACTCTTCATCAATAATGAAAAAAGATCTAGAAGGGAATAAAGAGGCTTTGCAGTTCATCTATCGTGCCATCATCCTTGAAGATCAAGATATAATCAAGGAGACAGGTTCTACCAAAGTGGCGTGTGAGATTATGGATAATTCATATCACAATGATCCAATGAGACAAGAATGAAAAATTACCAGAGCTTGAAGCTGATGAGAAGTGGCACATGATTTCTTGCACTAATTCAAGAAAATCTATTTCAGGCGGTCTTCTAACTCTTTGGTTGCTTTTATTAGAAGTAATGATGAATCTTCCCAAAAAAAGAAGTAATGATGAATCTCCTGATCCAACAACTCAACCTCAACTACCGCTATTCCCATTGACCATCACTTCCTCCACTTCTGCAATTGAAACCCCCAAATCCCTCAACTACCCTTACCTCCCGAAAGCACAACTGTCAAAAGGTTTCCTCCAACTTCCAGGATACGACTTTGTTAAGTTTGTCGATACAATCTCATTCTCTCTCACATGATCAGATGTGGTCCTTATGTGGCCTTCCTCTTCTTTTTCTTCTTCTTCTTCGGCCCCCATTGTCATCTCTCTCGCTCTTTGTTGTCGTTGTCCCTCCCCCTCCGTCCAACCACCCATCTCCTCCACCGTAATTTCATGTTACGTTCTCTTCACGTACGTATGATACGGGTCAATAATATGTAATATTTATTATTTTTGTTAATTATGTTATTTGTTTAATAATTAATGCAGATTGGCCGTAGAGTAGGCCCGTTAGGTCTAGGGTTAGGTTTGTTTATCTATTTAAAGAGATGTAATATCCCACTTTATGCAATAAATGATATACAATTCTCTATACCCTAATATCTCCCTACTGTATCCCTTTAATTTATTAGTTTAGCAATTTACCGGTATATTATCGTATTAATTGGTGATTTCATTGAGAGAATGGCAAACATGGGAGATATATCATGCGCCGTTCTTGTTGGCAGTAAAAAATACATCGATAACGTCGACAATCTCTTCCAGAAAGTGGATGATGCGAGGAACCATTTAAAAAGCAGCAATGTGACTGTTGTGAATAGTCTAGCCTCTTTCAGAGACCTACTGGCACGATTCATGTCACAAAAGCAAGAACGACAGCAGCAACAGCAGTAGTCGGTACCAACCCAGCCGCGTCGCCACTGCCGTTGGAGGAACGGCAGCAGCTTTCAGCAAGAATAGCCTTAGATTCAACCATTGCTGCCATCGGAAGAGAAACAGCAGAAGCAGGAGGCACGACTGAAGCCACCCACACAGCCGCCACAACACCTCCCGTGGAAACCACCATCAAGTGCCCTTGTGATTCAACACCAGCCGGACTAGAAAGGTACAAACACCGCCACCACCGACGCACAAGGCCACCAGCAACGTTCTCCAATCACCACACAGGCCTCTTTCGCCCACCTTCCGACCGGGGAAAGCCTCCAACATTCCAAACAGAAGCCTACGTTGAGCCACCACCACTCTCGTTGCCCCAAAAACCTTCCGGGCAACCAACGACTTATGGAGACAACAACTAGGTCACCGGCTGCCTCCTCCGGCCTCAAACGAGCCACTCTCTTCCACCCCACTCCACGCCTCTATCGAAAGTAAGGGAATGTCCGCAATTTCCAGTGAATCGGCTCGATCTAGATGATGGACAGAGAATGGCTCAAAAGCGGCTCGATTTAGCCGATCGAGTGCATTCGTCTCGACTTAAGCCACCAGCTCCTACCTGGCCCGGATCCGCGTTCGGCTTGGACTGACCCGTCAGACCTCAGACGGCTCCAAGTGAACCAAGAACTTTTTTTTGGTTCATTTTCGAGCCGCGACCTCAATTTTGCAAACCCCGAATTATTTTCTTAGGTTTTTAGACCTCCCGAGAACATTTACAGCCTCAATTTTTCCGGATTGGTCTTACAATATGCAAGTGGTGCAAAAATACGAGTGGGTAATTGAAAATTTTCACCTTGAGGACAAGGTGGTTTTTGACCCCAGTGGAAATAATTCCAATATTTATTTAAAATAATAACTTAAAAAATTACAATTTATTTATTAGTACGTTTAATACAAATTTGATTGAAATTAATCACACATTCAACGTATTTAATAATTTTTGGAGAACTTTTTCTATATCAACTAAGTTTCAAGTAAAGAAAGTCAACCGCTATGCTGCTGTAAGAAAACGAGAAGATGAATTATGTTTGGATGATTAATAACTTTTAAGTATATGTTCTTGACATGTTAGTATATCCTACTACCTATATAAAAGAAGTTACGGCCAGTTTGCGTGGCAGTGGTGGTCCAATTACGTGCTGCCAATTCGGACCAAATGCCAGCGAAATGCCTACGTAATAGTGACGTGTAGAAAAGGTCGGTTATGCCCTTGCTGACGTGGAACAGATAGGCTGTGGTTGAAGGGCGATATTGTCTTTTGAACTGTCTCTGGTTGGTCTGGGCTGTGGAACATGAACTTCGTAGTCGGTGTTCTTCTTGGTGGGACAGGTGGCGATGCTCCGAGTAGCTGTGGCTGGTTTCCGGCAATCGTTAGTGGGACAGGTGTCGACTTTTTGCCATTTATTCTTAAGAATGTGGGAGAAGGCTCTTCTGATGTTGGTGCCATTTGCTGATCTATTGTCACCAGGTTAGTTCTTTCGTCTCTCTTCGTCTTTGTATTTTCTACGGCTTGTGGGTTTTGTTTTCGCCGGCTGCCGGAAATTGGTATGGTGGGTTGTGCGTTATCCGGTACTTGGTGTGTGTATCGGTTTGTCAGGTTCTGTAGGGTTGTTGAATTGGGTTTTTTGACTTGGGTTTTACTTTTTTCTTTTTTTTTCGGGCAGTTGGTGGTTGGGGGGGTTTTATTTGGTTGATTGTGAATTGAATATTTACTCTGCCATGTGGGTTGTTGTGATACTTACTTGCATGTGTGTTTTTTATGATGATGATTAACAAATAGGTATTTGTATGTGGTTTGATTGCTTGCATGTGTGTGTTGTGGGGTTTTTTTGTTGGCTAATGGTGTTATTACTGCATGTAGAAGTGTGCTATATATACGTATAGGCTCTGCAGGTGGTGGTTGTAGCCAGTTCATAAGATGATGCTTGGTTAGTATGATTCACATTTGCTTACATTCAGTGTTGGTGTTTGCAGGTTGATCAGCTGTTGGTTGAGCAAGGGATTCGTTGTGATCGCTTATCTGGTATGTTCATATCTGTTAGAGTTGGCAGTGTGTGTTTTGTTCATGCCTGTTGTTTGTTGCTGTGTCTCTGTTCTGGCTTGCTAGCGTGTGGGATTTGTGTCTTGCCATCCCTTTGGTTTTTTGTTTGTTTGTTTGGTTGAGTTAATATTACCTGGTTTAATGTGTAATGCTGGCTTAGTGTCTTAAGCTGGTGCGTTTATTTTAATAATGAGGCATCTCAGTCAGGTTGGAATCGGTATAAATCATGTGTAATCTGGATTGATGGTGCGACTGAGAATTTGCGGTGTAAATGTGGTTTGTCCACTGCTTGGTTATTTGGTATAGATTTTGTGTCTGTGATGTTGTTACCGTCGTTGAAGTTAATTGATGTTTGTGGCTTTATGTAGTGTGTGGCCTGTAGTTTCTAAATGCCTACAGGTAGTCTTGGGAAACGTACTCGCCGGGGTTTAGTGGGGGAGGAGCTAGCACGCGGTTCAGGATTATCTGCAGAAGTTTACACTCCTGGCCCGGCTCTTCGGCCGTCGGGTAGACCGCGGTTGGAAAATGCGGATAGTGGGCCTTCATCTGATCGCTTATCTGGTATGTTCATATCTGTTAGAGTTGGCAGTGTGTGTTTAGTTTCATGCCTGTTGTTTGTTGCTGTGTTTCTGTTCTGGCTTGCTAGCGTGTGGGATTTGTGTCTTGCCATCCATTTGGTTTTTTGTTTGTTTGTTTGGTTTAGTTACTTTTACCTGGTTTAATGTGTAATGCTGGCTCAGTGTCTTAAGCTGGTGCGTTTATTTTAATAATGAGGCATCTCGGTCAGGTTGGAATCGGTATAAATCATGTGTAATCTGGATTGATGGTGCGACTGAGAATTTGCGGTGGAAATGTGGGTTGTCCACTGCTTGGTTATTTGGTATAGATTTTGTGTCTGTGATGGTGTTACCGTGGTTGAAGTTAATCAGGATTATCTGTAGGAGTTAACACTCCTGGCTCGGCTCTTCGGCCGTCGGGTAGGCCGCGGTCGGAAAATGCGAATAGTGGGCCTTCATCTGCAGGAGGTAATATGTCTGCCATAGCTCCGCGGCCCTCGGGTAGACCGCGGGGGCGTATTGCGAATCCCAGCCCGTCTGTGCACAATGCAAATGTAAGGGGCTCTGTTACCGGTTCTGTTGTCCATACCGCGATACCAGGTAGTAGTGTGCAAGCACCTAGGTATGCTTCCCCGTATCCCTTGCATGTTGGTTCCATGGCTATTAGGGGTTTTGGGCTGAATAGACCGTCTGTTGGTTTTGCGGCCGGATATGGTACTGCTTTGGATGCCTATAATGGTTTACCAAATACTGTGCTGTCCTACATGCCAGCTGTGTCATCTGGGTTGCTGAATATTGCTTCAGACGCGTCGGGTTCTTCATCGCCAGGTTCATTACAGCATCCACACACTGTCTATGCGCCTCCCGGGAATAGAGGGACCTCTGTCGTACCTCCTGCTGTATTTGTGGGTGAATGTAATAGTCGTGCTGGCGGTGCTGCTCCAGTTCCCCAACCACCCAGTTAGTCTTCTGTTCTCGATTATGGTTTCATTTGTATTTATATGTGTTTTCAGTTATGGTTTGATATCTGTTAATTGGTTTTTTATTCGGTTGTGTAGGGCAGAGACGTACGAAAAAGTGGGAGCGGGGTGCTCCGCCCCCGCCTATGGAGCCAAGCATGCTGCCCTCTCCACGGAGATGTCCACATTGTGATGCTAAATTATTTGCGTACGAACCAGATGGCTTTTGCTGCAGTGAGGGGTGTGTAGTCCTTGCCCCCCATGAGATCCCAAATTCGTTGGCGGAGTTGCTCCTGTCCGACAATGTGACTAGCGAAGATTTCCGGAACAATATTCGTGCATACAATTGCCTGTTTTCCTTCACTTCGATGGGTGTGAAAGCTGATCCTGACACGAAGAATAAAAGCAAAGGGATCTATACATTCCGTGTACAAGGGCAGATATACCACTACATTAATGATATTGATCCTGGCCAACAACCTCCTAGATATCTACAGGTTTATTTCTATGATCCAGCCTTCCAGCTGCAAAGCCGATTGAAGGCTTTTGAAAATCTTGATCCGGCTGTTATTTCATGCTTGACTGATATTCTAGAGGCCAATCCTTATAACCAGTCATTTCAGTCTATTAGTGCAAGCCCTGAATTTGCTGATTGTGATGTTCGGATTAAATGTGATCCCGGACTTGATCAGCGAACGCAAAATTTACCCACATCTGATCAGGTTGCGGCAATTTGGATTGACGATGAGTCGCGTGCTGGTAAATACGTCCGTGATATTAGGGTGAGGCATAAGGGTGGTGAAGCAAAGAGTATTCAGTATCATCTGGGTTGTTTTGATCCGCTTCAGTATCCTATCATGTTTCCTCGTGGGCAGCCTGGATGGCATCCTAGAATTTATAAAAAACCTCCGAAAAAGAAGCCACGAAAAGGTAGTTTGATGTTGTTACTTAGTATGTGTGAGTTCATATTACCAGTGTCGTTGTGTGTGGTGTGTTGCTGAATAATGAGCCTCTAATTGCAGGTCCAAGTGATGCAGAGTCTGACAGTGCAACTGTTAGCTGTCGTCAGTATTACTGCTACCGGTTACAGATGCGAGATATACGCCGGTCATCGATGTTGTTCTTTGGGCGTCTGCTTCAGCAATACATGGTCGATATGTATGTGAAACTTGAGACAAGCAGGCTAGATTATGTGCGTCAGCATCAGGACACTATTCGAGCGGAACTTTACCAGGGAATACTGGACAGCATCACTGCAGGTGAAATGAACCCAAATAATGTCGGGCGTCAAGTCGTGTTGCCGCCGTCTTTTGTAGGTGGGCCCCGTGATATGAAGCGTCGTTACCAGGATGCAATGGCTTTGGTGCGTAAATACGGCAAACCTGATTACCTTGTCACGATGACATGCAATCACAATTGGGCAGAGATTCGTGCGGAGCTTCTACCATTTGAGCAACCTCAAAACCGGCCTGATTTAGTAGCGCGAATTTTCCGGGCGAAAACAGTAGAATTCAAGCGGGATTTGATTGATAGGGAGATACTTGGCCCAATTGCTGCTTACACCTACGTGATCGAGTACCAGAAGCGGGGTCTACCACATGTGCATTTCCTACTGATTCTAAAGAAATTTTGCCAAGTTAATGAGTCCTGATAGAATTGACAAGTACATATCTGCCGAAATACCTGACCCGCATGCAAATCCTCATTTACATAATGCAGTGAAGAAACATATGATGCATGGTCCATGTGGTGAGTTTAACCGACAGTGCCCTTGCATGCGACCTAAAACTGGCAGCAAGAACAAATATCCCCGGGAATTTTCAGATGTTACAAGGACTGGTGATGATGCATTCGCAGTTTATCGCCGGCAAAGAAATGGCCGAACTGTTGAGGTAAGAGGACAAACATTGGACAACAGGTGGGTTGTGCTGTATAATCCTTACTTGCTTGCTAAGTATGACTGCCACATAAATGTGGAAATATGCTCAACCATAAAGGCTGTTAAATATCTGTACAAATATATATACAAAGGTCACGACAGGGTTGTGTTCCAAGTGATATCGGAACAGAAGGGTTGCATAGATGAAATAAAGGCTTTTCAGTCTGCTAGATGGATTTCCCCGCCTGAAGCTGCTTGGCGTATCTTCAAGTTTCCTTTGAATGAGATGTATCCTCATGTCACTGTCCTCCAGCTTCATCTACCTGGAATGCAGTCCATTGCATTCAACAAATATACGAAACTTGCGTATATCGCGACGGATAAGAAATATAAGAAGACGATGTTAACCGAATATTTTGAAACAAATAAACGGGATCCAGAAGCTAGGCGGTGGCTCTACAGTGAGTTTCCTGAACATTATGTATGGAATTCTACAAAGTCGGAGTGGACGCCTCGGAAGAGAGGTGATGCTATTGGTCGTATAGTGGCTGCTAATCCCGCGGAAGGTGAGCGTTTCTTCTTGCGTATACTACTAATGCATGTCAGAGGTGCAGAATCATACGAGCATCTTCGGACCGTCAGTAGTCATGTGTGTGAAACATATCGTGATGCTTGCGAAAAACTTGGGCTGCTGAGAAAGACACTGCATTGGAAGATTGTTTAGAAGAGGCTACAACATTCCAGATGCCACACACTTTACGACGACTGTTTGCCACCATTCTGGTCTTCTGCCAGCCGAGTAATCCTCGGCAGCTGTGGGAACGATTTTATGCTAAGCTTTCTGAAGAGTATCGTCGTGGAGAAGCCAATAGTGAAGGTCAGGTCCTTTCAAGAACTCTAAGACATGTAAACATGGTTCTCGAGTCAATGGGAAGGCAGTTAAGAGATTATAACTTGCCAATGGATATTAATGGTTCCGATGAAGTTGCACCGCTAAATCGAGAGATCGATGAAGAGTTAGCAATTCCTATCCCTCCAGAAGACATTGCGGCATCGAAGCAACTGAATGAGGACCAGCAAACTGCATATGATGTAATCATTGATCATGTTTTGCGGAAGAAAGGTGCGTGTTTCTTTGTTGATGGGCCTGGTGGGACAGGGAAGACATTCCTTTACAGAGCTATCCTCGCTCGTATTCGTGGCATGGGTTATATTGCATTGGCTACTGCCAGCACAGGTATTGCAGCATCCAATTTACCTGGGGGTCGAACAGCGCATTCTCGCTTCAAGCTACCTCTGGACACAAAAGAGAAGAGTTGCTGCAACATTGGGAAGCGGACTGCCTTAGCAGAGCTGATTCGACAATCAAGTGTAATTATATGGGATGAGGTCACAATGGCAAAGAAGCAGAATATCGAGGCTTTTGAATCTATGCTCCGCGATATATGCTCGAGCAACGAATTGTTTGGAGGGAAGGTTGTTGTTTTCGGTGGTGATTTTAGGCAAGTACTTCCTGTGACAGTGCGAGCAACGAAGGAGGAATGCATATGTAACAGCATTGTTGCTTCACACCTGTGGCCTCATATGCGCCTATTACGTCTAACGGCGAACATGAGGGCAATACATGATCCATCTTTTGCGGAGTTTCTATTAATAGTCGGGGATGGCAGCTTGCAAGAAAATGATGAATCCTTATTAAAGCTACCGCAATCTATGGTTGTGCCTTTTGTAAATGAAAGAGCATCGATTAATGCTTTCATTGATTACGTTTACCCTAACTTTGAAAGCGATTGCTTGAAGTCTGATTACCTTGTCTATCGGGCCATCTTGACACCAAGAAATGATTGTGTTGATTTACTGAATCAAATTTTACTTGGTAGATTCCCTGGTAACACACATGTCTACACAAGTTTTGATCATTGTCTTCCTGGTAGCCGAGATAACCATTCTTTAGAGTTTTTACATACTCTTACACCTAATGGACTGCCTCCTCATGAGCTACGCTTAAAACGTGGTTGTCCTGTGATGTTGTTACGAAATTTAGATCCATCTGCCGGGCTGTCTAATGGTATTAAACTCATTTGTAAAAATCTCCTCCCTAATGTCATACATGCTGAAATAGCTATAGGACACAATAAAGGGAAGGATGTCTTCATACCTAGGATACCACTCAGGCCATCTGAGACAGATAACTACCCAGTTGAGTTTGAAAGAAAACAATTCCCGGTCCGACCATGCTTTGCTATGACAATTAACAAGTCCCAAGGCCAAACTTTGCAGTATGTTGGTATTTATCTTCCTCAACCAGTATTCTCGCACGGTCAACTCTATGTTGCATTATCTCGAGCAACGTTGTCTGCGTCAGTGAAAATTTTAATACATCCACTTGATAATATCCAAACTGTTGACAGTACCCAGAATGTTGTGTATAAACATCTGCTGCGTCGAGCATCGGGGCAATTATAATAGTGATTATAAATTGCACTGATGTGGCACCCAATTAAATTCACACCTAGGGAACTGTTTTTTTTCAAGGTAAGAACTTGATTAATAAAATGAAAGTACAGTCGGATCTCAAGTACAGTGAAAACGTTTGAAAGACTTCATCGCCTCGGCGGAGTACCTGCACTACATTAACTAGACCAAACAACTACTGGGCTAGTACAATACACTATAGAAGATAAAGCCTACAACAAGACGAACTAGTAGGAATAGCATATACTATATATATACATATATATATATAATCTTTTGTTTTTTTTATTATTATTTATTTATTATTATTATTATTATTTTTTTTTGTCATGCTTTCGTCCGTGTCACTGGAAATACGACACATGAAATTATGGCCCCGAATATGTGCTTGCTATAATCTTGCCTGGCTGCATTATTGTGGTTTAAATTTGTTGTTCGCTTGATTTTGCTATATCAAATGTACTTGGTGCAAAGTTAAATGATTGCGTGATTATGCATCAAGTTTTTTTACGATCTGAAAAGCATGTAACTACAAATGTGGTGCTTATATATGCTGTTTGTGTGTTGCTGTTGTAAACTAGGGATGGAAAGTGATATGCTGAAGTTATCTGCCCTAACTGATCAATTGAAAGAATGGAAGATTAAACTTCGTGTCGTTGAGAAGTACCGTGCAACAACAGCTCGATTTGGCAACACTAAGTATCAGCGATATGTCCTTTGTGATGGCGAGGTTAGTTAGCGAGTAGTACACTGACCTCACCCAATACCTGTGTCATAATTATCATTACCTGCTTTGTCCTGTGCAGGGCAAAAAGATACAAGCCACAGCTTTTGACGCTGAAATTGAAACGTTTGACAAGCAGCTACATCCATATCATTCATACTGGTTCAGTGATGGAGCTGTACGCCGTGTTAACCCGCAACATCGCTACATTGATCACGATTATGTCCTTGTTCTGGATCCTCAGATGAAAATTGTACCAGTCGAAGATGCTGCAGATGAAAGGGGAGCTATTACGTTCAATTTCAAGAATCTGACTGACGCCCGCGACCTCATCGGGAAACCTGACAAATTTGGTAGTTTCCCCCAATATTTTAGCACTGCATCGCTTGCTGTGTTGTTTATGCGTTGCTCTTATTTAGTTGTGCTTGTTATTGCTGTGCTTGCCGTGGCTATCTTTTTTCGTTCCATCAAAATTTACATACTCACAATATATGTATCCATGTGCAGATGTTGCAGTGATAATCATAGCTGTCATGTCGCCGAAAACAGTGCCATGGAAGGATTCGAGTGCTCGTTCGAAGGTTCGAGATATAGTTGTTGTCGACGATACGTAAGTTCTTGGATGTGCCTTGCTTACTTCTAATATACTGCTCTGCGCCTATTCTTGTTAGTTAGGTATGATCACATTATAGGCAGTGGAAGTTCTTAAATCAATAGTATAATTAAATATTGTCTCATACACTGCAAATATTGCTTTGTTATGCTCTGTAAAGTAATAGAAGAACGCACGCATACCAGATCAACATTAAGCTTGTACAATGTGACTTGTGAGCAATGAACCATCAGTGTATGCAATAAAGATATTCTTGATTTGCCTGATAAATTAATATGAGCATGTATAACATTTGTATGTTCCTTTGATTCATCAATTTTGTTTTGTTTATACTGGTATGGAATGCAGATATGAAATATACATGTTATATATATGTAAGATGTCTTTAGTTATTTATGATGCTGAAAATTGTTATGTAATCGATGATATCATGTGGTGTCTTTTCCCTTCCCCTTACTGAATCTTATCCACTCTATCTATTTGCTGTTTTCTCAAACTTCATTTGCCTTGCCAAACAGTTTGAGTCCAGTGTGCCTTTCAGCCTGGGATGAGATAGCAACCACTGATGCAGAAAAACTGGCCAAGTTAGCAAAGTCCCAGCCGGTGGTCATCGTCACTAATGTTGTGGCATCAAAATACTCCGGTATCAACATGCTATCTTTTGCTGAAATGTTGACGTATGATATGTTATGTTTGTACCTACTGTTATGTTCATAAATGGTTTTGCCTGTGTCTCCCAGGGTTCTCCTTGAAAACTACTATGTCTACAATGTTCTTGACTGACGTTCCTGATGCACGGGTTGATGAATTGTTGGATTGGTAAACTGCCTTCATTATCTACCTATATGTAGTGCATAGGTTGTCGTCTGGTAGTTTATGTTAACAATCTAAAGATATTGCAGGCGCGATGCTAACTACGAGAAAATTGATGCTATCAGTGACCCTGAGATGTTACTGAAAAAGAAAGTTGCCAATACTTCTACATCTGAGTTCAAACTTGTGAGGATTGCAGACTTACCAAGTAGTCCGGTAACTTGTCCTGTCTAGCATTGTAATCGCGAGCAAGTTTATCTATGATATTCCCGATTGAATTAATGTTATTTTGCATTGCAGCAGGCTGGTTTTGATGAAGTCAGGGTGAGAGTGTCTGTTGTTGTAGCACCATGTAGTCAGCGGCCGTGGTATACCGGATGCAACAAGTGCAACCGGGCTACTAGCCACGTGCTAGGCGAAGTATTTGCTTGCCCAGGCTGTGAAAAAAATGACTGCATTTCTGCACCATGGTATGCCGCGTTCCATCTCACATAATTTTTTCGAAGTTAATGTTTACCAATTCAATAACTCATGTCATCTATGGTTGTATACACAACAGTCCATTTGTGAGCAACGGTGTCTTTCTCATGTAAGTATATGATTTCTAATTGTGATGTAAACAAATTGATATCGTGCAGGGGGCGCCTCGGAGTTCGAATTGGTGATGGCAGTGGTGAACTTGAGGTTGCTATATTTGGACATGCTGTTGAAACAGTGCTAAATAAGAGTGCGGTTATCCTGTCTGCAATGACTCCAGATGTAAGCTAACTACGCCCATATATCGCAATTTTGAGTTGAAATGCGGCTGATTCCATGGGATGTTAATTAATATAGTCGTCTTATATTGCCATGCAGGAACAGAGCGATGTGTTGTCCAAGGCGAATGATGCAGCGGTAGATAAACGATTCTATTTCCGCCTGGCTCCATCCAGCAGCAAGAATCCACGCTGGCTTAACAAGTGGAGTGTTCGCCAAGTTGAGATTGCATAAAGTTAACTCTGTGATGAAGGCCTGTAAAACTATGTGATCAGATATGTATGTAGATATAAGGACTGCACTTAGCAGTGCATCCTGGAGACAGCAGTGCATAAAATTAACAACTTGTGCTTACACAGTTGTTATTTTTATGCCTTTTGCTAATACTTTTTTGTGCAGTTTCAGAGCAAAACATGGCAGTCATTTTGTGCATATGAAGATGCCATACTATATAGTTTGCTGTTCTGTTGTAGTGGAAGGGTAAAATAATGTCTCCAATCATAGCAGAGACCTGGGTATTTTTTTGGGTACACTTTTGGGACAACATATGTGTAACATAACATATAATGTTTTGTTTGTTTTGTATCGGTGCTTTTCCTTCATATATTTTCCTACGCCACCTCTAATATTTATTCATTGCACATCCATCTCTTTAAGATATCCAGCTTCACATTGTTTGCTGGCAATCCAATGTTGTTTATCGTCAGTAATTTTCTATGATTCATGTATTTGCATATATTATTCGACTTAGTGTCTGATTATTGTTGTGTCATTGTAAAATAGACGTCTTTTATAGACATCTATACGAAACTTATTATGTACACATTGTTTTGATGCAATTAGCAGTTAGTTAAATTTACCTACGCACAAATCAGGCCGGTGTGATAGATAACATAGCAATTTAAACTTTGATGAATACAAAATCTTAATAAGATCAGTTATTAGTAAGATTGCAACCTCAGTACAATGCAAGACTAAACTCCAATTTATACGTAATAATCTTTCGTATAATTTTTAAACGCCGATGCAGATATATTAATTTCTTAAACGAAGACTCAATTAGTTCCCAGCAAATAACTATTATGTATTAGTTCTCGATTAAACTCGGCCAATCATATGCATAATATTAAATATCTACACATAGGAGGGCCTGCACTGCAATTTTAGTCGAGCATAATAAATTAATCGCGCAAAACTTCGTTGGGTATTCATGACCACCCACTGCTCCTCCCACCCAACCCTTCATATTGCAAGTCTTAGGTATCGCCGCCAAGATTCACCTGCTTCAGGTACGTTTCGTTTAGGGTTTTCCTTCCAAACTGTAATATCACATGAAAAAAAAAAGGATTTGCACAAGTTCATAAGAATACCTGCTTATATATATGTACCCAACTCATTGAAATCAGCTATCACTTGTTTGTGTTATTGTATTCAACATTTTCAATCTGTAGTGTTTGCAATTGCGAGCCCATAGTGACAATCTGTTTTTCCCCCTTCGATATTGTTTCTGTACTTTTGCCTGTATGTACTATTTCATCAAAGTATGCATGCTCAAGATGCCGAAGATTTGAATTGTGTAAATGAATAAGTATATAAAACACGAGTTCTTGGGTACTTTGAACCGCATTATGTTTGTGTCACTGTGAGAATGCATAACTATGTTATGATCTTTCCGGTTTGTCACTGTAGTGTGCGTTTGTGTGTGTGTGTGTAATTAAATATGAACTTATTAAAGAACTGATGTAATTGCCATTTGTATACACAGCCTACATTCTATAATCAAACATTAGCAGTTAAGGCCTCAGCATTGGAATCAGTATGAATTTCTTCAAAGTTATCGTATCCAGTGATCCAGAAAATGACAGACTGGTAAGCTTATATATAAAGCTTCTAATACCAGTATATGCCTAGGTTCGAAAATAGTTATTAAGTACATGTTCTGCATACAAGGAACTTAACAATATTATTTCAAGCAGGCAATCTAATCAACCGTTGTTCCGCTTGCAGTCCTTGCCCCGTATCTTTGTTGATGTATACAGGAAAGATGTTGGAAAGATTGTCCAGCTATGAACTCCCTCCGGCGCAATCTTTGACACGACGATTCTTGCAGGCAACAATGAACTGTATCTTGGCAATGGGTGGAAAACTGTGGTCAAATTCAACTCAATCAGTTTGGGATATTT
Source organism: Linanthus parryae (assembly GCA_023055425.1). Classification (NCBI taxonomy): domain Eukaryota; kingdom Viridiplantae; phylum Streptophyta; class Magnoliopsida; order Ericales; family Polemoniaceae; genus Linanthus; species Linanthus parryae. The sequence goes on along the minus strand of JALGPY010000001.1, from coordinate 70,960,956 downwards.
TGTTTTCTTCAAATTTAGAGCGAATCTGAGCTATGATATAAGGATAATGGATCCAACGTGCACCGAAATCACTTACCACAGTATTGTTAAGCAGGAAAGCAACGCTACTGCAGGCATTAAAGAAATAGCACCTCGCTTCTTCAAGCTTTACGATCCATTTAACAAGAAAGATACCACCCTAGTAACAATGTCGGGCAATTTGTGTATATGTTCTCCTTAATTACAATTTATTGATTAGCTACCTCTGTTGGATAACCATTTTCCTTGTGCAGCGAATCCCTCCAAAGTATGTTGCTCGTCACTACGACAGCATTGCACCCATTGTTTGCCTACATGTGCCCAACGGGGCATCGTGGAATATCTGCATCGATCAAGTAGATAATGAGCATTACTTTGGCATGGGATGGCTTCAATTTGCCAGTGCTTATCGCATCCCTCCTAAGGCTGTACTTATGTTCAAATATGAGGGCAATTTGAATTTCAAGGTTCGTATCATGGATGAATCTGCTGTGGAAATCAACTACGGGCTCAATTCTTCTGTCTTTCGAATGGGTCCACAAGAAAATCATGCTCTCGCTCGTGCGCAAGCTCACAACACTGAAGTGCCATTCTTTGCATTCCGCATCATTCATTCTTACACTACGAGAAAGGGCGGAGTTGTAGGTACTTAATTTCTAATTCCTTGGGACATTTGCATTGATGCATGATATCAACAGGTTATTTTAAATTGTGCAGAACATTCCTACATATTTTGTACGAGAATACTTGACTGGCACCCCGAACAAAGTGTGGCTAGAAACATCGGATAATGGCTACATGAGATGGGAAACAACATGTGGTTTCACGCACGCAGGAAATCCTTTCCACCGTCGTCTTGCTTGGTTTAAATACGTGCTGCATTCTCAGCTAGCGCTTAATGATGCATGCGTGATTGAATTGGTTGATCCCAGTATTCCAATGTTTCGGGCAACAGTCTACCGCCAGTAACTTGTCATGCGTAGCAATCATCTGTGGTATTTGTGTATGCTTTTTGTTATGTTATTTCTCGTTTATCCCCCTTCTGCAGAACTGCATTGCTAATGTAATCAGAGCAAAGCTAACAGTTGCCTGTTTTACTAGGCTTCTGTGAACAGATGTTTCATACTTGTGTCGTACACATCATCTGATTTGGTAAAACTTGGTGTTGATCATATATGAAACCTCAATTAATGCTGAGGTGTATTTTTTGATGAGTGGTGCTCCGGTGGCAACTTTACCACACCGAAATTTCTCCGATATATATAGTCTGGTCAGTTGTTTGTTTAATTGTGGTCAATTTTATGCTATTGTAATTGTGTGCGCATTGTGATATTTATACATAGTATTTAACGACATCTACGTATCTGATTAAATATTATGTACTTCTCTATCGTTCAATTGCTAATGCACAATGAAATTATCGGTAATCTACTATTTATTGTATTCTAAAGTACATAAGATATGCTTTTGTATAGTAGATGTTCAAAGGGAATACAACCACAGTCTTAATACTGTGCGTCTATGTTCATATCATTTCTGTAATAACATCCATTCCATATTATAGGAGAAAATAAACAGTTACATGAAATATACTTTTCGTAATATACATTGGATTGTATTGAATTCTAAACGTCTGATAATCCAAGATACAGCAGTACTCTTGCTCATATTTTTTCTCATGTAATTCCTATTTTGTGCATTTTCGTGGTATATTATTATGCAACGACCACCAATAACTTTCCATAATGAAACTAACCAAAGCAAACATCTTTGATATGAACTTCAAAATTTAAAATAGCCATCCATGCCCAAGTAATAGATTTGTAACATAAATTATGCGACATATTACAAATAAAATATAATAATTAATTTATTTTCTACGCTTCTTCTTTGAGATTTTTTCATTAACATCGTCGGCTTTCATTTTCAATCGTTCCTGTCGCTCTGCTCTTTCTTTACGTCCTGCCTCCCTCTGTCAGCGAAACATAGCTAAAATAGCTTTCTTATTCCTTTCGTACGATCTTGCCGTATCACTGTCGCATGCCTCGTCTTCGTCTTCGTTTCCTGAGTAAACTGTAGTCTCAGATCCTTTGCCAACAACATAATCATGCTGATGCCATGTTTCCGAATCAACTTCATTATCACTTTCACTACTTTCCGTGCTTACAGTATACTTCGGCTTCTTCCGCTTTTTGACTTCATTGCGTCGCTTCCTCTTGCTGCTCGATTCCTTTTCTGCAGTTTCTGGAGACTTTCTTGCACCGTCCTCTTTCTTGTCCATAGCTATTCTGATATAATCTTTTTGAAAGTTTTAGGAATGTTTTTATAGCAACAGCTTTATAATGGAAGATGAAGAGCCCACTGACTTTTAATCTCCACCCACTGTATGCATTGCATAGATCCCTTTTTCAATGTTGTATTTATTGTTCCATGTATATAGATACAATTTCCCACCATAGGTTGCATTAAAGAGTTACACGGTTTTGTGTAATGTATCAAAGATAGCTGCATCAGTTTCAAAATACAGTGTCTCTGTATATTTCTCGTTTGTATATCAAATAAAAATTAAACAAAAAAAAAAATAATAATAATAAAGCTCTGATCGATTAATACTCGGTGCTGACACTGTCCGCAAACGATACAATCCAAATTGATATTGTTACTTTCTATAATCATTTGTAAAACCATTACCAATTCAAAGAATCATAATATAAAAAACCCCCAGCCATCGTCATCTTTGCTCTCGTCAGAGTATAATGTTGACACCGAACTTTAACCAGAATGCAGTCACTTTAACAAGTACTTTCTTCCTCGAAAATATCCTTCATCGCACTTGCATTTTCTTCTTCTGTATCAGTTTCTTTGCTAACCTCCTCAAAACTGCTGTCTTGTTGTTGTTCTTGGCATTCATCGTTGCTCGATTCTATATGAAGTTGTATCGACTGACTGTTGTCTGCCACGCGATATAATTCTCTTCCTGGTGCAGCTGGACGCAATAACATGTTAAACTAAATAAACACCTGTAAAAAAAAAAAAAAAAAAAAGGTAAAGAAAAAAAAATAATAAAAAAAATGGAGCATTAAAAAAAAAAAAGAGGGAAACATAAAAAAAAAATACATACATTGACACTATATAGTCACTAATTCGCTTTATTACCCTTCAGCTTGGTAATCAACTTCAATTGGCACACAGCGTTATCTTGAACAGCATTTGTGACATCTCATGTAGCCGATCACGTACGCGTATACCAATACGTATCGTAAATGGGGTGTAGTTTTGCAATTACGGCATATTACGCACATTAGATGAAGTTGCCTTTTGTTCAACTGTGTTGATACTGCTACCAACTGAAATATTAACTGCCATACATTTACAGTTACAAATGCGTATGAAATGTACTCCAATGCCACTTCATTCATATCCAAATCATGTATATAAATGTAGACACAATTACACGCATCCAAATTTATACACGTGATCAGAATACGTGAGCACCAGAAGACACGGCAACATATCCAGGTGCTACTATCGAAATGCGTGCCATAATTTGTCAGCTATAAAACTACATCTATCTCCCTCTCCATACAACCCAACGTTGCACCACCACAACAACCGGCTAGACAAAACTGGGAAAATTAACAATCGCTGCCTTTGATGTCATCTCCAAAGGAGGAGTCGTCAAACTCATCTGCTACATCCCGAACTTTACTCAGTGCAACAACTTTCCAGGGTGAAATCCCTCCTAGGAGCGTGCCTAACTTGCAAAGTAAGTACTAATACATTCAATCATGTTAATCACCAACAACATAAATGTGCATGTGTTTTATGATTTGTGGTGTAATTCTGTGCATAATATATGGTTGATACAGGGATTGCCAGAATAAGTGTGTATGGCTTTGCAGCTTCTGCAACAAGCAGTGGTGGTATCGGTGCAGTTTGCCGAGACAATGAAGATAACTGGTTGCTTGGTTTCATAGGAAAATTAGACGCAACAAATAAACTCGAGAGTGAACTTTGGGCAATCTATCACGGCATTCACTTAGCTTGTGATAAAAACTGGAGTAACATAGAAATACAGACTTCATGCTACAAAGCAATAAAGATATTCCATTTTGTCAGAGATTTTCCTGCAGGTATGAGAAATCAAATCAACCAGGGGCATATTCTGCTGCGAGACATCCACATAGCCCTAAATCATATCGACTACTTAGAAAATTGCGTCGCCAAACAGCTTGCAAGTATGGGAGCACAGCAATTAGATGAATGCAAAATTCTATATGAAGCCCCAGAAATTATACAGGATTTGATTACAGAAGACAAGTTAGAAGCGTGTAGTCGTTATATGTCACCCAGTGATACGGATTAGCTGCATAATTCCAGCTATTTGTATCATATCTTGAATAAATGTTCAGCGTGTGGTTGTTTGGTATTTCGAAATTACTGATTCTGATGTTGCTTATTTATATTGTTACAGCGGCATGTATAATCAAGCGATAAGGTCCTCTATGCTTAAAACATCAAATTGACCAAATGCATAACCTTATTATTAACCTATATAGGTAAGACAGGGTATTAGCACATAAGTCTATATAGCCTTGCAAGCACGTAGCTTCAATAATTTCTAAACATGATCAGTCTAAACAAATTCAAAAGATATGTGAATATTCACACGATGCTTCTTTTCCTAGATCACATTCCACTAACTATTACAATCGAGATTCATACTGGCTTTTTATAAAAAACTGTACCGCATTATTTTCTATCTTATCGAAATCGACATACGATCCAACAGTATCCGCTTTACTGCTTCCCAGACTGGTCCCTACTACTGTGCGTTAAATATATTATATGATGTTCCTGAAATAGTACGCAACTTAATACTTGCGGACCAGTTGTATACTCGTTGGTTTGAATCATGTAATTAACAATTCGTATCATTACATGCTTCATCTAATATTCTTCGATTACTGTGTTACTTGTGCACTGAATGCATTACATTGATAATGTCCTCCGTACATATACCCAATTTTAAGGTTTTTTTTTTCTTTCTTTAGCAATATATCACTTTAATTTCGATGTTGATCAAACAACCAACTTCTTTAACTTTTACGTATGTGAGTTGTTGTTTAGCCTCTTCACATGTCATGTAATGCTCCAGCACCACCCAAAAAATAGCTTATTGCCCTACCCATACAATCGTATACATACATTTTCATGGAAAACTTGATAACTTGGTCCTATAATTGTAATCGTGAAAATGCAAGTACCACATACATCCCTTATGTGTATAGTTGACTGGGAGAAGAATTGAATTTGTGTAGTGGGATTTGTAAGCTACGACAACCATTACCGCCAACAATAAGCTAACGCAGTGGTCATATATCTGGCACACAATTTGTGCATTCATTCATACCAATAGATTAATCCTAGCTTTGAACAGCTACACAACATATGTGTATAACGTATTATCACAATATCACACATGTTATATGTAATATACCAATTATCTTTTCCCTGATTGATTTTCACCGAATCAAAATCTTTTCTCATACAATGGCTATCTTCCCAACTAGACTAGGTATGCGTGCCAGCCAGTTAACGAATGAAACATGCTGAGACTGGCACTTTTATCACAAACATCAAAAGTTGCTATTCAACTTTAGAAGCATACCGACAACACATGCAAGCTTAGGAAATTTGCATCCAACATGCAACTTGGACAGCTGACACATAACAGTATTGTGGCAACACTTCATAGCCCTGCAAATTCAGATCACACACACAACTTGTGATAAGCTTGACTCTTATAACCATCTAAAAAGCAAGCTCAGTATAACATACTGATACATTTGAGCTACTAACAACTGATCAATTATACCAAACCCATCTCATTGTCAGTTTCCCCATGAAATAGAAATGTGTGCCAACAAATGGATAAGTCAGCTATGCAAAACTGACAATTGCAGTGCAATGATGATGAAACACTCTGAATGCTTTATCGGCTAGCTTGCTCACATGCATTCTCAACATATGCCTATCTACCATGCAACCCAAACACTTGGCATACAACAGTATTGCACCCACACACTTGGCACAAACAATACCATAACAACTTTAACCATCTGTAAAACTACATCGCGGTCATTTCACGAACCATAACATTGATGATGCTACAGTATCTATCAGTGTAATACAGTACTATCCTGTTGTTGGTAAATTGACAAGTAGCAAATTACACAACATGATTGAATATGTACATAAATACGCCTCCTTCACTAATTTCTAGGTATCGGCATGGATACGAAACAATCTTTTAATCCCCAGCTAACAATACACATAATTTTTTGCTAATAGAGCACATTACCCCACATCGTATTCTTAATATACTTCCTAAACAATTTACCACTTACCAGTTATGCACTATATAAACCATTAGCTGCCCAAACGAGACATGCATCCAGTACCATTAAACGCATCTTATGTTCCAACAATTGCACCACCAACATTCAATCGCCAGACCGAACATCATGACACCATCCACGATTGCAGAACTTCAGTCGGCATTGGTATCATTACTTCACACAATACTGTTGTCATATTACTTTCCAATGTCAGGTCATGTAAGCTCTTACTACACAGCAATGCAATATTAAATTGAATCACTGCCACATTTTTCTCAGGAAGCATACAATGAAGCTTGGATAAGAGTCTGCATTCGTATCATCCCAACCACACAGCAGGGATGGTTCAATGCATGTGATATGTGCCAGCAAGAGTGTATTCATTCAAACTGACATACTTGCCGCAACTCCCAATCTAACACTACTCCCAGGTTAACAAGCTATAACACATGCAAATTCACATTACAAGATGTTTAGATCAATATTTTACATACAAATATTTATTTCGATACAGATGCCGTCTCATGGTTGAGCTCAAAGATGACACCGGTATAGTGAATGTTACGCTGTTTGGGCAAGCTGGGGAAACTGTGCTTAACACAACAGCTGCAACCTTGGCCCGAATGACGCTAGAGGTGTCAATATAGTACTTACAAATAATACATCATATAACTACATAATACCACATCCATAACATATTTACAATGAAATTTGTGCCTCACTTCAATGTTATAATGTAACACCAGGAATGCCAGTCTCTCATCATCAATGCCAACACAAACAATGCATCAACACCTTTCTATGTGCGTGTTGTAGAGGGCGTACACCAAACCAATCGCAGCATATTTAGGTGGGTGGTCCGCCATGTTAAGATTGCATGAACGTGACGACGCAATGGCAATAATAGTGAATAAGATCCAGTCATGAATATGTATCGACATAAATTTCTCTCGTCACGTACTTTGTTATATTTCATTTCCCTTTGTTGTACGATATGTGGTGCAGTACCATGTTTCCGTGTGGCTTTGTTGCATTGAATAAAATTTTGTTATATTTTCTACTTTGCCATTATTGTTGATATTGCATAGTGTACAGACTCCTATAATTGACTGAAAGCACAACAGCATAGACAGACAAGGATTACTTATTTTCCATATCTACTTCGGCTATAACCCAATCCCAACTATATCGACCATGTAATTGTATGCCTACCGTTATGCTGAACAAGAGGATAAGAACATGCATATATAACTAAATCATGTTGACACTATAACCAACAGCATCGTAACTAACATTCGTATATCATTTCATCCCAACTTTGCTGAGCATGTTTCATTTCATCGATATGCGGCGGCCTCGGTGTATGCAACACATAGTAATGCGTGCCATTCTATCCCGTGCACCATAGTTCAACTAACTAAGTAGAGCAAGCATGCTATATAAGCAGTACCTCCAGAATCTATACTGTTATCAACATAGAGCATTGGTGCGACGGCTTTCAATGGAAGTCAGCAACATATCAGCAGTTAGGGCTACTTTGGTGAGTTGTTTCCTCCATTTAGTTATCTTGTCCACAGCATAACAATTGCAAAAAGCTAACACCTAATTAATTATACATGACAGCCCTTATACAGAGAAACATGGATTAAGGTATCAATGACTGCAATACCAACAACCCAGCAGCCATGGCTCAAAGCATGCCGAAATTGCAAATATGAGTGCTTGGGACAGATCTGCAATAAATGCGGCAATTCTACCCAGGATGCAATCATATGGTTATATAACTATTCAGCGTACAATATATGCAACAATTCTTCTACTCTATACTACATTTGTTCTTGACATGAAATATATGCAAACTAACAACCACACAACCCTTCGATACAGCGGCCGCCTCTATGTTGAGCTACAGGATGACACTGGGATAATGGATGCCACAATATTTGGGCTACCTGTTGAAACTGTCTTAGACAACACCCTTGTCACAATGTCAACAATGTCTGAGCAGGTATTCTTATCTTTTAAAATAGGCAATGTATACACTCGATAACAACACCAACCACAATTTCATATTCAGGAACAACAGAATCTCCTACTAGCCGCAAATGCAAGAGGAACATCACAGAAATTCTACGTCCGCATACTCAGATGCACACAAAACAGGAACCCAAGATTAACGAGGTGGGTCGTTCGCCGGGTTCAAAAAGCAGACTAAACACTTATAAGAACCATTGCTGAAGGCAAATATAGTACAAGCTTTTATTGATTCCATGCATGTTGACTGCCAATGTACTTTCCTTGCTGCAATGCTGCAATATCGAGTGTTTATCTTCTTGCTGTTCGAATGTAATATTCACAAGTTTTAAACTATTCATGTTATGGAGAAGCTACTATCAGCTATGAATCCGATTACTCTAAATATAATATACCTACATATCTTAAGACTATTTACAGTGACCGGCAATGACAACCACATTTCTCCGCTCATCCGACAAGCAGACGTCCAAAGGGTGTTGGCAGATGGATCTAATATTCGTAAGAATTTCACATGACAACTAATCAAAACTTGTGTAGATGTGTGGGTTATGAAAGCGTCTGACAAGTAAAATTTCATTCCAGATATCCCAATAGGCAATCCTTCATGTCAAGCCAGCTAGGTCCACGACGTACTCAGACTTGAAGCAATCAAATTCAAAATTAGGGTAGGCATATCCAGTGAAAATGATAATCAATGTTCTCACATATAAAAAAGGCACAACCATTGATTGCAGTAGCTTTAATATGGTTTTGTCGTTCTTGCATAAGCTGCCATCCCCGTTTGATAATACAAACTCCACAAGACGCAAATCATGTATTGGGCTCGTGTCCTTCGTTCGATGCGATAAATGCAAACAAAGTCAGAGATGTACATCAATCTTGATGTTACATTTGCATTCTTCATTCGTTGCGTGCATCATCACAGGGAGTTTCACATGCACTTCTGGAGAGTATTGCCGGCATGTTTTTTGATCAAATAATATCCTGACACAATGCATATACAAGAATGCTTCCTCCGAATTATATAACAACAGTAACACGAAAAACACCGAAACCATACACTACAACCTCTGCCTAGAATCAATACAAGGTATAGTTAGCAAGGTATGATAAATCGTTCTAACCAAACATGGAATCATCACAAATCAATATTGCATTGACAGACAAAACATAACCCCAGATGCTTCCCCAACTTTCCAATGATCGATGTGTTCTTCAACATATAGTGGCAATGAATAACCATCAGTGGTTACAACTAATATCGTTCTATCAATAAAATGGATTGGTTATCCACTAATTACTTATCATCGTTACGCATCTTGTACGTTTGCCACATCACATTCCACTGGTTTAGCCAACTACCAATTCGGCTTAATTACTCATACTTTTCCTAAATGATATTTCTCTGAAAAAAATGCATCGTACCATGCTGTGAAGAATATATCACTTAGTTATGTATATGGATAAATAAGTAGGTTGCTGGTATTCTTGTAATGCGTGCCATCGTATGCAAATTATTTACAGATGACATTACCACCCACACCAGGTGATTTCAGTGTTACAGCATGTCTCAGTCTGAATGCGAAACAAATATCTAATAATTATAAAAAAAAAAAGAACACAAACAAAAACAGCAAAGAAAAAGCATTTAGCACAGGACATTATATAACTATATTACATATAGCTCAGGTACCCACCAACCCTTGCAACAAATGTTACTATAAATACTAACATACAGATCAACTACCTCATAATGCACAACAACCAAGCACCATTGCTTTGTCCCATAAGCTTTGTTTGCACCTCGCAAGAACAATTCATCCAAGCCTCAAAGTTTGTATCGCCTTCAAACATACAAACAAGAAATGACACTCTGTGCAATAGTCGATCTGCCAACACTACCGGTGAGAATTTTCTTCAGTAATGAACAATCACTGCCAGCTTAGTAATGCAGCTTTCCCAACAGTTTCACTTTAGATTGTATGCTTTTTACGAGTAACTGCAGGCTACAATACGCGAGATTTGGGTACAAGCCACCGTTCACGCTTTACCAACAAATCAGCAAGCATGGTATTACGCATGCAAGTTGTGCAATCGTGTTGCAAATCGTTATCCAAACAACATATTCCAATGCTCTGCTTGTCAAAATAATGATTGTGATGCTATACCGTGGTACGTAATGACACTAACAAGCATTACGCTGTAGACTGTATCGACCTAATTTTACACAACATCAATTTAACACCTTTTTTCAAAGAGGACGCGAAATCTAACTGCCAAATGTTGTTTTTTTGCCTGTTTCTCCCCAGGGGACGTATAACTGTGCAACTTCATGATGGTAGTGCTGAACTCCAGGTACGCATCTTCGGACAGTCAGTAGACACTGTGTTGGGGATAAATGCAACAACCATGTCACCAATGTCGGCTGAGGTATGAAACAAAATTTCTCGATTTAAAATTATACCCCATACCCAAATAGCTTATTATATTCGACACTGTGATTGTTTCAAGGAACAACAAAGCGTGCTTGAGTCTGTGAACACGAACAGCGGCGGAAGAAGATTTTACTTCCTCCTTTCCCGGTGCACCAATGGAAATGTATTTCCAATGAATGGTTGGACCGTACGCTATGTAGTTGAAGCTTGATGCACGCTTACACATAAAAACATAGCCCCATCGACGAACTAATTAAGAAAATATGCCATTATCGTCTTTTATGTTATTGTAATCAACGCTCTGTTATCAATGAATGTCCACGTAATATTCTAGTTCGGTCTGCATAATATGATGTCCCCACTACATTTGTTACACATTTTATCTTTCATTGCAAAGTCAATTATGCGGTACAATAGCGAATTAATATAAAACACATGCTAGGACGAATAAAAATCCAATCCCTGATTTTAACGGCGATGTATACGGCCATCTACAAGATTAAACTCAGATCATAAATGCAACAATAGTTCGGATAGCTATTGAAATTGTATTAAACCACGCTCTTGTGACAGTGTGAACAACAACTGAACGTATACTATTACAGGGAGAAATTCTGGCTGGGCATCATAACACATTAATCGCTTATGCTTCTAAGTGCAAGTAGATCGCACTGGAGTGTTTTTACAAGTTATATTTGCTTAAATTCTTTTTGTGGCATTGTAAATCGTTCGATGCACGCGTCATCCTACAAATATATCATTGAAATTAGATGAGGTGTTTTGCAACACACCACTACCCGCAAGATGAATAAAATACAATTAACCCTGAATTTAGTTTTCAGAGCCCTTTAGGAAAGAGATCCCAAGTCCATACTTGTGTATCTGCTAATTATTTGCAATTCTCGTATTAAGTTACAATTTTTGGGATCATCGATATTGTTATTGGGAAAATTTTTTTTTAAACATTTTAGTTATGAGGAAATATCTCATAAATAAAGTTCACTTCCCTATCACATCTACAAGCATCACACAATATATTGTCTTCGTTGCGCGCCCATCCTGATCTCCACCTGTGTTGGGGTTGCGATGCACAGCAACGTTGTTTCTCCATCTGTATGATTGGATTTTTATTCCAGATGCTCCTTAAAATTGACTTAACCTTTTGCCGGTACTCCTCCAATTTTGTCTCTATCTCCTTGTCTTTTGTCATTCCACGGAACAACTCGATTCCCTTCTCACGGTATTTGTCTCCACTCAACACCAAAATGATGACAATTATATAACGTGCTTCTCCAAGTCCAGCTTCTGCTGCTTTTTGTAAGGCGTCTAAGCCATCACTATATCGGCACAAACTGAAGTAATCAATCTAAAATTAAAAAAAAGAAAAAAAAAATGTACGTCAGTTTATGTCACTCCACAACGATTAACTTAGCTTTTCTTCTTGCTCCACGTTATGATAAATCAATAGAACTGCCGCTTACCATTCCTTGCCTAAAGAGAGCTTCTGGGTTCCCACTGTCATTGCATCTATTCATAAAACGCGAGAATCCCCAAATCCACTGCTGACTCGACCGCCATGGAACGACAGGGAACTTCTTAAGTGACACCTTCTCGTATACGCAATTATAATTAGATGCTTCATTGAACATCTTCAAACTGCAACATGTTGCAAAAAATTGCAGATAATCATCAAACTGGAAAGGGGTGAAAGTGTCTTTGCATCAAAGTTGAGGGGGTGAAAGTGTCCTTTACCCCCTATAATATGGTAAAGTTTTCAGATTAATCCCTCATCATCTAATGTGTTTCCATTAATTAGGGGTTATTGTTTGAAATAGACTAAACAAGAGGACATTCAGAAATCAAAATACATATGTTCTGAAACTGGTGATCGCCTCCTATTTCTCCCACCACCAACACCTAAAAAATGAGCTTTTGCTCAACAGACACTACTTCATTGCTCGAAATTGAGGGCTAGGAAGACAGCGGATCAAAAATTGGTTTATCGTGTTTATTAAAATGTAAGAACATAGACATAATCTCTGTCTTCAATCTCTATGTTCAGTGGCACTCTTATATGGAGACCAACCCCCACTCGAATTTTGAAAGTTGCAATTTTTACCCTATATTTATTTATTTAATTATATTAGCCCCCACTCAAAGTTTTAATATTCACAACATTTAGCCTACATTCTATTAATATAATTGCATTAGCCCTCACTCGTATTATATATCCACTTCAACAATCTATCAATTCGTCATTTTAGCTATTAAATACTTCAAAATTTATCAAAAGATCCGTCATTAAACTTGAAATTTTTCTTGTACTCACTCGGCCAAATTCTAAATCCGCCCATGTCCGTGTCAAAGCTTTTATAGAGACAAAAAAAACACACTGGGTCATGTACACAAACATGGTAAGTGAAAATAGAAAACTCTCCAACTCTATCGGTATGATTTGATAAAATTCTTCTTATTCTAATACTATTCCTATTGATATTCAGATTAAGCTTTGAAGATTATGAATATTAAACGAAACAAAGGAGATAGAGAAAGAGAAGAACATAGGATATTACCTTTTCTTTGCGGTGAACAAATCATCAGACGAACAAGATCCCAAAATCGCCAAGATTTCTGTGATTAACTCTTTCGGGAGTGAGTTGATGGTGGAGGAATTGCTCTCCTTTGTGTTCCTTCTTCTTACGGATGACCTCAGCGGCGCCATGGTTGTGTTGAAAATAGCTAATCGTGTTCTTGTTCTTGGTGCTGCTGCACTTCAGAGAGAGTTGATAGAAAATAATACGTGGAGGGTGGTTTATATAGAGAGTTGGTGCATGTATATAGATAAGTCTTCGGTACAAATAATGAGTATCAATCTGTATCTTAAATATCAAGTTTCCTACATTCAGCGAACACCGCTACGCTTTCATCCTATGCAGATGGTTGCTTCCAACAATTATCCAATGTATGCCTATTAAAGAAAACAGCTGAACTACTGTGTTTCATTTTATTGCCACACATACAGTGTCAATTCGTTCCTTCGTCGCTCATTGTTTGCCAAATATAATATCTGTGCCAATCTATGAATAACATAATCTAATACATCATTCTGAACGAGTATTAAGTCATGAAAAAAACAAAAGCTGTATTGATTCGCAAAATATAGACTACGATAACATTAGTTCATAACTCCATTACAAAGCAAACATTACCAAGCTCAACATTACTGCTCATGAGGCATACTACAATTCACCATAACATAACACACACATGATTCTATACTCTTGGTTTCTTTTTGCACGACTCTTGAGCATCTTCCTCAGTCTTCTTTCTCTTGCCGCCCTTCTCTGGTGCCGCATTCAGTGGAACAATTGATCTCGTCACCTGCAAATCTTCGCTACCTTTGGCTATCACTTTTTGCTTCTCTTTCCTGCTTGAACTGGAAGAACGCGAGCCAGAACCCTTCAGCTTCGGCGGATATGACGAGGCCGTGTCAATACCCCATAAGTCGACTTCTTCCTCCGTGTCTGAGTACACTGTAGTGTCCGATCCTTCCCCAACAACATAACCGTGTTCGGTCCAACTCTCCCATTCAGATTCGCTCTCTGTGAATTCTTCCTCGCTCTGATATTTCATTCTTCTCCTCAACTTCTTTTTACTCTCCTTTTTAGCAGTCTTCTTCCTATTGTCATCGGTATGTTCCTTAGGTGAATCCATTGCATCACAGTATGTTGTCAATTAGGCCAACTGCTTTTGATTTTATACCACAAGTAAGGAAGAAAGTCAAAAGACCATATCAAGTGATCATGACCTTTGATTAAACAGCTTAACATTAAACTGATTGACATGCATATTTAACCACACACATCTCCAATAAATGCAATCTGCAATACAAGTCAATCAAGCATCATCTACTGCCAAGCATACTTAACTTAAGAAAACATCAATACGCATCAAGCAAAGACGATGCACAAAGACGATGTTATCCACACATCTCACACCAAAAAAATATTACTCGTTCGATCAAGCAGACACAATATGCATCAATCCATGAATAACATAGTATAATACATCATTCTAAACGATTATTAGATTATGAAGAAAGCAAACTCTGCATTGATACACAAAATATAGACCAAGACGACATCAATCCATAACCCCATTACAAAGTAAACATGACCAAACTCAACATTAATACTCATAAGACGTGACATGAAACTACAATCCACCATAACATAGCACAAAAAAAAACCTAGACACTCTATAATCTTGGTTTCTTCTTGCATGAATCTTGAACATCTTCTCCAGTATTGTTCCTCTTGCTGCCCTTATCTGGTGTCGCATCCAGCGGAAGAATTGATTTCTTCATTTGCGAGTCTTCGCTACCTCCGGCTATGACTTTTTCCTTCTTCTTTCTACCTGAACTGGAAGAACGAGAGACAGAATGCTTCAACTTCAGCGGATACGAGGAAGCCGTATCAGTTCCCCAGAAGTCATCTTCTTCCTCCGCATCTGAGTACACCGTAGTCTCCGATCCCTTCCCGACCACATAACCGTGTTCAGCCCAACTCTCCCACTCAGATTCGTCGTTTGTGAATTCTTCCTCACTCTGATATTTTTTACTTTTCCTCATCTTCTCCTTGCTCTTCATCTTAGCAGTCTTTCTCTCTTTGTCATCGGTATTTTCCTTACCAGAGTCCATTGAATTACAGTATGTTGTAAATTAGGCCAACTGCTTATGCTTTTATACCAGAAGTAAGTAAGGACGTCAAAAGACCATAGCAAGTTTTCATGTCCTTTAATTAAACTGATTGACATGATTACTTAGACAGACACATCTTCAGTAAATGTAATCTGCAGGACAGGTCAATCAACCACCAAACACTGCAAACCCTACTCAATCTACTTAAGAAATCTTCGATGCACATCAAGCAATGCATCTAAATGATGAAACCTAAAGCAGAAGGAGAGAGATGGTGACTCATTGCGGAAGATAATAGGCGTTGACAATGGAATAGATTGTGCATGAACTGTTAATACATAGCATCCGTTCATGTCCTCTCATTGAACTGATTGACATGCATATTCACACAAACCCATCTCCAATAAATGCAACCTGCAAGACAGGTGAATCAAGCACAAGATACTGCAAGCCCAACTCAATCTACTGAATAAATCTTCAATTTAAATCAAGCAATGCATGTAAATGATGAAACCCAAACCAGAAGGACATAGATGTTGGGTGGTTGGAGAAGATAACAAGCATTGACATTGGAAGGTAACATGTTATAAGTATGATTTTGTTAGGCTCAGAGAGCTCATGATGCTCATAAGAGAGCAAAATAAGATAATTATAGATATCAATTAAAAACACAAAGAAAATTCCCGATACCTATCTCACGAACATTGAATATCTGAAAGCACTGCATTATATCAGCCGCTAGAAGTTTCCCAAGTTTGACTGCACAACCCATATATGATGTAGTTACAGCCCGATAATAAGGAAGATTGCCGAACTATATCATTGTAAAACATAGTACTCAATATATGTTGCCAAAAAGACAACACCCAATTCAAAAGCAGGCGCAACCAATATCTATGTAGCCAATTTAAGTTGCCATCAATGACACGCTCGTCTACTACTCCTGTACTACCTCACTATGATGCTGAAATACTCTATGCCTACTATCTCGTTATTCTAATCTCGTGACTATACAATGTAATACAAATGTGATGCATCCAAACGCGGTACGTAAGAATCCTGCATTAGCAAATGTATATCTCCGCCCATCGGACAAGCAAACATGCCAAGACCACACCGCGCGCAACGCGCGCGGGGTGGAACCTAGTATTATTTTATGTCAATTCAATACCCCTTATGTGTTAGTAAAAATTACAAAATTACACATTGCAAAGTAAAACTATTCAAACCATATATAGCCTGTAAGAATAATTATTAACCATTTAATTATTGATTACGTCACTAGGCTTGGCTGGGTTAGGGCTGGGCTGAGAAGGTCGAACCTAAGCCCAGCCCATTCATGAGTCGGGATCATTTTTTTTGGCCCAAGCCCGTATTGGGCTGAAGTTTTCCGAACCCCAACCTTGCGAACCCACCCGCACTAGGCCATTATGTGATTAGAGGTAATTTCGGTTTATATGTGAAGCACTAGCTTTGAACACCATTCTATATACTGGATAGTAGTAGTTCGACATTATTTTATGAAAGAGGCGGTTATGTTAGTTTTTCTTATATCCGCCATCGGCACAAGGGAGTTGTCCTGAGGCGCGAAACATAAAACCCTCTCTTTCTTTCACCACACTGCATTGGCATCTTTCTTTCAGAATAAAAATAAAAAAAAAAAATCCTAAATCTCACAAACACCAACTTCTTCTTCTTCTTCTTGTTCGAATGAGCTTGCTTCAATGGGTCGAAAGAAAAAACAAGAGCAGAAACGGACCCGTATAAGAAATATACTGTGTGATGCAGAAACGGATGAACAAGACGAGGCCGAGCTGTCAGACGCGACTAATCTGGCGCTTCACTACCACGAAATGGAAGACAAGCGCAAGAGAGAGGCAAAATGGTCACTTTTGGTCACGCCACACTGTTTTGGGCGTTCTTTCAGCTACAGGGATCAGAATGCCTATTATAATATATTTTCGGAAAGCTCTCAGCCTTGAAAAAGGACATTAGACCAGTCAACGAACGCTTTGAAGACAAATTTTGCTATTTTCGGCAGTTTTCCTTTTTCGCATTTTGACCTCTTTATTTAGCCCGATTTGGGTCAAATTATCATCTGCGTATTATTTTCAATAAGGCCTATAGTTTTGGGCCAGTTTTGTAATTTTGTTATTTTTGGCATAATTAGGTTTTGAGCTATAAACCCGACTTGTGGGTAATTTTTGGTAAGACTTTGATTATTGAATAATCCAGAACTCTAGAGAGCTTCGTGCCCTAGTTATTTTCCTTTTCATTTTTGATTCCGCTGTGATCCCTCGCTTGGGTAATAGCCCGACGTTACCGTGTCAGGCCAAGAGATAAATCATAATGATTTTCAACGAAGGCTTGGGCAAGATCAGCATCGACAAGTTCAATTTCTTGTAGCCCATATCAAGCAGGGATTGTCGATTTCTTCACAACCCTCACCATTAGACGACTCAATTTCACCCAAATCGGACCACCAAGAACCCCTCACAAAGCCTGAGCAGCTTCGGCTATTTTGGGAGTCCATGTCCACCGACAAGAAGAATGAAATTCTTGTGATTGATGTTCAAGAATTGAGACACCACTTGAACATCAATACTGCTTCTTGCGAATTTTGTGATTCTTGGAGGGAAAGCTTCAATAATGCAATTGAAAATGGACTAAAGTGCCTGTTAGCATTTGGTGAGCCCATGTGGGGTGCCCAATGAAATTATTAAAAACTTATGGGGTTAGCTGCAATAATGCTTAAACCTTAAGGGGTAAGTAGAAAAGGCACAAACCCTAGGGGGTTATGTGCAAACTAGGTATAAGTCTGTCTATATAAGAAGACAGCCTCCTACACATTATTGTGTGATATATGCTTAATACACTAGATCATGTGCTGATCAAAATACATTTCTAGGAACTCTAGCCTCTCTCTCTAACTAGCCTCCATTGGTGGATCTTGGTGTGAACAAGAGCTTTCGTCCTAGAGATTCGAGCGAGACTGTGGGAGCAAGATTGGTGTGTGAAAGCAAACAACCTACGATCATCCGCTGCGCTAGGAGCTAAGGAAGAAAAGGTTAACACATGAATCTTCCGCTATAATTCATGTTGTAGATCTGTATGTGATAGATCATGTAAATCCTTCATTGGTATCAGAGCCTTAGGCTTGTTTTTCGTACCTCGTAGTTTGTGCCCGAATTTGACCTGCTGTAGAAAATAAAGTTTCTGAAATTTCATAATCAGTAGGCGAATCCTATATGGACGGATAGAGCTTTTCACGAGGATTCCAGAAATATAAAGATCATAATTTTTGGAAAAACGTAGAAAAATGTATGTTCTTTTAAAGATTCAGAGCTGTATAAATCTGGACTGTTTAATCTGATATGTATGTCAATTTTATCAAAAGTTGTTAGAATTTGTTTTTGAATACATAATCGGAATCAGGGCGAAGAGACGATTCCAGTGGTATAAGGATCATCAGAAACGGAGGCCAGGAAGGCGGCGCGTGGGCTTCACGCTGTTGGAATAGATGCCATAGAGGCAATCTCGTTTAGTATGAATTTGTTTTGCTAGAACATTCATTGTATTATTTATTGGATATTTAATATAATGAAGTCCTTAGATTTACAATTGTGTTGTTTATCTTAAATATCCCTAGTCCATTATAATGATTAATAGGACAATCATCTATAGACTAGTATGGGATTGGATTGATATGGAGATATCATCATCCAACACATGGGTGTGCATTAAGGGTAATGGCGCAATGGATTGACCCATATCCAATAAGGCTACATACATGTTATGTGGAGTCACAAGCGCTTCTCGTGGTGACAACGGTATTGTCATCCTTAGACTTGAAGTCACTTGATTATCTAGTTGTGGATTATTGTGATTTTGGTAGCGTCAAACGCTACACCGTAACTGGGTAGTTATAAAGGCGTGTACCGGATACAATAAGAATTAATCAAGCTTAGAAATCGTAGTAGACGTAGATAGAATTTGTCCCTCCCACATAACGGAAGCAAATATTCGAGGCCACTCGAGGGATATTGCTTATTGAATGTGTTAAGGAACGTAAATTGCACATTTTAGTATGTTATTGAACTCTTGATAACTTACTTTTATGTGTAACTTGTGTATTATAACCCTATTTCTAGACTTATGCTTGTTTCTTTTAGTTTGTGTGGAATTTCCTTATTTTGTAGGAAATGTTGCGCTTTGGAACTCAAGGAAATATTCCACAAAACTCAAGAGGTGATTCAAGGGAGCTTAGGAGGGCCAAAAGACATGAAGAAGGTACTTGGAGCGCTTGATTAGATGAATAGTGAAGATTTGAGAGGCCAAGATTGAAGACAAAGAAAGTTAGAAGGCCAAAGTTACATCAAATGGACTTATTTGAAGATAAACTAACGGATGGGGCTAAAGTGCAAGGTTCTAAACATTTTAAAGAGCTATTTTGAAGCATCTCTACCGGATGGGGGTTTAAATGCAATTTTCAGAACGTTTTAAGAAGCGGTGGGGGCCTTTTAAAGCCCCTAGCAAACGAATGGGGAGCTGGGTGCAAATATGGCGAACCAAAGCCCTCTCTCATGCGTCTTTTTCTTTTTTTTCTCTCTCCTCGTCGCATAGAACAGAGAACCCACGAAATACCCCATGGAAGCTTCGACCAAGCTTCTTCAAACCTTCACCCCGACCTCATTTCTTCACCAAATCAAGTGAAATCAGTCCCAAATTGATCCTAAGACCGAGAGCTACATAGCCCACCCCTTAATTCGGCCCAAAACTCAGCAACAAGAAAAGCCCCAATTCACCTAGGGTTCATGAAGCTTCCTAAAATCAACGATTGAGAGAAGATTGGTTCAGTTCAAAGGTTGAGATGTGTTATTGGAGGCCAAGCAACCCCTTACCCACTACCTATATAAGCTAAAGATGAAGATGAAGAAAGGATCTCTCCACCAACGCTTTTGGCTAGCCGAACCCTTGTTTCTCCTCTTCCTCTCGGTACTCACCGGTTTCGGGGTTTTCTTGGTACATCTGAGATCTTCCTAGAGCTAATTCAGAGCCAAGAACCCTTAGGGGAAGAGTTGAGTTTCGGATTTAGCTTGTTCTTCATCTTGTTCTTCGTTGTTCTTAGTTTGAGGGATTGAATTCTTGAGTTTTATGAGTTGAAATAGGAATCTCTATTGTGGCTTGATTGAGTATGTGGATTTCAATCTAAATAGGCATACTCAATGCTTGAGGCCACATTGATTTGGATTTATCCATTTGAACTCATGGATTGAACTCTCAAGCAAATGAGTTGGTTGTTGAAATCGGGTTACATGAATCACCAGAAGATCCAATTAATCCAACTTTTCTCTTACTAGTTCTACAAACTCTTTAGCAACATCTTTTTAATTGCCTAGTTGTTTACTAAGTTTCTTTGAATTGTTTCACACAAGTCCTTGCTCTACCAAGCATACTTGGTAGATTTGAAGTTTGGCTAGCTTCAAAAAGCCTTTGAGAACTTTACTTTATTGCACTAGTTAGATTTAGTTTAGCTCGTTTCTTCATAATCAAGTGTGAGATCTCTCTTTCCCAATCCTTGTGAATTCGACTCCTGACTTACCGGATTACTACTTGTAGCGATATCCTATACTTGGGATTATCGATTCAACAACCCTCCCAAATAACGGGAGCAAATATCCGAGGCCACTCGAGGGATATTTCTTATGGAATGTCTGGCCAGACTCAAATAAATCAATATAGAATATTGATGTTATTTGCACGTATAAGGCTATTCCCAGGATCGAGAAACTATGGATTGGATATACGAGTGTGACTTGTACGTCTCGTGTCCAATCCGGATATGGAGACAAAGGGATGTGACAATTACTTGCACAAGGTTTTTCGGATGACTATTCTATTAGTTGGCTAGAATGGATGTCTTGCCAGAGACCGCTCCATATTAACAAGTTGTTGCTATCGACTAGATAGAACCTATGGGGTCACACGCTAGATAGAGTTGAACTAGATTTGGGAATTAATTAATATGATTAATTAATTAGAAGGATCACTTTGCAACACCTTGCAAACTTAGTAGGATTAATATGCAAGGAAGGGACTAATCCGAATTCATGTTCGATTAGGAAGGGCCTTTAGGTAGTCAACAAGGAGTTGTTGGACTATATAAAGGATGCTCCTAGCTTCCTTCCCACATAAATAATGCTCATAACATAAGTGAGTGGGAGAGAACAAAGTAGAGAGCAAGCAACAAGAGGGCCGAACCCGACCCCCTTGCGCCGCCCCCTACCCGTCGGCCAACAAAGGAGGCCGAAACCTCCTTGTTGCCTCGTGTTGTGTGATTTCTTCTTCCTCTTCCTCCGGTCCAAGCAAGCACAAAGGAGAAGGAAGATCTAGATCTCAACTCTAGGCGTGGATCAACCGTAGAGACGTGACACAATTCACGTTACAAGTCATCACAGAAAAAACCCTAAGGTGTGTAACATGATTAATCTTTTACCATCGTTATGATTCTCTTCCTGTTAACCTTGGAGGGTATTGAATGGATAAATTATCTTTTCCGCTGCGTATCCATGATCAAAACCCTACACACGCGCCATTGACGCCGCCTCCATGCGCGGCCACGCGCCAAGGGCTGGCGGCGGCCTGCTGACATGGCTAGGGATGATGTGGCAGATGACATGGCGGTGCCATGTCAGCCTGAGGTTGACGTGGAGAAATACGCGTCTACCAGAGTGGCACGATGACGTGGCAGATGACGTTAGCCTAGGGCTGGTGTGGCATGCCTCATGGCACGCTGACGTGGCACAAAGGCCGACGATAGCGCGTGACGGAGGCGGACGCGCCCACGCGCGGCGGCTCATGAGGGCCCGTGCGTCCTCCTCCCGCCTCATTTTTTGCCAAATTTTTTCTACAGACTCAGAATTAAATTTCCTATTTTCTGGGTTTTTTCATAATTTTTGGAAAAGCATAAAATTTTAATTTTTTTCAGATTAATTAATTAGTGTTTAGCACACTTCCCGAGGTAATTAGACGAGCATAAACATATGTTTTGAGCCCACATTTTTTCTGGAGACTTAGATCATTATTACCTACTATCCACCATAGGTGGTTAGACCTTATGTGGTTTAGAGCAATTTTAGATCTATTTAGTTGATTAGATTATTGCTTATTAATTTCCATAAATTAGCAATTGATTCTGGAAATTTCCAGAAAATTTCAGTATGTTTATTATTTTATGATACATACTGTTGGGGTTTGAATGGACGTGTTTGGTGCATGGATGTGACATAGATGTTTTTTTTTGTTTTGGTTTTGTTTTGAATATGTAATCCAAATACGGCCTGCGTGTCGTGCCTCTCTACATACTCTATTGTCTTCTCTTCTCATCCAATCGCCTCTAAGAGGTTACTTATTATTAGTAATAAGATAGCTAGCATAGATTGAAGAATAGAAGCTTCAAGAGAGGTGACCAAACCAAAAACCTACGGCGCTAGGTGCATGGAGAAAACAGACGAAAAAAGGAGCTTCAAGAAGTACTCTCGAGATAGGCGAGATGGCAGAGGCGTGGAGTTCAAGACTTGCTCAAGACGTACTCTTAATAGTGGGAGTGCACCTTAGGGGCCACATCCATTGCATATTTATTTATGCTTGTGCTTGTTTTATGTTATAACTGTGTGTGATTGGATACAACTGTATAACCTCGCATGCTAAGGAACTAAAACAAAAG
Organism: Linanthus parryae; assembly: GCA_023055425.1. NCBI lineage: Eukaryota > Viridiplantae > Streptophyta > Magnoliopsida > Ericales > Polemoniaceae > Linanthus > Linanthus parryae. Next base: position 70,937,640 of record JALGPY010000001.1, on the reverse strand, counting down.
AGCTCACATGATTATACATGATTCAAACTAATAGGGAATCATTAGTGACGATATTTGATTCCTATAATTGCTACTAGGTTTTGGTGGAGTCCTTATGAGGAACTATGAAATTTTAATCTATGTATCATGTTATTTCGGAGCTGAGTAAATGCTAGTATTAATTTCCTAAGAAATGTCTCAAGATCAATCGTGTCTAAATCGAAACTGTAAAGGCTAAAATAGTGACAACAAACGATATGACGAGTCGTCGTACTATATAACCAATTGTTGGGCATAGGTTGTCAAACCACCTACAAGTATGGTCGAACCTGTGATGAATAGTTGTCACAGCAGCACATAGACATTATCTTTAAGCTTACCAATAGTGGGAGGCAATCAAGATAAATGGGCGTGCTATGCCAAGGTGGGGAAAAGACCTCATCTGCAAGTTCTAGACCACTTTGAAATTCAAAGATTGTAGGAATGAGCCAAAGAAAAATCTTGGATCCACCTTAGCCATTTCCCTACATTAAAATTATGAGTAGTGACTCATAAATCCCTCCTTAAACTATGAGTAGAGACTCATGTCATAAAATGTGCACTCGACTATAGCATCTGAGATTCATGCCATTTATGATGAGAGGTTTATGTTATACGATTAGCAATTTGCTGCTATCTCTGCCACGTTTCATGAAATTGACATGAAAACGTTATATGACACACTTTGAGAGTGTCAAGATGCTTGGATAAGACCAAAAATTGCTCCGTTCTAGGATCTAAGCAACCAAGTGAATGCTAAGAATACTAGTTCCGCATACTTCTGAAGTCTAACCAATATACCATTGCTAAAGGCTGTGAATGAAGTAGATCGACAGATTTAGTCCCTATCCCGGTATTAGGACTGTGGGCAATAGGTGTGTCAGGATAAAGGGAATGTAGGGCCAATATTGGTATAAGACCAATAGCCCAAGACTGGAAAATGCAAAGGAGAAAAAGGATATTTTCCTAAGACTAGAGAAAAGGCTAGACCTGGCACTAACTTCTCGTCTAAGGATCCATAAGATTATCTTTGAAGGAGTAGCCACCAAAAGTTGTGTTTTGGTCACAGTTTTACTTTGGAATTGGTCATGTTATGTATGGTTACGCGCTCTTGAAGTCTAGCATATATGACGCCTCAGAATCTTCGGATGTCACCTCTATAATATTGACTTAAGATTCTGATATGTGGTGCGCTAGATTGAGACACACAATATCAGGAAAGGATTTCAGGCTAGCTAATGCATGCCTGTTTGGAATGTGCCCAAGATACCCTTACCTGTGTGTGATTCTTGCCTTACAAAATAGGCGAAACGCAAACCATCCAGTAGGCATTAAGGACTATTGAGTCTATACTTAATTATTCATTATGTTGTTGTGATCCATTACAAGTTAAAGCTAAGACATGGTGCGTACTGTTCCATCACATTTGTAGACAAATGTACGCGTCTTAAATAAGTGTGCAAGATGCCACATAAGTCTGAGGCACCAGAGTACTTCAGAGAGGTATCTACGATAGGTAGAACCACTGGACAAGAGGATATATCTCCTTATACAGAATGAGACTGCAAGTGTCTATCTCAGTTCATTCCAAATAAGTGCAGGTCTGGATTCCGGGTGATGGGAAGACAATTCGCCCATTCCATGACAATTGGTTCCCGCAAGCCACACCACACTTTTTGCCAAACTTGTTCACCGCAATAACCAATCCCCCCTTGATTTCTTCTAAAAACATGGCAAAAAGTAACGGCTTACCCACAACTGTTTCTTTGAGAAAAGACGATGTGCAAAATCTCTCACATCTACGTCCCAAGTTCGGGTTGCGCGGACAAACTCGCATGGGACCACACAACGAATGGGATTTTCCCCGAAGTCCACTTTTCATTTGGAAAAACCCTTCCAAACCCTAAGGTGTCTGACCAGGATCCGATCAAGCCAGTTATTTCACAAACCAAGAAACCAGGAACTCTTCAGTCTCGTCTTCTACGCGTCTTTACATGTTTGGATCAGCCTGGGATAAAACCTCCTCCAGTGGCACAGGTGCTTCGGTTTTCTATAATAATCAAGAGGTGCACGTTCATGAAGATGCCTTTTCCAGCCCCTTAGCTTTGGCCATGTGTGTACGGGAGAATTCTTTGAGGAAGATTCAACGTACACCAAGAACAGGGGATAGAAGAAACACAGGAGAAATAGGGTTGTGTGTAGGGAGAGAGTAAGGCAATAGTAGCTGTATGAGAGAGAGAGAGAGAGAGAGAGTTCTGTCAAAGCTTCCGCGTAACTCATGTGATTAGTGTTGTGTAAGGAAGGGTTAACAATCCTATATATAGTGGAAAATATGACCGTTGTAGTGGGTTAATGTGCCCATTAATGGCGGCTTAATCACCTTAACCACAACGGCACGTTCGTCCGTATATATAGGGACCGTTACGCACTTCGTCCGCGTATACCGGAACCGTTATGAGGTTGACCGGGTTTATGGATCTCGTGCCATAAATCTCTCAAAGTAGTTACTAAAGGTCGCGCGAGGGCTTGGTTGTTGCTCGCGCGCGACGGAATTTACTCTAGCCTCCAAACCACTAAGTCCCTACAAGTCCCGTGTGGTGGTATGCGAGGGTCCTGTCTTGCATCCCCCACGTGGATCAGCGCAGGTGGTGATCCTGTGTGTGTGGAGCATAGCTAGGTGTGCAGGATGATTATCACGTGGTTGTGATCTGTATATCTGGAAAGCACTATCTACATTAGCCCCCTTTTTTGCGCGTGAAGACACCTAATCGGATAGAGTTCAATGTGCAAAAACAGTGCACGTGTCGTTGCCACGCACCAATTCAAATACACGCAAAACCAGCCCCCGTGCGTGCCATTATGACCTAGCTTCCCTAGATTCGTGCCTTCTGTTCTTTTAGGGTTTTAGACGTGACGTCAGCATCGACCTGTGATTGCGCGATTCGGCGGTGACGGTTGCGATTCGACCACTGAAAGGACGCGACTCTTCAGTGTTTTTGAATAAATACTTCATGCCCTCCATTGTTGCAGACTATTGCTTCTCTCACTAAAGTGGATGTTTCCTGAGAGTCTCCGAGAGCAAATACAGATAATCAATCATCAGTTCTTTCTTGCCAACCGTCTTCTTCAACTTGCTTCAAGATCACAAGGTTGGCTTTCCTCAATTTTCATTAATGCACTCCATATCTTTTGAACTGTTTTGAATTGGAGGAACCCAAAATCGTTTGAAATAATGTTGAAAGGTTTAATTTAAACCCTAAAGATCGAAACCCCCTTAAAACGAAGATCTGCTGCAATCTTGAATTCTGAATCTATAATCAACCCATAACTGTTCATCTTCCCCTTTTGATAATTTCAAAACCTAGAGCTGCTTCTTGAATTTGAACTAAAGGTGGATATATCTCCCCTTTTTCTTGCTTTTCTGTAGAAATGGCCAAGACAAAAGCCTCCAAATCTGTGAAAGAACCGGAAGAAATTCCTGATCTTCCCAAGACCTTGTGGAAGAAAGCTCCATATCTAGGTGGGAAAGACTTTATCATGCTAGGGTTAAAGTAAGGAATCTACCAGCTCCTGCCACTGAAGATCTGCTATTGTTGATTCCTCTTACTAATCCAGCTAGGTTGGAGTTAATTGACTCCAAGGACGTGGTAAGATTAAGTGTTGCAAATGGGTTCTTCCCCCATACTGAAATTTCTACCCGGGCCTTCGTGCAAAAGATGCATTTAATGGATGAGTGGATTGACCATGTGCTAACTCACCATGCTATCACGCTAGACAAGGCTGGGATATATTTTGCTGTTAAAGCTACGAAGGGTGCTGCCGTGAAGCTGGATCAGACCATGCTTCTAAACCTTCTTTCTCGCTACTCACCTGCGACTCATACTTTTCACTTTGCTGAATTTGAAGCCGCCCCCACTTTGGAAGATGTTCAAATTCTGTATGAACTTTCACCCATGAGCGAAGTCGATCCTTTGACCGCTTTGAAAACTGGTCCAGAGCTCACTCTCTATGCGCAGATAGAAGAGTGTTTGACCAAGGTAAAGAAAATTTCTACCCGTTGGACATCTGCAGAAGTACTTCCCGCGTGGCAGCTGGTTGAAACCTCCGTGAAGAACACTTGGGGAAAGTGGGTTCAATACTTCTTTCACGACTATGCGAATAGTAAAATCACCAAAGAAATACTGGAAATTGATCCAGAAGCGAAGAATTATATAGAGGGAAAGGGGTATCATCTGACCTTATGCGGCTTTCTCTGTGCCTGGCTGTCAAGGTATTTGATCGATGGTCATCCTCATGACGGGGTCTTTTATCATGTCTTGCCCCTTGCTGTCAAGTTGACCCTTGGCCAAAAGGTCGCGCTTGGGCCTCTAGGTTTAGGCACTTTGTATCATCGGTTAGACCAGCTGGTGGTTGCAATTGTGGAGTCACGTGGGCGTCTTGATGTATTGACTTTTGTCAATATTTCATTTCTTACCATGTGGGTCTTTGAAAGGTGGCCCTCTTATGCTCCTGTTCCTTCGAAACCCATCATGTGGAACGTTCCAGGTGGGCAGAATGCACTTCCAGATGGGAGAGCTGCCCGATGGTATATGACCAATCTTCCCAAGTGTTCATGGAGTCTGGTGTGCGACGATCGGAGGAAATTTACAGCCTGGCCTTACACTATACGCATCGACAATGTGCGATTTTTCCCTAGGCTGTACCCTAACAGAGATGGTTCTTATTCAGAAGACACCCTTCTCAAGGGACATGATCGCTACCGCGAATTCTTCTGCTGGTGCTTAAGAGGTTCACTACCTGCCCTTGCCGAAAATGTTTCTGAGATAACTCCCAAGTACGAGCAGATCGCAGTCGACGTTGACCCAACTTGCTTCTCACCTCAGTTTGGCTTTGATGAAGTGGCTCCTTCCATTTGGCCTAAGTCAATCAAAAGAAATTGCTACAAGCGACTGGTGATAAATAAGTGTAAATCGGCCCTTCTTAGCAACTTGCCTTTCATCCAACCTTCGGGGATTCGTGTAGGTCGCCTTACCAAGAATTGGATCGCGTATTGGAATGCTCAACAAGCCAGCTTTGATGTATCCTCAACTCCTCGTCCCAGCAAAGCTATTGCGATTAAAAGGAATGCTTTTCCATTCCGTCAGAATTGCAGTTTGGACAATTCCAAGTATGGTTTTTATTCCTTTCTTGATACTGACAACCACTTGTGCCCAGCCACTATTCTTGAGGAGAAAATGACTGCTGTTAGGGGTGGAGTTGCACGCGTAATCCAGTACAGTGAAGACTTTGCCAAGGTAAACAATTGTCCCTAATGCTTGAAGGACTCCTCTCTTTAACACGTTGAAACTTACACCCAAATTTTATTTTTCAGTTCTACTTGAGGAGGTTTTTCCAATCCGGAGAGTGCTCCGCGTCCCTGATCAGTTCCATTGTTAAGGCAAAAAGGCAAAAGAAGGAAATTCCTGTGGAAATGGAACTGGCTCCTCAGGTGGAGGCTCGGATACGCGAGGAGATGGACGTTTTTTCTCGATCTATGATAGACAACGAAGCTGAGGTGGATTCAGAGGTTGCCTCGAAGGCTAAAAAGCAAAGACAGAAGGGAATTGTGATTTCTTCGCCTCCCAGGGATGCTCCTACTTCCTCACCTGCGAAGTCTCCTGCTTCCCAGAGAAAGGGCAAAGGTTATATGCGAAGCAAGAAATACCTCGCGGTTGAGACGTTCATCCCTTTTGGTCAGGAGGAGGAAGAGGAGTCCGAAGAAAGAGAGGAAAGAGAAGAAGAAAGTGAAGAAGAGGAAAGAGAGGAAGAGGAAAGAGAGGAAGAAGAAATAGAAGAGATAAGAGAAGAAAGCTCAGAAGGTACCTCGAATGAACTTATCTTCTTTTAAACACGGCTTTGCAGTAGTGATCAACTGATTTTCTTTCGCAGATGATGACACAGAGACCGTCAGTGGCCTTTTGGCCAAAGAGAAGAAAAAGGCAAAAGGTTCTCACTCCGACGCCTCTAGCGAGGCTATAGACGAAGCTATCATCGCTGAGTCTAAGAGAACGGCTGCTGAGGCAGAAGAGAGAAGGAGAAAGCGCGAGGAAGATGACATTGAGTTTACGAAGAGAAGAAGTCTGGAAGAACAACAAGCAGGCAGCATGAGCGTGGCCGCCTTGGAACGTGCTCAAGAAGACTTTGAAGAAATCGCAAGTCGTGAAGAAGGTACAATTTTTAACCTTGATGTGACTTATCAAGAAGTGATTTTCGGTGCATTAAAGCACGGTTTATCAAAAGATGACATCCGTCAATGGTTAGTAAACAAATGTGGCGAATGCTCAGGTAAAACCTTTGAACAAAGTCTGTAACCAAGCTTGATAACTCATTCCCCATTGTAACGAGTTTCTTCACGCCACCAGGTCACACTCATCTTAAAGATGTGATAAATGAAGATACCTCTGTAGGATATGGTGTCGCATCTATAACATATGATGCTGGAGCTGCTATCCCACCTAAGTGTGGAGGTTCTCGCTTTTGATCTATCAGAATAAAATAAAACATCATTTATAACGCGAGTTACCTCAACATGTTTTCCTCAATCTTGTCTCACAGGTGGTACTGCCCCAAATGATCCTGCTAACGTTAAACCTACTCCTCATGCGGGTGATACTTCCATCGCACAGGGCTCTACTGATAATGTGCCAGCTGCGAGAGAGGTAATCAACGAGGCAGGTGTTGGCGACTCTGATAAGAACATGATGGAGCAGAGAAATCATCTTCCGACATCTTATGTTCCAGAGCGAAGCTCGCATGTTGAGAAACCTATCGCGGCTACTGAGTATGTAGGAGAACATATGGAGGAAATTATTGAGGTATCTGATGATGTCGAAGTCGACACTGGGATGAGAGAAGAAGTTGCTGAAGTTGAAGAGATGGAAGCGGAGGATGCTGGAGCTGGAGTTCATGAAAATGAACAGGTCATGGAAGACATAGCATCGCATGAAAGTGTTGATGTTCCAGTGGATTCTCCTGAGCAACAAGAAAATCTCGTGGCTGAAGAATTTCCTATGCAAGAAGAAACCACAACTTTTGCTGAAGTTATTCCACATGCTTCTTCAAGTGCTGCCATTCCTGTGAATGCCCCTGAGCCCCAACAAAGTCCTGCTATTCCTTCCATTGAGGTGGAACTTTTCCAAGTTCCCCCCGCATGGAGTTTTTGGGGTTCCCACGTGGGAGCTCCATCGCACCTGCCGCAACTTATGTTATTAGTGCCAACTATTACGAGCGTGAAGTCGAAGCTGAAAGGCGAGCGATGCAGCAAGGACATGCTTCAGCTTTCCCTGTGATGCGCATTCTTTCTTTGCGTGAGATCCTTGAAGGAACGGGTATGCTATGGTGTTACCATATGTCGCATTCTATGTTTTTTTTTTCGCAATTTGCACTCCTAAACTTATCATTTTTTCTAGGAATGAGGCAACCAGATGTGGATTGGCTCATAAGGACGCGCCTTTCATACCCGTGGTCATTTGCGAGAGCTCTGGAGCTGGAGCCTTTTGACAGAAGATTTTTCTTGACTGAAGCTATCTGGATTTTAGAGCAACTGTCTGCGGCTACCCCCGCTACCATCTCAACTGATAATGCACGGTCGCTTTATAACGCATGCAAAAGTCTTCAAGCTAAGGCTCAAGGCAGGTTGGACTTCGGATTCCTCCTCAACAGGGTTACCCAAATCATCGCATCTGTAATGCTGAAGTATGGCTACCACAACCTCGCATTTGAAAAGAGGAAATTGGAGGAGAAAAAGAAGAAAGCTGAAGAAGTTGCTACTCTCTTCCATGCGATGAAGGCCAAGTATGAAAAGCTAAAACAAGAAGTGAACCAAGCAAAGGAAACATCGCTCCTGTTTTCACCAGAAGATCCTCTGATCAAAGACTTATTTTAAAAGAAGAGTAGCGCATATTGTAATGCTAGTGTTTCTCCCCCCTCTTTTTCAAACATTTGGAATTTTATGTTAACTTTTGCTCTCATTAAGGATTTTGCAATCGATCTTTTTTAATGTATTTCAATTATGACGTCATGCATTGACGTAATTGCCTTGATTATCGCGCTATTAATTTATTAGATAAGCACAATTTCCTTGTACTGGGCCCCATCCTTATCATGACCTTCCGTCATTAAATAGGGCGTGCTACTGTATGGTCGTAGCCTTTAGTGGGGTAATTGATTCTTACCCGTTTTTGAGGCGTAATTAATTGATTCTTACCCGTTTCCAAGGCAATGCTGACTCAGCCAGGGAACTGAAGAGTCCCTTATGAAGTCTATATAAACCTTGCTTCTTCCACTTTGGTTCTTCATCAAAATATAGCTTCTCATGAGTCCTTACGATTGCCGGCATCGGTCCTTGACCTTTTTTGGTTCGTGTCAATTCCAGGCTTTGAAACCTGAGCTTGTGACTTGTGTTATAGCAATAGCTCCCAAGAAATTCTTCGGAAAGTCCTTCGATCCTCCTCATCTTTTTAAAGAACAATTGCGTAAGATTCCCTGCTTTTGCAAAGATTCGTCATTGTCTATTATGTTTGCAGGTTCTATCTCCGGTAACTTTCCGGTGAAGCAGAATCCTGTACTGGTTTCACTACTAATCTGTAATGAATGGTGTGCATCTCTGCCGGTTCTCCGGAGGAGAACTATTTGCCACCATTGTTTTGAACAAGGTGTGACGAGTTATTGTGCTCGTCTTTTTGCACAATCGGCTTCCTGCCCCATGAGCTGCTCTCCCATTTGTTCTTCACGTCTGTAGCCGTCAGGGCATGAAGTTCATCTGGCATCTCACCGTGGCGGGAGATCAAATGAGAGCCTTGTTTTGATCAAGGACGTCGGCGACAGCGTTCCGCCCCGTAGTTTTAGAACTCGTAGATTCAAGTTTTAGATTAGGAATTTTCCTTAGTGTACGCCTTTGCTTGTAAGCTGCTATCTAGACAGATGAATTGTAAGTCATTTTTGACTGTTAATGAAATATGCTTTTTCGTTTGCTGTTTTGTTTGATACAACAAATCGTAATTTTGCGTGCAAAAATGCTATATCTCGAAACAAGTTATATGTTTTCCATCGCATTTACATCCAGGTAATATCTGACTGATTTGCTATCTAAAGCAGATAGGCTTTGTATCGCACGGGGGAATTGCTGCTATGGCTGCTATCTAGGCAGATAGGCTTTTAGATCACTTAAGATCATAATTCAATATTGCTTCTATCTAGGCAGATAGGATTTAGATCGCATGAGGACGTTGTTGCTATTGCTGCTATCTAGGCAGATAGGCTTTTAGATCACTTAAGATCATTATTCATTAATGTTTCTATCTAGGCAGATAGGATGTGGATCGCACAAGGGCGTTGTTGCTATTGCTGCTATCTAAGCAGAGAGGCTTTTAGATCACTTAAGATCATAATTCAATATTGCTGCTATCTAGGCAGATAGGCTTTGGATCGCATGGGATCATATGTTATAGCTTCTATCTGGGCAGATAGGCTTTTGAGGAGTTTAAGTAATGTGATCAGACACATAAAATAAAATAGTGGAGACGACAATGTAATAAAGTTCTTCTCATATGGGATAATTCTTATTATTATAACATCCTCATATGGGAGGAGCATGAGAACAAATTCCTCATATTGGAGGAACTAGACTTTGAAATCCAACAGACTTTGGCGTCAAACGTAAAGAGATAGGCTAAGGATAGTACTTTTTGATCCATCACATATTGATTGGAATTGGGGTTGTTGCAGTCCCATGAAGTCTCTGGATTGTGCAGTAACCACTGTCGAAAACTTCTTTAACTTCAAATGGTCCTTCCCAGTTGGCTGCGAATTTTGGATGAGCTGCCTGCCGCATGCAAGGATCTGAAGCTCGCAGAACCAAGTCCCCAACCGCAAAATCTCGGTGTTGAACTGTTTTGTTGTAAGCGTGAGCAATTTTTTCCTTGTATCTTTTATTGCCCTCTTAGCCTGTTCACGCTTCTCTTCCAGCAAAATTAAGTCATGGTCACGTTGATTTTCGTATAAGGCATGAAAGGCTATCCTTGCAGAATTGACCTTTATTTCTGCTGGTACCCCAGCTTCAGCTCCATAGCATAGAAGGAACGGGGAAACACCTGTGGGAGTCCTAGGCGAAGTGTGATACGCCCATAAAGCCAAATTTAAAGAGTTTGCCCACATTTTGTGATCATCCGCAACCATCTTACTCAAAATCCTTAGCAGCGTCTTATTGGTTGCTTCTGCTTGACCATTCCCTTTCGGGTAATAAGGCGTGGAGCAGACTTGCCTTATGTTGTATTCTGCCAGTTTCGCAGCCACCTGGCGATTTACAAAAGGAGTGCCGTTATGCCAGAGGATAGTATTGGGGATCCCAAACCGGTATATGATGCTTTCTTAAATGAAGTTGGCCACTGCAAGCGCATTCGCTGTTTTATGCGGCACTGCTTCCATCCACTTGGTAAATAATTATGTCGCAGTCAAGATGAACTGGCTTCCATGCGAGGCTGGTCGAATGGGACCGATAAAATCTAAAGTCCAAGTATGAAATGGCCAAGGTGTTCCCAACGCGTGTAAATCTACAGCAGGAGCATGCACAAGGTTGCCCTTGAATTGACATTCCTGACATCTTTTCACCTTGGTACGACAATCTGCTTCCATTTTGGGCCAGAAATAGCCAACAGTGAGGAGTTGTCTGCATAGCTTCGCACCTCCCTGATGTTCCACCTAGTGAGATAAATCCATCACCTTGCGCTTCTTGGCTATCTAGACATCTGAGTAGATTACCCTCGTGGCCTCTTCGCCAAAGTATGTTTTCCTGCACCACATATCGAGCCGCTTTTATTTTAAGTTTCTCAGCTTCCTTCCTCTGATCGGGCTCGGTTCCTTCCGTCAAATAATCAAAGATTGGCTTCCTCCAATCTGTGTCATCATCAATCACAGCAATCTCCAAAGAGTCTTTAATTAATGTGCAGCTCTCACAATTACCTTGAATGATTTCGGAAGATGTAGACATATCTGGCCAATGAATCCCATATCTCTGGCCTTTCGATAAATAGACACTTCACTTTCCCCACAAGAGTGTTGGTGGATCCTTTCCAATAATGCCTGCCCCTCATGCTGCGAGACGCACCGCATGAGTATTCCTCCTGTACCCTTGTAGTAAAGGGAATTGTCGTGTATGCAGTATCCCTTGGTGGATGCCCAATTTTGATTGCTCGTACCCTCAGCAATTGCACGCAGTATTGGCTTTCTCCAATCTTCATCTTCTGCGGATTCATCCTCGCATACCTCCCGGGCCGGAGTTGCTCTAACCTCAATCAAAACTCTCGCAGGGCATTTGTCCGCACTGATTTTAGATCCCAGAGTGGCTAAGGCATCTGCATGCCGATTATCGGCCCTAGGCGTGTGCTCGTACTTGACATCACAAAATTGATGTACCAGCTTCTGCACCATAGTCCGATAAGGCAATAGATTGACCTCCTTCAAACCATATTCTCCTGAAGCTCGTTTGACAATTAGCTTAGAGTCCCCCATGACCGTCAGATTCCTAACTTCTAGTGCCTTGGCCGCGCGGAGTCCTGCGATCAGGGCCTCATACTCCGCCTCATTGTTCGTTATTGGAAAATCTAGCTTGGTGGACATTTGGATGACCTCCCCATCTAGTTTAGTTAGAACAATGCCAATTCCACCACCTTTCCTTGTTGACGATCCATCGAAATGAAGCTTCCAATATGGCGACTCGACTGCATAGATCTCAGGACCTTCTAGTTCCTCCTCTATCATGGGTTCGTAGCTGTTGTCGGGGAATTGTACTAAAAGGTCTGCCACTGCTTGCGATTCGATTGCTCGTGGTCGAGCACACGTAATATCATACTGCGAGATGGTCATGTACCATTTTGCCAATCTTCCGCAGGGAGAAGAGTGGATCAAAAGATACCGTATGGGATCGCTCCTTGTAACCACTACGACTTTGTGTGAGGCGAAATAACGCTTTAACTTTTCTATCACGAAGAATAAAGCAAGACAATGGCGTTCAATATCTGTGTACCTCGACTCAGACGGTTGTACTACGCGAGAGATATAATAGATCGGCCTTTCCTGCCCTTCGTATTCTTGGGCTAGCAATGCTCCTATGGACTTTCTGGTCGATGTAAGATACAACAAAAGAGGTGACCCCAGCTGTGGTGCGATCATTACTCTTGACGATGTCAGTAGGTCAGCTTCCCAAATGCGGCTTCATGTTTCTCCGTCCAATTATACACGACATTCTTTTTGAGGATATCGCCAGAACAGAAGGTTATTTCTGCAATTGCTAGGATGAATCTCCGCAGATAAGACAATTTCCCTAGGAACGTCTTCAGAGTGCTCTGATTATGCAGTGTTGTCATGCTGGTGATTGCCGAAATTTTTGCCGGGTTAGCTTCAATTCCCTGACGATGGATTACACATCCCAAAAACTTCCCCGAAGTCACTCCGAACGCGCATTTCATGGGATTCATCTTTAACTGGAAACTTCGGCATCTTTCGAATACTTTCTGCAGGTCTCCCAGGTGGTCCGCTTCCTCTCTAGACTTAACAATTAAATCATCAACATATAATTCTACCTCCCGATGCATCATGTCATGGAATAGAGCCATCATTGCTCGCTGATAGGTTGCACCCGCATTCTTGAGTCCAAAGGGCATAACTGTGTAGTTAAAGACCCCAACTGGCGTAATGAACGCAGTTTTTCTTGCATCCTCTGGATCCATCTTGATCTGGTTATATCCGCTGAAACCATCCATGAAGCTAAACATCCGATGTTGGGCAGCGGGAAGTCGTCCTTTGGGCAGAAACGGTTCAGATCCCTGAAGTCCACGCAGATGCAAAGTTGACCATTCTTCTTTACTACCGGCACGATATTGGCCAACCAAGTGAGATGATGATTTGGCTCGATGAATTTAGCGGTCAGAAACTTTACTATTTCTTGCTTGATCTTCACGTTTATTTCTGGCCTGAAGCTTCTCGCACTTTGTTTCACCGGTTTGGATCCCAGGACAACGTCCAATATGTGCATCGTCACGCTCGTGTCCAGACCAGGCATCTCATCGTATTCCCAAGCAAACATCTCTTTATACTCGGTCGGCAATTGGAGCAATCTTGTTTCCTCCTCGCCTGTGAGGTCTGCGCTCAGGAAAACAGGCCTTTTCTTTTCTTCGCTTGGACTTAGGAACACCTCTTTCCGTTCTTTCTTCTGTGGCTTCGGCTTGTCTTCCATACACTCGGGCGCTTCTTTCAACTTGTCCTATGGAACCTCTAACCTCAGCTTTTCCTCCTCCGGGCCTTGTTCAAGTTGAATGATTTGCCCAGGGATATCCCCATGCTCGGATGGGGGTACCCCCGCGCACCTTCATATGCGGTAGCATTTCTTTCCATTGGAGTAGAAGCTTTCTATTTCCTTGCCCTTATGGTCATGCTTTACCACCCTCTTCAAAGTGTACACATTCTTCCTTTGGTAGGCGACCTGTGACGCCTCTTCGCGTGTAGGCGCATTTTCCTTGGCATCCTCTCTCGTCACCATTACTCCTGCCGATGACTGATCCTTGATGTCTTCCCATCGAGGTAGAGGGGTCGAATTGAATGGCCCCGACATCTGCTCATCTGCCATTTCGATGAACCATACTGCTTCAGTGAGATGCGCTTCATTCAAATTAAAGGGGTTCACCGAAGCTGGTATCTCGACTACCCTGCCATTCCAGACGGCCTTCATCACTTGGTGAGCTGTTGACGGAACCACGTCAAAGCGATGAATCCAGGCTCGCCCTATGATCATGTGATACGTATTATTCGCATTAATGACGTAGAACTTGGCCGAACACTTGATTTTTCCTATCTGGATACCAAGACGAATCCATCCCATCGTCATCCTGGAATCACTTCTGAATCCCATCAGCGAGGACGGGCGCCTGACGATCTTCTTCTCAGGGATTCCTGCCAACTTCAGAGTGTTGAGCGAAACCACACTAACGGCTGATCCTCCATCAACAAATTCCCTCTTGAACTCAACATCGTTAATCACCGATGTTACATACAAGGGCTTCTGATGACTAGAATCCGTCTTCTTGTCGCTTTCGTAGAAAGTCATTATCTTCTCTGTAGAGCGAGACGCCCTAAAAACATTTCCATTGGAGACGATGATGTCTTCTTCGAAGTCTTCTGCTACCCTTAGAATTGCTTTTGTCATTTCGTTCCGGCATTTCTCTGAAAAGTTCATCTCGTCGAAGAATTTTCTGAAACCGTGCGACCCTTTCATCCTGTCAGCACGCGAGTCCTCAGTTTCCATGCTGTAATCTTCCTCATCATGGACTTCAGCGATGATGGGCAGACCATCCTCCGCAATCTATTCAAGATCCATGATCGCGATCATGGTTACTTCTTTGTCCTTCGACTCTTGCTCTGCATGGGCCGGCAGCGGATTATTGCGCACGTCATGCCTTTGGTCGATGACAATCAGCTCCCCTTCTTTCATTTTCTGGCTCACGAGGTGCCTAAGCTTATTTCAATCAGCTGTGGGGTGCATAATCTTCCCGTGACACTTACACCACTTCGGGTCCCTCACCATCTCCTTGGAGGGTATTCTTTCGAGCGGAGGCAGAACCCCGTCTTTGCGCCACTGTTTGCATAGATCAATCACCTCCTCTAAAGAACATGGTAGAGGTGGTGCATCTGAGGTCGCAACCCGGGGTTGCTTGTGTGGCGAAAATGTATTGACCTCAGCTTCACGCCCCCTCTTGTAGCTAAATCTCCCAATCTTGAAAGTGGGTCCCCCTGGAGATCGCTCAGGGGCGTGTTTCTTCTTTTGCCTCTCCACTATAGGCTCTATGTTCTTGGTACATTCAATTAACTTTGAAAAAGTAGGATTTTGTAAGTTAATTAACATACCCTTGTACTCATCTCGCATGCCTTGTAGGCATATCTCCACGAGCCTACCCTCGAGCACTTCGTCCCTACACTCCAACGATTTGGCTCTGAACTTTTTGATGAAGGTAACACCATCCTCATCACGCTTCTGATACATAGGCGAAAGATGTATCATCGTAACCTTCTCCTCCATCTGGAAGAACTTGGTATAAAACTTCTGAACCATGTCATCCCAGGTTCTGACTGATCCAGCCTCCAGCGTTCTGTACCATTTGTATGCCACGTTCCCCAAAGACTTCGGGAACTCACACATCAGCAGATTGGGGTCAGCCCCATATGGCCCCATTACATAAATGAAGCGTATAACATGCTCATGAGCATTCCCGTTAACATCCTCGAACTTGTCCCACATAGGGGCCTTATACCCTGCGGGGTTGGGCATCGGGTAGATCTCCCACGGGATAGGAGGGGAATTGTCAACCTTCGGAATGATGGTGTCCGCAAAAGGTTGATTGGCCAGGAAGGTCTCTATGCGCCGTTCTAAAGCTGTCATGCTTGCTGGTGCACTTCCTCCCGCAGCAGGAGGAAGGGTTGCAGCTGGCGGAGACACATATACAGTGGTTGGGCTAGGGGTGTAAGACACATTGCTTAGGGTTACTGGTGGATAAGGCAAGGGATATTGCGAAGAGATATTGGAGTGAATAGCTGGAGGTTGGGGAATATGTGTGACAAGGGACGGTATTTGGACCGTTCGTCCGTGAGTAGAAGGTGGTTGCACCATTGCTGGTGGACTTTGCAAACTAGGGTTTGGCGGTGTAGGTATTACCTCTGTTCCCTAGGTGGTAGAGGTTCCTCCCCCTTGAGAGGAAGTAGCTCCCGATGCTGAATTCGGGGCAAGAGTTCCCAAAATGGCCATTATCTGAGCCATCTGTGCGGATTGAGCCTGAAGAGCTTTCGCTTGGTTCTGGATAGTGGCATTCAATGTCTCCAAGGTTGGAGCACCGCCGGTTGTCGTGGAATTGTTGCGGGTCTCCTCTCCTGAGGTCGTCTCGGTGGAGGGAGATCTGTTGCTGACATCTTCATCATGAGACATGGTTTCTTGCAATGGTAAGTTCACGTCGGGTTCACCAAATGTGTATGGGAGAATCCTTTGAGGAAGATTCAACGTACACAAAGAATAGGGGATAGAAGAAACATAGGAGAACTAGGGTTGTGTGTAGGGAGAGAGTAAGGCAATAGTAGCTGTATGAGAGAGAGACAGAGTTTTGGCAGAGCTTCCGCGTAACTCAGGTGATTAGTGTTGTGTAAGGAAAGGTTAACGATCCTATATATATTGGAGAATATGACCGTTGTAGTGGGTTAATGCGCCCATTAATGGCAGCTTAATTACCTTAACCACAACGGCACGTTCGTCCGTATATATAGGGACCGTTACGCACTTCGTCCGCATATAGCGGAACCGTTATGAGGTTTACCGGGTTTATGGAGCTCGTGCCATAAATCTCTCAGCGCAGTTACTAAAGGTCGCGCGCGGGCTTGGTTGTCGCTCGCGCGCGACGGAACTTACTCTAGCCTCCAAACCACTAAGTCCCTACAAGTCCCGTGTGGTGGTATGCGAGGGCCCTGTCTCGCAGCCCCCACGTGGATCAGCGCGGGTGGTGATCCTGTGTGTGTGGAGCACAGCTAGGTGTGCTGGATGATTGCCACGTGGCTGTGATCTGTCTATCTGGAAAGCACTATCTACACCATGAAATCCACATCGCTGCTTCTGGCGCTAAATTGGCTATCGTCATCACGTCACCTCAACGTCGTTCTGTCTACGGATTGTACCAACTTACTCACCATTGTTCATCAGCGCAACCCCTGATATGTTAATGAGAACCTCTTCAGGGACATTTTCGCTCGAGCCGCTAACTTCGAGAACCTGAAAATCATAAAAGTGCCATGGAATGAGGTTGCAGAGTCGGATCTTTGGCAAAGACGACCTTGAGGCCGTCCCGTTGATCCCCTCGAGCGGGAATATGTTAACGCTGTGCTTTTTGTTTATATATGAGTTATGTAATTTCCTAAAAAAAAAATCAATTTTGCCTTAAAATGTAACTATTACTACTCCGTTTCTTCTGAATAGCCCCCTTTTGACTTTTCCACTCGTAGTTGGGTCACTTTGACCCGACAATTTGGATAGTAAACGATGTAATTTTTAGATAATTTTTCATGATGTTGTATAGTAACTTTTATTCTACAATACCATGAAAGTATGTCAAAAAATTATTTCGTTTTGCTATCCAAATCACCGGGTCAAAGTAACCCAGTGAATAGTGGTAAAAGTCAAAAATGGGCTGTTCAGAAGAAACAGAGTGGTATATGACAGTGTCAAAGATATGAATAAAGCTTTAATTAAATCTAAAAAAATGAGATTGTATTTGTTAAATGTTTCCTTGAAAATTTTAATTTTAAAACATGAATCTGTTTTCGTGACAGAGGGGAGTAACTTATCTAAGTGCACCAGATAGTCACATGCAATTTGCTCACGGCTCATGTGGCACCAAATAGTCAATGTCTAGCACCACGAAAACTCATGCCAAATGAAGACCTCATGTCATTCATGCAAAATCCAAGTTCCAACTACGTGACAGCAACAAGTTTACAACAACCCCAACAAAAGAAATGCATTTTTCCTTTCACTTCCCCAGAGCAATCAATCCCTTAAATGTGACTGGTAAGTTCTAGTGACTACAAATAAAAGCCTCTTTCACAAGTTAGAGAAGTAAGTGGGGGCTGATACAGCTGTGGCTGACCTCAACCTCTAGAAAAAGGAAAAAACCGCGTATGTTGGCATCTTATTGACCCGTTCCGCGTCCGTAACAACTCTCCATGAAGCAGCCAGCTGTTTTGCAGCTTCACAAACTTCAACCCAAAAATCTTTTCACCAAACAGAAAGATGATCAAACGCAATCCATAGCTCTCACCTTCCCCACACTTTCCTTTTTTAACACCTTCTTCAAAGCTCAAACCCTTATAAATTCCCTTTGGTGACCACCATTTTCCTCCATCACAATCCCAACAAGTTCTCTCAACAATTGAAATCCCACCATCTTGAAGTTTCATAAACAAAACTATGACACATATTTTACGTTGTATCATCGCGTTTTTTGTCACCAGCACGTTTGCAATCGCCGCAGCACGTAATTTGAATCAAGACATAGATATCACATGGGGTGACGGGCGAGCCAGGATGCTTGACAACGGGGAGCTTCTGACTCTAACGCTCGACAAAACATCCGGCTCCGGGTTCCAATCGAAAAACGAGTTCCTATTTGGAAAGATCGACATGCAAATCAAGCTTGTGCCTGGAAACTCGGCTGGGACCGTCACTGCCTATTACGTACGCTTTTTTCATTTCCATAAATCTTTTCGATAATTAGATATGACCTTCAACTGATGTAATTGTTGTTATTTTTCTTCTTCTTCATGCAGTTGTCGTCGCAAGGACCAACTCACGATGAGATAGACTTCGAATTCTTGGGGAATTTGAGTGGCGACCCTTATACTATCCACACCAATGTTTTCAGCCAAGGGAAGGGAGATAGAGAGCAGCAGTTTCACTTGTGGTTCGATCCAACTGCTGATTTCCACACTTACTCCATCCTCTGGAACCCACAAAGAATTATGTAAGCAATCAAACTCACTACTATTATTATCCTATGGTTCTAAATATGACTTATTCTTTCTCTATATACATGATTTGGTGCTGATTCTTTGTTTGTTTGATCTATCTCAGCTTCTCGGTTGATGGAATGCCTATTAGAGAGTTCAAGAACGCCGAGTCAGTTGGCGTTGCATACCCCAAGAGCCAACCAATGAGGATTTACTCGAGCTTGTGGAATGCCGATGACTGGGCAACAAGAGGAGGCCTTATCAAGACCGATTGGACACAAGCACCCTTCACTGCTTCATACAGGAACTTCACTGCTGATGAAGCTTGTGTGTTGGTTGCTGGGGCTTCTTCTTGCTCTTCTTCTAGCAATGGCTCACAAGGATGGCTAACACAAGAGTTGGATACTACAAGCCAAGGCAGGCTTCAATGGGTGCAGAAGAACTATATGATTTACAATTACTGCAGCGACAGCAAGAGGTTTCCTCAGGGGCTTCCTGCTGAATGCAGCATAGCTTAAAAATTTAGCTTTTTGGTTCACTTCGGATGTAATTTTCCATAGCCACTCGAATCTGTATGTAACTTTAAAAAAAAAAACTACTCTTTTTATGTACTTTATTCATGTTACAGAAATTAAATCAATATTGGAAAGCTTTACTTTTATTAAATCGAACGATTGAATTGGAAAAACGAAATCTTGGTAGCATTGGTTACTGGTAGACACTAACATGAGCTGATCGCAGAGTATTTAATATAAGCATTCGGACGAGTTAGTGACAGCAGAAACTAAACAAATCCAGAAACTAAGAAATCTACGACCGTACGAGTTTGTTCAACAATATACACCTAACTTTCAGAAAAGAAAGACATTTGCTATCGGATCAGTTGTAGGTCTGCTAGTAAGTAGATCAACCATTTTATATCACAAGTTGTCCTGACTAAGCCTCAATACTAGGAATTACACAGGAATCACCTCGGGGATTAGAGAACCTAGAAGGTAACATTATGGTATCATCACAACCAAAGTTTAAGGGCTACTTTGGGAATGTAGTAGCTGTGCGAATAGTTATTATGTGGGACGTTCCGTGACAAAGTTGTGGTGGGATTTTACTAAAATAAAACGTAAATAATATTTTATAATGAATAAAGATGTTCTTGAGTGTGACAAAAGAGCTTAAAAGACTAAATTAGACACTTTGTTTACCAGTTACCACTGTAATTTTACAAATTATCATAAAACAAATTTACTCTGTGTCAAGAAATAAACAAATTCGCGAATGGGTGTCCCGGGTTCGAACCCCGTATAACGTAATTCAAAAAAAAAAATTATTTTGTCAACATCCAATATCAAATGAAAAATGTAGTTAATATTGCTATTATTATCTTAAACAATGAATCTATGTTTTCATTAATTTAAGTGCTATACGAATATGAATATGAGTGTTATAACAAACGTATCGAGAATAACGATGTGAACAAAACAAACAAGAACGTACAACAAATTACATGGTTCACTAGCTTTGAGACTAGCTACATCCACGGCCAAATAAACCAGTTTATTGATAAAGAAGACCAATTACAAGTCACCATACACTAGTCACAGACCCTAGACATATATATAGGCATATAGTACATTGCTTGAGCCCTAGTAACCGAACAGTGCCTAAAAGGATTTTGAAACAACCGAAAGCCACCTCAGCCCGACTTGGTCGCAGGACCAGACCACCAGAAGACCCAATGCTGCTGCTGCTTTTTTGTTCCTCCTCTTGCCTTGCGCCGTTGCTTGTTGCCTCGCCATTCTTGCTAGCTAGGGTTTGAATTACCACAACAAATCTCCACATTAAATCAAACACCCTAGCAACCGAAAACGATGCTTCTCTCCAAAATCAAGAAATGGACGCGTCTCCCAACTGAGCTTGCCTCCCAAATAGATGCACCTTCAAGAGCCGTATCAAGTGCTTTGCCAAGCACCATAACCTGAATGTATTCCCTAATGTGGAATTGAATACATTCTCAATGCGCCCCAACATGCGTCAAACCAACGTGCCCCAACAAGCGCCAAAACTGATGCACCCCAGTAAGCGCCAAAAGAACGAATGCACCATCAGAGAATTCCCGGTGTCACTTCCAATTCTTAATGTACTTCGTGACCAATGCCCCCAACAATGTCACGCCAATTCCGCCACAGTAATCCGCTCCAATGCGCCTGAAAACCAATCCATAAGAAGCATAGAACATTAAGCTCATAAGTCCTGCCATTCTTTAATCCTCCATACACAAATGCTGCTTCCCATATCAAATTATTTTTTAAACCCATAGTTGTAAAAATAGTAATAGTAACAAACTCATATGTATGTCATGTGAATAGATCATATGTCACTTCAGTCCATCGAGTAAGAAAATAGTGGGTATGAACATGGGCGGACGCAGGAATTCAGTGTCATAGGGGCATATCCGCCACTAAAATTGGGTTAAAGTTTTCTCGTCAAAACTACTCTCAGTCAATACAACTTAAGTATACTTCTGCAGTGTATAAAGGATTTTTATAGAATATTGTTCTACCCATATTTGCTTTGTTATATTTTTTTTACCCGAATGAGTGTAGAAAGTTGTAGGAAATTAGTTTAATTTTGAAGATGCAAGTACAAATATTTTGCATGCAAAACTTATAACTAACTAAAGCAGCTTAGAATAAACTGATGACTTCTTGCAGGAACTAGCTTTGGAAGTGGATCATCTGATAATTTATCATTTTTAGGTAATTAGGATAAGTCTAAAAGTTCTTCACCTTTAGGGTTCCTTACATAATAATGGTGGGGGCAAAATGAACAAATACTTGAAATTTTAGACATTAATAAAAGGATTGAAAAGTTTTGTGGGTGCAAGTGACCCCACAGGGCTCAATGTGTGTCCGCCCATGGGTATGAATAATAGCTATAACGCAAGAGACTACATACTTACGGTAAATTGTGTGGCTTAAAGATAATTCTAGATTCATCACAATTTGAGGCCTCTCCACAAAATATCTATAATTTCATTTCAGCACTATCTCTGGTTAGGAAAACCAAGTGTTTTGTTCGCCTAAAATTGGATAGTGTCTGTTGGCAATGATATGATGGGAACTATGATAGCGAAATAGACCAAAAAATTGATATGAAATGTAAAAATATATCTCAACCTAGTGTGAAAACCAGTCTGAAATCTGAGCATCATCTCCAAACAACTACCGCACAAAATAGACACCCATTTTTAAAATTCATCTCCTTCAGCTTAGGACGTTCCAACCTTACACCATTGTTTGAATCAGGTTTTGACAAAATATTTGAGACTATCATCCAAAATTAAGGTCATTTGACTCATGTCAGAGATTTTCAACACGTGCTACTGGAAACTGACCAAAAAACGACGACAATATATCTTTGTTTATGAGATTTTATCGCCGTTTAAGGAAAAAACGGCAAAATTTGGCTTGGACGCGAGGTATTTGACGTTTATACTATGTGCCAAGAAAAAATATCGCTATTTAAAACATATTTTTGTATTTATGCCTAAAAGCTGCGAGACTCTTCGCCGTTTATGCCAGATTATATACGGCAACAAACATATATCTCGCCATTTTTGAAGAGGCTTATGCGGTAATAAAAGTTGTCGTGAATTCATCAATCATTGCTGTTTTGGTTTTCATCAAATACTCCGATGAAAAATTCTCGCTGTTTATGAGGTTATGCTTTACGACAAAATTACAACCATATTAACCTAGTTTATTACCATATTTGATAAGACCTTTTTACGGCAACATATTTACCATTTTGTCGTTTTTGTGTTTAACTGAAACAGCAAGAATGCATTTGAGCTTAACCCTGCAACCAGTGCAGTTCATTCTGGAGAAATCAATCATGTCGCCTTATTTTCAGGCATAAACCAACACATCCAAACACATCAAACACATTTCAAATACACATGCGGCCTTATTTTTTCAGGCACAACCAACACATCAAACATTTCCATCAAATTTAGAAGTACTAAACTTGAATAAATACACAAAACACATTTCAAAAACTATCAATATATATATATGTCCACAGAACGGCCGTTTAATGCACAATTCACCCAACTTTACATTGTAAAACTTTACCCCAAATTTAAAATTCAATTTTTCCAAAATCTATACTCTGCGAATTTTTAACTATCTATTTTGAAGTTGCAAAATAAGATATATTTCTGTAGATTTACCTATGTATCCCTAAGTGCGACAAAATAGCTTCGAATACGCACGTTGTGGCTTCACATTTGCGCACCACGATAAAACGGTCACAATAACGTGCTCGCGCCAAAGCTTGGTTAAACCTAAACAAGATAAGAGTATGTATCCATATTAAACCTTGTACAGATAGCATAAAGAATTATACGAAAAATTCAACTACACAGCACAACTACATGTACATAGTTAAGGTATTGTACGACATCATTTTCCAAACAAATAAAAAAAATCTCTTTTTGACTCTTCTCAAGTGAGCATGCATGAGATGCATATGGTGAAAAGAAATTGTTGTAGAAGACGATCTTAAATATTTATTCTTCTTGTGCTTCCACCCTTGATCACCGGACTTCTTGAGAATTCATTCGCCGCCTCATGACCCATTGTACTTTTCCTCTTCTTCTATTACTTTCAATTTTTTAAAATCAATATCAACGATGACCAGTCATGTGGAAATGGAATCCCAAGTGGAACAACAATTGCAAGTAGTTCCATCTTGACTGCTTCCTTTCCTATTGCTTGTCTTGGAATCATATGTGGCAAATCATGTATTGCATAGAAATGAGATCTTTCGTCATCTTGACGTGAATCACTTTTTTAATTGATCTCTAGCAGATATGCATTATGCAAAGGAATAGTATCTCCATGAAATAATTCCTTAGGCTCATGGCATGCTTCATCTTGGCAAAGATCTTCAACGAGTGGAAATATCACATCCTTAGTGCACTTATGAGCTAGGTCTTCAACAAAACCCTCTTTACTATCATTAGGCCATAAGTTAGCGATGTCAACACTCTCCCATTCATGCCATGACCCAGGAGTTACGCGAGGCATAAGTTGCATAGGCGTCACAACAACATCCCAATCTGAGTCCGAAATCTGAGTCTAAAACGGTCCAATGATCTATAACTTTAAGATACCTAGTATTATAGACCTCTAGGGGTTCTTTTTCTTCTTCTTCGAACTCCCCAACTAAGTCAAGAATGATGCTGTTTGTCCCATTTTTATTTTTTGCACATACCAATTCACGAGAAATTTTATCCAATTTATGTTGTGACGCATCACATTTTCCTCATTCACCTTAATCCCTTCCTAGATTATGTCTAATTTAGCTAACATGAGCTCACTGAGCTCCAACATTGCTTTCATCTGCTCATATTCTTGATTGGAAGGAGGATGGGTAAATATCTTCATATGAGTAGTATGGTGAATAGCCTAGATATTGCCCATAAGAATTCTGCCCCACATGATTACCAAGATGCTTGCACAATCATTTCAACCGAAGTCCCCGGCAACGGAGCCAAAATCTTGACACGTTCAACCACAAGTGTATGGTTGTCAGTGCATTAATAATAGGAGAAGTACGGATTGTCAAACCCAAAGGACTTACTGTGAATCTCTTAGCACTATTAGCTATGTGTGGGCTAGCGATTTGAGTTGTTTATTAAACTAAAAATTGAAATAACAAAATAAATTACTAAATTGATTTTATGATGATGGACAATGATCCGGATTTCTCTAGGATCACTAGGTATCCACCGCTAACGAATTATATTTCGAAATACAGATGGTGGTTCGTTTTCCAAACGAGCAATTGTCTCTACTGCTTCAAATAGAAAAACCTATGTCTATGAATGTTAATTTCTTTCACTAACACGTGAATCGTCGACACGTATTTTGATATTTCATTCTACTCAATGTTCTAAGTCAATTTGGTTTATTCCTCTAACTTGGCGACTAAGAGTTTAATTCAACTATCCTGGTAATTTGTTGCTTCCACTAAAACATCACCTAAAATCATCCTAATGCAACGTCTCACAATAGCATGATAGATTAGAACATGAATTAAACATAACAAAACATTCATCATCTATTAAGTTCAAGCTAAACGTGAATTGATTCAATAATTCTCCAAAAATTCTTCAAACCCTAGATACCATGAAGAAATTCCGATAAAAATTGTTTAGCTACTATGATTCATGATAATGACAACAATTTTTATCAAGATCACGAAGAAAATAAAGAAAACGAGAGAAGAAGAGATCAAACAAATGATTCCGAGCTCCAAGCGTTCTCCAAAGGATTGGGAGACTTCCTCCCTCTTTCTCCAGCAGTCTCCTCTGCCTTCTAGGCTAAAAATTCGTGATATATAGGTCTGGGCACGATTTTATGTGTATTTTGGCTGAATTTGCAATTCAGCCCCTGCAGTTTGCAATTGTCGGACATAATTCATAAGCTGATGTTGCGCGGGCCTTTTCTCCCTCATCGAGACTCTGGTTTGGTCCTACCTTATATCGTTGGCAAGCCCTAGATGTATAATTTTTAATGTAATATGAATTGATCCATAGTTCTTTCATTGGCTTGAGACGTATTCCGAAGAGTGAAGTCTGATGCATAGCAACTTCACCAGCTCTTCTTTGTTTTCGCGTCTTCTTCGACGGAATTTATCTTCCTCACCCGCCTCTGATTGAGCTCTGTAACCTACATTTGGAATGATCTATGAGTCTACTTTTAGCTGCCACCAGTCTCACTATAGCAGTCCTCGTAGAACTCAGGATATCATCCAAATAGTGTAGGTGGTCACTTTGCTCGTTGAACTTCTCTTCTCTTCATTCTCCTTGGCCATTCCCGAGCTTTTCTCATCTTCTGAAGTTCGTTTCATGCCTCCTATAAATCATGTACCGTCCTCCTAGCAAGAAATTATATTTGACAAAATAAAATTCTAAAAACGCATAGAAACACCCGGACTAGCAGTAAATCTTAACAAGCTCATTCTTCACAAGAATTGGTCTAAAGCTCATATCAACTCATCCAAATAAAGCAAAATGGTAATGTATTAACTAAGAAATATAACTCCAACTAAGGAGTTATCAACACTTAATCAAGTATAGGAGCTAAATTCCAAAATTACTAACTTATTACAGCAACTAAGTACCGTAAACACTAACATTCACAAACTAACTTTCGGACAATTAACTACCTGATTATAAAAGCTATTTAACTATTAACATAATCAATCAGTCACATTCAAAAACTAACATTATGACATTTTGAAACTAACAGCCTGACATTATCAAACAACAAACTTGAAGTGACAAGTAACTTGACCTGACATTATGAAACTAACATTCACAAATTACCAAAAAAAATAAATAAAAAATCTAACATTCTGAACAAACTAACAAACTAACAACATACTAGTATAAACTGACAATTAACTAATCTGACAGCAAACTAAGACCATTCTTAGGAATTAACTAACGATTACCTAACTTAACAGAATATCTTTGCTTTCCTTCTTGGAAACAACTTATTGGTTTTGGTATGTGACGATTGTGATTCCCCTTTACTGGCATTGGATTGAATAGTATTTTTCTGAAAGAGATTTAACATAATTAGTCAGTTACTACCTCCACATAACTAAAAAATCATGCACAATAATTCAATCTTTCCTACCTTCATATAGTGACCTCTCTTCATAGCTTATTTTTGTAACTCTTTTAATATCTGGAGGATTAGAGCACCTTTTATTGTTGTGTCCCCACTAATTACAGTTATTGCATCTAACTGTGATATACTTTCTCACAAGTTTTTATTTCTTCTTTTCATCATCACTCTCCAAATAGTCCTTTGTACTTTTCTTCTTAGGCCTCCCAGGTTGCTTCCAGAAATGTGGTGGAGCGGGTTCTGTAGGGCTTTGATACAAGATACGAAGTATCATAATTTCTTGTTCAAAGCCCTCCATGAATCGCGGGTTAAGCTCATAACGTGATAAAGGAAGTAACGTTTACCTTCTAGGTTTGTGTGATCACAACGAATAATAGTGTCCTCGTCTATTCCAATATCCACACCTTAGGATTGCCAACTGGAATCTTCTCTACAGGTTGTGCTAGCACCGTAGAAGAAGGAATCGCCAGGATCTTGATCAAATCAAGTGGATCACGCAAAACGAGGAAGAGTTCGAGCCTCTTGGAGCCGACGAGTAGGGGGTGTCGTGTGCCTCTCCACTCTCTCTCTTTGCTCTGATTATTTCACTTAATGACCACTCATGTGAAATAATAGAGCAACGACTCTCCTTATTGACTACAAACTTGCCCCAATACTAATCATGTCCATACACGGATTAGTCTAATAGCCTAATCCTGTTCATACACAGTTTAGTCTAATAGCCTGATCGTGACTATACACAGTTTAGTTTAATAGCCTAATCATGTTCATAAACGGATTAGTCTAATTTGCAATTTGGTCCTAATAAATTTGTCGTGTTGCTGTATTTTGATCCTTGATCCTTTTAATTATTAATTAACCCAACTAACTAATATCCATATCCAGTTTAATCCTTTTGGTGTGTGACCCATCAAGTTTCTATTAAGTTGGCAGTAACAATTATAAATATTGAGCGGTGTCTAGCAATACATCAATGCTACCCAACTAATAGAAATAGTCACTAATCAAACAAACCTTGTTCCCAATGTTACCGTGTTGTCTTGTACCTTTGTGTATATATCCGGATTTGAAATGAGACATAAAATTCACACTCATTTATCCAATCCATAGTTTCTCGATCCTGGGAATAGGCTTATCTGTACAGATAACATCAATATCTCATATTATTTATCTGAGTCTGGCCGATATTCCATAAGCACTACCCCTCGAAAGGCCATGGGTATTTGCTCCCATTATGTAGGAGGGAAAAATCCTCTCTACGTCACGGCCGTCTCTCAGCTTGCTTCCATTCATGCTCGATTACAACCTTTATAGTTACCCAATTACGGTGTAACGTTTGACGGGATCAAAACATGATAATTCGCAACTAGAGTATCTAGTGACTTCAAGTCTAAGGACTACAACACCATGGTCATTACGAGAAACACTTGTGACATTAACATAATTCATATGTAGCCTTCTCGTGGTGGGTCAATCCAGTATGCCATTACTCCTAATGCATACCCATGTGTTAGACTTGATATCTCCATACCAATCTACCCACATCTAGTCTCCATGCATAGTGATAGTCATATTAATCAATATACGTGACTAGGGATAGTTAAGATAAACAACCATTGTAATATAAGGAATTCATGATATCAAATATCTCCATATATAATAAGATGAATATTCTAGTCAAAACAATGTTCATACTAAAATAGATTTCCTCTAGGGCATCCATACCAACAGTCTCCCACTTCACTAGAGCCAATCTGGTGCATCTCTTACGCCTATTGATCTAGCGCAGCCCTCATGCTTCTACTGGGCAAGGGTTTTTGTAAGAAAGTACGCAAGGACGTCATCTGTCGGTACTTAGCATATATTCACATCTCCTATATCGATAATCTCTCGACTGAGATGGAACCTCCTGAGTATGTGCAGCTAATGCAATAATATACTCAGGTTTTATTGTAGAATCGGCAACTTAATCTTTCCTGGAACCTTTCCAGCTCACAGTTCCTCCATTAAGAAAATACAAATCTCGACTGCGATCTGAAAACATCCTTGTTTATTTGGAACCTCGCGTCAGTATGACCTATTACACTGACTTCTTCCTCCCTTCCACATATCAAGAATGCATCATTAGTTCTTCTTAAGTACTTAAGGATATCCTTCACAGCAATCCAGTGACTCTCACCCGGATTAGACTAGTATATGATTTCCATACTTAACGCGTATGATACATCTGGTCTAAGCATACATGATAGATCCAATAGACGACGCGTATGTGATCTTACTCATGCGGTACTTCTCAATCTGATTGGAAGGACAATCGGCCTTTGTATGGGTGACTCCATGCGACATGTGCAAGAATCATTTCTTAGATTCTTGCACGTTAAACCGTTAAAGCACCTTGTCTGTATATGTACTTTGACTTAGGCAGAGTAGGTTTCTATATCTATCTCTATAGATCTTGATACAAAGAGTATAAGCTGCATCCCGTAAGTCATTCATTGAGAAACACTTCCCTAGCCAATCTTTAACAGATTGCAAGGTAGGGACATTGTTTCCAATTAGTAGTATGTCATCCACATACAAGACCAGAAATACAAGAGAGATCCCACTAAACTTCTTGTAGACACAAGATTCATCTTCGTTCTTGATGAAGCCAAACTCTTTGACCGCCATCAGAACGTCAATTCCAACTCTTAGAGGGTTTCTTCAATCTAAAAATGGATAGCTGCAACTTAAAGACTTTGTTTTCATTCTTTGGATCCTCAAAACCCTCTCGATGTGTCATGTACACATCCTCAAGGAGGTTTCCGTACAGAAACGTTGTTTTGACATCAATCTTCCAAATCTTATAGTCGTGATAAGCTACAATAGCAAGTAAGATACGAATGGATTTGGTCATCACGACTGGGAAAAAGGTTTCATCATAGTCAATACCATGAATCATTTTGCTACCAGTCGGCCCTTGTTGGCAACCACATTTCCATCCATGCAGATCTTCTTCTTGAAGACCCACTTGCACCCTATGGCCCGAGCCCCTTCGCGTGGTTCCACCAAAGTGTATAATTTCTTTTTTTGGGTAAACTTAGTGTATAATTTCTTGATATACACTACTAGAAATATCCGCTAATAAAGCGGGTGGGAACCGCTATAAAACATACCAAAACCGCGATTAAATGATAAAAAGTGGTTCTGATGGCGGTTTGTGAACCGCTATCTATAAGTCAGCTGTATTTGATTTTATCGCGGTTTCAAATAGCCATTTCATCACATTGTAGCGACGCTATTATTGAATAGCGGTTTGTTCATACAGGGGTTTTGATAGCGGTTTCCTTTGGCTATTTTTTATATTGCGGTTTAAAGAAACCGCTATTTTGTAATAGTTTCAGTCTAATATGATAATAGCGTTTATTATTATTAATATATTTTTGTAGAATCAATTATTATTATCATTGGGAATAATCAATTATTATGAATATTATTATTATTATTATTATGATTATTAATATTATTATTATTATTATTAATTGTTCGATATATTTATATTTATATTTTAATCAAAATACAATCGTTACGATGGTCGTCAATTTTGTTGATCGATACTCGGTCTTGTTTTTCGGTACACCATCGGCACGAAAATTCAAGAACAACCACGAATTACCACTGGTAATCCGAATTAGCATGAACATCATCAGTTGTTCAATAAAAGTCACATATCTGAACAAAACAAGTTACAAACTGGAAAAGAAGAAGAGGAGACAATCAAGTTAAAGAATACGAAGAATAGGCAGAGGGAGAGGATGAATCTGAGGCCGGCTAGGGTTGGAAGTGCGGCAGCACTGCTACTGGCTTATTCGATGTTGTCTTCTTCTACTCTTGTCACCGCCTCCATCGTCTTCTTGTTCTCCTTCGCCTACTTATTTGCCTACTTCTTCGATCGCCTGCTTCTTCGACATGTTTAGAAAGAAAATCATGAGATCCAATGAATGAAATAAATAGACGGAGGGAGAAAGAGAGAGGAGGGTGACTTGAAACTTTTCATAACACATGGTCTGAAGATGAAACCTTATCCCCTCGCAATTTAACCCTCAAATCGAGACCCGCGAAATTTTCCCGGCGTGTGAAAAAATTGAAAAAATTTTATGGATACTACGGTTTGGTCCACACCGCCTTGAATATAATACCACGGTCTGACCCAAATCGTGGTTTATATATATAGCTATAAACCCAATTGGAATAAAATAATTTTGAGCAAATTTTTTTTTTCCTCCATCTCTTCTCGAATGGAAAACACTCAATCTCGATATGGCTGATCTAAATGGCTTGCAAGTATGTAATATTTAAATATATATGCTTTGTGATCGATTCAGTAATAATATTAGCTAATTTTTACGTTTTATTTCTTTCCATCCGTCGATTAATGTTGTTTAAGTATTAGGCATGCACCAAAATACTAATAGTAGGTATTATAAGCAACAACATTGTTTGCCATTTCTGTCTACGTACATGTATGATTGGTACGCACGATCTAGGTTATACGGCCAGCGATATGGCGCATTCGACACACGAACAAACGTAGTCCAGCCTCGTAGTCCCTTAATCAAACACGATCGATACTCGATCAGCTTCATCGGGAACTCAGACAGAATCAGTCGATTCTCATCTTATTCAAGTCGAGGTCGACCGGTACTGGATCTGGTTCATCGGGACTTCGGACAGAATCAGTCGAGTGACGGACTGTCATATTCGACTTCGATCGGTACTCGAAGTTGTTGATCGTTATCAGCGGAATACCTCATATGGAGCTCGATCAGAAGATGTCGATTTATGATCATTTCGACTGTCGTCTTAGTCACGTCGACGTTTGGTCATTTATTTTGAACATGATGTTTGGTCATTAAATTAATATATACTTATATATATATATATATGTAGGTATGTATATATATGTGTGTGTATTTGTGATGAGCTAACATAAAACTCGTTATTTTCTTCTATGTAGGATATGCATTTGGTGGAGTACATACAAGAGGAATATGCGGAAGCTAATAGCCAAAATCGAATCAACAACATGAAAGCTAGTCGCGAAAAAAAATCGGGATCCCTTCATTTGGATGAACACGCAGATCATGAGGACTTGTACCATCAATGAACTATATAAGTACGTATGTGGAGTAGATGCTAGGGTCTGAGAAGGATGAAACAAAATATAAGAAGAAAAACAAGAATAAAAATGAAGGAAAATATAAGAAGGTTTCAAAATCAAATCAAGACTTGCAAGTTATTGAGTTTCTATACAACATGGTTGCAGAAGTGGCTCAGCTGAAGAGAGATGAAGTTAAATTGTTTAACCGAGATAAGAAGAGACATTTTCATAATCGCGGATATGATTTTGATTGGGTGGAGTGGATTGCAAATGAAATAGCTTCCCGTTGTCAGACGTACAGAAACAGGCCATCTGCACATTCAAGAGGGATGATTAAAGCGATTCTCAGGGAATACATACAATGCAGTGGCGGCTGGGACGCACAACTTCTAGGTGCTTTACAGAACCCTGAAAACTTCCTTCACATGCCAAAAGGGCAGCTGGGACGTCCATCATGATCATGAAGATGAAGATATTACCTCTGCATGTACAATATTGCCATTGAACCTGAAGACTAACGATGATTCTTCCATGCAGGGTCCAGCAGGAATTATAGGGTTGATCCACAATTCCACACCATTTTCAAGAATATTCTCCAAAATGAAACCTAACCTGCTGACGTACAAAATTTTCTCGACACTCTAAACCACAAGGAATCTGGCTGGGTTATGAATTATCTTCCACTTTGCGTTAACCATTCGTCTATGTGGTCGGGGGAGGAGAGGATGGAAAAATTGTTACAAGTGTGCAGAGAATACAACCCATAAAAGTATATGCCCCTATTAATAAAAAGTATAGCTGGGAAGATTGCCTGAAGAAGACTAACCCCCTTTCAGGCATTAAGGGTCTTGCGACGGACTAGAGAAACATAATCCCGACAGGTAAGGCAACCCATGGCCACCCCTGTATCGTGTACTTTGTTATAAGCGTGGATGGAAGAAGAAGAGACCTTGTTTTTCAACTTGGAAAAAGGGCTATGATGACACCACCGTGTCCTTTTACTTGTTCGTTAGGTTCGCATATGAACACCTTCGGAAGCCCTGCGACAAGTACCAGAATCTCCCGGCGAAAAGTGACTCGCTTCGAGGCGAGTACATTGAGAGTTAAATCCTTTGTTTCTTCCCACTTTATATGGTGGATTTGATGGTGAATATGTACGACAAGAAATTATATGTTTCTAACGTACGTGTTTCCAACAAAGATTTGTACGTGCTCTAAATTTTGTCAAAAATTAGTTTGCTAGCTATATAGTTTATAATTAATAAGTGTATATATATCTTGTTTTCGTTGGTGCAATAACCGCCCGTGGAAGGAGTACAGCTAGCATATTATGGTCATGTCCAAGGAACGAAGAATAATAGTTCTTTTTGTTTCCTTTTTGATAAAAAGAATAATATTAATAGTCAGTACTAGAAATAATAACATATGTAGTTCTTTTAAATTTACTATGTATGAAAACCTATTGGTATTATTGCAGGATGCTGATAACTCTCAAATAGAGTTATTCTGAGACGTCTTTTACCATTGGTTCTGACCCTGTTGAGTTTGATTTCGCCTGTTTCTGGTCAGCTTTTTCCTTGGTACAGGAGAGAGAACGCTGAGATTACAATTTCTATATTTAAGTAATTTCATGTATTGGTTTGTTTATTTGGATATGATCGCGGTACTTGTTGTCGTGTGTAGGAAACAGGTACCAGAATTGCATGGAAGAAGCTCGGGAATGGACGCAAAGTACCAAGGAGTAAACGCTGAACAAGTGAGGAAATTCTAGCTGCGTTCAGACGCAGCATCCTCTGCGTTCAGACGCAGGATTCCAGAAGCAGAAAGAGGAAAAGGAAAACTTGCGAGAAGACTAAGTAAGTTGCGTTGAGACGCAGCCATCCTGCGTTCAAATTGAGGAAGTTCAAAACTGCAGAAAAAGTCAGCTCAGGCAGATGTCAACCAGAAGACCAAGGAGAGTTGTGTTCAGATGCAAGAAGGTATGCGTTCATACGCAGTTCTTTGCGTTCAGACGCAGGGGTGAAATTTCAAACGGAGGTCAGAAGGTCAAAGTTCAATGGTGGTGGGTTCAGACGCAAGAGGCTCTGCGTTCAGACGCAGCCAAGTATGCGTTTAGACGCATGACGCGATCTCCAAAACCTTCATGAGGCAGTCTAGACGGGGGCCGAACAGGAACTTCAGGCATTAGTTTTGGAAACTGTGGCAGTATAAATAAGAGAGGTCCCATGCAAAGAAGAGGACCATTCAATTCAACAAGTCTGAACCGGAGTGTTGGAGCAGAGTGGGAGCACGGAGCAGTCCACGTTTTTCAGCTTAAACTCGTTAGATCAATCTTTTTTCCTATTTTATGATATTCAATTTTTCAATAATGTACGCTAGCTAAACTCTTTACCTAGGTTCTCGGTGAACCTAGGGTTTATGAATTCAGCGACGTAGTTTGTTTTGATTATCAGATTCATGACTAGCTAGTCTTAATAGAGTACTGGATTGTTAATTATTTTTTCTTCAGTTTTTACTTTATGCATGAACGGCCTAATCACCATGGAGTGCTATGGACATGATCTGGTGTGTGAGAGTGGTCAATGAGAGTTAGGAAGAGAAGACATAATTTAGTATCCTGCCTTGATGGACCGAGAGGTGAAAAGAATCGTGAGCCAGCCAAAAAGCATCAGACCAACTACTAGACGCTTAAGGGGGAGACCGAGAGGAGAACCTAGAACCCTAGCAGACTTTGAACAAACCTGTAGACCAAGGAGGACCGAGAGGACCCGAAAATCTGCAGGAGAGTGATAGGTGCATGAGACTGAGAGGAGATTCCATAACTGGTATGCTGGCATAAACAAACCGATGTGTGTTTTGGAAATCAAGATAAACTATAAAGCTGAATAGTAACCCTAAGGGAGCCTGGAGCCTAGATTTTTAACCCATATGTTTCATACTTAGAAAATAATTTCATAAAATTTACACCAGAAATAAGTACTTTATTCACTGTTTTTTATTTACTGCACTTTAGATTAGTAATCACAAATCCCAACTATTCTTCCCTTTTACAGCTTTGCTATTAATTTTGATTCTCAAAATTAAAATCTACACTGTTCTGGTGGGTTCGATATCTAAGTTGAAAATATACTACTCTGTATTACTTGATCGTATACTTGCGGAAAAAGCAGGCCTAGATTTACGTGTCAAGTTTTTGGCTTCGTTGCCAAGGACAGTAACAGTTTTACTTAATAGTCAGGATCAGTTTCGAAGTTTTTTCTCTTATTTTTTCATTTTCTTTTTATCTCAATGCTCTTGAACTCTTATTTTCAGGACATTCTAGTGTATGCACAAATTACCTCGTGAACAGATACCATCACTCGAAGATCCCGAGAAACTTTTCAGAGAGCAAAACCGCAGGCAGCGAGAAGCCAGGATGTCTGAACACGGAGACAATGAACCACAACAGCAGGAGACACGGACCCCAGCCCAGATGGCCTGTTACATTGAGGATCTGATCGCAGCAGGCTTTGCTACCAGGAACAACCAGAGAACATACAACAGATCTGGGAGAGCTTTGGTGGAAAACTTTGAGGTCCCTAGAGGAGTGCATGAGCCAGAAAATCGTAGTACCTCCGATTACTCCGGAGCACTTCGATCTGAAGTCATCCACCATCCAAAATGCTTAGACTCAATGTCCGTTCAATGGCAGAGCTTATGAAGACCCGAACGACTTCATCGGGAAGTTTGAAGGCTACTGCAACAAGATCAAGTACATGGGGGTTGAATCATATACTCTTAAACTGATCTTGTTCCATTATTGCTTGTTCGGGACAGCAAAGGAATGGCTCAAAGCCAGGCCAGCGAGGTCCATCGGGAGGGATGTTTCTCTGACTTTTTGGCAAAATTCTACCCCGCCTCTAGGGTTATGAAACTTCAGAGTGAGATCGATCTTTCAAAGAGAAGATGGGACAGACGGTGGTAGACGCATGGAACAGGTTGATGAGGCTTGTGAAAAAAATACCCTAATCATGGTTTCGGGGATCCTAAAATCCGGCAAGTATTCTACCATGCTCTGGATAGGGAGAATGCTGACAAGATTGACAGAGAACCCGGAGGCAATTTGATGTACCATGTAGACAAAGATGGAGCATATGAGATTATGAAGCAATTGGCCAAACAGGATACTCGCCTGTTTGATTATCGCAGGCTCAAAGCGCTGGTTGAACCAGTGGCTGACGACAGGATTGTTAATCTAACCAAAGTAGTCACAGACCTGGTTCAGAAGGTATACTCATAAAAACAAACCAAAACAGCAGAACCAGATGTGGACGCATCCATTGAGGAACTCAGAACTGAAGATGACAACTATGCGCAGCAGTCTTGGGATCCAAGTCGATACGAGCCAGGAACACGGGACCATCCCGGTTTCGGACACGGGAACGCAAACGCAGCAATTTACGCACCAAGATTTCAGAACAAGCCACAGGCACAACAAGCTGCACCAGCACAACCATCCAGGCAGGATTGACGGCATAGCAGTTTGAAAGCTACATGAGTAAATTCGATGCCTGGTTTGAAAACATAGAGTTCAAGTTTTCACAAATTGATGCAATAGCAGCCACTCATAAACAGCTCACAGCCACTGAGCACCAGCTCACAGCCGACATGACAACAACAAAAATAGCACTGCGCAATTTGGATGTGCAATATGGTCATTTGGCACAACAACAAGCCGAAAGAGCTCCCGAGAACTTACCATCAAATACAGTGAACAATCCACGTGCTCAGATCAATGCCTTCACCCCTCGGAGTGGAAAATCACTACAGGATCCGTCGTATCCCATTCATGCACATGCAGAAAAGTCGAAGAATATCAAACACGAGACAGGGAAAACAGCCCAACCGCCAGCCCCCAGTGGAAGGGCCCGGTCGGTCAGGATGCAGTGCAGACTGAAAAGACTAAACCAGAAACGGTGCCAATTTCAAAAGAGGCACCATATCCTTTGAAGACACGCAAGAGGGATGATAGCCAAGACAACGCCTAATTTCTCGAAGTATTCAAACAACTTCAGATCAACATACTGTTTGCCAAGGCGTTAGCTAAAATGCCCACTTATTCTAAATTCCTAAAAGACTTCTGTATGGAAGGAGACGGATGAGTGATTTCGAGACTGTAAATCTGACGGCAAAAGCGAGCAGCTGTGTGAAAAAAGGGTTACCACTGAAGAAAAAGGACCCTGGCAGTTTTGTGATTGGGTAGATCTTACACAGGAAAGGCCCTATGTGATCTAAGGCCCGGCATTAATCTGATACCGCTGACAAATTTTTAAAATTTTGGGGTGGGAGACCCAAGACCCACAAGAATTATGCTTCAGATGGCTGAAAGATTCGTAAAACCAGCATATGGAGTCATTGAACATATTCTGGTGAAAATTGGAGATTTGATTTTTCCCGCAGATTTTGTGATTCTCTATATGGAGGCAGGGGAGGTTCCGCTCATCTTGGGCAGGCCATTCCTGGCTACTAGATAGGCCATCATAAACTGAAAAAGTGGAGAGTTTTCCATGAAAATCAATGAAGACAAAGTTAAATTTTATGTTTTCAAATCTCTCCACTTCCGGATTGCCATCAAAGTTGTTTTTTTGTGGAAGTAATTGATAAAGACCTGGAAAACGGAGAGACGTATGAACTTTGGGCAGAAACTAATGACATACCCAGGGAGGAAAAAGAGGAGCTACAGGAGGAACAGGCAATGAAAACTGAAGATTGGACCGCCTTATATAGGGATGAAGAAGGCGAGCAGAAAATAGGCCTGGTCCCATCACTCAAGGAGCCACTAGTTATGGAGCTGAAACCACTCCCAGACCACCTCACGTATGCATACATTGGTGAAACTAGCACTCTGCCAGTAGTTGTCTCGTCTCTTCTATCCCAGGAGTAGGAGCAGAAACTCCTGGATGTGGTGAAAGAACATAAGGAGGCCATTGGATGGAAAATTGCAGATCTCAAGTGTATCAGCCTTTTCTACTGCATGCACAAGATCATAATTGAAGAAGGTAAGAAGCCAGTGATTCAGCCTCAGCGGAGACTAAACCCGAGCATTAAGGACGTTGTGCGCAAAGAGGTAATGAAGTGGCCAGAAGCAGGCATTATATACCCTATCTCAGACATGACTTGGGTCAGTCCTGTCCAAAAGCAGGCATTATATACCCTATGACAGTGGTGCAGAATGCTGATCAGGAACAGATCGCCCACCGCACTGTTACAGGCTAGCGGATCTGTATGGATTACCGGAGGCTAAACGGTGCAACACTAAAGGACCACTTCCCACTGCCATTCATGGACCAGGTGCTTGGCAGGTTGGCCCATCATGCCTACTACTGTTTTCTTGATGGGTACTCCGGGTACAACAAGATTAACATTAATATGGGAGATTAGAAAAAGATGACGTTCACTTGCCCATACAGTATGTTTATCTTCAGACGTATGCCGTTTGGCATGTGCAACGCTCCAGCAACATTCTGGCGATGCATGATGGCCATATTCTCAGATATAATTGAGAAAAATCTGGAAGTTTTCATGGACGACTTTTCACTGTTCGGTATAGTTTTGACGACTGTTTGCACCACCTGGACAGAGTCCTGATCTCGTGCAAGAAAACTAATACGGTGCTGGATTGGGTAAAATGCCACTTCATGGTTACTGAAGGCATTGTGCTGGGACACTGGATCTCCAGCAAGGGTTTAGAAGTGGACAGAGCAAAGATCAAGGTGATAAAACAACTTCTGTATTCAACGCAGTCGGGGCAATCAAAATTTTTTTGGGCCATGCAGGATTTTACAAAAGATTCATCAAATACTTTTCCGAGATTACAAAACCATTATGTAATCTGCTGGGAAAAGATGTGCCATTCATATTTGATGAATCCTGCAGACAAGCCTTTGATCTACTCAAAGATCGATTGACTACTGCCCCGATAATCACCACTCCCTATTGGTCACTCCCATTCGAGTTTATGTGTGACGCAAGTACTACGCAGTTGGAGCACTATTGGAACAGAGAAAAGATAAGGTCTTCCATGCAATTTACTACGCCAGCAGAGTTTTGAACGATGCACATATTAATTATGGTACTATAGAAAAAGAGTTGCTGGCAGTAGTATTTGCCCTGGACAAGTTCATACTACAGATCACAGCGCCCTGAAGTACCTGTTGGACAAGAAGATGCAAAACCAAGGCTCTTGCGCTGGATTCTGCTGATGCATGAATTTGACATAGAAATCAGGGATAATAAAGGAGTCGAGAATGTGGTTGCTGATCATCTGTCTCGCCTAGAGAACCCAACTGAAGAATCAGTCCCAATTCAAGAAAACTTTCCTGATGAGCATATCATGAAGGTCAAAGCCAACAGACAACCCTGGTACTATGCCATAGGCAACTATCTGGTCAACGGAGCGCTCCCTGAAGGTATCACACCCTTGCAGAAGAAGTTCATTTTCGAATGTAGACAATATTTCTGGGACGACCCTTTCCTGCTTAAATAGGGAGATGACAACATATTACGGCGCTGTATTCCATGTCATGAGATCCTTCATGTAATTCAGCACTATCACTCAGCTCAGTGTGGGGGTCACTTTAGTGGACTCAGGACAGCACATAAAGTTCTACAGTCAGGTTTTTTCTGACCAACAGTTTTCAAGGATTGCCACGATTATGCCCAGAGCTATGATCGCTGCCAACGCACAGTAAATATTTCCCAATGGAATGAAATGCCAATGACACTTTGGGAAGAGGTCGAACCTTTCGATTTTTCGGGTATCGATTTCATGAGACCATTCCCATCATACATAGGTAATTTGTACATCCTTCTGGAATTCGATTATGTGTCCAAGTGGGTAGAGGCTATGGCCTGTAAGAAGAACGATGCAGCAACAATTGAGCGGTTTCTCAGGCGCAATATTTTCACAAGCTATCCAGCGAAACTGCATTCACGATGGTCTTGATCATTTATTGTGAAGGACATTACATCCTGGGGAGTAGTGGAACTGGAAAACCCAAGGGACAACACAATTTTTAAGGTGAATGGGAACCGAGTCAAGCCATACAGAGATCCGCAGGAGGCAGTAGAGGTACAAGTCATCTACCTCGACAATCCCTGAACACCAATGAGGTAACTCGGTCGGGTCGTACAAGCGCTAGTTGGGAGGCAACCCAACACGTAGTAGTAGTTCTTACATACAGTAATTTATTTTTTAATAAAATTTTCATAAAAAGGGAGATGTGAGACGAGGGGTTC
This sequence comes from Linanthus parryae, assembly GCA_023055425.1. NCBI lineage: Eukaryota > Viridiplantae > Streptophyta > Magnoliopsida > Ericales > Polemoniaceae > Linanthus > Linanthus parryae. Next base: position 70,897,932 of record JALGPY010000001.1, on the reverse strand, counting down.
TAATGTTGAATTTGAGTGTTTCAGAGGTACATGAGAAATTTTTGCAGGAATTGGCTCAGCGTTCAAACGCAGGAGAGTTGCGTACAAACGCAGATGTGCGTTTAAACGCAAGACTTTCAAACGCAGGAGTCCACGTCAGCAGAAACTTTCAGGAAAAGAACAGTCAGAGCCAAGAGTCATGCGTTCAAACGCAGAAGACCTGCGTTCAAACGCAGAATACCTGCGTTAATACGCATATGTGCGTTAAAACGCAGAAGGGTTGCGTTCAAACGTAGGAACTCCAGAACAGAACAGAGGAACTTTTGAACACATCACACCTGCGTTCAAACGAAGTAAGGGCTCCATACAAACGCAGATCATGCAGGACCAAACCTCAAACAATCACATTTGCTTTCAAACATAGAGAGATTGTGTTCAAACGCAAAATACTTATCCAGAATTTTTAAGAAAGAAATTTGCGTTCAAACGTAGGCTGGTCCGTTCAAACGCAGAAAAGACTGTTCAAGAAGATTCTAGAGAGAGAGTCCGCGTTCAAACGCAGAAGATGCAGTCAAACGCAGCTCACCAGAAAATTGTAGATTCCAGACATGAAGACCTACGTTCAAACGCAGAACATGAGTTCCAACGGAGTCCATCAACAACCCAGAAATCCCAGAAGTTGAAGCACTACGTTCAAACGAAGGGGTTGAGTTCAAATGCACCTCATGAAGATCTGAAAAATTTCCTGAATTTGAGGGTCTGCGTTTAAGCGCAGGAGGTGCGTTCAAACGCAAACTGGGCAGGATCGGAAAATTTTGAAACTTTTTGAATTTTTTTGAATTCCAGGGGCTGATCTGAAATTTCAGAAAGTTTGCATATATATACTGTACGGCTGAAAGTGACTCATTTCACTTCAGTCAAAACATTTTCAACTCTCTCTCTCTCTCTAAAAAAAACTATGTGCCCTAATCCGCCGCCAGCAATTCTCAGCCACCAGACCAGCACCGGCGACCACCGCCAGACTGCCAAGAATAGTGTGGGGGTGACCAGACCAGAAAAATCACATAGTTCCAGATCTTCTCCAGAGACGAGTGTTTGGATCTCAACCCTAAGATTACTCCGGGTACCCATGTTCTATTTTTTCTCTCTCTTTGCAGATTTAGTTTTTTCTGTCTTTTCATTTTCTGCAATGGAAGTTGACCAACCCTTCATGCGACCTGATCGGGATGTTGCCACTCTGAACATTATAGATGTTAGGTTGTTAAGTAAAACTTTTTTTTGCGATTATAGGTTTGTTAACAAGGATGCCCACACGTTCTTTCTGCAAGATCGTAAGACCAAATATGATGTTCCGGTTGAGAGGACCTTTCCCCGTGACCTTGTGGCTATGGGACAGGAGATTTTTGACTATACTGAACTGGGTCAGTTTGGGGATGATTCAGTGGGTTTACTAGCTTTCAGGCGAGCTCTATACTCGCCAAGGAGATTTACAGTAATCTCCAACAGTTCATGCACAGTGAGGCCCGGTTGATTGAGTAGATTTACTGTAGGAAGACGTGGGTTAGGATCACTCCTGAGACCATCCGTGAGAGCCTAGGGATGGAGTTGGTATTAGAAGACTGTCAGTTCCAAGAGTTTAAAACCCACCCCACTGAAGAACTTAGTGCCCCGATTCTCCACACTCTATGTGCGGGTGTACCTGGGGCTGCATGGTACTACCTCGAACGGAGTCCAGCTAAAAGAACACTCCCTTCTACCAACCTGATTTGGGAGGCAAGATGGGGAACTGAGTGGGTTAACAACCGGATTGTGGGCATTAAGCACATGACTCGGTTGGACTATGACATAGCACTGTTGCTTTTTTATCTAATGAGGCGAGATCCCATTGACCTCCCTGAGATTATTTGTGCTTATTTCGGGGAAAGGATGGATGGAGGTAGTAGGAAGGGTTCAGAATTTTGGGGATGTTAACAAAAATGGACCAGGATAGTCGTGTAGTGATCCCGCCTACGTTGAGAGATACCAAACTGGTTCAGGTCGAAAGTGCCAAAAGATGAGATGTGCGTATGTGGAGGCGTTAATGGGGCCTCCGAAATTTGTTGCTGTTGGTGATGATGATGATGATGAAGATGATGATGATGATGATGATGATGATGATGGTGTGCCTCCACCCCCACAGGGTGGGGCTGATGGGATGTCGCCACCACCGCCTCTGGCAGGTGGGGGTCTACCTACTTTACCAGGACCTCGGGGACTGCCCCGGTCCGCCAGTTCCAATGAACCCAGGCCGGCTGAGTGGGAATAGGGGCAGACTAGTAGGGGTTTTGGAATAGATGCCCTAGAGGCAATCTTATTTATTATTGACATTACTTTTTGGCTAGAACATTCATTGTATTATTTATGGAGATATTTAATATAATGAAGTCCTTAGATTGCAAATATGTTGTTTATCTTAAATACCCATAGTCAATTACATTGATTAACAGGACGATCAAATATAGACTAGTATGAGGTTGGATTGATAAGGAGATATCACGATCCAACACATGAGTATGCATTATGAGTAATAGCATACTGGATTGACCCATAACGAGAAGGCTACATACAAGTTATGTAAAGTCACAAGTGCTTCTCCTAGTGACAACAGTATTGTCATCCTTAGACTTGAAGTCACTAGATCCTCTAGTTGTGGATTATTTTATTTTGACATCGTCAAACGCTACACCGTAACAGGGTAGTAATCAAGTGTTGGGTTTTGACGTAGGTAAGGGCAGCGGAAAAACAAAAATTTAATCCTACTCAAAGCCCACCCAGATCGTCAGGAAGAGATATCATAACATGATAAGGGACTTAGTAATTGTGTACCATTTTGGTCTGAGAGATCACACGAAGAATGATGTCCTCGTCCCTACGGTCGATCCACGTCTAGAGGTGAGATCTAGGTTCTTCCTTCAACAAGTGTTAGCTTGAACCGGAGGAAGAGGGAAGAAGGAATCAAAGCAACAGGGACAAGGAGGGGTTCGACCCTCCTCTTGGCGCCGACGGGAAGGGGCGGACGGCCTAGGGGCGGTCGGCTTCTAGGCTTGTCTTGCTCTCTCTCTTTTGTTCTCTCCCACTCTCTTGTGTTATGTCTAAAAACAATTCACAATTAGTGGGAAGGAAGCTAGAGCCTCCTTTATATACTCCAACAGCTCCTTGTTGTTTCCATAAAAGTTTGCATCCTTGCAACTTAGTCCTAATAAGTTTGCAAGGTGTTGCATAATGATCCTTCTTATTAATTAATCATATTAATTAATCGCAAATCTATTTCTACTCTATTTGACGTGTGACCCCATATGTTTCTACTTAGTTGGTAGTAACTTATTACTAACATGGAGAGGTGTCTAGCAACACATCCATGCCACCCAACCAATAGAAATAGTCAGTGATCCCGACAAACCTTTTGTGCCCAATATTTCATATTGCAATATCCCTTTGTGTCCATATCCGGATTGGACACGAGACATAAATAGTGGGAGCGACAAATCCTCTCTACATCACTATGATCTCTAAGCTTTCTTCCTATCATGCTCGATAGCTATCTTTATGATTACCCAGTAACGGTGTAACGTTTGATAACATCAAAGCACGATATTCCACAACTAGAGTATCTAGTGACTTCAAGTATAAGGATTGCAATTATAATAGCCCTACGAGAAGCGATTATGACTTAACATAATCTAATGTATCCTTCTCGTTGTGGGGCAATCCAGTATGCCATTACTCCTAATGCATACCCATGTGTTAGACTTGATATCTCCATATCAATCTACCCACATACTAGTCTATATTTTATCGTCCTATTAATCAATATAGTGGACTAGGGATATTTAAGATAAACAACACATTGTATCTAAGGAATTCATTATACTAAATATCACAATATATAATAAATTAATATTCTAGCCAAAACAATGTTCACACTAAATATAAGATTGCCTCTATGGCATCTATTCCAACAGTCTCCCACTTGCATTAGAGCCAATCTGGCGCATCTCGTATGCCTAAAGATCTGGCGTGCCCTTCATGCTTTCGCTGCGCAAGAGGTTTTGTGAGTGAATCTGAAAGATTGTCATCCGTTGGAATCTTGCACATCTTCACATCTCCTCGATCGATCATATCACGAATAAGATGGAATCTCCTAAGTACATGCTTTGAGTTCTGATGTGATCTTGGTTCCTTGGCTTGTGCGATTGCCCCAGAGTGTCACAGTACAACTCTATGGGATCCACGATGCTAGGGACCACACCGAGCTCAGTGATAAACTTCTTTATCCAAACTGCCTCTTTTGCTGCTTCCGCAGCAGCAATGTACTCAACTTGTGTTGTAGAATCAGCAACTGTCCCTTGCTTGGAACTCTTCCAGATCACAGCTCCTCCATTCAGGCAAAACACGTATCCAGACTGCGATCTGTAGTCATCTTCGTCGGTTTGGAAACTTGTATCAGTGTAACCCTTTACACTTAGCTCTTCCTTACCTCCAAATATCAAGAACGCATCCTTAGTTCTTCTTAAGTACTTTAGGATGTTCTTGACAGCTATCCAGTGACTGTCGCCCGGATTGGACTGATATCTGATCACCATACTCAACGCATACGATATGTCTGGTCTAGTACACAACATGGCGTACATGATGGACCCTATGGCCGAAGCATAGGGAATCCCACTCATGCGGTCCTTCTCAATCTCATTGGATGGACAGCCATTCTTGGAAAGAGTGATTCCATGCGACATGGGCAAGAATCCCTTCTTGGAATCTTGCATGTTGAACCTCTTCAACACCTTGTCTATATATGTACTTTGACTTAGGCCGAGCAGCCTTCTAGATCTATCCCTATAGATCTTTATACCTAGTATGTATGCTGTGTCTCCTAAATCCTTCATTGCAAAACACTTTCCTAGCCAATCTTTAACATATTGCAAAGTAGGAATGTCGTTTCCAATGATTAGTATGCCATCCACATACAAGAACAGAAATACTACAGAGCTCCCACTAACCTTCTTGTAAACACAAGGCTCATTTTCGTTCTTGATGAAGGCAAACTCTTTGACTGCATCATCAAAACGTCGATTCCAACTCCTAGAAGCTTGCTTTAATCCATAAATGGATCTTTGTAGCTTACAGACTTTGTTGGCATTCTCTGGATACTCAAAACCCTCTGGTTGTGTCATGTACACATCCTCGAGGAGGTTCCCATAAAGGAACGTTGTTTTGACATCCATCTGCCTAATCTCATAGTCGTAGTATGCTGCAATGGCAAGTAGGATTCGAATGGATTTAGTCATGGCGACTGGTGAAAAGGTCTCATCATAGTCAATACCATGAATCTGTCTATACCCGTTGGCTACCAATCGCCCCTTATAGGCAACTATGTTGCCATCCATGTGGGTCTTCTTCTTGAAGACCCACTTGCACCCTATGGGCCGAGCCCCTTCGGGTGGTTCCACCAAAGTCCATACTTTGTTGGTGTACATGGAATCCATTTCGGATCTCATGGCTTCTAGCCACTTCTTAGAGACTGGGCCTTTCATGGCCTCTCCGTAGGTTGCAGGCTCATAATCCATGAGTGGTACGTCATCGGGTTCAGTCACGAGAAGTTCGTACCTCTCTGGCTCATGACGCACTCTACCTGATCTACGGAGTTCCTGTGTCACCTGAACAAGTTCTTACACAACTACTTGCGGTTCATGTTCCATCATCAGTTCAGTGTTTTGTGGTTCTTGAATTTCTTCAAGTTCTACAGCCCTCCCACTTTATTCTTTAGAGACAAATTCTCTTTCTAGAAACACGCTAGTCCGAGCAACAAACACTTTGTTCTCGGTGGGATTGTAGAAGTAATATCCTTTAGTTTCCTTAGGATATCCCGCAAACTTACACTTATCCGCCTTAGGCCCGAGCTTGTCTGTTTGTAAACGTCTTACATAGACATCGCAGCCCCAAATCCTCATAAACGATACTATGGGACGCTTCCCAGTCCATGTCTCATATGGTGTCTTCATGACTGATTTGGATGGAACACGGTTAATGGTAAAAGCTGTCATCATTAGAGCATGTCCCCAGAATGATATCGGAAGATCTGTTTGAGACATCATAGATTGCACCATATCTAATAGCGTGCGATTCCTCCTCTCGGATACGCCATTCCATTGTGGCGTTCCTAGTGGAGTGAGATGGGATAGTATCCACACTCTCTAAGATACTTATGAAACTCTTGACTTAAGTATTCTCCTCCACAATCCGATCGTAGTGCTTTAATACTCTTACCAAGTTGCTTCTCTACTTCATTCTTGAATTCCTTGATCAATTCAAAGGATTCGGATTTGGCCTTCATAAGGTATACAAATCCATATCTACTGAAATCATCAGTAAACGTGACGAAGTAGGTGTAACCACCTCTGGAAGGCGTGGGGAATGGTCCGCACACATCTGTATGTATGAGTGCCAATAAGTCACTGGTCCTCTCTCCTTTCTTATTGAAAGGGGACTTTGTCATTTTTCCTAATAAACAAGACTCACATGTCTCATATGATTCTAAATCAAATGAGTCTAGAAGTCCATCCGTATGGAGTCTAGATAAGCGGTCCTCATTTATATGGCCTAAACGACAGTGCCATAGATATGTAGGATTTAAATCATTAGTTTTAATCCTTTTAGTATTTACGTTATAGATTGGACTATTTAGACCAAGGATATACAATCCATTAGACAAATGTGCACTATAATAGTGCATGTTATCAAAATAGATGGAGCAACACTTGTCCTTTATTGAAATAGAAAAACTCTTCTCGTCCAAACAAGAAATGGAAATAATGTTTCTGCTCATAGCAAACACATAAAAGCAATTGTCTAATTCTAAAATAAGTCCAGAAGGCAAAGAAAGCTCAAAAACACCTACAGCTAATGCAGCAACTCTTGCTCCATTCCCGACGCGCAGATCTATCTCCCCTTTACTCAATCTTCTACTTCTTTTCAAATCCTGCACATTTCGTCAAATGTGAGAACCACATCCAGTATCCAATACCCAAGATGAAGAAATAGAAAGATTGACGTCTATAACATAAATACCTGGTGGTGGTGGAATCACTATTCCAAGCTTGTTATCCTCCATATATTTAGGGAAATTCCTCCTCCAGTGACCCGGCTGGCTGCAGTAATGACATTCACCTTTAGCCACGTCTCCACTAGGCTTTAGAGCTTCCTTGGATTTCGCAACTTTCTTGCGCTTTCCTTTGGAAGTAGAGGCAAATCCTTTGCCCTTCTTCCTATGTACCATCATTATGGCCTTGCCCTTGCCTTTGTTGACGCTCTGTTCCGCTGTCTTTAGCATGTTCAATAAGTCTGGCAGAGTCTTGCTGATCTCGTTCATATTATAGTTCATAATGAACTGATTATAACTGTCAGGCAACGATTGCAAGACGAGATCAGTTGCCAAATATTGGCCAAGTGGGAATCCCAGTCTCTCAAGGTTCTCTATGTACCCGATCATTCGGAGTACATGAGGCCCTACGGGATTCCCCTCTGCAACACTACTCTAGAATAATGCTTTAGACACCTCATAGCGTTCATGCATTGCCTGTTCCTGTAACAATTGTTTCAATTGTATGATCATATCATAGGTTTCCATATTCTCGTGTTGCTTCTGAAGCTTGGGAGTCATAGTGCAAAGCATGAGGCAAGTCTCGTCATTAGAATCATCAATATGTTTCTGACGTTCCCTCACATCCGCTAGAACAGACTCATCTTGTGGTGGGGCTGGAATTATAGTGTCCAAGACGTACAACTTCTTTTCTTGCTTAAGGACAATCCTTAAGTTTCTGTACCAGTCAAGGAAATTCGTTCCAGACAGTTTATCCTTCTCAAGGACATATCGTAGGGATGAAGTCGACGCGTTGTTTTCTGTCATTTGGAATTCTACAAAACGAGAAATGTGCAATTTAGTATTTTGAAAAATTTAACTATATTCAACAATGGCTAGATTATCAAATATAGCTCCCACTATTTTTCTCGGATTAATTGCCCTCACCAATAATGCGGAAAATATCATTATATTTTCTACTAGGTCCAAGATCCCTTTTTCACTTCTTCTTGAGCTTGCTTTGGCACGTCACCCAAGAATAGGTTATTTAGGTAGGAACCATTCCAAATGCATCCCATGCAACTCTTGGTCCAATTAGGTGAATAACTCTTTATTGTTTATCCCATGGATAACGCCTAATTGTCATGCCTCTAGGCTCATCAATCCAATTGAATCTTAACCAGTTGCGTTAAACCTCTTGCTTCAACATACACACATTACTATCTTGTGTCGTCCGCAACACACCATGGTAAGTTAAAATCGCCTTGCTTTGGCAAACCCGAATTTTAATGAACCCTGATCATGAAGGGTGTTTTGGCAAGAGAAGGCAAAACGCAATATTTAATTGAGGGATTTAATTTTCTTAATTTGTTTGATTGATCTAATCAACATGGTCTACTTATTTGGATTGAGAAATCCACAATAAAAGACTAACCTTTTTTATTATTGTCTTGTTAACGTTTTGCTAGTATCGCCATACACACAAAAATAAATAACAAGACCATAAATAATAAACATCCACAAAATTAAAAAAATGTGGCATGGATATGGCCCCTAGACTAAGACATTATCAAGCCAATGATAATATCCAATTGCCCTAAAGTGACAAGCTCATCTCCATGTGCTCCACCATAGCCGCGCGCCTAGGAGGGTGTCGTCTCTGTGTTTTGGCTTCTTTGGTTCTCCGGTTTTCTTCTTCATGCTCTTGGCTATCAATCCAATTGAATCTTGTCCAGTTGCGTTAAACCTCTTGCTTCAACATACACACATTACTATCTTGTGTCGTCCGCAACACACCATGGTAAGTTAAAATCGCCTTGCTTTGGCAAACCCGAATTTTAATGAACCCTGATCATGAAGGGTGTTTTGGCAAGAGAAGGCAAAACGCAATATTTAATTGAGGGATTTAATTTTCTTAATTTGTTTGATTGATCTAATCAACATGGTCTACTTATTTGGATTGAGAAATCCACAATAAAAGACTAACCTTTTTTATTATTGTCTTGTTAACGTTTTGCTAGTATCGCCATACACACAAAAATAAATAACAAGACCATAAATAATAAACATCCACAAAATAAAAGAAATGTGGCATGGATATGGCCCCTAGACTAAGACATTATCAAGCCAATGATAATATCCAATTGCCCTAAAGTGACAAGCTCATCTCCATGTGCTCCACCATAGCCGCGCGCCTAGGAGGGTGTTGTCTCTGTGTTTTGGCTTCTTTGGTTCTCCGGTTTTCTTCTTCATGCTCTTGGCTATCATCTAAATATTTCTAATTCTAGTCTAACATCTAGAATAAATAAATAATAAAAGCCTCACATGTCGAGGAGAAAAGAGGACTCGCTGGCCGTAAAACCTGATTAATTATTACATTAATTTGATCAGCTCGCAGGCCGTAAACCAAACCACAAAGCAATAAACATCCACAATCCTAGGCCATATCCATCCATCATGCAACAAAGCAAATAATGCAGTTAAAATCAATTTTTAACGCGCTTGTTCAATTTTAATTGAATTGGGTAATTAGGGTTACAACGGTCCAAGGGGTCCAACCTAAGCCTATGCCGAACCCCAAGGACCGCCGCCCGTCACTAGGCACGGCCCAAGGCCGGCCGCCCCATGTGGCCCGCGCCCCTTGCTTGGCGCGCAAGGAATGGGGCAGACGGCTAGGGTTTTGGCCCTAGCCTCCTTCCCTTCTTCCTTGTTGCCCAAGCATGATTGTTTCCTTATGGATGTTTCCATAAATTTGTTTCCATAATTGAAAACTCCTTTTCAACTATGGGCCCATGAACCCTAATTTTTCAAGAACCCAATAATTCACATCCTATGTGATTAAACTCACCAATTCTAACATCCAATGTTAAATTAGATCTTGTTTACATTGAATCAAATTCAATTTGCATCTACTATGCCAATTATTTTCAGTTTTCGCGTAATAATAATAATACGGTGTATAAACTGAAATCGTAACACATAAAATCATGTTATACTCTACGACCTGTGGCTCTGATACCACTGTTGGGTTTTGACGTAGTAACGCAGCGGAATAACAAAAATTTAAACCTACTCAAAGCCCCCCACGGATCGTCAGGAAGAGACATCATAACATGATAAGGGACATAGTAATTGTGTACCTTTTTGTTCTGAGAAATCACACGAAGAATTATGTCCTCGTCTCTTTGGTTGATCCACGTCTAGAGGTGAGATCTAGATTCTTACTTCAACAAGTGCTAGCTTGAACCGGAGGAAGAGGGAAGAAGGAATCAAAGCAACGGGGACAAGGAGGGGTTCGGCCCTCCTCTTGGCGCCGACGGGAAGGGGCGGACTGCCTAGGGGCGGTCGGCCTCTAAGCTTGTCTTGGTCTCTCTCTTTTGTTCTCTCCCACTCTCTTGTGTTATGTCTAATAACAATTCACAATTAGTGGGAAGGAAGCTAGAGCCTCCTTTATATACTCCAACAACTCCTTGTTGTTTTCATAAAAGTTCCCTTTCTTGCAAATTAGTCCTACTAAGTTTGCAAGGTGTTGCATAATGATCCTTCTTGTTAATTAATCATATTAATTAATCTCAAATCTATTTCTACTCTATTTGACGTGTGACCCCATAGGTTTCAACTTAGTTGGTATTAATTTATTACTAACATGGAGCGGTGTCTAGCAACACATCCATGCCACCCAACCAATAGAAATAGTCAGTGATCCCGACAAAACTTTTTTGCCCAATATTTCATATTACACTATCCCTTTGTCTCCATATCCGGATTGGACACGAGACATAAATAGTCACACTCGTATATCCAATCCATAGTTCCTCGATCCTGGGAATATGCTTATGCAAGCAGATAACATCAATATCTCCATATTGATTTATCTGAGTCTGGCCAGACATTTAATAAGCCTCATCCCTCGAGTGGCCGTGGATATTTTCTCCCATTATGTGGGAGGGACAAATCTTCTCTACATCACTACGATCTCTAAGCTTGCTTCCTATCATGCCCGATAGCAATCTTTATGATTACCCAGTTACGGTGTAACGTTTGGTAACATCAAAGCACGATATTCCACAACTAGAGTTTCTAGTGACTTCAAGTCTAAGGATTGCAATTATATTAGCACTACGAGAAGCGATTGTGACTTAACATAATCTAATGTATCATTCTCGTTGTGGGTCAATCCAGTATGCCATTACTCCTAATGCATACCCATGTGTTAGACTTGATATCTACATAACAATCTACCCATATAGTAGTCTATATTTGATCGTTCTATTAATAAATATAGTGGACTAGGGATATTTAAGGTAAACAACACGTTGTATCTAAGGACTTCATTATATTAAATATCACAACATATAATAAATGAATATTCTAGCCAAAATAATGTTCATACTAAATATAAGATTGCCTCTAGGGCATCTATTCCAACATCAAGGCATTCGTCGAATACAATAAGGAAGCAAGCTTACAGATGGTAGTGGCGTAGATAGAATTTGTCCCTCCCACATAACGGGAGTTGATATCAACAGCCACTCGAGGGATGGTGCTCATAGAATGTCTGGCCAGAGTCAGATAAATAAATATGGGATATTTGCATGGATCGAGAAATTCTATGAGCACCGTCCCTCGAGTGGTCGTGGATATCTACTCCCGTTATGTGGGAGGGATAAATTCTATCTACGCCACTACCATCTCAAAGATTACTTCTTTATTGTATCCGACGGACTCCTTTATTACTACCCACTTACGATGTAGTGTTTGACGATGTCAAAATACAATAATCCACAACTAGAGGATCTAGTGAATTCAAGTCTAAGGATGACAATACCGTTGTCAATACGAGTAGAGCTTCTGAATTTACATAACTTGTATGTAGAGCCTTCACCATACAATAAGCTTGGAAAGCGGGATTCCGTTATCGAGTAAACTCCAACGCATCAATACTGGCATAACACGCTTCATTGCGGTTCTCTTATTTCTAGCCATCTATAAAAAGGAAAAGACTCCATATACTCTCTTACTCCACAACTTGTATCATAAATCAAAAATGTTTTCCCTTATTAAATAAGTACATACTACCAAAACTTCAATTTTCGATCACACGAGAATTTCGAAAACAATTCATAACTTTCTTATTACCCAAACAATAGATACTTAACCCAAACTCGAAAGAAAAGTCTCAAAACCCAAATAATTAGCTAATCGGGTAGGTCAAAGTTTTTTTTTTAGCTAGGAAAGGGTGAGTGGGGATATTGCTTACTAAGCCTATTTTCTAAAGACTTAAACACATAATATCCCCAATTCAAGACTACCCAAATTCCCAACGGCTTGTCAAATTTTTACTTCTTTACCTATGTCCATTTTAAATTTCCCTACAGGTTTTAATCCCTTTTCGGATAACCTGGCTCTGATACCAACTGTAATAACCCCAAAATGACCATGCCGGAAACCTGAGGGTGTCACCCCATACCCGAGATTAAACCCTGATACAAGGAGATTTAAAATAGAGAATCCAAACAACACTTCCATAAACTTTAAAATAATACTTTATTGACAATTCAAATCCTTGTGCCACTAACATGGTCAAATATAGCTAAACAGAGTTCTATGATACTAAATGAAGGTTCTAATAATTTAAATGTGATCTACTACTTGTATAAGTGATGATTCGCATCCCTGCTAAGCTATGCCCCCATCATCTCGACCTGTGGTGCAGAAAACAAAAGAGAACACCACAGTTTCCAAAGTCAGCAGAAATACTGAGTAAGTAACACCCAAGCATGTAAACAGATCATGAAGTAATTTGAAAACCATTTTGTAGTGGTTTTGCTAAAACAAAGTGAAAGTAAAAGCTTTGACCCTTTTATAAAAGAAATAAGATAAGAGATTTCAAGTTCATTAATATTTTCCAAATCACATCCATTATCCAAATAATGGGATTCCAAAACTCATGATATTCCATTTTTCATTAACAACATCCAATCCAAAACCAATTTGTTAATTTTTTGAAAGGGGGAAAACCAACCACTTCGCAAGCATCCAAGACCTTAAGTGTCGACACCCCCTTACAGACTTCTTGCGGCCAGAAGAGTGAGTACAAGGAGTTATCCGGGGACTTGCAACCGGATATAATAAAATAAATTGGACGAGAGAACGAAGTCAATACGCCCAATGCCAATAGTAACCACACAACAATAATCATCCCCGTACAACTTTTCCACTTTACGTTATCATGGATTATTAGATTGTAGTGATGTTTTCAGAGAACATTTCAACAATTTGAAACAAGTACTCTAGCAGCACATATTTTGCATAAAATCATTTTGAGACAAGTAGGAATGAAAAATTTGACACGAAAATAGGAATGGGCGCTAGGCCTGGCATGTTTACTTACCTCAACAAATAGCAATCACAACAAATCAATCATAGTATTCGACGTATCCTTCGTCGGAGAATTCGTTTCCTACAATTCGATAATATTCTAATCAATTATCCCTAACACACAAATACAAACAAGTCCTATATGGAATGCAAGTGTAACCCCCTTATTATTTTCCCAAAATTTAATGATAATATTCCTACTATTACAACACAATATTTAATGTATATCGATTACTATTATAAAACATAACTTACAATATTATCTAATTTTTTTACCACTATAAAACATGACCCAAGAGTATTATTTTTTTTAAAAATATTAACTTTTAAACAAGAAAATAAACTTCCTAAAGAAATAATTCCCAAGTTTTTTAACAAGACTTTCATACCCCCAAAACTTTTCTTTTAAATATTGAGTGTAGAGTAGTAAAAAAATAGTTGTCAATGGTGAGATTCGTACCCAAGACCAACACTAATACTAACCACTGGGCCACAGCCCTACTTGTTGTTTCTTCCCAACTACTATCATTAAATAGCTAACCAAAACTTCTAATATGAAAACAAAGAAATAAAACAAAAACAGAGAAGAGAAATCAGAGATAGAGAGAAGAGGGTTTGTACCCGATTGAGAAGAGGAAGACGATGGTGACGATGGGGAGACCGGCGGTGGAGCCGGAGGGAGAGAGGGGAGGTGGTGGAGGACGGAGGACGCCGGCCGACGGCGAGAACGGCGGCGACGGGGCAGCGGGCTCGGCTCTGGTCGGGCTCGCTTGCAAATACGAACGGGAGAGAAAGAGAGATTGGTGAGAGAGAGATTGAGAGAGCTTGAGTTGTGTGAATTCTCTCTAGGTTTGAGGGGTTTAAATAGACTAGAGAGATGAGAAATCCGGCGAGTGGTAGGAGACCCACTTCGAAAATTTTGGTTTTGAATCGGGACCAAAAATTGGCAAAATTGGGTTGCTTGATGCTAAATTGTTGAACTTTGTTGAGTTTGAATCGTATTGGGATTGAAATGGGAGGAAAATAAACAAGTTTGAAGAGGATTTGGAGTGGTGATGGTGGTGTTCGGGTAGGAATAGTACTCTTCCGTCCATGGAAGAGTTGGAGGAAGAAGATGACTTCTTTAGGGTTAAAGACACTTTCACCCCACTAACTTTAGGCTTAGTTCAACTACCACCCCTTTGGTTAAATATAAGACACTATAATAGTTATAAGAAAATACATAAAAACACATAGATAGTTTATAACATTAAAATTAACTTTTAAATAATAACAACTAGTACCCAAACTTATACTAATGTCATATTAACACCCAATATTGTTATAAAATACCTGTTTTAATATATTAACACTTAATATTTGTTAAAAATACTCGTTTCTAAATAACGGGGTATTTCATCCTTCCCCCCTTAAAGAAAACTTCATCCTCGAAGTTTAAACCAAATTCTAAAAAACCACTAAAATATGAGTCTCCACTCTAGGGTATAACTACCAAACGCAACCTAAAGCCATGCACGATGAGTAACATTCTATAAGGAGTACTAAAATGATGTGCTGCAAAACCGAAGGATTACATCCTTCCACCCTTAGAGGAGTGACGTCCTCGGAACTCAAAATATCTCGTCAAAAGGGTGAAGACGCTTCTTCCTCATATCAATCCTTGCTTCACATGTTGCCTCCCTTGCGCGGTGGTTCGTCCATAAGACATTTACAAGCTTAACATTTTTGTTACATGTGCCATTTGTCAAGATAATATGGTCATGTCTTGTGGTTCGGGATCCAAAACATGAAATGGTATAGAACACACTTCCTAAGCTGCTACACATGGAACAAGGTATTCCCATACATTTTCAACTTTCTCTTCAAGACATAGTCGTACGTGCTCATCTGATCAGGTGGTAAGGCTATGGGTAGGGATCACAACTATCGCCTATTGATCATTTTCTATATTATCATGCAGCACTACAAAGATGCAATAATATCACATATATCATACAATTCAACTTAACAAGTTTGATCATCATTGGTCATTTATAACCATTCTTCCAAGGACAATATTGTTCTTGGGCTTACGTTCCCATTGTAGGTCTCAAAAAAATATTAGTGCTCTCCATATAGGAGTCACCTCTTAGTTCAAAATAGCAACCACAATGACCCAAGTTAAGATTATAACACGATTTTATTCGTTCAAGAATTCCAAGTATAAGACAACAATGTCAAAATAAAAGATGTTCACACTCTCAGATTAGCTCAATCGTGAACAACATCCAATGACCCAACAATGATTTAGGTGACAAGACTCTAATCATTCATACCCTATGACAAAGTGCCTCAATTACATCAAGATTTAGATTATAACATGGCTAGTGAGATCACGCCCACAACTCAATCAGTGCCAAAGAAAATATCCTTATTGCTCAGTCATCAACCCAAATAACTATTGCTATTGTCTCATAAGCGGCTCTTCACAGAGAGTAAGTTCATAAAATCTTCCAAGTTTGAAATTAAGTACTCTTAGCGAACCTAAGCATAAACCAAAACAAAGATTCTAGATTACGATTCCCTAGAAAATGAAAATGCGTCAAAATGAATCATATAACTCTAAAGACGATTCATAAATAAGCAAAAATCTCGTTCCCCTAATGATAGATGAAACTCGAAAACTCCAAAACTAACTTCCCAAGGTCAGGCTGTCATTCGAATGGTACAAAACGTCTCATCTAACAAGACGGAAAATCGAAGAAATAGTGTACAAGACTCTAAAGCGGCATGGTTCCATTTTTCCTTTGCTTTCCTATTACATTAGTGATAAAAATTTGCCTCAAAATTAAGGAAATAAAATAATTAAATCATGTGTAACCAAAAGAATACGATACCGACGCACATGTTCCAAGCAACTTATTCATATTCAAATAGGTTCAACAATAACGTGACTCGCAAGCTAGTATCCGAAGTCACCTTTGGAGATAAATCCTTAAAAACATATTTATGTTAACAAATCTCCAAGTACATCGTTCGAGAAGATTACAACGACTGAGCGGACCCATTTATCCCGGTACACCAACGATTTAAGTAACTCCAAGGAATTCAATATAAGCATAAAACTCGACAAATCTTTTAGAGGTTAATAACCATTCCATTATCTTAAATATTAGTTTAGTGACAATGCTCTAATCATATACGCCAAACAACGTCATAAGCCAACTATTCCAACGTGAGACCATACTAAAATAAGTTAGACTACACTAAAAATTTATCTCATTGCTAGCACCAAGGTAGTAGAAAGCTTCCAAATTTAAACCAATAACTCCAATGATAACTGTTACAACATCATAAACTGTTATCACGATAAACAAGGTCCGCAAATCGGCTAAGGTTGAATATCGAAACTCTCAGTCATATTGAAAATAAACAAATGGATGAACTATATTACGCTTATACAAGAATGATGACACTCAAGGGCACTTCATGAACAAAGAAACGTCTCTTTTCTCGATTGCTAAGTAACAAGGCTCCAACATAAATACTCAATGTAAACGATAACATTCTAGTGACCCAGAGTACTGCACTCGGTAACTCCAATGGTCTAAAAGATAACAAACAAATCTTAGCCTTTCACCCTCAACTCTAATTTACATGATTGATTCCCCATTTTCCTTATTCATTTACGGTCATATATAGACAAGAATGGAGAGGAAAAAGTTAAATATAAGCTCCACTAAATATAGACAAGACAAGATAAGAAGAGGCACATGCACTAATACAACAATGCGAGTCATCAAGGCTAGGTAAAAATACTCCAACCAAAAGGGAAACTTCAATATTCTTTGATAGATATTTCAACTAGAATCCCAAGATTACATTTTCCTAACCACTTTAAAGTTGACTCTAAAATAAATTTGAATATTTGGAAAATTACAAAGACATGGTTCTCAAAACGCTTCCTAGGCGAGGGTGGGTGGGAAACCTCTATAGTCCATGCTAACTCTTTAGTCTATCATTTCTCATGGGTCCTCCATAGGTTCCTCCCAAGTCTTGTGAGCTAAAAACAATATACACTTTATGAAGGGCGGTTTTATCATCCATTGGCCTTGATGTAAATACTTTTGATTAGGAAGGTACCATCCTCCTTCATCAACCAAATCACTATATTGTCTCTTGCTCGAAATCCAAGAATTTTCATCAAGTAACGACTCCACAATGCAATGACTCTGAATCAGGACGTTGCTGTATACCCATCTTCCAACAAAAGTGAAAACTTGATGCTCACACCTATCCAAGACTTCTCCGATAAATTCCCAATTTGACATACCCTCCAAGAAATGTGTTCTTGTCTGGTGGCTTACCTGAAAATTCTCCGCTGTTGGATTCACTAGGTTGACGGTCATATCGATCATAGTTAAAGGATACTCTTATTAGACATAAACCATAAATATTAATCGGCCAGAAGGGTATTCTAAGGATGAATCCCAAACAATTACGCACTTCGCAACTTCCATCTAACATTTTACCCAAGAATTCCCAAAACTCATCGACATTTATAAGAGACATCACAATGCTGGAGATCAGACTCTCAAGTAATGTATTAAGATCCCAAAACTTGTTCAACAATGAAACTCTGAAGCCCAAATCTGAGTTAATCATAAATGGTAAAATGCTCGAAATTAAACCCTGGAAAACAAGACTCTAATGAGATGTTGTGACAAACTGTCATCAAAAGAAAATTATACTCCTCATGTA
Organism: Linanthus parryae; assembly: GCA_023055425.1. Taxonomy (NCBI): domain Eukaryota; kingdom Viridiplantae; phylum Streptophyta; class Magnoliopsida; order Ericales; family Polemoniaceae; genus Linanthus; species Linanthus parryae. The sequence continues at coordinate 70,879,718 of JALGPY010000001.1, read as the reverse complement.
TTTTAGCAATCAATAGAATATTTTAGTATTTCCCAGCACATTAAAACTCTCAAACAATCTCTATAACAATTTTATATACCGAAATCTCCAAAGTAGCTAACTTGACCGCGATATGGTTCCGTAAAAACACTCAAAAGTCTAAGCTTCGACAAACTAGCTAAGGGGTATCTAAAACCACCAAATTGAAATCAAGTCGCCAAACATCTCTCAAAAACTTTCGTCTTGAACATAATATAAATACATCTTGTTACTCCTACATTATTATAAAACTCGTAACCAACCCAATGCGTAGGTACTTCACAATTCCTCGATACAAGCTCAATTATCCTCTTTTCCCGCTCATAAAAACTTTGATTGAATAGTATTTGCCTAACTACCAAAATTATTTTGAATCCTCATTCGTCGGGTTCGAAAAGGTAAGAAATTTAACCCTCTTTGAAACAACTATTTCTCGTGCTGTATGAGTGGTCTAATGTATCATTCATAAAGTATCATGGAGTTCAAGTAAACATAAATACATGGCATCTAATAGCAATTATGCATGAAATATAACACATTGAGCATCATAAAATCAATTACACATATAATTTTCACATGGACGGAACACATCGTATTTCTCATGTTTCTTTGAAAATTAGAAAAGTGATCAAACGGGGAAGAAAATTTTGTTAAATTTGGTATGAAACAACGTCTCTGAGTCTAATTTCATAATCAAGAAGAATCAACCCAAAATAATTTATAGGACTCAAGTTATGCAGAGAATAGCACATCTGCTGTATAAACCACCAGAACATAAACTTCAACTTTGCCAAGTCATAGACTGACTTCACTTCCTCAAAATGGTCTAGGCTTTCACTTAGATATATCCCTATGTATCCTAATCACCACCATAAAGATTTTGAGATCCATCCAAGATCTGTAAGATAGGTAAACACAAAAATACCACAGATGGCCATTATGAAATTCTTCTACTGAACAACGAACTTTGAAAATTCGTATCTAAGTCTCCAGAACTTATCTGGGATTAAAATTATTATGGCATGTTACTGAACATGTATACTACCTGAGAAAAATTCCGAGAAAAATAATTAAACATTTAAACATGTCTGCTACACCAAATACCATCTTCTGCACATATTCAAACACTACAAACATCATGTTTCCCGCGTTCTAACTCATGAATGCTTCCGAAACGCAATACAACATCAAATTCAAACCATACTCCAACTTAATAAGACAAAAACTTATTATATTCCCAAATGGATCTTCAAAACATAAGTATCATCCTTCACCAAGCAGTGAAATTAACCTACGCAAAAATAACCCAAAAGTGGCTTATGCAAAAACATTTGTAAGAAACCTTAAAACATTGTTTGGCCTCATGGTCTTATTCCAGAGTAAAACTAAAAAAGCATTAGAAGTCTAAGAAATCAAAGAAGCCCAATATGTCTACTTCTCATAGTTTTTCACACTTGCTTCCGACTCCCTGTCTTCACTACGGTCATCCTCGAACTCATCATCCTCCTCACTAGGACCTTGTATATCGATCACCATTCTCATTTTTTCACTTACCATGAGCCTCCATTAACAATTTACACATAAAGTTGGTGTTCACCATCCACTCATGTGATAGAAATAGTCTTCATAGTTCAACCTATTGAACTAGCCATAATATCGCTATACTTGGTGATAATCTCCCTAAATATGGGCCCCATAGGTAGAGCCACCATACAATAAGCTTGGAAAGAGGGATTCCGTTATCGAGTAAAATCCAACGCATTAAACTTATCCTCACAATACTGGCATAACACGCTTCCTTGCGGTTCTCTTAGTTCTAGCCATCTGTAAAAAGGAAACAACTCCATATACTCTCTTCCTCCATAACTTGTATCATAAATCAAAAATGTTTTCCCTTATGAAATAATTACACTCCCAAAACTTCAATTTTTTGATCACACGAGACTTTCGAAAATAATTCATAACTTTCTGATTACCCAAACAATAGATACTTAACCCAAACTTCAATGAAAAGTCTCAAAACCCAAATATTTAGCTAATCGGGTAGGTGAAAGTTTTTTTTAGCTAGGAAAGGGTGAGTGGGGATATTGCTTACTAATACTATTTTCTAAAGACTTAAACACATAATAGCCCTATTCAAGACTACCCAAATTCTCAACGGCTTGTCAAATTTTTACTTCTTTACCTATGTCCATTTTAAATTTCCCTACAGGTTTTAATTCCTTTTTGGATAACCTGGCTCTTATACCAACTGTAACACCCCCAAAATGACCAAGTCGGAAACCCGGGGGTGTCACTCCGTACCCGAGATTAAACCGGGATACAAGGAGGTTTATAACAGAGAATCCAAACAACACTTCCATAAACTTTAAAATAATACTTTATTGACAATTCAAATCCTTGTGCCACTAACATGGGCAAATCTAGCTAAGCAGAGTTCTACGATACTAAATGAAGGTTCTAATAATTTAAATGTGATCTACTACTTGTATAAGTGATGATTCGCGTCCCTGCTAAGCTATGCCCCCATCATCTCGACATGTGGTGCAGAAAACAAAAGAGAACACCATAGTTTCCAAAGTCAGCGAAAATACTGAGTAAGTAACACCCAAGCATGTAAACAGATCATGAAGTAATTTGAAAACCATTTTGTAGTGGTTTTGCTAAAACAAAGTGAAAGTAAAAGGTTTGACCCTTTTATAAAAGAAATAAGATAAGAGGTTTCAAGTTCATTTATATTTTCCAAATCACATCCATTATCTAAATAATGGGATTCCAAAACTCATGATATTCCATTTTCCATTAACAACATCCAATCCAAAACCAATTTTTTAATTTGTTTATACGGGAAAAACCAACCACTTCGCAAGCATCCAAGACCTTAAGTGTCGACACCCCCTTACAGACTTCTTGCGGCCAGAAGAGTGAGTACAAGGAGCTATCCGGGGACTTGCAACCGGAAAAAATAAAATAAATTGGACGAGAGACCGAAGTCAATACGCCCAATGCCAATAGTAACCATACAACAATAATCATCCCCGTACAATTCTTCCACTTTACGTTATCATCGATTATTAGATTGCAGTGATGTTTTAAGAGAACATTTCAATAATTTGAAACAAGTATTCAAGCAGCACATATTTTGTATAAAATCATTTTGAGACAAGTAGGAATGAAAACATTTGACAAGAAAAGAGGAATGGGCGCTAGGCCTGGCATGTTTACTTACCTCAACAACTAGCAATCGCAGCAAATCAATCGTAGTATTTGACGTATCCTTCGTCAGAAGATTCATTTCCTAAAATTCGATAATATTCTAATAAATTATCCCTAACACACAAATACAAACAAGTCCTATATGCAATGCAAGTGTAACCGCCTTATTATTTTCCCAAACTTTAATGATAATATTCATACTATTACAACACCATATTTAATGTATATTGATTACTATTATAAAACATAACTTACAATATTATCTAATTTTTTTACCACTATAAAACATGACCCAAGAGTATTATTTTTTTCAAAAGATTAACCTTTAAACAAAAAAAATAAAGTTCCTAAATAAATAATTCTCAAGTGTTTTAACAAGGCTTTCATTCCCCCAAAACTTCTCTTTTAAATATTGAGTGTAGAGTAGTAAAAAAATAATTGTCAATGGTGAGATTCGAACCCAAGACCAACACTAATACTAGCAAATGCTTTAACCACTGGGCCGCAGCCGTACGTGTTGTTCCTTCCCAACTACTATCATTAAATAGCTAACCAAAACAACTATTGTGAAAATAAAGAAATAAAACAAAAACATAGAAGAGAAATCAGAGTGAGAGAAGTGGTTTTGTAACCGATTGAGAAGAGGAATACGATGGTGACGATGGGGAGACCGACAGTGGCGCCGGAGAGAGAGAGGCGGAGGTGGTGGCGGACGGAGGACGCCAGCCGACGGCGAGAACGGCGGCGACGGGGCAGCGGCGGCGACGGGGCATCGGGCTCGGTTCCGGTCGGGATCGCTTGCAAATTCGAACGGGAGAGAGAGAGAGAGATTGGTGAGAGAGAGATTGAGAGAGCTTGAGTTGTGTGAATTCTCTCTGGGTTTCAGGGGTTTAAATAGACTAGAGAGAGGAGAAATCCGGCGAGTGGTAGGAGACCCACTTCGAAAATTTTGTTTTTAAATTGGGACCAAAAATTGGCAAAATTGGGTTGCTTGATGCTAAATTTTTGAACCTTGTTGAGTTTGAATCGTATTGGGATTGAAATCGGACGGAAATTAACAATTTTGAAGAGGATTTGGAGTGGTGATGGGGGTGTTCGGGTAGGAATTGTAAAACTCCTAATTCCCGAGAGAATTCTTAGTGCAATATCAAGACTTTGGGGGCAAGTTGGTAAATAGTTTGTCACGTTTTTGAAGTTGAAATTTTGGAGTGTTGGCAATATTTGGAAGTTTTAGAATGATTTTGAAGCAGTAGAGATGTTTCGGGTGGTTGTGAAATTATTTGAAGTTAAGTGGAACCTCTAATTCTAGTTTGTACTCCAAACTTTAGGAAACTACACTTTCACCCCCCATGCATGCTCTCCACTTGTCAGACTAGTTTTGACACCTCTCCACTTAGGTGTCAACACCTCCCTATCCTTCCTCACCTTTTGAATTCACTAAAAGAATTGAACAAAACACAATTTTCTTCACAACCCTTTTCTCTCTCATGAACATCACCATGAACCACCACCACCACCGAAGAAGAAGAACTCCACCTTAAGGCCTCATCTTGCCAACCTGCTGCTACCATAGATAGCCACCAATTCCAGGAGCAAAAAGCACTAATCAATTTCGATAAAGATGGAGTGTTGAGAGAGAAATTGGGTTTTGAAGGTAAGAACCTTAGTTTTGGTTATTCGTCGATTTCTCCCTCCTCGTTGCATTTCAGCGCAATTAATCACCATATTCTTGTTCCTTGTGTCGAGGCGAGTCCGGAAAGTTCAAGCATGGCCCCCAATTCAATAATTTTTGCTCCGGCCACCATGCATGTCGAACCCATCCGCTGCCAAACCTCCATAGCCACCGGATTCTTGGTAAGCTCTCATTTCTTACTCATTTTTGTTGGGTAATGCATCAAAATTATCCTTAGGGCTCGATTAAACCTTCTAGCAAACCCTAATCTGCCCGGAATAGGTTTTGAGATGGATTTGGTTCGAATTTTCTCAATTTTTGTCATTTTCTGGCATGCAAAACTGCCCCTGTTCGCGGGCTTGTATCTCCCTCATTTTTAATCCGTTTTGAGTGACCTTGTACTTTCTGGAATCCTCATACAATTGTATACAACTTTCATGTTTGAACTTTTGTCAAATTTGGTCTCTAACCCATCTGAAATTCGAGTTGAAGTCGCTGCATTCGTGTTTTATAATTTGTCCAAGTAGTTATTTTTTTTCTAAGTGTTGAATGTTGGGTTGAAACATACATTTTCAAACGATCATAACTCCCTCAATTATTAATCAAATCTTGTTTTTCTTTCTCCTATGTGAATTTGGTTTATAATACTTCATTTCATCGTCTCTGGGTCATCTTCAAATTTATAACCGATTTCTCACAAAACGAGCCTAAAGTTGCTAGTTTGAACTCATGAAGCACTAGTGAATTTTTCTAAGTGTTGAATCGGAATTTTTGTCCAACTTTGACTAGTGATATCTCTTTGAATACTTTGAGTTTTTAGAAGTTCAAATATTTTCTGGAATCCTTGGACTATCATCTTCAAAACCCTATTCTTAGTTTCTCATAACCCCTTCCCAAAGGATCCAAATTCAGTCGCGAAGTCGACTACTTAAAATGACTTTTTAGCTATCTTTGAACATCCGTTTTGACCATTTGAATTACATTTCTCGCCTTAGCGTTCTTCACGAAACTTGTTCGTATTCATATTATGAGTCTAAATATCAAGTTTGACTTTTCAAAAACCCTAGTTTGACTAAACTGTATAGGAGGGGTAAATTTGTCATTTCACTTAACCTTTGAATTGAGGTTAGTTTAGTAACTTGGAGTTTTTCAACATGTCTTGCATGCGTATTTGGAGAACTTCTATGTCATTCTCGGCTATGGTTGACCAAGTCAATATTTGGGGCCTTTTTGCAATTTTACTAAACTTCGGGGGCCTATGTGCATTTAATTAAAACTTCACGTTTGAACACTTGAGACAAATTTAATGTTTTGAGACCAACAAACTGACTTAGAAGGATATTTGGAACCTTAAGAAGGAAGTATTTGACTCGGGAGTGACCAAATCAATGGTGGGAGTATTTTTGTAATGTTAACAAACGTTAGGGGCCTAAGTGTAATTAACACAAAGTTGTAGATTTCGATGCTAAGTTCATATAGAAGATTTAATAGTCATTCTTGGATGTTTTTGGGCAAGTATAAGTGTAATACGGGGTCCAGGCACAGTCAGGGACTGTGCTGGACAGTTTCAAAGTATCAGGGGCATTTTGGTCAAGTTAGCCTGCATGACCCGCATTCCATTGATTTATTGTATACAACCTCCTATAGAGGGTCAATGCTAATAGACTATATACTTGACTTGTTTATATCCAGCCGTTGTGCTCGTACCAAGTAGATGCATTTATCCGTGCTGCTGCATTGACTGTGAGACCCGGATTCATATGAGACGAGCGTTGTAGGAGTGCTAGCGTTGCTTTGCGCCTTTCATGGCTCAGAGGTAAGTACATATGTACGACCTTTTTATATCAAAATTTGCGTATGTGTTTGATGTTTCAAATTAATGCTTGTTACATGAAAAAGTATGAGAATGCATGTTTTCCTCTCGAATGTTGTGAAACTATATTATTCATCTCCTTTGAGAAATCTCGGAAATTACTTGTGAAATTTTGATATTCTAATTTTGGTTATGTGAAAGAGAAGAAATAAAATACCTCTAATAGACTTAGGACGATGTACAGAGTACTGTTATTAATGGGAGGCGTCAAGCGATCCTCCATTTTCTTATGGCTAAGACCATTGAAGCAATGCTTCTTATTATTGTATAGAACGTTAATGTTCACAATCCGCCCTGATGAGCCAAAATGTATCAAGATATTTAGGCCATGGGGTTTATAGAGCTATAGAGTGCTACTTATACTTGTAAGGGTCACTACGGTATAGGGGTGTCGACACTTAAGGCCTTTTAGCTAATTTTATGAGCGGGGTTGACGAATGGGCTCCCTTAACGCTCGGGTGAAATAGGGTTTGATAGACCCTAGAAGGAACCCTTAGTGATTATTTCGTGATCCCTCTGTCTACATCGATCCTGCTGGTGGCTCTGGATATTCCTCAGCTAAATCTAACGTTCAATCGAACTTGAAGAAAGTTGTTTACTCTATTGATGTTGTTTGTGGCTCTTGATTGCCCAATCTAATGAAATGATATGAAAAGCTTATGCTACTCGTGAATTAATATCGTTATTAACTCAAATGGACTTGTTTACTCTGGAGATTTCACTGAATACTTATGGTTTCTTAAAGTTCTTAAACTGAGAGGTTTTGTTATTCGGCTACTTCAGTTGTTCCAAAATCCCCAACATGTTACTATTATTGTTTTAAATCTTCTGTTTTGTTTCAACTCATGCTTTTGTGCCACTCGTTGCTTTACATGTCGTAGTATGTATTTACTCAGTTTTTACTGATCATTTTCTTCAAAACTGCGTCGGCTGTTGCCATTTTAAAACCACATGTCATCAATCAAGGTGGGGGTTGGGAACGTGAATCGAGACGAAGACGTTTAGCTTAGTTTAGATCACCTAGTAGATCACTTAGCTTATTTCACACATTGCTTTTGTAAAATTATCGTCTCAAAGATTTTTGTATTAAATAAATTGTAATATTTGCAAATATAGTTCCACTTTTGGTTATCGATTGTCTCTTTAACCCTGAACCGAGATCCAGGGTTGTTTCAGGAATAGTACTCTTCCGTCCATGGAAGAGTTGGAGGAAGAAGATGACTTCTTTTAGGGTTAAAGACACTTTCACCCCACTAACTTTAGGCTTAGTACAACTACCACCCCTATGGTTAAATAAAAGACACTATAATAGTTATAAGAAAATGCATAAAAGCACCTAGGTAGTTTATAACATTAAAATTAACTTTTAAATAATAACAACTAGTACCCAAAATTATAATAATGTCATATTAAGACCCAATATTTCTATAAAATACCCGTTTTAATATATTAACACTTAATATTTGTTAAAAATACCCGTTTCTAAAAAACGGGGTATTTCAATAATGTCCTCGTATGTACGTTTCATCCACGTCTAGAGGTGAGATCTAGATCTTCCATATCCTAGTGCTAGCTTGGACCCGAGGAAGAGGGAAGAATGAATCACACAACGAAGAACAAAGAGAGGATCGGCCCCTCTCTTTGTGGCCGATGGGTAGGGCGGACGCAAGGGGGCTTCGGCCTCCTTGTGGTCTTGCTCTCTCTCTTGCTTTCTCTCCCACTCACTTATGTTATGAGCATTAGTTGTGGGAAGGAAGCTAGATCATCCTTTATATAGTCCAAAAACTTCTTCTTAAGTACATAAAGGCCCTTCCTAATTCTACATGAATTTGAATTAGTCCCTTCCTTGCATATTATTCCTACTAAGTTTGCAAGGTGTTGCAAAGTTATCCTTCCAATTAATTAATCATATTAAGTAATCCCAAATCTAGTTGAACTCTATTAGACGTGTGACCACATAGGTTTCTACTTAGTTGGTAGTAACTAATTACTAACATGGAGCGGTGTCTAGCAACACGTCCATGCAACCCAACTAATAGAAATAAGTTAGTGATCCCGACAAACATTTGTGCCCAATATCACATATTGCATTATCCCTTTGTCTCCATATCCGGATTGGACACGAGACATAAATAGTCACACTCGTATATCCAATCCATAGTTCCTCGATCCTGGGAATATGCTTATGCAAGCAGATAACATCAATATCTCCATATTGATTTATCTGAGTCTGGCCAGACATTCAATAAGCACCATTTCTCGAGTGGCCATGGATATTGGCTCCCATTATGTGGGAGGGACAAATCCTCTCTACATCACTATGATATCTAAGATTGCTTCTTATCATGCGCGGTAACTATCTTTATATTTTCCCGGTTAAGGCGCAACGTTGGATAACATCAAAGCTTGATATTCCACAACTAGAGTATCTATTGACTACAAGTCTAAGGATTACAATATAATTGGCACTACAAAAAGTGATTGTGACTTTAACATAATCTAATGTATCCTTCTCGGGGTGGGTCAATCCAGGATGCCATTACTCTTAATGCATACCCATGTCTTAGACTTGATAACCCCATATCAATCTACACACATACTAGTCTATATTTTATCGTATTGTTAACCAATATAATGGACTAGGGATAATTAAGATAAACATTACATTGTATCTAAGGACTTCATTATATTAAATATCACAATAATTAATAAATGAATATTCTAGCCAAAGCGTTGTTCATACTAAATATGGATTGCCTCTAGGGCACCTATTCCATAGTCTCCCACATGCACTAGAGCCAATCTGGTGCATATCCTATGCTTATAGATCTTGCGTGCCCTTCATGCTTTCGCTGCGCAAGTGGTTTTGTGAGAGGATCTGAAAGATTGTCATCCGTTGGAATCTTGCACATCTTCACATCTCCTCGCCCGATCATATCACGAATTAGATGGAATCTCCTAAGTACATGCTTTGATTTCCGGAATGATCTTGGTTCCTTGTCTTGTGTGATCGCTCCAGAGTTGTCACAGTACAACTCTATCGGATCCACGATGCTAGGGACCACACCGAGCTCAGTGATAAACTTCTTTTTCGATACTGCCTCTTTTGCTTCTTCCGCTGCAGCAATGTACTCAGCTTTTGTTGTAGAATCAGCAGCTGTCCCTTGCTTGGAACTCTTCCAGCTCACAGATTCTCCATTCAGGCAAAACACGTATCGAGACTGCAATCTGTAGTCATCTTTATCGGTTTGGAAGCTTGCATCAGTGTAACCTATTACACTTAGCTCTTCCTTACCTCCAAATATCAAGAACGCAACCTTAGTTCTTCTCAAGTACTTTAGGATGTTCTTGACAGCAATCCAGTGACTCTCACCCGTATTGGACTGATATCTTCTCACCATACTCAACGCGTATGATTTGTCTGGTCTAGTACACAACATGGCTTACATGATGGATCCTACGGCCGAAGCATAGGGTATCCTACTCATGCGGTCCTTCTCAATATCATTGGAAGGACATACATTCTTAGAAAGAGTGACTCCATGCGACATGGGCAAGAATCCTTTCTTGGAATCTTGCATGTTGAACTTCTTCAACACCTTGTCTATATATGTACTTGAACTTAGGTCGAGCAGCTTTTTAGATCTATCCCTATAGATCTTGATGCCAAGTATATAAGGTGCATCTCCTAAGTCGTTCATTGCGAAACACTTTCCAAGCCAATCTTTAACTGATTGCAAAGTAGGAATATCGTTTCCAATGATTAGTATGTCATCCACATACAAGACCATGAAGACTACAGAGCTCCCACTTACTTTCTTGTAAACATAGGGCTCATCTTCGTTCTTGATGACACCAAATTCTTTGACCGCGTCATCAAAACGTCGATTCCAACTCCTAGAAGCTTTATTTAATCCATAAATGGATCTTTTCAGCTTACAGACTTTATTGGAATTCTCTGGATCCTCAAAACCCTCTGGTTCTCTCATATACACATCCTCAAGGAGGTTCCCATAAAGGAACGCTGTTTTGACATCCATCTGCCAAATCTCATAGTCATAGTATGCTGCAATAGTAAGTGGGGTTCGAATGGATTTAGTCGTGTCGACTGGTGAAAAGGTCTCATCATAGTCAATACCATGAATCTGTCTATACCCTTTAGCCACCAATCGCCTCTTATAGGAAACTACCTTGCCCTCCATTTCCGTATTCTTCTTGAAGACCCATTTGCACCCTGTGGGTCGAGCCCCTTCATGTGGTTCCACAAAAGTCCATACTTTGTTGGTGTACATGGAATCCATTTCGGATCTCATGGCTTCCAGCCACTTCTTTGAGCATGGGCCTCTCATGGCCTCCCCATAAGTTGCAGGCTCATCATACATGAGTGGTACGTCATCGGGCTCAGTCACGAGAAGTCCGAACCTATCAGGCTCATGACGTACTCTTCCTGACCTACGGAGTTCCTGTGTTATCTGAACAGATTCTTCCACAAAAACTTGCGGCTCCTGCTCATATTCCATCATCAGTTCAGTGATTTGTGGTTCTTGAATTTCTTCAAGTTCTACAGTCCTCCCACTTGCTTCTTTAGAGAAAAACTCTCTTTCTAGAAACACGCCGGTCCGAGCTACAAACATTTTGTTCTCGGTGGCTTAATACTTTTACCAAGTTTCTTTTCTACTTCATTCTTGAATTCTTTGAACAATTCAAGGGATTCGGATTTGGCCTTCATGAGGTATACAAAATCCATATCTACTGAAATCATCAGTAAATGTAATGAAGTAGTTGTAACCACCTCTGGCAGGCGTGGGGAACGGTCCACATACATCGGTATGTATGAGTGCCAGTAACTCACTAGTCCTCGCACCTTTCTTATTGAAAGGGGACATTGTCATTTTTTAATAAACAAGATTCGCATGTCTCATATGATTCCAAATCAAATGAGTCTATAAGTCCAGCCTTATGGAGTCTAGATATGCGTTTCTCATTTATATGGCCTAAACGACAGTGCCATAGATATGTAGGATTTAAATATTTAGTTTTAATCCTTTTAGTGTTTATGTTATAGATTGGATTGTTTAGATCAAGGATATACAATCCATTAGACAAATGTGCACTAAAATAGTGCATACTATCAAAATAAATGGAGCAACACTTGTCCTTTATTGAAATAGAAAAACCCTTCTCGTTCAAATAAGAAATGGAAATAATGTTTATGCCCATAGCAGGCACATAAAAGAAATTGTCTAATTCTTAAATAAGTCCAGAAGGCAAAGATAGTCCATAAAAGCCTATAGCTAATGCAGAAACTCTTGCTCCATTCCCGACGGGCAGATCTATCTCCGCTTTAGCCAATCTTCTACTTCTTTTCAAATTCTGCACATTTCGACAAATGTGAGAACCACATCAAGTATCCAATACCCAAGATGAAGAAATAGAAAGATTGACTTCTATAACATAAATACCTGGTGGTGGTGGAATCACAATTCCAAGCTTCTTATCCTCCAGATATTTAGGGAAATTCCTCCTCCAGTGACCCGACTGGGTACAGTAGTGACACTCATCTTTGGCCACGCCCCCCACTAGGCTTTAGGGCTACCTTGGATTTCATAAATCTCCTGCGCTCTCATTCGGAGGTAGAGGAAACTCCCTTTCACTTCCTCTTATTCACCATTTAAAGGGGAGTATGCAGATAGATATGCAGCACAGATACTCTAGAAGGGGGGGTTGAATAGAGTATGTCAACTTTTTGCAAAACTTGGTGGAGGAGAGGAGATTCTTTGAAGAGCAATGGAGTTCAAGGCCTTGAAAACAGTTTCAAGCCTTTGAAGTGCAATAAAGTTTGAAATGAAACAGAAAAGTATTTTTCAAGGCCTTGAAAAGAGTTTCAAACCCTTTCAAACAGACTAGTTTGAATGCTGTAAAAACTATGAACGTAAATGAACTGTAAATGCAAGAGAAAAATGATTTATAGAGATCAGTCAACTTGGAACTATGTCTCTACCTCATGGATCTTCTGCCCATAGAATTTTCAACTCAATTCTTATTCATCAAAAGCTAAGCCCTAGATCTCAAGCACAGAGAATTGCCTTACTTTGTTACAACTTGTGGTTCTCTCTAACCTATCTAGTAACTGCTCTAGCTAACAGACTAACTAAGAATTCTCTATTATTTACCTTGAAAAATCCTTGAGAATGAAATGAAGAAGTATTACAAGAATGTTCTACAAATAAAGCACAATACAGAAGAACACTAAAGTGTAGAACTGTAGTGAAGAGTGCAGTGATCTTCTGTGAGATGGATTGGGAGAAAGATGAACTTCTTTGATGCTTGTTAATCCAGAATAATGTCTGTCTCTTTGCCCGTTTAGTGTTGTCTATTGTTGCTTCAAAATGAGCTCCATTTATACTGTTTAAAGCTCTGAAACTCTTTCCAGATTTTCAGCAACAACTTCCTATCTTGTAGGCAACAAAGTTTGACTCTTTTAACAGCCTTCTCCAACAGATAGTTTATCACAATCTTCAGAGATATTGTTGTGATCTTGTCATTAAACATTCTGAGAATCTGTCATGAGTCTCTGATTGATCAGAGAATCATCTTCCCTAAGTATTTCCCTTCCTGCAAAAGCCAGATAAGGAAACAAATCCTGCATATTTAGGAAGTAAAATTTCCTTGGAAAACTGAGTCAATCTGATGGATTAAACCATTTTAGCTAACTCAAAACATTTTTTCTTTCATCATCAAATAATAACACATCAAGCATAGGGATGATAGAGATAAAATCAGATCAGAAGAGTTAAGAAAAACTCCCCCTTAGAACATGCATGCAGGTCAGACAGTTTCAAGGCTTTGAATCCTGGTTCAAGGCCTTGACATAGCTCTGCCTGTGAAACCTAATTCAACGCTTTGAAAACAGGTTCAAAGTATTTCAAATCCATGAAACCTCTGACCTTACAATCTCCCCCTTGATGAAAGACAAAACCTCAATCTGTTTGATTCTTAGTTTCTGCAAAAAATACTGATTAGCACAAAGTTCAAACAAATTGTAATTAACACAATAATTACAAAATATCCAACTTATTAATAAACATAAGCAAAACTGCAAGAAGTTGCAGATAATCCTATTGACCAAAAGATAGGTCACCAAAACAGAAATAAAAACAAAACAATCTAATATTTTTCTCCCCCTTTTAGGCTTTCATCAAAAAAGACTGAGAATACGTTGGATCAGTGTCTGGAAAATTTTGAAAATAAAAACTGAAAAAGAAAGAACGCGAAAGAAAGAATAGGCAAGATTAAGGGGTTGGGTCTTCATCTCCATCCTGATCTCCCTCTTCTTCCTCACTGTCTTCATCAGTCTTATCCTGTTCTTCTTGTTGAACCACATCAATTTCCTCAATGATAGAACTGATCTTTTCTATGACACTGTTGAACAAGAAGGTGAGTGCCTCTAAAGCTTTTCTCCCATGCTTTAGTTTCTTCTTCACAGACACCTTCTTCTGCTGTGCAGAGGAATTCTTGTGATTCTCCTTCCTGTTTTTGATGCAGCCACAGACTTTGAAGGATCCTTCTCATGTCTTCCTTTGTTGGATACAGAGTATACTCCATAGGATCCTGAAGTAGTATTTGAGTCTGAGTCAGGAATGAGAATTTCTTTTCCTTGTCCCTTGATCTATGTGTCTGCCTTTTTCTTGACTCTCCTAGGAATTCCAATATGAATTCCCTTATGCTTCTCTTGTGAAGATACTGTAGACTGTTTCTTCTTTCCAGTTGCTGGAATATGGCCCTTTTTCACCATCTTCATAGGTGGTGAAGACTCCTGTTCTTCATTAGTAAAGCTTTTTTACTCTGAGTCTTCACTGATTTTTAGAACCTTTTCTTCATCCATCTTTCTCTTCTTCTCAGATCTAGGTTTTGAACCTCCAGCCATCTTAATTCTGTCTGATGCTCTTCTAGTGCTCATTAGGGTTTGCGAGAATAATAGAGAGAGGTAGATTTGATACGGAGTGAAAGATAAGAGAAGGAGATAAATACTGAGAGAGTTTGTATTTGAAAAGGAAACTGCAATATTTTTCTAATCTTAAAAGATCTGTAATAATCAACAAATATTCAAATCTTTGAAGCCGTTGCAAAAATAATAATTCTTAACTATATTTGGCTGAAAAATAATTTTTAAAAAGGTAGGGGCAATATTGAGAAAATATCTACAAAGATAGCACCCAATACTGAATGATCCAAAAATTATTCACTAACCAGTTATCAGACTTATTTTCAAGGCTTTGAAAATAGTTTCAAGGTCTTGAACCGCTGTTAAGCTTAAAAACATAAGATCAAAACTTTGAATAGATTTTCAAGGCTTTGAAAATCAATTCAAACATTTGAAACACATAATAACTTACATTCCTTACCTGATGCTCCCCCTAGCCAATGCATCTTTCTTTAGCATGACTAATTCCAGTCTTAGAGCTGAAAATCTTTCATCTGGCAATGGTTTAGTGAAGATATATGCAAGTTGCATGTTAGTAGAAACAAATTCAAGATCAATATCACCTTTCTCAGCATGATCTCTGATGAAATGGTGTCTGACATCAATATGTTTGGTTCTTGAATGCTGAACTGGATTCTTTGTAATAGATATCGCACTGGTATTTTCACATTTGATGGAAATACTTGTGAAATTAAATCCAAGGTCCCTCAATTGTCGAGCAATCCATAGTACTTGTGAACAACATGCTTCAGCAGATATATTTTCAGATTAGCTGTTGATAAAGCCACTGAGTTTTGTTTCTTGGAGTGCCAACTAATCAGAGATGATCCAATAAATTGGCAATTTACTGAAGTGCTTTTCCTATCAACTTTGTAAACTGCAAAGTCGGCATATGAAAATACATGCAAAGAAAAGTTAGAGTGTCTTGGATACCAAAGACCTAAGTCTTTAGTACCATTGCGATATCTGAATATTCTCTTCACAACACTGAAGTTTGGTTCCTTGGGATCAGCTTGGAATCTTACACACATACATACACTGAACATGATATCTGGTCTACTAGCAGTAAAAAAAGATATAGCCATGATCCAATCATACTTCTATACTCTTTTACATTGACACTCTTACCAGATTCATCCTTGTCTAAGGACAGTGTAGCATGGGAGTCTTGATTTCTTTGGATTGAGACATGTTGTACTTGTTCAACAAGTCCCTAGTGTACTTGCTTTGATGCAGAAAGATGCCCTTCTTCAACTGATGTATTTGAAGTCCAAGGAAGAAGTTCAACTCTCCGATCATACTCATTTCAAATTCCCTGCTCATAAGACTTGAGAATTCTTTGCATAGAAAATCATTAGTAGCTCCAAACAGAATATCATCAATATAGATCTAAACTACAAGTAAATCTTTCTCATGAGTCTTTATGAGAAGGTTCTTGTCTACCAATCCTCTTTTGAAGTCATTTTCAAGCAGAAACTTTGACAATCTTTCATACCAAGCCCTTGGAGCTTGTTTCAAACCATAATGATCTTTGTCAAGTTTGTAAACATGATCTGGAAACTTATGAAACATAAACTTCTTCTTGCAAATACCCCTTTAAGAAAGCACATTTCACATCCTTTTGAAATAGTTTCATGGTTTTGTAAGATGCAAATGCAAGTAGAATTCTATATGCTTCTAACCTGGCAACTGGAGCAAAATTTTCCCCATAATCAATACCTTCTGCTTGATTGTAATCTTTACAAACAAATCTTGCTTTGTTTCCGATCACCTTGCCATTCTCATCTAGTTTTTTTCTAAACACCTTGTTTCTTTCAAACTCATTGAGTTCACTTTGCATAGCTATAATCCAGTCTACTTCTTGTAATGCTTCCTTCACAGTTTTGGGTTCTACAAGATAAATGAAAGAATAGAAAGCACAAAGATTCTTCAACTGTGATCTTGTTTGTGTACCAGTGGTTGTGTCAAAGATGATGTTCTCAGGTGGATGAGATGAAAGATATTTGAATATCTTTCTTGGAGACCATGGTTCAGGCTCTCCATATTGCTTCTCTGGTCTTGAAGTTGTAGCCTGATCACTTATATCTTTCTGATCATCTTTGCCAAGGCTTTGATATTTGTTTTCAAGGCCTTGAGTCTTATTTTCAAGGTATTCAAAATGGCTTCGTTTCCTTCTGAACCATTATTGAACCCAAGTGAGTTCTCAGCTACTTCTTCTGATTCATGCTTGTTTAGATTAAAGTCTGCAAAACTTTCACTCAAAGAACCATCATAGCTTTCATAAAAAATAATATGAATACTTTCTTCAACCAGCTTGGTTCTTTTGTTATAAATACTATAAGCTTTGCTAGTAAGAGAGTATCCAAGAAATATACCTTCATAACTTCTTGCATCAAACTTACCCAAGTTGTCCTTACCATTGTTGTGGACATAGCATGTGCAACCAAAGGGTCTGAAGTATGAAATATTTGGCTTCTTCCCTTTGAAGAGTTCATAGGGAGTCTTCTTCAATATAGGTCTGATCAGGCACCTGTTCAGAATGTAATTTGCTGTATTCACAGCTTCTGTCCAATAATGTTTTGGCAGCTTGTTTTCTAGAAGCATTGTTCTTGACATATCTTCAAGAGTCCTGTTCTTTCTTTCAACAACTCCATTCTGTTGAGTTCTAGGAGTGGAGAAGTTGTGAGAGATACCATGCTTAACACAAAACAAGTCAAATTATAATTGATCAAATTCTCTACCATGATCACTTCTAATTGAAGCAATGGGTAGGTTTTTCAAGTTTTGAAGTTCTCTGCAAAGCTTTAAAAATTCAGAGAGGGCTTCAGATTTTTCTTTCAGAAACATAACCCAACTATATCTTGAATAATCATCTACAATAACTAGCATATACTTCTTACCTTTTGAAGTTGGTGTCCTCATAGGACCACACAAATCCATGCTAAGTAGTTCAATAGGTCTAGAAGTACTTACAAACTTCTTTGGTTTGAATGAGCTTCTGGTTTGCTTACCCTGAGCACAAGCTTTGCATACTTAATCTTCTTTGAACTTGATAGATGATAATCCTCTTACCAGGTCTTTGGGGATCAATTTATTCAAGGTATGCAAGCTGATGTGACCAATCTTTCTGTGCCAAACCCTTGAGTCCTCTTTTAAGGCCTTGAGGCACTTTAAGCTTTTACCGGCAACTTTGTTAGTCTCAAAGGTATAAACATTATTTGATCTAGAGGCTGCGAGAATGCAATTTCCTGATTTCTCATTTTTCACCACACACTTCTCTTTATCAAAGATAACCTTATTGCCATTATCACAAAGCTGAGATACACTAAGTAAGTTAAATTTCAAGCCATCAACTAGATATACATCAGAAATAGAGTTTTCAGAATCTTTACCAACTTTACCAATACTAAGAATGCTGCATTTGCCTTTGTCACCCAGTGTAATTGAACCTTCAGATTGCTCTTTCAATTTAGATAATAGAGATCTCTTTCCACTCATGTGTCTTGAGCAACCAATGTCCATAAACCACTTATGTTCTTTGACACTGGTGACAACCTGCAAACACCAATCACTGCCTTACCCAGCTATTAGACCAAGTGTGGAATTTGGACTCATACTCAGGATCAACCATGTTAGGTGGTCTGACCCCTTTAGGAACCCAAATTTTTCTGACTTGTCCTTTAAGTTGAAATGGGAATGTGTTCCTCATTATGTGAGGGTCTCTTCTTATAAAAGGACAAGTCATCTTCATATGACCAATCTTGTTACAAAATGACACTTAGGAGAATTTTTGTTTCCATCTTTCACAAATCTGGTATTGTTCTTTCTTGGAAAGTTTGGATTGTATCCAATACCAGTTTTGTGAACTGACTTTGAAATTTCTCCAAGAATCAGGTTCAACTTGTTTTATGAGCCTGCAAGCTTGACTTTGACTAATTCTGATTCTTGAAGTTTCTCAGTAAGATTAGTCTTTTGTTTATCTAATTCATCAACTTGTTGTCTCATATTAACAAGGTTGTTACTCAGTAAAGAGTTCTCACTGACTATTTCCTTGACTTGTGTTTTCAAGGCTTTGAAACTGGTTTTGAAGGCCTTGAAATCACTGTCAGTTTTGTTCTGAGACATTTCAAGATTCTGATTCAGACAAACTAGTTGTAAATTCTCTTTTGCTTGCTCATGAACTTTTTCTTTCAAAACTCTAATCTCATTCAAATAATCTTCTTCATTTAAAAGCATTGTTTTAAGATAATCTGAAAGAGCTTATTTTGGTTTTGCATTCATCTTGAACAACTCATATTTCCTGAGATGGATGTTTATTTTGTTTGCTTAACTTGACTAGTTCCTTCAAATGTCACCACAAGCTTATCCCAGATTTCTTTGGTAGTCTTGCAGCCTGAAATCCAGTTAAATTCATCTATACTCAAAGCAGAATACAAGATGTTAATAGCTTTGTTATTCTTAGAAAATTGTTCTAATTCATAAGAGGAGAGTGAGTCTTCATATTTGGGAGTTTTGATCCCATCTCTTTCTGTAAAGAAAGTGTGAGGTCCATTAATAATAATGGTCCAAAGCTCTATGTCTTGATCAATGATGAACATTTTCATCAGAGCTTTCCAGTGAACAAAGTTGTCTCCACAAAATAGAGGAGGTCTGTTAGCAACTCTTCCCTGTGAGAAACCACCATCACTTGCAGTACTCGTAATCACCAGATGTTTAAATCTTATACAGTGATACAAGCTCTGATACCAATTGAAAGGGGAGTATGCAGATAGATATGCATAAAAGATACTCTGGAAGGGGGGTTGAATAGAGTATGCCAACTTTTTGCAAAAATTGGTGGAGGAGAGGAGATTCTTTGAAGAGCAATTGAGTTCAATGCCTTGAAAACAGTTTCAAGCCTTTGAAGTGAAATATAGTTTGAAATGATACAGACTAGTTTGAATCCTGTAAAAACTATGAATGTAAATGAACTGTAAATGCAAGAGACAAATGATTTATAGAGTTCAGTCCATTCTGAACTACGTCTCTACCTCATGGATCTTCTCCCTGTAGGATTTTCAACTCAATTCTTATTAATCCAAATCTAAGCCCTAAATCTCAAGCACAGAGAATTGCCTTACATCTTGTGGTTCTCTCTAACCTATCTAGTACCTGCTCTAGCTAAAAGACTAACTAAGAATTCTATATTGTTTACCTTGAACAATCCTTGAGGATGAAGTTATGAAGTATTACAAGAATGTTCTACAAATAAAGCACAATACAGAAGAACACTGAAGTGTAGAACTGCAGTGATGAGTGCAGTGATCTTCTGTGAGATGGATTGTGAGAAAGATGAACCGCTTTGATGCTTGACAATACAAAATAATGTCTCTCTTTTTGCCCGTTGAGTGTTGTCTATTGTTTCTTCAAAATGAGCTCCATTTATACTGTTTTAAGCTCTGCAAATCTTCCCACATTTTCAGCAACAACTTCCTATTTTGTAGGCAACAAAGTTTGACTCTTCTAACAGCCTTCTCCAACGGATAGTTGATCACATTTTTCAGAGATATTGTAGTGATCTTGTCATGAAACATTCTGAAAATCTGTAATGAGTCTCTAATTGATCACAGAATCATCTTCCCTAAGTATTTCCCTTCTGGCAAAAGCCAGATAAGGACACAAATCGTGCATATTTAGGAAGTAAAATTTCACTGCAAAACTGAGTCAAACTGATGGATTAAACCATGTTAGATAACTCAAAACAGTTTGTCTTTCATCATCAAATAATAACACATCAAGCATAGGGATGATAGAAATAAAATCAGACCAGAAGAGTTAAGAAAAACTCCCCCTTAGAACATGCATGCAGGTCAGACAGTTTCAAAGCTTGGAATCCTGGTTTAAGGCCTTGAAATAGCTCTTCCTGTGAAACCTGATTCAAGGCTTTGGAAACTGGTTCAAGGCCTAAGTATTTCAAGTCCATGAAACCTATGACCTTACAACCATCATTATGGCTTTGACCTTGCCTTTGTTGATGCTCTGTTCAGCTATCTTCAAGCATGTTCAACAAGTCTGATAGAGTCTGACTGATCTCGTTCATGTTATAGTTCATGATGAACTGATTATGACTGTGAGGCAACGATTGTAAGACAAGATCAGTAGCCAAATCTTGGCTAAGTGGGAACCCCAGTCTCTCGAGGTTCTCAATGTACCAGATCATTCGGAGTACATGAGGCCCAACTAGTTTTCCTTCTGCAAGACTACTCTTGAACAATGCTTTGACACCTCATACCGCTCATGCCTTGCCTGTTAATGAAGCAATTTTTTCAAGTGTATGATCATATCATAGGACTCCATGTTCTCGTGTTGCTTCTGAATCTCAGAAGTCATGTGCAGAGCATGAGGCAAGTCACGTCATTATAATCATCTATATGTTTCTGACTTTCCCTTACATCAGCTAGAACGGACTCATCTTGGGGTGGGTATGGAATTGGAGTGTCCAAGACGTACAGCTTCTTTTCTTGCTTGAGGACAATCCTTAAGTTTCTGTACCAGTCAAGGAAATTTGTTCCAGACAGTTTGTCCTTCTCAAGGACAGGTCGTAGGGATGAAGTCAATGCGTGATTGTTTGCCCTTTGGAATTCTACAAAACGAGAAATATGCAATTATAGTATTTTGAAGAAATTAACTATATTCAATAAAGGCTAGATCATTAAAAATAGCTCCCACTATTTTTCTCGAATTAATAGCCCTCACCATTAATGCGGAAAATATCATGTATATTTTCTAGTAGGTCCAAGATCCATATTTCACTTCTTCTTGAGCTTGCTTTGGCAAGTCACCCAAGAATTGGTTATTTAGGTAGGAACCATTCCAATCGCATCCCATGAAACTCTTGGTCCAATTAGGTGAATAACTCATTATTCTTTATCCTTTATATAACGCCTAATTTTCATGCCTCTAGGTTCATCAATCCAATTGATTCTTACCTAGTTGTGTCCAACCTCTTGCTTCAACATAAATACATTACTTGCTTGTGTCGTCAACAACACACCATGGTGAATTAAAATCTCCTTGCTTTGGCAAGCCCGAATTTTAATAGACCCTGATCATGAAGGGTGTTTTGACAAGAGAAGGCAAAACACAATATTCTATTTGCGGGATTTAATAGTCATTATTTGTTTGGTTGATCTCATCTATTTGATCTACTTATTTGGATTGGGCAATCCACAATAAAAGACCATCTTTGTTTATTATTATCTTGTTAACGTTTTGCTAGTATCGCCATACACACAAAAATAAATAACAATACATAAATAATAAACATCCACAAAAGAAAAATTAACGTGGCATGGATATGGCCCCTAGACTAAGATATTATCAAGCCAATGATAATATCTATATGCACTAAAGTGACAAGCTCATCTCCCTGTGCTCCACCATAGCCGCGCGCCTAGGGTAGGGAGTCTTCGTCGTCTTTTGGCTTCTTGGTTCTCCGGTCTTCTCCTCCATGCTCTTGTCTATCATCAAAATATTTCTAATTCTAGCCTAACATCTAGAATAAATAAATAAATAAGGTCTCACATGTCTAGGAAGATGATCAGCTCGCAGGCCTTAAATTAACTAACTATTACATTAATTTGATCAGCTCGCAGGCCGTAAAACAAACCACAACAAACACAAAAACAAAAAACATCCACAATCTAGGCCATATCCATCCACCATGCAACAAAGCACATAATACAATTAAAACCAATTTTAACACGCTTGTTCAATTTTAGTTGAAATTGAGTAATTAGGGTTACAACGGTCCAAGAGGACCAACCTAGGCATAGACCGAACCCCAAAGGACAGCCGCATGCCACCAAATCCAGCCGTAGGCTGGCTGCCCTTGGAGACCCGCGGCCTTGCTTGGCGCTCAAGGAAGAGGAAGGCTGACGGCTAGGGTTTCGGCCCAAGTCTTGTTCCCCTTCGTTCCTTGTTGCCCAAGCTTGGTTGTTTCCATATAATTGTTTCCATAATTGAAAAACCCCTTTTCCAACTATGTGCCCATGAACCCTAATCTTTAAGAACCTAATTATTCACATCCTATGTGATTAAACTCACTAATTTACACGTCCAATGTTAAATTAGATCTTGTTTATATTGAATCAAATTCAATTTGCATCTACTATGCCAATTAATTTCAATTTCGCGTAATATGAATATAACAGTGTACAAACTGAATTCGTAACACATAAAATCATGTTATGCACTACGACTGGTGGCTCTGATACCACTGTTGGGTTTTGATGTAGGTAACGCAGCGGAATAACAAAGATTAATTCCTACTCAAAACCCAAGGATCACACGAAGAGACATTCATAACATGATGAGGGACATAAAAGATGTGTACCTTTTGGTTCGGGAGATCACACGAAGAATAATTTCCTCGTCTCTACGGTTAATCCACGTCTAGAGGTGAGATCTAGATCTTCCTTCTCCTACTGCTAGCTTGGAACGGAGGAAGAGGGAAGAAGGAATCACACAACGAAGAAAAAAGTGAGGACCGGCCTTCTCTTTGTGGTTGACGGGTAGGGAGGACGCACGGGGGCTTCGGCCTCCTTGTGGTCTCGCTCTCTCTCCAGATTTCTCTCTCACTCACTTATGTTATGAGCATTAATTGTGGGAAGGAAGCTAGAGCATCCTTTATATAGTCCAACAACTCCTTGTTAAATACATAAATGCCCTTTCTAATGCTACATGAATTTGGATTAGTCCCATCCCGGCATATTAGTCCTACTAAGTTTGTAAGGTGTTGCAAAGTGATCCTTCCAATTAATTAATCATATTAATTAATCAAATCTAGTTCAACTCTATTAGATTTGTGACCCCATAGTTTTCTACTTAGTTGTTAGTAACTAATTACTAACATGGAGCGGTGTCTTGCAACACATTCATGCAACCCAACTAATAGAAATAAGTCATTGATCCCGACAAACCTTTGTGCCCAATTATCACATATTGCATTATCCCTTTGTCTCCATATCTGGATTGGAAACGAGACATAAATAGTCACACTCGTATATCCAACCATAGTTCCTCGATCCTGGGAATATGCTTATGAAAGCTTATAACATCAATATCTCCACATTGATTTATCTGAGTCTGGCCAGACATTCAATAAGCACCATCCCTTGAGTGGCCATGGATATTTGCTCACATTATGTGGGAGGGAAAAATCCTCTCTACATCACTACGATCTCTAAGCTTGCTTCTTATCATGCCTGATAGCTATCTTTATAGTTTCTCGGTTAAGGCGCAACGTTGGATAACATCAAAGCATGATATTCCACAACTAGAGTATCTTGTGACTCCAAGTCTAACGATTACAATATAATTGGCACTACGAGAAGCGATTGTGACTTAACATAATCTAAAGTATCCTTCTCGTGGTGAGTCAATCCATTATGCCATTACTCTTAATGCATACCCATGTGTTAGACTTGATATCCCCATATCAATCTACACACATACTAGTCCATATTTGATCGTCCTGATAACCAATATAATGGAGTAGGGATTTTTAAGATAAACAACACATTGTATCTAATGACTTCATTATATTAAATATCAGAGTAATTATAAATGAATATTCTAGCCAAAACATTGTTCATACTAAATATAGATTTCCTCTAGGGAACCTATTCCAAAATATAGTACTATTAATCAATATAATTGACTAGGGATATGTAAGATAAACAACATATTTGCAATCTAAGGAAATCATTATATTAAATATCTCCATAAATAATACAATGAATATTCTAGCCAAAAGCCATGTTCATACTGAATAAGATTGCCTCTAGGGCATCTATTCCAACACAGGCGAGGGTTGACAGGTATGAATTTTCCAAGGCATTGTTCAAATGTCATCTGTTAGAGGGAAGCCCTGTGGGACTTTATGTGCTCTGTATGACCGGGTACTTGGAGAATCTTGCACGTCTAGGGTTTCCAGTCGGCAATGAGCTAGCCACTGATCTAATTCTGCACTCGTTGCATGAGAGTTATGGACAGTTCATTATGAACTATAACATGAATGAGATTGTGAAACCTCTGCCAGAATTACTCGATATGTTGAGGATAGTTGAACAAAGCGTCAACAAGGGAAAGGGCAAGGCCATAATGATGGTACAAAAGGGGTAGGGCAAAAGGTTTGCTTATTCTTCTAAAAGGAAAGGCAAGTCAGTTGCCAAATCCAAGGAAGCTACCCTTAAACCCGTTGGTGGAGTTGCCAAGGGATTGACTAAGGGTGATTTTCACTACTGTAGTCAGCCTGGACACTAGAAGAGGAACTGCCCAAAGTATCTGGAGGATAAAAGGATAGGAATAGTGGTTCCACCTACACCAGGTATTTTTGTTAGAGATGTCAATTTAACTATCTCTTCATCTTGGGTATAGGATACTGGATGTGGATCTCACATTTTTCGAAATGTGCAGGATCTAAAGAAAAGTAGAATATTTGCTAAAGGGTAGATAGATCTGCGCGTTGGGAATGGAGCAAAGGTTGCTGCATTAGCCGTGGGCGTGAACGAGCTGTCTTTGCCTTCAGGATTAGTTTTAGAATTAAATAATTGCTAATTTGTTCCTGCTATGAGCAGAAACATTATTTCCATTTCTTTTTTGGAAAGAAAATGTTTGACTATTTCAATAAAGTATAATTCTTGCTCCATTTATTTTGATAGTATTCAATATTGTAGTGCGCAATTATGTAATGGATTATATATCCTTGATCTAAGTAATCATGTCTATAACATAAATACCAAGAGGATTAAAATGAATGATTTAAATCATTCTTATCAATGGCATTGTTGTTTAGGCCATATAAACGAGAAGCGTGTATCTAAACTCCATAAGGATGGATTTCTAGACTCATTTGATTTTGAATCATATGAGACATGTAAGGCTTGTTTATTGGGAAAAATGACAAACTCCCTTTCAATAAGAAAGGTGAGAGGACTAGTGAGCAATTATCACTAATACATACTGATATGTGTGGACCATTTGCCACGTCTTCCGGGGGTGGTTATGTCTACTTCATTACATTCACTGATGATTTCAGTAGATATGGATTTGTATACCTTATGAAGGCTAAATCCAAATCCTCTGAAAGGTTAAAAAAATTCAAGAATGAAGTAGAGAAGCAACTTGGCAAAAGTATCAAATCTATACGATCGGATTGTGGAGAAGAATACTTGAGCCAAGAGTTTGACGACTATCTTAGAGAGTGTGGGATAGTATCTCAGCTCACTAAAGGGTATTATTTCTACGATCCAAATGAAAACAAAGTGTTTGTTGCTCGGTCCGGCGTGTTTCTAGAAAGAGAATTTGTCTCTAAAGAAGCAAGTGGGAGGACTGTAAACTTGAAGATGTTCAAGAACCACAAACTACTGATTCTACAACGGAGCATGAACATGAACCGCAAAGTGTTGTGGAGGAACATGTTCAAGTAACAAAAGAGCTTTGTAGGTCGAGTAGAGTGCGCCAGGAGCCAGAGAGGTATGGACTTCTCGTGACTGAGTCCGGTGACACGTTGCTCATAGATGATGAGCCTACTACCTATGGAGAAGCCATGAAAGGGCCTGAATCTCAGAAGTGGTGCAAAGCTATGGAATCGGAGATGGATTCCATGTATACCAACAAAGTATGGACTTTGCTGGAACCACCCCAAGGGGCATGCCCCACAGGGTGCAAGTGGGTCTTCAATAAGAAGACCGACATGGATTGTAAAATGATTACCTATAAGTGCCGATTGGAGGCAAAAATATTCACACAGATTCATGGTATTTACTATGATTAAACCTTTTCACAAGTCGCAATGACAAAATCCATCCGAATCCTACTTGATGTTGAAGCTTACTATAACTACGAGATTGGGCAAATGGATGTCAAAACAGCGTTTCTGTATGTAAACCTCCTCGAGGATGTGTATATGACATAACCTGAGGGTTTTGTAGATACAGAGCATGAGAATAAATTATGTAAGCTACAGTGATCCATTTATGGATTGAAGCAAGATTCTAGGTGTTGGAATCGACGTTTTGATGAATAAGTCAAAGAGATTGATTTTCATGAAGAACGAGATGAGTCTTGCGTTTAAAAGAAGGTTAGTGGGAGTTCTGTTGATTTTCTGTTCTTGTACGTGGATGACATACTACTCATTGGGAAGAACATTCCCATGCTGCAATCCATGAAAGATTGGTTAGGATGTTTCTCAATGAAGGACTTAGGGGAATCAGCTTATATACTTGGTATCAAGATCTATAGAGATAGATCGGAAAAACTGCTAGGCCTAAGTCAAATTACATATATAGAAAAAGTGTTGAATCGGTTCAAAATGCAAGACTCCAAGAAGGGATTCGTGCCCATATCGCATGGGATCACTCTTTCAAAGAGAGATTGTCCTTCCAAAGAAATTGAGAAGGAACACATGAGTAGGATACCCTATGCCTCAGCCATAAGATCCATCATGTACGCCATGTTATGTACTAGACCAGATGTGTCTTATGCGTTGAGTATGACAAGCAGATACCAATCTAATCCGGGTGATAGTCACTGGATAGCAGTTAAGAACATCCTAAAGTACTTGAGAAAAACTAAGGATGCGTTCTTGATCGATGGAGGGGAGAATGAGTTGCGTGTAAGGGGTTACACGGATGCAAGCTTCCTGACCGACATAGATTATTTCAGATCGCAATCGGGATTCGTTTATTGCCTGAATGGAGGAGCTGTGATCTGGAAGAGTTCAAAGCAAGAGACAGTTGCTGATTCTACAACTGAGGTTGAGTACATTGCTACGTGTGGCGCAGCAAAGGACGTTGTTAGGATTAGGAAGTTCATCACTGAACTTGGTGTGGTATCTAGTATTGTGGATCCAATAGATTTGTACTGTGAAAATACTGGGACGATCGCACAATCAAAAGAACCCAGGTCACACTAGAAATCCAAACACGTACTCAGAAAGTTCCATCTTATTCGAGATATCATCAATAGAGGAGATGTGAAGATATGCAAGATTCCTACAGATGAGAATCTGTCAGATTCACTTACAAAGTTGCTTGTTTAGACCAAGCATGTAGGAAACACTAGAAGCATTGGCATACGTGATGCACCAGATTGGCTCTAGTGCAAGTGAGAGACTGTTGGAATAGATTCCCTAGAGGGGATATTATTTAGTATGAACATCACTTTTGGCTAGAATATTCATTTTATTATCTATGGAGATATTTAATATAATGAAGTCCTTAGATTGCAAATATGTTGTTTATCTTAAACATCCCTAGTCAATTATATTGATTAACAGAACGATCAACTATAGTATAGTATGGGGTTGGATTGATATGGAGATATCACGATCCAACACATGGGTATGCATTAGGAGTAATGGCATACTGGATTGACCCATGAAGAGAAGGCTACATACAAGTTATGTAAAGTCACAAGCGCTTCTCGTAGTGACAACGGTATTGTCATCCTTAGACTTTAATTCACTAGATCCTCTAGTTGTGGATTATTGTATTTTGACATCGTCAAACGCTACACCGTAATTGGGTAGTAATAAAGGCGTTCGTCGGTTAAAATAAGAAAGCAAGCTTAGAGATGGTAGTGGCGTAGATAAAATAAGGAAGCAAGCTTAGATATCCACGGCCACTCGAGGGATGGTGCTCATAGAATGTCTTGCCAGACTCAGATAAATGAATATGGGATATTGATGTTATCTGCATGGATGAGACTATTCCCAGGATCAAGAAACTGTGGATTAGATATACGAGTGTGACTTATATGTTTTGTTTCCAATCCGGATATAGAGAAAAAGGGATAAGACAATACTTGCACAAGGTATGTCGGATGACTATTTCTATTAGTTGGGTAGCATGGATGTCTTGCTAGAGGCCGCTCCATGTTAGTAATTTGTTACTACCAACTAAGTAGAAACCTATGGGGTCACACTCCCTATGGATTATACCGGACTAGGGAAGTAATTAACATGATTAATTTATTAGAAGGATCAATACGCAAAAGCATGCAAACTTAGTTGGACTACTTTGCAAGATGGACTAATCCGTGTATGGACAGGATTAGGATAGGGGCTTTTATGCAATCAACAAAGAGTTGTTGGACTATATAAAGGCACTCCTAGCTTCCTTCCCACATAACGAATGCTCATAACATATTGAGTGGGAGAGAGAAGCAAGGAGAGAGAGAGGGAGAGAAAGAGGGATGAAACTGCTACCATCAATGGAATGGAGTTCAAGAGAGCTCTAGTTGATGGAGGAGCCTCAGTCAACGTGCTCTCCATGAAAAATCTTGAGGATCGCAGGCATCCCATAGAAGAGGATTGTTTGACATCGTGCACCCCTATGCAATTTTGGAAATGACTCTAAAGTGACATTGGGGTTTGTCCTCGTAAGTTTTCAAGTGAGAAAGATGAAAAACTTAGAAAACTTACTCATGATAGATGTGGATACTACCTACCACATGATTAGGTGACACACGTTTATCCATATATTTGTTGTGGTACCTTCAATCTCACATCAGCTCATGAAAACCATGTGGCAATGAAAAGTGGTAAATGTCCCAACATCCATTAACCCTTTGAGCATGGCTGAAGCTCATCTTGCGGAGGCAATGTGGTGGAATGAACTTGGATAAGAGAGTACTCAAGGATCCTTCGTTCCTACTCCTCTACCAAATTAGGAAGCCATCAAAGCCACGTCCCCTGCAAAACTGATGTTGTGCCGGGAAAGTGAAAACCCCGGCAAGGATGAGCTAGACCATGCGAGAAAGATCATTTACTCCCTCAAAAAGGCAATGGAATACGATGCTCAATGAGAGGAAGTTTGATTTTTTATCGAAAAGGGAAGAAATGATAACGCATATGAAGGTGTGCGGGGTCTACCCTTCGCAGGTAGAAGGTGTCCCTGAGATCCTTGAAGTGAGTACACTTGTAGAAGAGCCAGCAAGAACTGAAATTAAGAATGAATATGTGCCACATAAAGAATAATTCTAGCAAGCTGACCCAGGCCAAAAGGATGCAAGAGAACCCCCATATTCATCTAAACATAAACTTGAGGAGGAAGATAATAATGGTCTCATAAAGCTATTACAAGATTACAAAGATGTGTTCGCATAGGAATTCGATGAAATGTAAGTTCAGGGCTGTAACACCCCCGGTTTCCATAGGAGCTGAAGACCGATATGTTCCCTCTATACAGGGGATTTTACCCTTTCGTACAAAGAGTGGTAGAAAAAAAAGTAAAAAGAAACATCATGTGACGACCCGCTCACACATTTAACAATAAAAATTGATATTCGATAAGATCATCATTTACAGTCAACACACCTGGCATTTCCATACATCCAAAAACTCCACTGGCAGGACATAAAAGTTCGCTAGACCACTTTTTAATAAACATTCTAATAGCCGACACGTGAATGAAATCAACTAAAATTTATATTCTTATAAAATATCTCGTCAAAATAGCAAAATCAGTGGGGCTATGCAGAAATACCCTCGCCTGGTATATATGAGAATCACCAGTATCAGACGGGAACCACTGTTATCAGACGAAATCACCTCGTCCAATAAAGATTATAATCACAAGTACTAGACGGAAATCTCCTTGCCTAATACAGATTAGAAATACAATTATCAGACGGAAATCACTTCGCCTAATACATATTACAATTACCAATATTAGACGGAAACCACCTCACCTAATATTGTTTAAAATCAACTCTTGCTAAAAACGAATATTTTTTCCTCTGATAGCAATGCCTTTATCATGCTTTAAGTCACACAAGACACACTAAGTCAAGCAAACATGATGTCAACCATTCATTTTGAAAGCGTGTTGTCAATCGGTATGTCAATTGCAGACATACAACGTAGAAATAATCCATTATTGATCCGTCAGTATTAATGGGAAACATGTCTCGTTTAACAAGATAGCATAATCTAAGTTTCCAGTACACCACAACAACTATATACAAAACACAAATTATACATCATAGTGTTCACAATTAGTTATCTTCCAAAACCTTTTTCTCTATAATACTATGCCATTCCTCAAATTAGTAAGTTAAATTACTCACCTGCCAACAATAATCTCAATAAAAAAATTCTTTCATAACACTGTATTAGCAGACACCACCATGTTTCCCTCTTCTTATTTTTCCACTTGATAATATTGAAGAAAGAATCTGTCATGTTCCTATCATTATTCTTGCCCGAAAGACCACCCAAACATCTCACTGTTTCTTCGTAATCTCTCTTTCATTGAATAGTCTTTAATGTTTATGTACTTAGTGAAGTATATGTAAGTCTCTTCCTTGACCATTTTTATTTCTAGCTGTTTTTGCTTGTCCACTAAATACAATGGTTCCTCAACCCATCATTTAAGCAGATAATTCTCTCTGTCCCGAACACATAAGCTGCTCTCATGGTTATGTATTGTTCTCCTTATAGCCCAAAATTAATAATAATTAAAACGTCATAATAGCATCAAAACCAAATGAATCGAGCCAAACCAAACATATTAAATCTACAAATGCATTCTCAATACCAAACCAAGAGGGTCTTTATTCACTTCATATAAAATGAAACAAAAAATTCACTTCAAAATATTTCAAAACCATTACCTAACAACTATAAACCAAGTATTATAAATGTTGTGAAAGAATATATATATATATATGTATTATATTCTCACCTTAAGTATTGTCTTAACTAGCAAAAGTTAAGGATCCAAACCATCACCATGAAACTATAACCAACTAAAAATAGAAAAACAGTTTTTGTCTCCAACCTCTTTTTAAATCTCTCTCTATAGTTTTAGACTCCCTCATAAGCTATGTTGCACGGGTGCTTCTGATTGGTTGCGCACCCGCACCGGGTGCTTATGGGTGCTTCGTGGGTGCTTGGGTGCTTCGTGGGTGCTTTGCGGGTGCTTTGTGGATAAGGTAGGGTCATTTTTGAAAGTTTTAGTTGAGAGGTCTTCCAAATACAACTAGAATTAAACAAATAAACGTGCATCTATGTGAACATTTTTAACCCTTACATTACTCATCTCTCCACAGCTAAGAACAACGATATGAAGAGATTATACTATTGATATAGTAACCTTGTATGTTCGAATATGAGTATGAATTTCTATTCGATTATAATATTATCCCTATAATTTTCGTTATTATATTAGTATAATGGTATCAATAATAATATTATATAAAAATATAAATAATGTGGCCGCACCACCGCCGCACCTGCACCCTTGATTTTTTGGAATTTTCCACACCCGCACCCAGTTTTTGAACCAGCACCCGCACCGCACCTGCACTCGAGCTACATAGCTCATAAGTACCTTCTTTCTCATCAACAGCCCACCCAAAATAAACTCACTAAGATTTTTCAATATTTTTCTGCCAAAAATCCTCCTTTGTCAAACAACCATTTGTTTCCTAATATATGAATTTTTCTCAAATAACATTCATGAGAATAAAATGAGAAGTGACACTTAACCAAGATAGAGACTAGTCATCAAATCTCTCAATACAAGGTTGAACGTGGGCCTTAACCGGGAAATGGGGATACACATCCATTTTTTTATATTTTTTTTCCAGATTATAATTTTCTTCAAAAACATTCTCCCACACAACTTAAAAGAAAGTACAATCAACTACACCGCTAAAATTTTCTTCCATATACCAGTACATTTACATAGCACAAGACACCGCATAAGATGAGTAATAATGCTTGTTTCGCGATTAAGATAATGTATTTCATTGATTTCGAACATTAGGTGTCATACATTCAGCAACTAACAAATATTACACGATAACATTGGTCATGGCTGAGTCCAAAACGGGACAACAAGCCTAGAAAAATATATTTACAATTTAAATTTAGAATGAATTGTTATTTTAATAAAATAATATTTTTTAAAATATACTTAATATGAATAAACTAAATTATCAAAATAATTATGAACGAATAGTTAATTACTGTTAGAGTATGTCATCGATATAATCTATGTTATTGTGACACTTGTTTAATGATAAACGTGTTTTATTCATTTGTTACCTACATTTTGATATGTTGACATAATGATTTATTAGAATGCATTTATATTCTTAAATGTCCATAGTTTAGTATTAGTGTTAATAAGGATAACTATAATGCATCGAGACTAGTATGTGGGTATATTCTTATGAGATATCAGTCTACATATGAATACAGATTAAGAGTAACATCGTACTGTATTGACCCGTCATGAGAAGACTGCATGGGTGTTATGTTAATGTCACAAGTGCTTCTCATAGTGACAATGGTGTTGTGATCATATGACTTGAATTCACTACATTCCTTAGATGTGGTGTGACATATTTTAATATCGGCGACTATCGCGTTGTAATAAAGTGATCATAAAATCGATAATTGGAGATGTATAAAATATGATGAGGGTTGTGAGGGACGTACATATGATTTGTCCCTCATGCATAATGAAGTAAGCTAATGCCTCACAGCCCATTAATGAAGCCAAACAACCCAAAAGCAATGAAGTGCAGCTCAAGACTCATGTGGATCATACTTTGTTTAGTGTGGAGTCAAATTTGGTTTTTGACCAGCTCACTAAATGGTTCAACATTTCAGAATCTCATTTAGTCAATTAGAGCATTAACTATGGCTCTTGGAACTAGCTAATTAGTCATTGCTTGTTTTCAAGATATTAATTAGGGTGTTGGGAGTTTTTTTGAGGTTGAACTTAGCTGAATGGTTGCTGCATATTTTCAAGACTTTAATTATGGTTTTTCCCATTTTTGTAGGGTTGTT
Source organism: Linanthus parryae (assembly GCA_023055425.1). Lineage (NCBI taxonomy): Eukaryota > Viridiplantae > Streptophyta > Magnoliopsida > Ericales > Polemoniaceae > Linanthus > Linanthus parryae. Next base: position 70,846,108 of record JALGPY010000001.1, on the reverse strand, counting down.
ACAAGATAAATAGGGGTTGTAACCTCATGGATTATTCATACTTTTGATAATTATTCAATTTAATCCTTTGGATTATCTCTCTAAATTCTGTATCTCTTTGGTGGATTCCATAGAGTGGTGAATTTAACCCGATTTCTGTTTTTTAAGGTGGATTCCTTAAGTGGTGAGTTGTTTATCTCAGGTTTTGTAAATTAGAGTGGATTCTCTAAGTGGTGAGCCTTGGTTATGTATCTTGGAGTGGATTCTCTAAGAGGTTAACCATTTTATCCATTGTTGATAGTTTTTGCTTTGCCATCCAAGCACAATCTGTCACCTTATACCGTTTCCTAAAACCAAACGGTATCATAAATGTTTATGGTCACTCGATGAGTTAAACTTCAGAAAATGCATGGCCATGCTCAAATGAATCAATGTGAGATATTGATGTCATTTGTATGTATAAGTCTGTTGGAGTATATGCCCTAGAGGCGATCTTATTTTAGTATGAACATTTTTTTGGCTAGAATACTCATTTTAATATATGGATATATTTAATATAATGAAGTCCTTTTCGTAGTGACAATGATATTTAATAAAATGAAGTGCTTCTCCTAGTGACAATGATGTTGTAGTCCTTACACTTAAAGTCAGTAGATACACTAGTAGTGGAATATCATGTTTTGATCTCGTTAAACGCTATACCGTACCTGGTTAGCAAGAAAGGCGATAATCGGACATGATAGGAAGCAAGCTGAGATATGGTAGTGATGTAGAGAGGATTTGTCCCTCCTACATAAGGGGAGCAAATATCCACATCCACTCGATGGTTGGTGCTTATGGAATGTATGGCCAGACTCAGTAAAGTCAATATGAGATATTGATGTTATCTTTATAGATAAGCCTGTTCACATGATCGAGAAACTGTGGATTCGATAAACGAGTGTGACATTTATGTCTCGTGTTCAATCTGGATATATAGACAGAGGGACAGTGCAATACGGTAACATTGGGCACAAGGTTTGTCGAATCACTGACTATTTCTATTAGTTAGGTAGCATAGATGTGTTGCTAGACATCGTTCAATGTTTGTAATTGTTACTGCCAACATAATAGGAACCTATAGGGTCACACACCAAAACGATTAAACTGGATATGAATATTAATTTGGGTCAATTACATATCAACCACCTCAAGTATAGAGTAATGATCCACTTACTACCTCCAATTCTAAAGTCATCTTTTTACTACCTCCAGTTTATAATTGTTAGCAATGAACAACAGGGGCATATTTTCCGTTAGATTAGTAACTGTCACAGGGGTAGTGTTGTACAATCAAAAAAAATTCATAAAAAAATAACAAATAAAAGAGTAAAGAAAATAAATTAGAAAATAAAAAGATAAGAAAGAAGGAGGGACGAACAGTGGAACTGCAACAGAGGGGACGGAGACGAACGGAAAATGAGGAAGAAGAAGACGACTTCGTCCGAGGAGGCAATGATCATCTCTCAAAACGCGCTGGTGGCGCGGCAGAGCGCATGGTGGTGGATTCGGAGAGCAAACATGAAGACTTATTCTTCTTTATCTTATTCTTATTCTTGGCGAGGTAAGTTTCGTGTCTGTCCCTCTATGGGTCTGACCTCTCTCGCCCGGTCTCCCTCTCCTACCTGCCTCTCAATCTTCTCGAACTTTTCGAATCAGGTTGTGGATTTTGGTTAGGGTATTATTCAATTGGGTTGAAACTGGGTTCGTTGTGTTGATTTGGTATATGAGTTTGTGTTCGAACGAGTTTGTTATTCTAAAAGTCGAAATCTAGTCTTTTTTCTATGTGAGGATTTGAATTTTGGAATCGTGGTGTTTTGAACATGGGTTCTGGGTGTTTTTGGGTTGATTTCAATTTCTTTCATTTTTGTTTTGGTGACCGGATTCTGTGTTTACTTGGTGGTGTTGGTGGTGTTGTGGCGGTAGATGAATTGTGTTCTTCAGATTTCATATTTTATTGATTAGACTAATATACCCCTAAAAACCGTTAACTAACAGAATTTTTCAATGGAAACTTACCCAGTTGTTGATTGATAACAATTGTAATTTGAAGGTAGCAATAAGTGGGTTTTGAAACTGGAAGTGATAGGTGGATTATTTCTCTATAATGGAAGTGGTCTATATGTAATTGACCCTATTAATTAGTTGAAGTAATTAATAAAATGGATCAAAGCGCAACCACATGAAAAGTTAGTTGGACTAATTTGCAAAGTGGACTAATCCGTGTATGGACATGATTAGTATTGGGGGCAAGTATGTAGTTAATAAGGAGTTATAAACTATAAAATGGCAACCCTAGTTTAATATTTTCCGTGAGTTGTCATTAAGAAAAATAAGAGAGCAAGGAGAGAGATCCCAATAGGAGCCCCCCAAACCGTCGGCCTCCTACTCTTGGCCCTCCAAAGGTGGTTCGGCCACCTCATGGCTCTGGTTTGTGTGATGCTTTGCTTCCCCCTTTGACGTTGCTAGCTGTGTACGGGAGAATCCTTTAGGAAAGATTCAACGTACACCAAGAACAGGGGATAAGAAGAACACAGGAAGAGTAGAGTGCATGTAGGGAGAGAGTAAGGCAATGGCAAATGTATGAGAGAGAGGCAGATTTTGGCAGAGCGTTCGCGTAGTTCATGTGATTCGTCCTATGTAAGGAAGGGTTAACGAACCTATATATAATGGATAATATGACCGTTGTAGTGGGTTAATGCACCCATTAATGGAGGCTTAATTACCTTAACCACAACGGCACGTTCGTCCGTATATATAGGGAACGTTACGTACTTCGTCCGCGTATACCAGAACTGTTTTGAGGTTGACCGGGTTTATGGAGCTCGTGCCATAAATCAATCAAAGCAGTTACTAAAGGTCGCGCGCGGGCTTGGTTGTCGCTCGCGCGCGACAGGACTTACTCTAGCCTCCAAACCACTAAGTCCTTACAAGTCGCGTGTTATGGTGCGCGAGGGCCCTGTCTCGTAGCCCCCATATGGATCAGGGCGGGTGGTGATCCAGTGTGTGTGGAGCACAGATAGGTGTGCCGGATAATCGCCAAGTGGCTAAGATTTTTATGTCTGGAAAGCACTATCTACATTAGCCCCCTTTTTGCGCGTGGAGACGCCTAGCTGGATAGGCTTCAATGCGCAAAACCAGTGCACGCGTCGTAGCCACGCACCAATTAAAATAAACGCAAAATCAGCCCCTGTGCGTGCCATTATGACCTAGGATCCCTAGAGTCGTACCGTCTGTTCTATTAGGGTTTTAGCCGTGACGTCAGCATCGACCTGTGATTGCGCGATTCGGCTGTGACGGTTGTGATTCGACCATTGAAAGGACGCGACTCTTTAGTGTTTTTGAATAAATACTCCATGCCCTCCATTGTTGCAAAGTAATGCTTCTCTCTCTAAAGTGAATGTTACCTGAGAGCCTTCAAGAGCAGATACAGATAATCAACCATCAGTTCTTTCAAGCCAACCGTCTTCTTCAACTTGCTTCATCAAAACAAGGTTGGCTTTGCTCAATTCCATTAATGTATTCAGTATCCTTTGAACTGTCTTGGATCTGCAAACCCAGAACTATTTGGAATACGCCATTTATTGAAAACTGCGAAAGAGGTTCTTCTTAAACCCTAAAAGATTGAAACACCAGATTGAAACGATTTTCAAACAATAAACTTCTGAAATTGTGAGATTCTAAACCCAGAGTTGACCAGAACTATTCATCTTCTTCTGATTTCGAAACAGATCTAGAACTGCTTCCTGAGTCTGAACTAAAGGCGAGTATATTTCTCCCCCCTTTTTTCTTGCTTTTCTGCAGAAATGGCCAAGACAAAAGGTTCCAAATTTGTTAAAGAACCTGAAGAGATTCTTGATCTTCCTAAAACCCTGTGGAGGAAAGCCCCTTATCTTGGTGGGAAATACTTTTATCACGCTAGGATTAAGGTAAAGAATCTACCGGCTCCCGCCTCCTCTGGAGACTTGCTAACGTTGACCCCTCTTACCACTCCAGCCATGTTGGAGTTAATTGATTCCAAGGATGTGGTAAGATTAGGCGTTGAAAATGGGTTCTTCCCCCATACTTAAATTTCTACACAGGCCTCGGTACAAAATATGGATTTGATGGATGAGTAGATTGACCATGTACTAACTCACCATGCCATCACATTAGACGATGCTGGAATTTATTTCGCTGTTTGTGCTATGAAGGGTGCTGCCGTGAAGCTGGATCAGACCATGCTTCTAAACCTTCTTTCTTGCTACTCACCTGCGACCCATACCTTCCATTTTGCTGAATTTGAGGCTGCCCCCACGCTGGAAGACGTTTAAATTCTATATGACCTTTCTCCTATGGGCGAAGTGGATCCCTTGAGCGCTTTGAAACCCGTTCCAGAGCTTACTCTATGTGCGCAGATGGAGGAATGTTTTACCGAGGTGAAGAAGATGTCTACTCGTTTGACATCTGCGGAAGTACTTCCCGAATGGCAGCTAGTTGAGACCTCTGCAAAGAACACTTGGGGAAAGTGGGTGCAATACTTCTTTCGCGACTATGCGAACAGTAAGATCACCAAAGAAATCTTGGATAATGATCCCGAGGCGAAGAATTACATAGAGGGGAAAGGTTATCATCTGACCTTGTGCGGCTTTCTCTGTGCCTGGCTGTCGATGTATTTGATCGATGGTCATCCTCATGATGGGGTCTTTTATCATATCCTACCCCTTGCTGTTAAGTTGTCCCTCGGCCAGAAAGTCGCACTTGGGCCTCTAGTACTAGGCACCATATATCATCGATTGGACCAGCTGGTGGTCGCGATTAAGGAGTTACGTGGGCGTCTTGATGTGTTGACTTTTGTCAACATTTCATTTCTTACCATGTGGGTTTTCGAAAGATGGCCTTCTTTTGCTCATGTTCCTTCTAGGCCAAGTAAATGGAACGTTCCAGGTGCGCAGAATGCACTTCCTAGCGGGAGAGCTGCTCGATGGTACAGGACTAATCTTCCCAAGTGTACATGAGTCTGATACGCGATGATCGGAGAAAGTTTACAGCTAGGCCTTACGCTACACGCATTGAAAATGTGCGATGGTTTCTGAAGCTTTGAATAGAGCCGGTTCCTACTCAGAAGAACTCCTTCTCAAAGGACACGATCGCTACCGCGAGTTCTTCTGGTGGTGCTTGAGAGGTTCCCTTCCTGCTCTTGCCAAAAATGTTTCTGAGCTAACTCCCATATATGAGCAGATCACAGTCGATGTTGACCCAACTCGCGTCTCTCCTCAGTTTGGTTTTGATGCTGTGGCGCCTTCCATTTGGCCTAAGTCAATCACAAGGAACTGCTACAAGCGACTGCTGGTGACTAAGTGCAATAAGATCTTCCTGAGCAACTTTCACTTCATCCAACCTTCAGAGAGTCGTGTAGGTCGCCTTACCAAGAATTGGATCACTTACTGGACTGCTCAGCAGGCTAGGTTCACATCTGGGGAGCGCTCCGCATCGCTGGTCAACTCTATTGTTGCCGCCAAAAGGCAAGACAAGAAAATTTCCGTGGAAATGGAACTGGCTCCCCAGGTAGAGGCTCGGATACGCAAGGAAATGGACATGTTTGCTCGCTCGCTGATAGACAATGATGCTGAGGTGGATGCAGAGGTTTCCCCAAAGGCCAAAAAGCAAAAGCAGAAGGGCATTGTAATTTCTTCCCCTCCTAGAAATGCTCCAACTCCGTCTCCTGCAAAGTCTCTTGCATCCATGGACAAAGGCAAATGCTGCATGCCGGGCAAGACACAGAAAGAGCGCGCGGTTGAGACCTTCATCCCTTTTGGTCAGGAAGAAGAGGAAGAGGAGGACGAAGAAAGATAAGTGAGAGAAGAAGATGGTGAAGAAGAGGAAAGAGAAGAAAGTGAAAGGGAAGAAGAAGAAGAAAGAGACGAGATAAGAGGAGAGAGTTCAGAAGGTATCTTGAATGAACTTGTCTTCCTCACACTTTAGATTTTGCAATGATTGTTGATTAATTTTCTTTCGCAGATGATGACACGGAGACCATCAGTGGCCTTCTGGCCAAGGAAAATAAATAGACCAAAGGTTCTCGCTCTGACATTTATAGCGAGACTATAGACGAAGATATCATTGCTGAGGCTAAGAAAATGGTTGTTGAGGCAGAGGAGAGAAGGATAAAGCTCGAGGAAGATGACATCGAGCTCATGAGAAAGAGAATTCTGGAAGAATAGCATGCTGATAGCGCAGGCGTGGCTACCTTGGAACATGCTCAAGAGGACTTTGAGGAGATCGCAGGCGGCAAGGAAGGTGAGATTTTTAACCTTGCTGTGACTTATCAAGAAGTAATTATTGGTGCATTAAAGCATGGGTTATCAAAATGTGATATTCGCCGATGGCTAGTAGGCAAATGCGGCGAACCCTCAGGTAATCATTCAAACAATGTTTGTAAACCAGGCTTGGTAACCCATTCCCTATTGTAACAAGTTTCTTCGCACCACCAGGTGACGCTCACCTTAAAGATGTGCTAAATGAAGATACTCTAGTAGGATATGGTGTCGCATCTTTAACATATGATGACGGAGCTGCGATCCCACCTAAGTGTGGAGGTACTCAATTTTGATCTATCAGAATAAAAATATCATTTATAACGCAAGTTTACCTCAACATTTTTTTTGGGTCTTATCTCGCAGGACATGCTTTCATCGCACAGGGTTCTACTGACAATGCTCCAGCTGCAAGAGAGGTAATCAGCGAGCAGGTATTAGCAACCCTGATGAGGACATGCTGGAGCAGAGAAGTCATCTTCCTACATCTTATGCCCCAGAGCGAAGCTCGCATGTTGAGAAACCTATCGCGGCTACTGAGTATGCAGGAGAACCTCTGGAGTACATTATCGAGGTATCTAATGATGTCGAAGCTAAAACTGGGTTAGGGGAAGAAGGTACTGAAGTTGAAGAGATGGAAACAGAGGATGCTGGAGCTGAAGTTCATGAAAATGAACAGGTCATGGAAGACATAGCATCGCATGAAAATGTCGATGTTCCAATGAATGCTCCTGAGCCACAAGAACCTCTCGCGGCTGAAGAAGTTCTTTGGCAGGCAGAAGCCATTGTTGTTGCTGTCCCTTCCACTAAGGTCGAACTTTTACAAGTTCCCCCTGCATGGAGTTTTTGGAGTTCGCAAGTTGGAGCTGCAATCACACCTATCGCAACTTATACTATCCCGGCCAACTATTATGAGCGCGAAGTTGCAGCTGATTGGCAAGCACTGCAGCGAGGGTATGCTTCATCTTTTCCAGTGATGCGCATTCTCTCTTTGCGTGAGATCCTTGAAGGGACATGTATGTTTCCATATGTCGCATTCTATATTTTTCTTTAACAGCTTTGCGCCCCTAAACTTACCATTTTTGTTAGGAATCAGGCAACCCGATGTGGATTGGCTAATAAGGATGCGCCTCTCATACCCATGGTAACTTGCGAGATCTCTTGAGCTGGAGCCCTTTGACAGAAGGCTTTTCTTGACTGAAGCCATCTGGATTCTAGAAAAACTGTCTGCAGCTACCCCCACAACCATTTCTCCTAATAATGCACGGTTTCTTTATAGCACATGCAGAGGTCTTCAGGCTAAGGTTCAAGGCAGATTAGACTTTAGATTCCTTCTCAACAGGGTCACCCAGATCCTCGCGTCTGTGAGCCTGAAATATGGCTACCACAACCTCACATCTGAAAGACGGAAGTTAGAGGAACAAAGGCAGAAAGCTGAAGAAGCTGCCACTCTCTTCCATGCGATGAAGGCTAAGTATGAAAAATTGAAGCAAGAAGTGAATCAAGCAAAAGAGACATCGCTCCTGTTTTCCCCAGAATATCCTTTAATCAAGGATTTGTTTTAGAAAAAGAAAGTTATTGTAATTCTAGTGCTTCTCCCCCTTCTTTTCAGACATTTGAAACTTTATGTCCCATTTTTCCCTTTTGAGGATTTTGCACTCGTATCTTAATGCATATCAATTATGACATCATTTGCTGACGTAATTCCCTTGATTTTCGCGCTAATAATTTATTAGATAAGCACGATTTCTTTGGAAGCCACATCCTTATTATGACATGTTGATTCAAAGACCCTTGAATGTGTTTTGGATGGTAATTGTTTTGAGTGATCAAAGACAAATACAAAGACATAAGCAGCAAAGAATTTTAGATACTCCAAGGCCTTGAGATACTGACAGAGCTTCAAAGCCTTGAGAGTTGTTTTATCCTGCTATATGTTCTAACAGTTATGTGTTGCAGATTGGATATCTGATTATAAAGATCAGGGATTACTGCATATACTTATAGTTTACACTTTTTACATATCTAAAACAATTGCAAATGATCAGAACAGGAAGAATCAAAGTTTTCTGGGTTTAACTTTGAATATCTATGAAGCAGGTTCAGAGCTCCAAGGCCTTGAGATGGGCCTTGAGCTGCTGGCAGTTTTTACAGTACTAAGTTGATTCTTTCTTGCAAGTTGTGATTCTTATTATTGTGATTATTCATTGACTTATAAGAGTCTTAAACTTGTTTTTCATGATTTATATGTATTAGAAGTTAAACAGATTACTGTTCTAATCTTTTAACCAGTTTATCAGAAACTGGAAAACCAAATAGTCATAGCACTGTTATCTTTCTAAATTTTGTTGTTGTTGTGTTTTAATGTTGTTGCAGGTTTGTTAAACGTGCAAGAGCTATCTCAACAAACTCCAACGGATATCCACTTAGAGCTATTTGAATTTCAGTTGAAAACAGAGGGAGGATTTGTAGGAACTGAGATCCTAAAATCTCTCAATCAGTTGCAGTTGTGGATAAAAGAGACTGGTTTGAATTTTGAAGATAGGAGGCTTGTAGAATACTCAGAAAGGTGTGAAAAATTCGTGGGAGATCATTTATTCAAACACACAAGGATTCAAGCTTCAATCCAGATTCCCGAAGATCAAATCAATACAGTTTTCAGAAGAACACATCCAGGCTTCAATAGCTTATTTCTTCTACTGTGTTCTTCACTTGTTCTGTAATCTGTGTATCTTTTAATTATCTTAAACCTCACTTAACCTAGTGATTAGTTGTTCATGTGAACAACAAGAGGTTCTTGTTAGCTCAACAGTTAGTAGCTGGAACTAGATAGGTTTGGAACCACAAGCTGTATAGGTGTAAGGGAAATCACTTAGGCTTGAAGATCTAGGGCTGTTTCTGTGTGAGTAATGAGAAGTTTTTTCCCAATCCTGGTGGGATTAGATCCCTCAGGAAGAGATTAGGTCCATTGGGACTGAACTCTGTAAATTGCTTTGTGTTCTTTACTTTACAGTTTGATTATTATCTGCAGCATACAACTCAAATCAAACTAGGGTTCAAAAGCTGTTTAGAATTGATAATAGTTCAAGGCCTTGAAGCTTTCTATTTTGCCTTTGAAAGTTTCAGACAGTTTTCTAAAATCTCAAGGCCTTGAGATTTGAGTTTCACACAAAGCTAATCTGTTAAGTTTTGAGTTTTCTAAAAACGTTTCCATACTCTATTCAACCCCCCCCCCTTCTAGAGTATTTAGGTCCTGTATTTAGTCTACATTACAAACTTTAAATTGGTACCAGAGCTTGTGTCACTGTTTTAGATCTAACAATCTGGTGACTATGAGTAATGTAGGAGATGGTGGATTCTCAAAAGGAAGGGCAGCCAACAGACCTCCATTTTTCTGTGGTGATAACTTCATGCACTGGAAGGCATTGATGAAGATGTTCATCATAGATAAAGATTTGGAATTGTGGTCAATAGTTCAGAATGGTCCTCATGAGTACTATACTACAATTGATGGAGTCAGATGTATCAAGTCTGAGGAAAATCTTTCAGTTACTGAACTGGAAAAGGTATCTAAAAATTACAAGGCTATGAATCTGTTATATTGTGCTCTTAATGCAGATGAGTTCAACAGAGTGTCAAATTGCAAGAGTGCACTGGTGGTGACATATGAAGGAACTAGCCAGGTTAAGCAGACCAAAATCAACATACTTCTGAGGCAATATGAGTTGTTCAAGATGAATTCAGATGAGACCATCAAGGAGATGTTCAAAAGATTCACTGATGTGGTGAACAATCTGGAGTCATTGGGAAAGAAGTTCTCAAATGAGGAGAAGGTCAGAAAGATTCTGAGAAGCTTGCCAAAAGCCAAGTGGGAGCCAAAGACAACAGCCATTGAGGAAGCTCAGGATTTAAGTCTTCTTCAGCTAGATGATCTACAAGGAAAGCTGCTCACTCATGAAATGTCTATGGAGGATGTGGAAGGTGATTTGAGTGAAAACATCAGGAACTTAGCACTTAAGGCAAAAGACAGTGAAAAGTCTCAAAGCCTTGAGACTGAAGATGAGCCTGATGATGAAGAGGCTTTAGCATTGATCTCCAAAGCCTTGGCCAGGATTCTCAAGAAGAAAAGAAACTCTGGTAACAGGGATTACAACAGAGAGAGATCAAGACCTTCAGGGAGCAAGGACTACAAAGGTAAACCTTCATCACAGTCACATAAAACTAAAGTAATGAATTGTTTTGAGTGTGGTGATGCAGATCATTTAGTAAGGTATTGTCCACAAAAGAAGAAGAACAGGAACTTTCAGAAGAAAGACAGTGACAACAGAAGGAAGAAAGCCATGATGGCTTCCTGGAGTGATTCTGATTCATCAAGTGACTTAGACACACAAGAAGATCAAGCAAACTTGTGCTTCATGGCAAAGCATGATGAGGAAAAATCATCAGACAGACATATTGAAGATATGGTAAAAAATCTACTTGCTAGTCCTTCTGATGTACTTCCTGAAATTCTCAAAAGTATGTTTTTAAATGAGGAAAGTTATAGAAATGAGATTTCTGCTTTAAAGATTAAGATTCATGAGCAGGTAAAAGAAAACCTGGACCTAGTTTTTTCAAAAAAAACTGTTGAAGTTTCTAAGACAAAGCTTGAAAAGGACTTCAAGGCCTTGGACAGCAGGTTCAAAGCCTTGAAGGCACAGATGAAAGAGGTTGTTGATCAAAACACTCTTTTGACTGAAAGATATGTTGATCTAAAGACTCATTCTGAGAATTTAGAACAACAGATCTGTTCTTTGACTGAGAAACTTCAAGAGTCCAAGAAGGTCCTAGCTACTTTTACAGGCTCAGAACATAATCTGAACCTCATTCTTGGAGGAAGTCTGAAATCAATGCATAAAAGTGGGATTGGCTATAATCCAAATTTTCCAAAGAAAGACCAAACTACTTTTGTCAAATCTGGTAGCAGACATTCTCCAAAATGTCATTACTGTTGAAAAATTGGTCATGTCAGATTACCTTGTCCCTTCAGAGGATCAGAACCTCACATTATGAGGAATACTTATCCTTATCAGCTTAAGGGACAGGTTAGTCAGATTTCGGTTCCAAAAGGAATTAGGCCACCAAACATGGCTGATTCTGAGTATGACTCAAAGTTCTGCACTTGGTCTAACAGCCTGTTGAGGCAATAATTTGTTTTTACAGGATGTCACCAAGGCCTTGAAAGATCAGAAATGGATATTAGACAGTGGATGTTCCAGACATATGAGTGGAAAGAAGTCTCTCTTTACTGAACTGACAGAAAAATCTGGAGGAACAATCACACTTGGTGACAAAGAAAAATGCAATATCATTTGTATAGGTAGTATTGGTAATGGTTCTACTAATTCTATATCTGATGTTTATCTGGTAGATGGACTTAAGTATAATCTGCTTAGTATCTCTCAGTTATGTGATAAAGGTTATAAGCCTATATTTCACAAGGAGAAATGTGTGGTGCAAGATGAGAAATCTGGTGATTGCATACTCACTGCTCCTAGATCATATATTATATTCTATGAGTACTAACAGTGTTGCAGGTGACAAGCTAAAATGCCTCAAGGCCTTGAAAGAAGATTCAAAGCTTTGGAACAGAAAGCTTGGGCATATTAGTATACATACCTTGAATAAACTCATCTCAAAGGACTTGGTAAGAGGTTTACCATCACAGAAATTTTCAGATGATGAGGTTTGCAAGGCATGTGTACAAGGTAAACAAACCAGAAGCTCATTCAAGCCAAAGAACTTTGTAAGTACTTCTACACCATTAGAACTGCTTCATTTGGACTTGTGTGGTCCTATGAGAGTTCAGACTCCAAAAGGTAAAAGGTATATGCTTTTTATAATAGATGAATATTCTAGATTTACTTGGGTGATGTTTATTAGAGACAAAACTAAGCTTTATTTGAATTTTCTAGATTGTGCAAAGAGCTTCAAACTTTGAAAAATTTACCTGTTGCATCTATTAGAAGTGATGATGGTAGGGAGTTTGATCAACTTGACTTTGATTTGTTTTGTGCAAAGCATGGCATTTCACACAACTTTTCTTCACCTAGAACTCCACAGCAAAATGGAGTAGTTGAAAGGAAAAATAGGACACTTGAAGATATGTCTAGAACCATGCTTCTTGAAAGTAATTTGCCAAAGTTCTTATGGGCAGAAGCTGTTAACACTACCAATTATGTGCTGAATAGATGCTTGATTAGACCTATTTTGAAAAACACCCCTTATGAACTGTTTAAAGGTAGAAAGCCTATTGTATCTTATTTTAAACCTTTTGGTTGTATCTGTTTTGTGCATAATAATGGTAGAGACAATCTTGGTAAGTTTGATTCTAGAATTGATGAAGGTGTATTTCTTGGATATTCTCATACTAGCAAAGCTTATAGAGTTTATAATATAAAAACCAAGATTGTGGAAGAGAGTATTCATGTAATCTTTGATGAAAGTACTAAGGATTCTCTGAGTGAAAGCTTTGCAGATCTAGATTCGAACAAGCATGAATCAGATGATGATGCTGTGAAAGAAGAGAAAGGCAAAACTAATGTGCAGAATCAATCAACAGAATCTCAAGGCCTTGAACCTCCTGTTGAACCAAAATATCAAAGCCTTGAGACAGAAGCTGAAACTTTCTATGATGCTCCTTCTACTGTTTCAAGGACTCAAAGCCTTGAAGGAGAATATTCCTGGATACCAAGAAATAAGTTTAAGTACCTTGCAGACCATCCAGCTGATAACATTATATCATATCCATCAACTGGAACTCACACAAGAGGACAGTTGAAGAACTTGTGTGCTTTTAGTGCATTTGTATCTTTGATTGCGCCTAAAAGTACCAAGGAAGCACTAGAAGATGCAGACTGGATCATTGCAATGCAGAGTGACCTGAATGAGTTTGAAAGAAATAAGGTATGGAATCTGGTTCCCAGACCTAAAGAGAAATCAGTTATTGGAACCGGATGGGTATTCAGAAACAAGCTTGATGAGAATGGCAAAGTGGTAAGAAATAAAGCCAGACTGGTAGCTCAAGGATATAATCAGGAAGAAGGTATAGATTATGAGGAGACTTTTTCTCCTGTTGCCAGGTTAGAAGCTATTAGAATACTTCTTTCATTTGCATCTCACAATCACATAAAGCTTTATCAAATGGATGTCAAATGTGCTTTTCTGAATGGATATTTACAATAACATGTTTTTGTAGCACAACCACCTGGTTTTGAAGATGAAAACTTTCCTGATCATGTTTATAAACTGGACAAAGCTCTTCATGGATTAAAACAAGCTCCAAGGGCTTGGTATGACAGGCTTTCAAAATTTCTACTTGAAAATAATTTCAAAAGAGGCCTAGTTGACAAAACTCTTTTCATTAAATATCATCAGATTTATGTAGATGATATTTTATTCGGTGCTACTAATGATGCTCTTTCAAAAGAGTTTTCTAGTCTGATGTGCAGGGAGTTTGAGATGAGCTTCATGGGTGAACTGAATTTCTTTCTTGGACTTCATATCTTACAAATAAAGAAATGAATTTTTGTACATCAAGAAAAGTATACCAAGGAATTATTGAATAAGTACAATATGTCACAGTCCAAGGTGCTTAAGACCCCTATGAGTTCATCACTCTCTTTAGACAAAGATTCAAATGGTAAGAGTGTGAATCAAAAGGAATACAGAGGTATGATAGGATCACTGTTTATATTTAACTGCTAGTCGACCAGATATTATGTTCGGTGTCTGTATGTGTGCTAGATTCGAAGCAGATTCTAAGGAAAGTCATTTAACTACAGTCAAAAGAATTTTTAGATATTTGAATGGAACCAGAGACTTGGGGCTTTGGTATCCAAGAAGATCTAATTTTATGTTGAGTGGCTATTCAGATGCAGATTTTGCAGGATATAAAGTAGACAGGAAAAGTACTTCTGGATGTTGTCAATTTCTTGGATCTTAATTGATCAGTTGGCATTCCAAAAAGAAAAATTCTATAGCATTATCAACTGCAGAAGCTGAATACATTGCAGCTGGTGCTTGCTGTTCACAAGTGTTATGGATTGCTCAGCAACTTAGAGATCTTGGCTACAATTTCAGAAATGTGCCTATTCATTGTGACAACACAAGTGCTATCTCAATCTCTAAGAATCCAGTCCAGCACTCAAGAACCAAGCACATAGATGTGAGACATCATTTCCTTAGAGATCATGCAGAACAAGGTGATGTTGTTTTAAAATTTATTTCTACTTCAATGCAGATTGCTGATATTTTCACTAAACCTTTTCCAGATGATAGGTTTTCATCTCTAAGGCTTGAATTGGGGATGTTAAACAAGGATGCATTGGTTTAGGGGGAGTATTAGTACTTATATGTGATTATGTGCTGAAATCTCAAAGCCTTGAGATTATACTTTCCAAAGACTTGAAAGTATAGCTCAAAGCTTTGAAGTTTCTCATTTTGCAGAAAATCTCAAGGCCTTGAGATTGTTCTCCAGGTCTTGAAAATATCTGTAATATTTTTTTTCAAACAAAAATGATCATCAAATATTATATCTTATCTTTTTAGATAACTGTATAATATTTGAATTACTCAGAGAATTTTCTACAATATCCAAAAATATTTTTTCAAGATTCTATTTTGCATGTTGATTTAGCAGAGTCCTTTTATGACTCATCCTTTTCAACCTACGTAAGCTGAAAGTCAGGGCTTTTTCCTCTCATTCTCTCTCAATTCTCTACGACTCTTCTCTCTCTCTCTATATATCAATTTCTCTCAATGACATTCTCTTCTCAAAACCCTAAACCCCAAAATGGAGCACAAATCAGCTAGAATTCAGCAACAGGGAAAGCCTTCTGGCAGATCCAAGAAGAGGGAAAATAAGAAGGAGATAATAGTGATTTCTGATTCAGATTCAGAAAAAACTCAGAGCTTGCATGAGGACACTCCTCCTGAAAAGAAGTCCAGAACAGAGAAGGGAGATGAAGACTCAACCATTGATCCACAGCAGGAGACACAGACTCAGGGTGGTGATCAACCTAGGTCAGAGAAGAAGAAAGGGGGAGAAAAGAAAAAGACTGGTGAAGAGGAAAAGGGGAAATCTATTCAAGAAAGCAAGAAGAAACCATCTGAAGGAGAACAAGAAAAGAGCAAAACCTCAGAGAAGAAAACTAGGGTTAAGTAGGTTGCTGCCGCAACCAAGCAAGGTTATCAAGGTAAGAATGTACTTCCTACAGACTGGTTTGTTAGTTCTGAGGTTAGAACTGTATGGATGCAAGGTCATGCTTCATCTAAGGTAGCTTTCTGTAGTATGGTTTCTGAAGAATTGTTGGATAAATTGGACATTGACTACATGAGAAAGTTAAGATAAACTGCTGTTTGGAAGGTGTTAAATCTAGTTCAAAGGCCTATCCTAGGTTAACTAGGTTATATTATCTGAATTTGGTTTCTGAAGGTGATGATAAAATGGTGTTAAATTCAAAAGTGGCTGGGGTAGATTTGAGGTTAGATCATAGGACTTTTGCCAAAGTCTTGGGCAATCCTAGGAAATATAATGTTGAAGATTACCCTGATAGAAAGGAGTGTCTGGATAAGGAAAAGGATATGTTATTCATTGATGGTGTACCCTCTGGTCCAAATCAGTTGACACTCTCTGTGCTCAACTTTGAAGCCAAAATCCTGTTTACAATTCTGATGAGAAGTTTAGTTCCTAGGGAGAACTCAAGGGAGTTAGTGACTGATAAGGTTCTTATTTTGATGTACCTGATATCTCAAGGGTTTGAGATAGACTTGCCAACAGTTGTTATGGAGCATATGATTTATTGTTCAACCAGAACTAGAAACCATCCTCTTCCATATGCCAACCTGTAACCTATTTTCTTTGAATACTTTGAGGTACCTGTGAAAGGAGAAGAAAAGATTACTGGAGGTTTTTTGGGTTGATTGATGAGACTGCACTTCAGAGGATTGGAGTAGTTCAGACTGGGAAAGAACATTGGAAGTTCTATTTAGAATTGTCAAAGGAGGAACTTGGAGAGAAGGAGTATGTGAAGCCAAAGGGGACTACATCAGGAAAGGACAAGCCAATGAGGATTGCTCTTTGTTGGTTGAGAAGTTTGAAGATCAGCAGGTTGAGATTGAAGATCTCAGACAAAGGTTATTTGAACTGTCAGCTGAATTCAACCAGTTTAAGGGCTTGATGAATGTTATGAATGGAAACCTGGATGTTGACATCAAGGGTTTGAATTTGGAGAAGATACCTTCTGCTACTAGTCATGACACCAGTGTGGATTCAGATGAAAGGCTGGGAGATTTTCTGAAGAAGAAAAAGAAGCCAATTTGCTTACTTCAAAGGATTTGTATGAACAAACGGATGAAGAAGATGCTGGTGAAGACACAGGTGTTGATGCAGCTACAGAGGGGGATTCAGTACAGGTTAAGAAGAAATTAGATGAGATAATTCAATAAGTTGTTGCAGAAGTTGAAGCTGAACAATAATGTAATCAGTCTGCTGAAGATGCTGCAAGTGAAGAAGAAGTTGGACAAGGCTCAGAGAAAGGCCAGACATCAAAGAAGAAGTGAAGATCAGAGCATGCCAAAGCCTTGACCTTCTATTTCTTTCTCTTCTTATTTTCTGTTCTCAAGGCCTTGACTTTTTAGCAATAATTTTGTTTAAGTTTTTTTTTACTCTGAGTAATGATCCAACATTTCTTCATCCTTATTTGATGAAAGTCAAAAAGGAGGAGAAATTATGTGTTGTGTTTGCAGTATTTGAATAATAATAATACTCAGTTGTTTTGGTTTAATCAGTATTGTTATTATATTACTGTGGTTATATGTAAATCTGTGGTTATATGTAAATTTTTGCTGATTATATGTGGAATACTGGTTATCTATCTGGTATTATTGTCTATTGTATCTGCATTTTGTGGTTATCTAATTTTCATAATGAGAGGTAGGAAAAACTATACAAGACTGTAGGTTTTGTCTTTCATCAAGGTGGAGATTGTTGATTCAAAGACCCTTGAATGTGTTTTGGATGGTAATTGTTTTGAGTGATGAAAGACAAAGACAAAGACATAAGCAGCAAAGCATTTCAGATACTCCAAGGCCTGAGATAATGACAGAGCTTCAAAGCCTTGAAAGTTGTTTTATCCTGCTATATGTTCTAACAGTTCTGTGTTGCAGATTAGATATCTGATTATACAGATCAGGGATTTACTGCATATACTTATACTTTACACTTTTTACATATCTAACACAATTACAGATGATCAGAACGGGAAGAATCAAGGTTTTCTGGGTTTAACTTTGAATATCTGTAAAGCAGGTTCAGAGCTCCAAGGCCTTGAGATGTGCCTTGAGCTGCTGACAGTTTTTATAGAACTGAGTTAATTCTTTCTTGCAGGTTGTGATACTTATTATTGTGATTAGTCATTGACTTATAAGAGTGTTAAACTTGTTTTTCATGATTTATATGCATTAGAAGTTCAACAGATTAGTGTTCTACTCTTTTAACCAGTTTTATAAGAAACTGGAAAACCAAACAGTCATAGCACTGTTATCTTTCTGGATTTTGTTGTTGCTGTGTTTTAATGTTGTTTCAAGTTTGTTAAACGTGCAAGAGCTATCTCAAAAAACTCCAACGGATATCCACTTAGAGTTGTTTGAATTTCAGTTGAAAACAGAAGGAGGATTTGTAGGAACTGAGATCCTAAAATCTCTCAATCAGTTGCAGCTGTGGATAAAAGAGACTGGTTTGAATTTTAAAGATAGGAGAGGCTTGTAGAATACTCAGAAAGGTGTGAAAAATTCGTGGGAGATCATTCATTCAAACACACAAGGATTCAAGCTTCAATCCAGATTCCAGAAGATCAAATCAATCCAGTTTTCAGAAGAACACATTCAGGCTTCAATAGCGTATTTCTTCTACTGTGTTCTTCACTTGTTCTGTAATCTGTGTATCTTTTAATTATCTTAAACCTCACTTAACCTAGTGGTTAGTTGTTCAAGTGAACAACAAGAGGTTCTTGTTAGCTCAACAGTTAGTAGCTGGAACTAGATAGGTTTGGAACCACAAGCTGTATAGGTGTAAGGGAAATCACTTAGGCTTGAAGATCTAGGGTTGTTTCTGTATGAGTAATAAGAAGTGTTTTCCCAATCCTTGTAGGATTAGATCACTCAGGCAGAGATTAGGTCCATTGGGACTGAACTCTGTAAATTGCTTTGTGTTCTTTACTTTACAGTTTGATCATTATCTGCAGCATACAACTCAAATCAAACTAGGGTTCATAAGCTGCTTAGAATTGATAATAGTTCAAGGCCTTGAAGCTTTCTATTTTGCCTTTGAAAGTTTCAGACAGTTTTCTAAAATCTCAAGGCCTTGAGATTTGAGTTTCACACAAAGCTAATCTGTTAAGTTTTGAGTTTTGCAAAAAAAGTTTCCATACTTTATTCACCCCCCCCCCCTTCTAGAGTATTTAGGTCATGTATTTAGTCTACATTACACACTTTCATGACCTTCCGTCATTAATTAGGGCGTGTTACCGAATCGTCATAGCCTTTAGTATGGTAATTGATTTTTGTCTATTTTTTAGACGTAGGTAATTGATTCTTACCTGTTTCCAAAGCTTTGCTGACTCAGCCAGGGAACTGAAGAGTCACTTTTGGAGTCTATATAAACCTTGTCTCCTGCTATTTGGGTTCTTCATCCCAAAATGTGGATTTTCATGAGTCCTTTCGATTGTTTGCATCGGTCCTTGACCTTTGTTGATTCATGTCAATTTCAGGCTTTGAAACCTGAGTTTGTGCCTTGTGCTATAGAAATAGCTCCCAATAAGTCCTTTGAAGAGCTCACCAATCCTCCTGATCTTTTTGAAGAAGAATTGCGTAAGGTTTCATGCTTCTACAAAGATTTCTCTTTGTCTATTATGTTTGCATGTCGTATATCCGGTGACCTTCCGGCGAAGCCCGGTCTTGTACTGATCTCACTACTGAATCGTAACGAATGGTGTGTTTCTCCACTAGCTTTCCTGGAGGAGAACTATTTGCCACCATTGTTTTGAACAAGGTGTGACGAGCCATTGTGCTCGTCTTTTTGCACAATCAGCTTCCTATCCCAGGAGCTGTTCTCCCATTTGCTCTTCACGTCCGCAGCCGTCAGGGCATGAGGTTCATCTGGAATCTCACTTGGGCGGAAGATCAAATGAGAGCCCTTTTTTGATTGAGGACGTCAAAGATAGCGTCGCGTCACATAGCTTAGGACGCGTAGGTCGTTCATTTTAAGGTATGATTTTTTCGTTAGTGTAGGCTTCTGCTTATAAGCTGCTATCTAGACAGATAAATTGTAAGTCATTTTGAGTATTAATGAAATATGCTTTCTCATTTGTTGTTCTTTTTTCAATTCAACAAATTGAAATTTCACATGTGTGCTTGCTATATAACGAAACAAGTTGTGTTTCCCTCACGTTCTGCATTCGAATGTTGTTTGAATAATTCGCTATCCAAAGTAGATAGGCTTTGTATCGCACAGGGCGTTGTTGCTATCGCCTGCTATCTAGACATATAGGCTTTCAGATCACTTAAGATCATGATGCAATATTTCTGCTATATAAGCAAATAGGCTTTACTCGCACAGTAGCGTTGTTACTATTGCTGCTATCTAGGCAGATAGGCTTTCAGATCACTTAAGATCATAATTCAATATTGCTGCTATCTACGCAGATAGGCTTTGCTCGCACAGGGGCGTTGTTTACTATTGCTGCTATCTGGGCAGATAGGCTTCGGGTCGCATGGAATCTCGTATTATAGCTGCTATCTAGGCAGATAGGCTTTTGTCATAATGTAAACAGACAAGTAAAACAATAGAGACCATCGAGATAAGAATTCTTCTCTTATGGGAGAATCCTCTTTATTAAAACATCCTCATATGGGAGGAGCATGACAACTAATTTCTCATATGGGAGGAAACAACGCATGAGTCCATGGGGAGACTAGGCTTAAAATCTAACGGATGTTTGAGTCATACATAAAAAGATAGGCTAAGGATAATACTTTTTGATCATCGCATATTGATTGGATTTGGAGTTGTTGTAGTCCCATGGAGTCACTGAATCGTGCAGTAACCGCTGTCAAAGACTTCTTTAACTTCAAATGGCAATGATCTGAAGCTCATGCCCGCATGCAATGATCTGAAGCTCGCAAAATCAAGTCCCCAACTGCAAAGTCTTTGTGTTGAACTGTTTTATTGTACGTGCGAGCAATTCTTTCCTTATACCTCTTGTTAGCCCTCTAGCATGTTTTCGCTTTTCTTCCAACAGAATCAAGTCATGATCACGTTGATTTTCATACAAGGCATGAAAGGCTATCCTTGCAGAGTTGACTTTTACTTCTGCTGGTACGACAGCTTCAGCTCCATAGCATAGAAGGAACGGGGAAGCTCCTGTGGGGGTCCTGGGCAAAATGCGATATGCCCACAAAGCTAAATTTAAGGAATTCGCCCATTTCTTGTGATCATCTGCGACCATTTTAATCAAAATCCTTAGCAGCGTCGCTTCTGCTTGACCATTCCCCTTCGGGTAGTAAGGCGTGGAGCAGACTTGCCTTATATTGTATTTTTCCGGTTTCGCAGCCACCTGGCGATTTACAAAAGGGGTACCATTGTCCGAGAGGATTGTGTTGGGAATTCCAAACCGGTATATGATGTTTTCTTGAACAAAATTGACCACTGTGAGCGCATTTGCTATTTTGAGCGGTATTGCCTCCACCTACTTGGTAAACAACTCGGTCGCGGTCAAAATGAACTGGTTCCCGTGCGAGGCCGGTCGAATGGGACCGATAAAATCCAGGGCCCAAGTATGAAATGGCAACAGTGTTCCTAATGCATGTAAATCTACTGCAGGAGCATGCACGAGGTTGCCCTTAAATTGACATTCCTGACATCTTTTTACCTTGGTGCGACAACCTGCTTCCATTGTTGGCCAGAAATAACCAACTGTGAGGAGTTGTCTGCATAGTTACGCACCCCCCTAATGCTCCACTTCGTGAGATAAATCCATCACCTCTTGCGCTTCTTGGCTATCTAGGCATCTGAGTAGATTACCCTCATGGCCCCTTCGCCAGAGTATGTTTTGCTGCACCACATATTGGTCCGCTATTATCTTAAGTTTCTCGGCTTCCTTTCTTTGATCGGGCTCGATTCCTTCTGTCAGGAAATCAAAGAGTGGCTTCCTCCAAACTGTGTCATCATCAACCAAAGATATTTCCACGGAGTCTTTGATTAATGTGCATCTTTCACAATTTCCTTGAATGATTGCAGCAGTTGTAGACATATATGGCCAATGAATCCCATATCTTTGGGCCTTTCGGTAAATCGACACTTCACTTTCTCCGCAGGAGTGTTGGTGAATCTTTTCCAATAATACTTGCCCCTCCTACTGCGAGACGCATCGCATGAGTATTCCTCCCGGACCTTTGTAGTAAAGGGAGTTGTTGTGTATGCAGTATCCTTTAGTGGATGCCCAATTTTCTTTACTTGTGCCCTCAGCAATTGCACGCAGTATTGGTTTTCGCCAATCTTCATCGTCCACGGATTCATCCTCGCATGCCTCCTCTGCCAAGGCCGGAGCTGTTTGGACCTCGATCGAGATTTTCGCAGGGCATTTGTCCGTACTAAACTTAGACCCCATAGTGGCTAAGGCATCAGCATGACGATTATCAGCCCTAGGCGTGTGCTCTTGACATCACAAAATTGCTGTACCTGCTTTTGTACCAGGGTCCGATAGGGCAACAGATTTACTTCCTTCAACCCATACTTGCTGAAGCTTGTTTGACAATTAACTTGGAGTCCCCCATGACCGTCAAATTGTCTACTTCCAGTGCCTTGGCCGCAAGAAGTCCCGCGATGAGGGCCTCATATTCCGCTTCATTGTTCGTTATCGGAAAATCTAACTTGGTGGACATTTGGATGACTTCCCCATCTGGTTTAGTCAAAACAATTCCAATTCCGCCACCGTTCCTTGTGGATGATCCATCAAAGTGAAGCATCCAATATGGCGACTCGGCTGCATAGATTTCAGGCCCCTCTAGTTCCTCCTCGATCATGGGTTAATAGCTGTTATCTGGGAACTGTGCCAAAAGATCTGCTACTGCTTGCGATTTGATTGCTCGTGGTCGAACACATGTAATATCATATTGCGAAATGGTCATGTACCATTTTGCCAATCTTCCACAGGGAGAAGCGTGACTCAAGAGATACCGTATGGGATCACTCTTTGTAACCACCACAACTTTGTGCGAGGCGAAATAATATCTTAACTTTTCGATGACAAAGAATAAAGCAAGACAATGGCGTTCGATATCTGTGTACCTTGACTCAGCTGGATGTACTATGCGAGAGATATAATAGATCAGCCTTTCCTTCCCTTCATATTCTTGAGCTAAAAGCGCCCCTATAGATTTCTTCGTCGATGTCAGGTACAACAAAAGAGGCAATCCAAGCTGTGGTGCAATCATTACCCTTGGTGATGTCAGCAGATCTTTTAGCCTCCCAAATGCGGCTTCATGCTCCTCCGTCCAACTATATACAGCATTCTTTTTTAGGAGATCGCCAAAGCAAAAGGTTATTTCTGCAATTGCTGGAATGAATCTCCGCATGTAAGATAATTTCCCTAGGAATGTCTTCAGAGTGCTCTGATTATGCGGCGCCGTCATGCTGGTGATAGCCGATACTTTCACGGGGTCAGGCTCGATTCCTTGGCGATGTATTACGCATCCCAAAAACTTCCCCGAAGTCATTCCAAATGCACATTTCATGGGGTTCATCTTTAGTTGGAAACTTCTGCATCTTTCGAACACTTTTCGCAGGTCTCCCAGATGGTCCGCTTCTTGCCTGGACTTAACAACCAGATCATCAACATAGAATTCTACTTCCTGATGCTTCATGTCATGGAACAGGGCCATCATTGCTCGCTGATAGGTTGCGCCTGCATTCTTGTCCAAAGGGCATAACTGTATAGTTAAAGACCCCCACCGGCGTAATGAACGCAGTTTTTCGTGCATCTTCAGGGTCCATCTTGATCTGGTTATACCCACTTAATCCATCCACAAAACTGAACATCCGGTGCCCGGCATTAGAATCGATGAGCAAATCGATGTTGGGCAACGGGAAATCATCCTTTGGGCAGAAACGGTTGAAGTCCCTGAAGTCTACACAAATGCGAAGTTGCCCATTCTTCTTTACCACCGGCACGATGTTAGCCAACCAAGTAGGATGATGATTCGGCTCAATGAACTTGGCAGTCAATAACTTGACAATTTCTTGCTTGATCTTTACGTTTATTTCTGGCCTGAAACTTCTCGCACTTTGCTTCACCGGTTTAGATCCCGGGACAACATCCAATTTGTGCATAGTCACGCTTGTTTCCAAACCAGGCATCTCATCATACTCCCAGGAAAACACATCCTTATACTCAGTCAGCAACTGCAGCAACCTTGCTTCCTCATCGCTTGTGAGGTCTGCGCTCAGAAAAACAGGCCTCTTCTTTTCTTCGCTTGGGCTCAGGAACACTTCTTTCAATTCCTGCTTATGGGGCCTCGGCTTTTCTTCCATGCACTCAGGGGCTTCTTTCAACTTATCCTCCAAAACCTCTGACAGTGTGTCCTCTTCCGAGCCTTGTTCAAGTTGACTGCTTTGCCCAGGGATATCCACATGCTCAGATGGGGGTACCCCCGCGCACCTTCAGATGCGGTAGCATTTCTTCCCGTTGGAGTAGAAATGTGTATCTCCTTGCCCTTATGGTCATGCTTTACCACTCTCTTCAAAGTGTACACATTCTTCCTCTGGTAGGCGACTTGTGATGCCTCTTTCCGTGTGGGCACCTTTTCCTTGGCATCCTCTCTCGTCACCATTACTTCCGCTGGTGACTGATCCTTGATGTCTTCCCATCGAGGCAGAGGAGTCGGATTGAATGGTCCCGACAATTGCTCATCCGCCATTTGGTGAACCATACCGCTTCGGTGAGATGCGCTTCGTATAAATTGAAGGGATTTACCGAAGCCGGTATCTCTACTACTCTGCCATTCCAGATGGCCTTCATTACTTGGTGAGCTGTTGAGGGAACCGCGTCAAAGAGATGAATCCAAGCTCGCCCTATGATCATGTGATACGTAGTATTCGCATCAATGACGTAGAATTTGGCCGTACACTTGATTTTTCCTATCTGGATACCCAGGCGAATCCATCCCATTGTCATCCTGAAATCACTTCCGAATCCCATCAGCGGAGACAGGCGCCTGACAATCTTCTTCTCTGGGATTCCTGCCAACTTTAGAGTATTGAGCGAAACCACATTGACGGTTGCTCCTCCATCAACGAACGGCCTCTTGAACTCGACGTCGTTAATCACTGCTGTCACATACAAGGGCTTCTGGTGACTTGAATCCGTCATGTGTGGAGAAAGTCATTACCTTCTCCGTAGAGCGAGATGCCCTAACAAATTTTTCATCAGAGACTACGATGTCTTCTTCGAAGTCTTCTGCTACCCTCAGAATTGCTTGTCATATCCTTCCGACATTTTTCTAAAAAGTTCATCTCGTCAAAGAATTTTCTGAAGCCGTGCGAGCCCTTCACCCTGTCAGCATGCTCATCCTCAGTTTTCATGCTGTAATCTTCCTCGTTATGGACTTCAGCAATGATGGGCAGACCGTCTTCCGCAACCTCTTCAAGGTCCATAATTGCAATCATGGCTACCTCTTTATCCTTTGGCTCTTGCTCTGCATGGGCTGGCAGCGGCTTGTTGCGCACGTCCTGCCTCTGATCGCTGACAATCAACTCCCTTTCTTTCATTTTTCGACTCACAAGATGCCTAAGCTTCCTGCAGTCAGCTGTTGGATACATAATTTTCCCGTGGCACTCGCACCACTTCGGGTCCCTCATCATCTCCTTGGAGGGTATCCTTTCTAGCAGAGGCCGAACCCCATCTTTACGCCACTGTTTGCATAAGTCAATCACTTCCTCTAATGAACATGGTAGAGGCGGCGCATCTGAAGTTGCAACCCTGGGTTTCTTGTGTTGCGACACCGTGTTGACCTCAGCTTCGCGCCCCCTTTTGTAACTAAACCTCCCAGTCTTGAAAGTGGGACCCCCTGGAGATCGCTCAAGGGCGTGTCTCTTCCTTTGCCTTTCCACTATATGCTCTACATTTTTTGTACATTCGATCAACTTCGAAAAAGTAGGAGTTTGTAAGTTGATTAACATACCCTTGTACTCATCTCGAATGCCTTGTAAGCATATCTCCACGAGCCAGCCCTCGAGCACTTCATCCCTGCACTCCAATGATATGGCTCTGAACTTCTTGATGAAGGTGACACCATCCTCGTCGCGCTTCTGATACATACGGGAGAGATTTATCATTGTAACCTTCTCCTCCATCTGGAAGAATTTTGTGTAGAACTTCTGAACCATGTCATCCCACGTCTTGACAGACCCGGCTTCCAATGTTTTATACCATTTTTAGCCCACATTCCCTAAAGATTTTGGGAACTCGCGCACCAGTAAATTGGGATTAGCCCCATATGGTCTCATTACGTTGATAAAACGCATGACGTGCTCATGAGCATTCCCATTAACATCTTCGAACTTGTCCCACTTAGGGGGGCCTTATACCCTGTGGGATTAGGCATCAGATAAATCTCGCGCGGGATAGGAGGGGCATTGTCGACCTTCGGAATGATAGTGTTTGCAAAAGGTTGATTAGCCATGAAGGTCGCTATGCGCCGCTTCAACGACGTCATACATTCTGGTGTACTTCCTCCCACAGCAGGAGGAAGGGTTGCAGCCGGCAGAGACACATACGTCGCGGTTGGGCTAGGGGTGTAAGCCACATTGGTTAGGGGTGTCGGCGGAGGAGGCAAGGGATACTGTGAAGAGATATTAGAGACAATAGTTGGGGGTTGGGGAATGTGTGAGATAAGGGACGGTATTTGGACCGTTTGTCCCTGGACATTTGGTGGTTGCGCCATTGCCGGTTGGGTTTGCAAATTAGGATTGGGTGGCGTAGGTATTACCTCTGTCCCCTGGGTGGTAGAGTTTCCTCCTCCCTGATAGGCAGCAGCTCCCGATGCCGAATTCGGGGCAAGAGTCCCCTAGACGGCCATTATCTGAGCCATCTGTGCGGATTGAGCCTGGAGAACCTTCGCCTGATTCTGGATGGTGGCATTCAAAGTCTCCAAGGTCGGAGCTCCACCGGCGGCCGTGGAATTGTGGCGAGTCTCCTCTCCATAAGTTGTCTCAGTGGAGGGAGATCTGTTGCTAACATCGTCGTCGTGAGACATGGCTGCTTGCAGTGGTAAGTTTCACGTCAGGTTCACCAAATGTGTACGGGAGAATCCTTTAGGGAAGATTCAACGTACACCAAGAACAGGGGATAAGAAGAACACAGGAAGAGTAGAGTGTGTGTAGGGAGAGAGTAATGCAATGGAAACTGTATGAGAGAGAGACAGAATTTTGGCAGAGCTTCCGCGTAGTTCAGGTGATTCGTCCTATGTAAGGAAGGGTTAACGATCCTATATATAATGGAGAATATGACTGTTGTAGTGGGTTAATGCACCCATTAATGGCGGCTTAATTACCTTAACCACAACGTCACGTTCGTCCGTATATATAGGGAACGTTACGTACTTCGTCCGCGTATACCGGAACCGTTATGAGGTTGACCGGGTTTATGGAGCTCGTGCCATAAATCTCTCAAAGCAGTTACTAAAGGTTGCGGGGTTGTCGCTCGCGCGACAGGACGAACTCTAGCCTCCAAACCACTAAGTCCTTACAAGTCCCGTGTTATGGTGCGCGAGGGCCTTGTCTCGCAGCCCCCACATGGATCAGAGCGGGTGGTAATCCAGTGTGTGTGGAGCATAGCTAGGTGTGCCGGATAATCGCCACATGGCTAAGATCTGTCTGTCCGGAAAGCACTATCTACACTAGCACAGGGCGTGAAGGAGATTCTGGTTCTGAATTTCTAGGTGTGGATACCGTAGAGACAAGGAAATTATTCTTCGTTGTGAAACAAAAAAGTTACACAATCATCTTCCTTTATCACACTATGATAGCTTAACCTGTGATTCATGGAGGGCCTTGATCAGGAATCTATTATAGTATTTCCCCTGCGTGTCATACATAAAAATCATAAAGTGGTATCAAAGCAACAGTTCTTAGCGCATAACGTGATTTATGTGTTACCGTCTTATCAGTTTTTACACCGTATTGTTAAATTTTGCGAAAAACTGATATTTGCATAATGATTCAAATTGAATATGATTCATTAGGGAATGATCTAATTTTATGTATCGTTTAAAAATTAGTGAATTTTGTTTATATATGATGTAAGTTTTTGTGATTTGAAAAGCTAGGGTTTGGGCACAATTAGGGAGAAAGGTATTTTTGCCTACAATTGGGAATATGCCCGCAAGGAAAGGGAAAAGTTTTAGGAAACTGCTCTAGGGTTCGGCCTAGGCAAACCCGCCCCTCTCCTTGGCGCCCGGACCGAGGTCGACGGTATACCAAGTTCGGCCAGCCGCCGGTTTGACCGTGCGGGCTAGTCCAATCGGTTTTGCCCGACTTGGCTAGTCCAACGGGTTGGCCAATAGGATTGGCACAACCGTTTGACTATTTTGACCCTAGAAAGTTCCAAATTCAACTAAAATTGACCAAGCGCGATAAACTTGAATTTTAACTATTTTGTGTTTTATCGCATGGTGGTTGGATGTGGTGTAGGTTGTGGATGTTTATTTTGTTGTTTGTTTTGGTTTTGGTTTTGAATTTAATTAATGTAATTAATGTACGGCGTCGTCTTCTCCCTCGCCTGTGAGGTTTCTCTATTTAGTTTAGATGCTAGCTAGAATTAGATAGATAGAATATAGTCAAGACATGGAGAAGAAGATCACATACTAAAGAAACCACAAGACGATGAAGACCCACAAGCTTGGACGCATGGACTAAAAATTCAAGGAACATGGAGATGAGCTTGTCACTTTAGGGCCTATTGATATTCTCACTCGCTTGGTAATATCTTAGTTTTAGGGGCCACATCCTTACCAAGTTTATTTATTTATTTATTTATTTATTGTTATTTATTTTGATGTATGGTTGATGCATGCAAAACGTAACAAGATAATAATGAAACAGTTGGATCTCTTATTTGGAATTATCCGATTCAAATAAGTAGATCAGTTGATGTGATCAACAAATTAAAATTGACAAAGAAATCCCTGAACGATAAATATTGTGTTTTTCCTTCTCTTGCTTAACACTCGTCATTATCAGGGATTGTTAAGTTCGAGCTTGCCAAAGCAAGTCGATTTAATTGATCTTGATATGGCGCGACGACACAAGATAGTAATGTGCGATTCTTGAAGTGAGAGGTTAAATGCAACTGAGCTACTTCAATAGGATTGAAAGCTTAGAGTAACGCAATTAAGATTATCTATGAGATAGATAAATAAAGAGCTATTTGCCCAATCGAACCAAGAGTTGCATAGGATGCAATTGGAAGTTGTTCCTACCTAAATAACTAAGTTTTGGTTGACTTGCCAAAGAAAGCTCAAGAAGAGGTGAAATAAGGATCTTGGCCCACTAGAAAATATATATGATATTTTTCGCATTAATGGTGAGGGGCTATTAATCCGAGAAGAATAGTGAGAGCTATATTTAATAAATAATCCATTGTTAAATATAGTTTATTGTTCAGAAATACTAAATTGCACAATATAGAATTCTAATGGAAAACAATCAAGCATCGACTCCATCACTGCAATCTGTCCTTGAGAAGGAAAAGTTGTTTGGAACCAATTTTCTAGACTGGTACAGAAACTTGAGAATTGTTCTCAAGCATGAAAAAAGTTATACATTTTAGACAATCATATTACAGAGCCACTAGGAGAAGATGTTGTTCTTGCTGCTACAAGGGCATATAAAAATATCGTGGATGATTCTAATGATGTGACTTGTATCATGGTTTGCATCATGAACTATGAGCTTCGGAATCAACATGAGAACATGGAGGCGTACGATATGATCGTACATTTGAGACAGCTCTTCCAAGAGCAAACAAGGCATGAGCGGTATGAATTATCTAAAGCACTGTTCAAGTAGATTCTGCCAGAGGGGAACCCAGTCTGGCCTCATGTACTCCGTATGATCGGGTACATGGAGAATCTCGAGAGGTTAGGCTTCCCATTCGGCTAAGATTTGGCCACTCATCTCATCCTGCAATCATTGCCGGATAGTGTTGGAATTGTGCCCTAGAGGCAATCAATTTATCGTGACAAATAGATACGAACTTACTATTCATTATGTTATCGATATCGAGATATATTAACATGAATGAAGTCCTTAGAATATAAATGTTATATTCTTAAATATCCCTAGTTGATTATATTGATTAACTGGACAATCAACTATAGACTAGTATGGGGTTGGATTGATATGGAGATATCACGATCCAACACATGGGTATGCATTAGGAGTAATGGCATACTGGATAGACTCACGACGAGAAGGATACATTAGATTATGTCAAAGTCACAATCGCTTCTCGTATTGCTAATATAACTGCAATCCTTAGACTTGAAGTCACTAGATACTCTAGTTGTGGAATATCATGCTTTGATGTTATCAAACGTTACACCGTAACTGGGCAATTATAAAGGTAGTTATCAGGCATGATAGGAAGCAAGCTTAGAGATCGTAGTGATGTAGAGAGGATTTGTCCCTCCCATATAATGGGAGAAAATATCCATGGCCACTCGAGGAATGGTGCTTATTAAATGTTTGGCCACACTCAGATAAATCAATATGGAGATATTGATGTTATCTGCTTGCATAAAGCATATTCCTAGGATCGAGGAACTATGGATTGGATATACAAGTGTGACTATTTATGTCTCGTGTCCAATCCGGATATGGAGACAAAGGGATAGTGGAACATGAGATATTGGGCACAAAAGTTTTGTCGGGATCACTGACTTATTTCTATTAGTTGGGTGGCATGGATGTGTTGCTAGACACCGCTCCATGTTAGCAATAAGTTACTACCAACTAAGTAGAAACCTATTGGGTCACACGTCAAACGAGTTGAACTAGATATGGGATTAATTAATATGATTAATTAAATAGAAGGATCATTTTGCAACACCTTGCAAACTTAGTAGGACTAATTTGCAAGGAAGACTAATCCGAGTTCATGTAGAACTAGGAGGGGCCTTTATGAAAACTAACAAGTGTTGTTGTTCTATATAAAGGAGGCTCTAGATTCCTTCCCACTTAATGCTCATAACATAAGTGAGTGGTAGAGAGAGAGCAACAGAGAGAGCAAGAGACAAGCTAAGAGGGTCGAACCCTCCTAGCCGTCCCCTACCCGTCGGCCACAAGAGAGGGCCGAACCCTTCTCTTGTCCTTGTTGCGTGATTCGTTCTTCCCTATTCCTCCGGTCCAAGCTAGCACTAGGAGAAGGAAGAATCTAGATCTCACCTCTAGACGTGGATCAACCATAGAGACGAGGACACTATTCTTGGTGTGATCTCCCGAACCAAAAGGTACACATCTTCTATGTCCTTCATCATGTTATGAATGTCTCTTCCATTGATCCTTGGTGGGCTTTGAGTAGGAATCAATTTTTTGTTATTTCACTGCGTAACCTACGGCAAAACCCAACAGTGGTATCAGAGCCACAGGTCGCAGTGCATAACATGATTTTATGTGTTACGATTTCTGTTCTACACCGTTTTATTCA
Organism: Linanthus parryae; assembly: GCA_023055425.1. Taxonomy (NCBI): domain Eukaryota; kingdom Viridiplantae; phylum Streptophyta; class Magnoliopsida; order Ericales; family Polemoniaceae; genus Linanthus; species Linanthus parryae. The sequence goes on along the minus strand of JALGPY010000001.1, from coordinate 70,814,991 downwards.
TATTATGCGAAACTAAAATTAATTGGCATGGTAGATGCAATAAACAAGACCTAATTTAACATTGGATGTGTAAATTAGTGAGTTGTGTCACATATGATGTGAATAATTTGGGATCAAGAACTAGGGTTTGGTCACATGCTTGGAAAATGGGTTTTCCAAGTATGGAAACAATTAAACTTGGGCATCAAGGCAAAAGGGTGTTTTGGAAACAACCCAACAAGGAAGGAATTGTTTTTGGAAACAATGGCATAAGGCTGTTTTGAAAACAACCCAACAAGGAAGGAATTATTTTTAGAAACAATGCCATAAGGGTGTTTTGGAAACAACCCAACAAGGAAGGAATTGTTTTTGGAAACAATGTCATAAGGGTGTTTTGGAAATAACCCAACAAGGAAGGAATTAATTTTGGAAACAATTCCATGAGGAGGTGTCGCCCCATGAAGGGACCGCCCCTCTCTCTCCTTGCCGCCCAAGTAACACACAGCCCCAAGGGGGCCGGCGCACTCTAGCACACGGACTAGCCGTGTCGGCTAGGACCGGCCAGCCCGGGCCTAGTGTGGCGGTTCCTTGGTTGATTTTGGCCATTCTCTTGGTAAATCTCTTGGACCGTTTTAACCCTAGTATGTCCAAAACAACTAAAATTGAACAAGCACGTTAAAAATTGGTTTTAACTGTATTATGTGCTTTGTTGCATGGTGGATGGATATGGCCTAGGTTGTGGATGTTTTATGTTTTTGTGGTTTGGTTTACGGCCTGCGAGCTGATCAATTTAATGTAATAATTAATTAGGTTTTACGGTCTGCAAGTCGTTTTTCTCCTCAACATGTGAGGCTTTATTTATTTATTTATTCTAAATGTTAGGCTAGAATTATAAATATTTAGATGTTAGCCAAGTGCATGGAGAAGAAGACTGGAGAACCAAAGAAGACAAAAGACGACGAGGACTCCCTACACTAGGCGCGCAGCTATCGTGGAGCACATGGAGATGAGCTTGTCACTTTAGGGCACATAGATATTATCATTGGCTTGATAATATCTTAGTCTAGGGGCCATATCCATGCCACGTTACTTTTTCTTTTGTGGATGTTTATTATTTATGTCTTGTTATTTATTTTTGTGTGTATGGCGATACTAGCAAAACATTAACAAGATAATAATAAACAAATATGGTATTTTATTGTGGATAGCCCAATCCAAATAAGTAGATCATGTTGATGTGATCAACCAAACGAATAATGACTATTAAATCCCTCAAATAGAATATTGCGATTTGCTTCCTGTAACACCCCCGATTTCCAAAGCAGCTGGAGGCCGGGATGGTGCCCTCCGTACAGGGGATTTTACCCTTTCGTACAGGGAGTAGTAACAATAAGCTAGTGAAAAGAAACATCCAACTACTTGTTAATTACGATAAAAGTTTACAACAATCGGTGACTGGTTCCAAACTGGACACCGAGTCTAACAAAACATATCTTACAACAAAAAGGCTCTCCGTTTAATTACTATACTCTACTGTTTGCATGAGAGAACGTGTTCGAGATCCCAGCGCGTTACCCCAAGAAACCAATCATAAACCTGCGGGGAATTTAAAAGAAACAAGGACGCAGTTTTTCGAGTATCAGTAAAAACTGAGTGAATAAACACCTTAGCATGTAAAATTGAGTGGCTAAGAAAGGTTACCGGGTTCACCTTTGACATAGTTTAAACAGTAACAGATATAAGTATAAAAACATCAGAGTAAAGACTTGAACTATTTTCAGAAATATAAGTACGAGTAGAAGTCAAGATTATCAGAGTTCTCAGAAGTTATTGTTTCTAAATTGAGAGTTATTATGAGTAGCCGATTCGTTTACCGAGATATTCATACGTTTCCAAACGTGAGTATGAAACAAGTCATATTATTATGTCGTAGTAACCAGGGGAGACCAGGGTGGAGTATAGTAACACATCTCAGATCGAATATCTAGATCAAGAATTGGGAAAACCTTCCCAGCGTAGGACGACAACGAGAGAGAAAACCTTTCCTCCGTGCCTGGCGTTATGGAAAACCTTTCCCGCCCCCACTATAATAATAAACTACGTCACAATTTGGGAAAACCTTTCCCGATGTAGGACGAAAACAAGAGAGAAAACCTTTCCTCCGTGCCTGGCGTTATGGAAAACCTTTCCCGCCCCCACTATAATAATAACCTATACTAGGCGAAGAGTCGTGCCATCTGAGAGAAATATTAAAGCCAACTAAGGGGGTTCCAAGTAAGAACCAACTGGTTCCGGTACATGCGATCTTTCAGTTTACGTTGTTAATGAATTCTGACAGTGACAGTTGAACAATGAGTTTTTCGATTTGAAGACGAGGAGTAAAGTGACGATTTAAAAGCAAGTACGACAAGTTTAGAAATTTCGAAATAAGGTGCGTCAATTATTTTCAAATAAAACAAGTATATCACATGAAAGGAATCGGCACTCAAAACCTAAGCATATGTTTTGAGACAAGACATAAATCACGTTTTGACACGAAAGAAGATAAGCACACGAGACTAAGCATGAATACTCACATGTATATTTTGAGACATGAAATAAAATCACATTTTGACACGAAGGGATATAAGCACGCAAGGCTAAGCATGGATACTCACCGTGAGAGCCGAAGATACGCAAGTTGCACTACAGGTAGACAACGCCTGGTTCTACTAAGTGAGGCTCTACAAACAAACACAAATAGTCATAATCACAAAAAGGTTCGGTTTACAACGTATGACGATGCACATTTTCTATTTGAATGCAAGCAAAAGCTCTAAGTAATTATAGCCACCTAATTATATTACGGAAGAAAATTTTATATCGACTGTCAAGTCAAAAAATCTCCAAAACGATTTTGGGAAATTAAATAATAAACTGTAAGAATATATAACGATTTAATATTCTAACTAAACAAACTTATTTGTTGATAAGAAAAATATCAAGTCGTACACTTTATTGAAATCTTAAAATTAAAGAAATTAAAATGAGATTTAGATTTTATTTATCTTTTAAACAACATAATCTTTATTGAGATATATATATTTAAACATATACAAAAAGATATATTTTATTAACTATTTTCAAGAACTAATTATAAATACATAATTGCAAACAATTTCTGATTTATGGAAATTTATCTTTTTTATTTTATATTACATAACTATTTATTTGTACTTATTTATTTTAGTATATAAAACTACAGAAATTAAATAAAGATTTATACTAACTAAATACAATAGTAAATACAAGTATATGTATGTATATGCAGTTTACACATAAATACAACAAGTACCCCCTATAGTTAGAAATAACTTTATACATGGGACAAAGTCTGCCCTTAAATTCTCTGATTGTGCAATAAATACCCCCTGTGAACAAAACAGAAAAATCTTCTTCTTCCTCTCGATTTTTTTCACGGTAATTCAATACACACACACACACACACACTCAAATTGAACTACCAATACACGATTTTGAGGAAGCACAGTGGATTAAGATGGAGTTGAGAGAGTACCCAAACGAGAAACGAGTCGAATCGGACAAGATGAGCTCCGGGTCGAAATTCGCCGGAGCTTCGGACGGTGATGGGGGCGTCGGGGTTCTGGGTCGTGGTCGCCGGATTACTCCGCTGGCTGGGCTTCGTCCGGTCATGACATAAAGGCGGAGAGAAGTGGAGGAAGAGACAGATGGAGGCGGGGAAGAGTCAGCCGGTTGCAGCGGCGGTGGCGGCGTCGGGCTCTATCTCCGCTGCCGGCTTCTGTTGCTGCTTCTGGGTTGCTGTCGAGGCCGAGAGAGAGGGAGGTGAGTCCGAGAGTGAGGGGGTGGTATGTGGTGATGGTGATGGAGGCGGTGGTTAACGGTGGTGGGTTTGTTCTCGGCAAAACAGGGGATGCAAGGGGGCTGTTTCAGGTGGGTTTTTATGCGGCAAAACAGAGGGTCATGTTGGTGTTCGGTTGTGGTGATTGGAGGAGATTGATGATGGGTGTGGTGGCTGAGTTACGATGGTGAAGTGTGCTCTGTTTTGGCTGGGTTCGGTCTCGGCCAAAAACAGAGCAGGGAGTTGGAGATGCAGAGGTGGAGGTTGTGGTGATTTCCAAGGGAGCTTCAGGGTGGTGGTGTTCGGTGGAGTGAGAGAGAGGGGGAGATTTAGAGGTGGATGATGGTGGTGGTATTCGGTGGAGGTTGAAGGAGGTGGGTTTGCTTGGCTTGTTCTCGGCAAAACAAGGCAGAGAGTAGAGATGGAGGTGAAGAGGATGAAGATGAGGAGATGTTGAGGGCTGGTGTGAATTGAGAGGAGCTAGGCTAGTAGGCTAGCTGGTGAAGCGGCGTGCGTGGTCGAGGTGAAGGGTACGGAGGTGGCTGGTCGGTGGCTGAAGCAGGGGAAAGCAGTAGAAGAAAAGATGAGAAGTGATGGAAGAGAGAAAGAGATTGGGTGTGGCTGGGTCACCAAACTACGCGGTGGTTCGACACGTGAAAAGTGGGTAAAAACGCAACGAAAATTAACACGCGGCGAACGTTTAAAAAAAAAACGCGACGAAGGTCCTACACACAATACACATATAATACGATAACAAATACATAAAACGATTTTAACGGAAAACTAAACTTTGAATGATAAAAACAAAACGTCTACTGACAAAATAAATTTGATTGTTAAATATAATTTAACTAGTACAGAAAAATGAATTTGTCTTGTAAATTAAGTTCGACTGATATGTTTAATAAAAGTTTAAATGTTTATCTTGAGAAAACTCCTAAACAATTTTCTTTTTAATAAAAGACAAAGTTACTAAACGATTTATTAAAATTTACAATTAACATATTATTCAAAATAAAAGTAATTTGTTTAAAAGTCATTTGTAACCATAATTATTGTTTTCAAAATAATTATAAAAGAAACAATTAATCGCTACAAAATCAAATCACGCGTAATATCTACAGTGTCGTATTACGACTAATCCTATTATCAAACTATACAATCTCACATTCTCCAACAATAACTACGTCATACAAAATTACTTAAATAGCCCTAGAGTAACATACGGGTTGTTACATCCTTCCCTCCTTGGACTAAGCTTCGTCCTCGAAGCTTGAACTCGGTGCTAGGTCTTACGGGTCTATATTTAAGTCACAGCTAGCGAAACAACAATTAGCAGGCAAATGAAATGCAGGGACAAAAACTGGGTCGTTACATCTTCCCCTACTTAGGACTGAGCTTCGTCCTCGAAGCTCAAAGGGTTTCTACAAGTCTCTATGGGTTTCTAGTATGACGTGAAATGCAGGGTGATTGTGGAAATATAGTGTACCTGTCACCACGTTGTATGCCGCTTCATCCCCTACTTGGTTCATCATAAAGATTTGACCATCTATCCTCTGGATATTGCCTTGAGTTGCACTCCTTCCGTTTCCGTTTCCATTTCCATTGATTCCAGCTCCATGGTTGCCATTGAAGGCCACATTCCTGTTATGCGCTCCATTCCCATTCCCATTTTGTTTCTGCTGATTCCCTTGGTAGTTCGGTCCATTTCCCATGTAATTTTTTTGCGCAACCCCTTGGTTATTACCTCCATTATTGCCTTGTTTCTCTGCTGCCTTCATTTTGTCGCATTCGTACTTCCTGTGGCCCAATATGCCACAATAGTTGCATGTCACCTTATTTCCATCACAATTAACTCCTGGGTGGTCCCCGTTGCATATCTTACAATAAAAGTGGCGGGTAGGCCTTGCTTCCTGGTTGTGTCGGTCGCCGACATTCCTGAGTTTAAAGTTCTCACTTCCTCCACCAATGCCGAACCTAAAGTGCTTGTTTTTTCCCTCGTTGTTGTTTCTTCCTTGGTCATAGCTTCCAGCCTCAAAGCCTCCTGCCTTCCTCTTTCCTAGCTGTTGTGATAGCTCTTGGTCGACCCTCCAAATGTTTGTAGCTATCCCATAGGCTTCGGACATGGTGTCGTAGGACCTTGTAAGCATGGTCCTCTGAAGGGTGAGCCTTAGACCTGCTATGAAGCAGGTGACCATGCGTCTTTCCGTAGGCACTGTGTCTTCTGCAAACCGGGCTAACTCCACAACTTGTCATAATAGTCCTTCACGGAGTCGTTTCCCTGCTTCAACGCGATGAATTCATTATACTTCTTTTCCTTGACGTGCTCTGGATAGAAGTTTGCTCTCATAGCGGCCTTCATTGCTTCCCTGTTAAATCCTTCTTGAGCTACGAGCCTTGCTCGATTAGCTGTCCACCAGTTATCGGCCTTATCCTTGAAATAAAAAGTCGCCTCGTTCACCTTGCGGGCCTCGGGACATTCCATTGCATGGAAGATTTTATTGAAATACCTGATCCAGTACTGGATCCTCTTTCCCATAGAAGTTGCTCGGGTTCCTCTGACCTATCTTCTTAGACCAGTCTAGTTCTCGTTCATTGGCAACATTGTTGTTTCGATTGCTCTGGTTGTTGTTCACGGCCTGGAAAAACTGACCCATCTGAGCGATCAATTGAGTCACATGTGGGTGCAATTCTTCAACTCCTTCCATTTGGGTAGACGTGTTGCTTCTGGTGGCGTAGCGGTGTTGCCTATCGTTCAGATTCCCTATACGATTTCTTATCGAGTACGCGATTCGGAGGGTATGCAAATAGGTATAGACATTACGCACAAAAACGGTTATAACCGTGCGAGAAGACATCGTACATATACGCACACAAATCATATAAGAGACTCATTGCAATTTGCGGAAATTGAGAATATAATACTCACAAATAACGAAGCATATAGCGAAGTGCGATTAACCAATCAGAAATTAGCACAAAGCCAGGTAAAACACCCTTAATTCATGTAAGAAAGAACATACATAAGAATAGGGTATAGTATTTCAAAACCAAGGATGAGGGTGGGCGGGAAATACCCACGTCAGTAACTGGTCATTCGCACATGTATAAGAACTGAGGCTTGAAAATGAAATGAAAGTAAAGACAGTTAACACATATCAGTTAGGCATGCGAGGATAAACAAGAGACATGACCCAAATCCACGGCTTATTCAGATTTTACTTTTCAGTTTGTCTTGCCCTACCGATTTCAAATTCAAGTTCAAAATTAGCTTTAGTTACTCTCAAAAATCTTAGTTTTAAGTGTTTTGTCCCTACAGTCCTACTTGATGTCACTGCTCTGATACCAAATGTAACACCCCGGATTTCCAAAGGAGCTGGAGACCGGGATGGTGCCCTCCGTACAGGGGATTTAACCCTTTCGTAAAAGGAGTAGTAATAATAAGCAAGTGAAAAGAAACATCCAACTACTTGTTAATTACGATAAAAGTTTACAACATCGGTGACTGGTTCCAAACTGGACACCGAGTCTAACAAAACATATCTTACAACAAAAAGGCTCTCCGGTTAATTACTATACTCTACTGTTTGCATGAGAGAACGTGTTCGAGATCCCAGCACGTTACCCCAAGAAACCAATCATAAACCTGCGGGGAACTTAAAAGAAACAAGGACGCAGTTTTTCGAGTATCAGTAAAAACTGAGTGAATAAACACCTTAGCATGTAAAACAGAGTGGCTAAGAAAGGTTACCGGGTTTACCTTTGACATAGTTTAAACAGTAACAGATATAAGTATAAACATCAGAGTAAAGACTTGAACTATTTTCAGAAATATAAGTACGAGTAGAAGTCACGATTATCAGAGTTCTCAGAAGTTATTGTTTCTATATTGAGAGTTATTATGAGTAGCCGATTCGTTTACCGAGATATTCATACGTTTCCAAACGTGGGTATGAAACAAGTCATATTATTATGTCGCAGTAACCAGGGGAGACTAGGGTGGAGTATAGTAACACATCTCAGATCGAATATCTAGATCAAGAATTGGGAAAACCTTCCCAGCGTAGGACGACAACGAGAGAGAAAACCTTTCCTCCGTGCCTGGCGTTATGGAAAACCTTTCCCGCCCCCACTATAATAATAAACTACGTCACAATTTGGGAAAACCTTTCCCGATGTAGGACGACAACAAGAGAGAAAACCTTTCCTCCGTGCCTGGTGACACGCTCCAACTGCAAGTGTATAGCTGTTGTGTGTAGTAATAAATTCCGGAAATCTGGGTTGTCGAACCCAAGAGACTTCTTCGTAAACTAGATATTAAATTTGTTCTTTATGTGGGCAAAGCGCAGTTGTTTTGTTCTATTGATCCTACTAAAATTAAAAACAAGTGTCTCAATTAATCAATTGAATTGCTTCACGATTAATAAAGATGAACGATTATAAAATTTCTCAAGGTTTGGAAAAGTCAGGATATCTCTACGGTTACTAGGTATTTCACACGATATTGGATTTATGTTTTGTTAACACGATGATTTATTATTCTAGCTAAACGAGCATGAATGTGTTGAAGATGTCTCAACCAACACCAATACTTAAACTAGCAAAGCCGATGTCTCTAGCCTAAACAAGTTCAAGTATGCATTAAGATCATTAATCTACTCTTCGTTCTTAGCTAACTAGCAAGATTTCTCAACCCTAGATACGGCTAGTGTGTATTTCAATTTTCCGGGCAATGAATATTGATGTCTCTAACATTCATAACCTATCTCTATCCTAACAATACGTCTATTGATAGCAAAGATGAATTAAACACATAAAATACACATAGCTAGATAAAAAGTTCATCAATTAAGCCACAAGCATGAAATCAAATCCATAAATCACAAATATCGTGATCAAACCCTAGCTCCCTACGAGATACCCTGAGAAAAGTGTTTAGCTACTCAAAAACATGATTCACGTACAAAGTTTCGTGATCAAATAACAAAAATAGAGAAGAAACGGAGTTTTAGAGGTCAAACGAATGATTCCAAGCTTCCTTGATCGTCTCCTAAGCTCCAAGCTCTCTTGAACGTGATAGAGTACGTCATAATCCCCCAGAAACATGCCCTAACCAAGTATAATACGTTCTCCCAATGTTTAGAACAAGTTAGGAGTAATTACAAAGCAACCCCAAAAAGTTACAAACAAAATTCTGCCCGAACTAGGTCGTGTGACCTAGTTAAGTAGGTCGTGCGACCTACTGTGCTGCCCAGAACAGGTAGTGTGACCTGTATAGTAGGTCGTATGACCTACTGAAACAAGCTGAAATCTCTAACTAGGTCGTATGACCTAGTAACTAGGTCGTGCGACCTAGTTGCTTCATCAAATTTTTCCATCTTCTTCCCACTTGTTCCTCTTGCTTTCGACTCACTTCCCGGGCATCGTTTCTTCATTCAATCCTCCATTTTGAGCTCTCCTCATGCCTCAACACTCGTATCATCTTCTCTTGAGCCTCTCTAACACTTGATCCATCAACTCTCGCTTTCCTTCCCAAATCTCGAGCTCGCATCACTTCTGAAGTTCGTTTCCTCTATCCACTTGATTCTCGCGTGCTCCGGTCCTGGAAATCACAACACGAACACCCCGCGAAGATCAAATGTGACAAAATAAGATAAATAGCACGTAAAACAATGCAATAAACGCCCGGACTTCACATTTTAGCATACGAACTCATTTTCTCAATTAAACACATGATTTACTCGAAAAGACGCAACATTCTCCATTATGCGCACACAAATTGTAGCAAAATAAGCCATAAAATAACTCCGAAAACGGAGTTATCAACTACCCCCACACTACACTTTGCTCGTCCCGAGCAAATCCCAACTTTCACATCATGTCCAATCCACAAAATCAACTAGCTTTCAACCCACCACATTGCATACATAACCAAATATTAGCCGACTTGACGCAAACAAGACTCAATTCACAACTCGATTCATGCAACAATATGATGCAATGCAAATTACACTCGATCTAAACACATATATTTACACACACACACAAAACTAAACTTTTTGTCTTTTTGGCGAGATCGGGCAATCTCAAGTCCTTAAATCGGTTCTCATGGAGTGATGATCAATTTAGATACAAGGCGTGAATTGAAACTAAACTTGACAACAAGAATTTCCCTTAGATCGTATAGAGAACCTAACCTTACTAAGTACAAGAGTATCCTACCTCTTCACGTGTGCCGATAAGTAAGAGGCTACGCTAGGCTAAGCCACATCCATGGTACGAGCTCCTAATCCGCTAACGGTTTTAGAATGTTGAGGCTTAGGGACATAAGGATAATCATGATGAAACACGTCCTAAAGCGTCACATTCTCACATTATAACCCACATCTCACACACCCTCACCACGATGATAGAAACCGCAACCCGAAACTCACCGTCTCCGGCCCTCGATTCCCTCAAAACCCCAGTACAATTACGATCCCGTGGCCACCGTCTTGAGTCGTGCACAAAATTCAAACCGTCGTTACCGAAATAGTTGCTTCCTCCACTCGATTTCCGTTAAGCTCAATCTCTTTCCTTTATTCCATCTCTCCTTTTTTTCTATCTTTTTTTTTCAAATAAAATTCCACAATCAACATAATCCTTTCAAATGTACGAGTGGTCTTCCAAGAGTAGTCAAACGAGTATGGTAGGGGAAGAAAACAAACAATCCAATGAATGAGTATCACATATAAAATTCATCCTCCCCTAACTCTATGAAGTACATGGTGCCACTAAACAAAGCCGCAAACAAATCAAATCACATGTGTGGGGATGGAGTCGTCGCAAGCTCGATCTCGATGTCCGTGGTCAAAAGTCGACACCCCCACACTCGAATGTAGTCAAGTCCCCTCTCAAGTAATCAAAACAATGTAAGTCTCGTGCCTAATCCAACCAAACCTCCTACACCACGATGAATGAGATCCAGTACCTAGCACGATCCACCAATTAAATCACCCAACCCAATTTGTGCGTATTAGATGTCACGCACTCACGGCTCTCCACAACTGTGTCCATGATGTAATGACATGGAACACCGCCACACCGAAGTGCGCAAGCCTACTCTCACTCACCCTCGCATTCCCCTCGATAATCATAAATGAAGTACATGCGATACGCAAGACTCACACAAATATATCATGAAGTACTCCCTCATCGAACCCCCTCAACTACAAACACCCTCGTGACGCACTAAAGCGGTGATAACCAATCAATGATGAATGCCAAGAATCGTCACCCTAAGTCCAGAGGTTATCAAAGAATCCAAGGTTCGAAACAGGGTTTACTAGTGGTCCTACAAGGTAAGTTCTATAAGCAGTGAGTGCTCTAATACACACCTCGCACAGCTGTTCTGTGTGCCACTACGAGGCGGGTTGGCGACTACCTAAGACGTACACATGAATGTTCGGCTTGTTTAGCTCACACCTAGCTCAACTCTTGTAAGAAAACAAGGCACACACTTTAGATTTGAAAATCATTTAAGTGTATTAAAAATAGGCAGGTATTCCCGTAAAGAAAGTTTCTCTATACGTACTAAGGGAAACTCACATTGTCTATCTCGGTCGCAAGTCACGCCCTATGCCTAAATTTCTCACACTCCTCGAGTTTACCAATACTAAGATCTTTTTGATTGCCCTTTCTCAAATTTTTAAATTTTTTTTTTTTTTTTTTACTCTACATGCAAGGCCATTCGAAAGAAGACTCGATACTACTCGATGGTAGGGAGACTCAAAGTAAGAAAACGTGCAATCACATAATACGAACACATATATATATCACACAACACTATGACACAAACACACTCTACGACAACGACTACGAAACACACTACGACACAAACATCCTATATGCAATTGGTTCATGCAGACACGGACTTGGCTAATATTCAGAAAATCTCACCCCCACACTAGAATGCTTCGTTGTCCCCAACGAATTCAGAGATAAAACAAAGGGACTCAGTATTCCAATGCGAGGGCGGGCTGGTCTACTCGCTCTCCTCCGAGCCATCCGAGTGGTCACTCGACAAATACATCAACTTCTGAGGTTCCGGAGTCAGTGTCACCCCGCCTGCCCTGCCAAGCTCGTGTAACCACTGATTCTGCCTATGCAGAATGTCACCGAGCTGGCGCTGGTTCCGTCGCGCATGCATAACCCTTGACTTGGCTTTCCTCTCTGCTTCCTGCCCTCGAACCACGGCCTTTTTCTCATTTGCAATCATCATCCTTTGCATGGCCTGCAAAGTGGCTTCAAGGCTAGCATTAGGTGCGACAGACGGACTCGACTCCTCACTCACAGCCGGGGTCTTACCCTTACCGCCCCTCTTACCCCCCTTTTTTGGTGGGGCCTGGCTTCTCTCTACGACTACTTCATCTTTCTTCGGGTCGGGCACCTGAGTCCAGTATCTCGGGGGTTCGGCTGCACGGTCTCCACCATAAAACGCGGCACCAGCCTTAGTGGCCAAGTGCTTTAGCAAATATCCAAACCCGGCTGCCCGACGGTTAGAGTCCCGAAGTCTCGATCGGAAACTCAAATAAATGCGCTTCGGGACGTTGAATCGATGACCCTCATACCAACACATAGCCATAACACACCACTCGAACCGTATGTCGGTCTTGGTCGAAACGCCCTCAACCCATGCCTCCACTATGTTAACTAAATAACGCGCTCGACGAAGTAAGTGTCTGGCCGAAACCGTCCACTTCCTAACGTCCAGACTCGCATGAGTATCCCAAGGTGCTCCCGATACCCCACCAAAGGCAAAGATTGACACTGCGGTCACTAACTCCTCTACATTCATTTTCATGGTGGTCTCAAAGTGACAGTCGCCCTCGAGTGGTGGCCATTGTAGGGCCGCGGCTATGCTAGCCGGAGAGAAAACAAAAAAATTCCTACGGGCGTATATGATCCTACGATCATCCAACTCTCCATCCTCCCCATACCCAGACCACTCGGCGTTTGAGTAAATCTCCTACATGAGCTCCGAACTCGCGTTCTCCTTGACGAGCTCACACCACCCTGCAAGATTCTCTCTTTTCATGAACTCTTGGATTTGTTGGGGCATCTCAGTTTGGAACGGGAAATGCTTTTCTACATTTGCCCCCCTGAACACACTCCCCTCCCGCTTGGCGTACCTAGAATGCGCTAGTAGGGTGATAAACCGATAGTCACAAAACACTCCTGTCGCGGGGTCAAGGTCCCTAGGACTAGACTCTCTCGTGGCCCTCGCTATTGGCACTCTATCAGGTTCCGCCCTTTCTAACTCATCAGGGTCCGGGGGGGCTGGTGAAACCATGCTCCCCACAACCCAAAAGGTAGCATTCTTAGCTAGGTTACCACCCGCGTCCCCCGTCTCCCTCACTTCTCCCTCGGGGATATAATCGTCATCACTATCGACGACTACTTTTTGTTTCTTCCTTTTCCCCCCGGTTATATTCTGACTCGTAGCTACCCCCTTTCCTTTAGCTACGACCTTTCCCTTATCTTTTCGACTAGACATGGCACAAGAAGGTAGCACAAATTGACAATTAAATTGACAAAAAGAATTAAGCTACGTGCTCAGTGTCAGGATGTGTGTACGGAAAAGAAACAGTTACGCAATTAACAAATAAGTCCTAGGACTCTAGTCAATCGCCCCCAAGCACGCTACTAAGCGCAACAATAAAATTGGGCTTTTACTCAATCGTGCCTAAGACTCGATAAAAATTAATTGCAAGGGAGAGAAGAGTGTACCTACGTGCCCGGAGCAAGTCTTACGGGCACAATTTTCAGATTCGTCCGACAAAAAGGACCGATTTGGTCGTCGGAAAAGTTTTTCTTCAAATTGTGCAATCAAGTTGTGCCTTTTGCTCCTTGCGGTGTCCTCTTCGAAAGCCCCAAGTCAATTTCGCTCAATTTGACTCCAATCTGGACCAATTTCATATCTTTGACTGCGGAACCCTAGCTTTTTCTTCTTCTTCAATTGGTCACCAAACAACCCCGAATTGAAGCTTCACTCTGCCCTTGTTTGCCGGTGGTTTACAGTAGTGGTGGCTGCGTGAATGGGGTGAGATTGAGCGGCGGCTATGGAATAATTAGGGGCGGCTGTGGGTGGTTTCGATGGTGGCGGTCTGGGTTTCTGGTCGGGGGTGCCAGAGGGTTTCTGGCGGAATCAATGGCGGGTGGTCGGGGGAGTGATTCAGTGGAAGAGAAGAGAACAGAGGAGGCGGTGTTGGTGGTTGGTTGTTGCAGCGTGTAGGTGGGTCTGGGTTTTTGGTCGGGGGTGCGAGAGGGTTTCTGGCGGAATCAATGGCGGGTGGTGGAGGAGGGAGTGATGTTGCGGTGGTGGCGAAGAGGACGGACGGCGAGGATGGTTGTGGTCGGAGGTGGAAGAGATGGAGGTCGCGGTGGTTATGGTGGAGTTGCCTCGCAGCTTTTTGGAGGAGGAGAAAGATGTTTCGGGGAGACTGGAAGAGAAGGGCAGTTCAAGTTATCAATTTGATAACTATATTTTTGATAAATGACAATTAACACCCCCCCCCTTTTCGATCAAATTGCAACCATTCAAGACTAGGTCGTGCGACCTAGTGGGTAGGTCGTGCGACCTAGTTAAAAAATCTGCTTCCACCAACTAGGTCGTGCGACCTAGTAACTAGGTCGTGCGACCTAGTTACCAGCCCGCAAAATTTTTAACTTCTCCCGACTTGCTTTTTCTTGAATTTTTAGCTTGAAACAGCCTCTGATAAGCTCAAACATGATATTTCACCCCCATTCTTAGGATCCAACATGCCGTTTCACAATTTAGCCCGGTAGCACACGGTTTTGACATTTTTCGTCATTTCCGGATGTTTTTCGCCGCTTTTTCGTCACGAAACATCCTTTCTCGCCTTTTTGACCGTTCCTTTGCTTTTTCATGGATCTCCTCAACCTCGAGACTCCATTTTGAATATAAAAAATTCCCAATGTCCGGGGAATTCTTTATTCCTCAAATTTGCTCTTCTAAAGGCCCGTTTGGCGATTCCGGATGCTTTTCGTCACTTTTTCTTCGCGAAAACATCCAAATGGCCATAACTCTCGCGTCCGGACTCCGATGCATGCGATCCACCTATCATCAGAAAGCTCTCGACAACCCCCACCTAATGGAACTCTTCAATTTAGCTCACGGTCTTGTTTGCAAAAATTTGCCTCGTAATCCGTGCCAATGTGTCTGCTTTCTCGGTTTCGCTATACATTCTTCGCTTGCATCAAGAGAGGGAGTCCGGATACGCGCCTCCCCTCAGGTGCGTGTGTTGAGTGCGTGTTGGTACATCATTTTTCCCCCAATTCTTCATTCCGGATCCCGATACGCCTTTTTAGCTGCTTTTTCTCGATTTTTGTGAACTTTTCTCCGTGCGCATCAAGAAGGGGGATCCGGAATAGGCCTTTCACCTAGGAATCCTGCACATACTCATTATAAACATTAAATCCACTCTCCCGCACCTCTCATATAAATCAAACAAAATACAATAACAAAACAGAATTGAAAAAACTATACTAAAGCAGTAAATAGGTTGGGTTGCCTCCCAACAAGCGCTTTGTAATTTAAGGTCGACGGTCCGACCCAGTTACCTCAAAAGAGCTCAAATACCGGGAATTTCTTTGAGGCGCTCAATCACCCCAATGAAATTCCCGTCCACGTATGGCTTTGCTCGCTGCCCGTTCACCTTGAATCGGTCCCCATTCTCAGCTTCTACCTCAAGTGATCCCCATGGGTAAACCTCCGTAATTGTGAATGGACCACTCCATCTTGACTTCAGCTTGCCCGGAAATAATTTCAGACGTGCATTGAAGATCAGTACCCTTTGGCCCACTCTGAAGTCTCGTGGAATGATGTGCTTGTCATGCCATTGCTTGGTCCTCTCTTTGTAGATCTTGGCACTTTGATATGCCATCAGTCTGAATTCTTCTAACTCCAGCAATGTCTGCTTCCTTTTCTCACCAGAGAGCTTGGCGTCCATGTTCAACTTCTTTAGCGCCCAAAACGCTTTGTGCTCAAGTTCAACCGGGAGATGGCACGATTTCCCAAAAACGAGTTGGTAGGGAGACATGCCCAAGGGAGTCTTGTACGCAGTTCGATACGCCCATAAACTATCATCCAAGTGTAGGGACCAATCTTTGCGTCCCGTATTGACAGTCTTTTCTAAAATTCCCTTGATCTCTCGATTGGACACTTCCGCTTGCCCATTAGACTGCGGATGGTAAGCCAATGATATCTTGTGCGTATTCACTCCATACTTTCTCAACACATTGGCAAAGAGCTTGTTAACAAAATGAGATCCCTCATCACTGATAATCGCTCTAGGTGTCCCGAATCGTGTGAAGATATTCTTGCGCAAAAATCTCTCAACTGTAGCACCATCATTTTCCGGGCATGCCACTGCCTCTACCCACTTGGTCACATAATCCACATCAAGAAGTATATAAAGATTGCCAAGTGAGGGAGGAAATGGCCCCATAAAGTCAATTCCCCACACATCGAACGGTTCTACCTCTAACACGAAATTCTGAGGCATTTCATTTCGATTAGAAATATTACCTGTTCTCTGACACCGGTCACACTGCTGCACAAATAGATGGGCATCTTTATGTAAAGTTGGCCAAAAGAAACCACTCTGAAGTACCTTAGCAACTGTGCGTGATTTGCCGAAATGTCCCCCACAGTTCAACTCGTGGCAATGTCTGAGGATCTCTAACGTGTCCGGCTCCGCAACACACCTCCGCAATACATTATCCGCTCCCAGCTTGAACAGATAGGGATCATCCCAGAAGTATTTGTCGCGCATCTGCAAAGAATTTCTTCCTCTGGTGGTAAGTCATGTCCTTGGGTACAATGTTGAGTGCCTTGAAATTTGCCAAGTCAGCAAACCAAGGCACAGCTGCAACCACAACCATAAGCTGCTCATCTGGAAAATCCTCTCGAATAGGCAAATCTTCCTGCTTATCGTTCTCCAGTCTTGACAAGTGGTCCGCAACCACATTCTCTACCCCCTTTTTATCTTTTATCACCACATCGGACTCTTGCATCAATAAAACCCACCGGATCAATCTTGGCTTGGCGTCCTTCTTGGTGAGAAGGTACTTGAGGGCTGAATGGTCAATGAAAATCGTCACCTGAGAACCCACAAGATATGGACGAAACTTGTCCAACGCAAATATGATGGCCAACATCTCTTTCTCCGTGGTTGCATAATTAACCTGTGCATCATTAAGAGTACGACTGGCATAATAAATGACGTGAGCTACCTTATCCTTCCGCTGGCCCAGAACTGCTCCCACCGCATAGTCACTAACATCACACATGAGCTCAAATGGTAGGGTCCAGTCTGGTGTGGTGATGATAGGCGCGCTAATCAGCTTTTCCTTGATCAAATCAAAAGCTGACTTGCACTCCGCATTGAAATCAAAGACTGCATCCTTCTCAAGCAATCCACACAAAGGCTTCGTGATTTTCGAGAAGTCCTTAATGAAGCGCCGATAGAACCCTGCATGTCCCAAGAAACTCCTTACCCCTTTGACAGAGGTAGGGTAAGGAAGCTTCTCAATCACCTCGATCTTGGCTTTATCCACCTCTAAACCTTTGCTGGAGATCTTGTGACCCAAAACAATACCCTCAGTAACCATGAAGTGACACTTCTCCCAGTTGAGCACTAGGTTGGTGTCAATGCATCTATCCAGAACCCGGGCCAACTGTTGCAGGCAGTCTTCGAATCCGTCACCATAGAGCGAGAAGTCATCCATGAATACCTCGAAATTATGCTCCATCATGTCACAGAAGATCGACATCATACACCTCTGAAACGTAGCCGGTGCGTTGCATAACCCAAAAGGCATGCGTCTAAAAGCAAAGGTGCCATAAGGACAAGTGAATGTTGTCTTCTCCTGGTCAGCTGGCTCAATTGCTATCTGGTTGTACCCGGAGTACCCATCCAAAAAGCAATAATGAGAATGGCGTGCCAGCCTATCAAGCATCTGATCAACGAATGGGAGGGGAAAATGATCCTTCAAAGTGGCATCATTGAGCTTGCGGTAATCCATGCAAACTCTCGACCCAGTAACAGTACGAGTAGCAATCTGATCACCTTTTTCCCCTTCCACCACAGTTATACCTCCCTTCTTAGGGACACACTGCACCGGGCTAGTCCATGTGCTGTCGGAAATGGGATAAATGATACCCGCCTCCAACCATTTAAGCACCTCTTTCTTGACCACCTCCTGCATGTGAGGATTGAGGCGGCGCTGAAACTGAACTACCGGCTTCTTATCTTCCATGAGCCGAATCTTATGCTGGCAAACTGTGGGGCTGATCCCCTTGATATCTGCTATGGTCCATCCCATAGCTTCCTTTCTCTCCTGTAGTACCTTAAGAAGCTGATCCTCCTGTTCCTTGTCCAAACATGCAGACACAATCACAGGTAAAGTCTCATTAGATCCCAAGTACAAATATTTCAAATGAACAGGTAAAGGCTTTAATTCTAAAACAGGGGCAGTAATAAGAGAAGGAGTAAGAATCTTCCTGCTTCCCTCATTAAAGAGGGGTAAGGGTTGGCGCCAATGAACATCTAAGGCTTGCTCTTTCTCGCTGGAATCAAGTAGAGCAAGCTCCTCATATAGTTGCTCCAACAAAATATCGTCCTCTTCGTCCGGCGTGTATGCCTCCACCCCAAAGCACTGCTCGCTTACCGCGTATGCGGGAAACTTCATAGCCTCAAATACATTGAAGGCCACCTTCTCATCGTTGATCTGCATAGTCAGCTCTCCATTGGCCACATCAATGATAGTTCTCCCAGTGGCCAGGAATGGGCGGCCCAAAATAAGAGGAACATCATCGTCGGCCTCCATGTTTAAGATCACAAAATCCGCTGGGAAGATGAGTCCTTCAACTCTCACTAATACATCCTCTAAAACACCCCTGGGGCGTTTTATAGTGCGGTCAGCCATCTGCAAGCACATCCTGGTAGGCTTAGGATCTCCAACACCAAGTTGCTCAAAAACCGATGTGGGCATCAAATTAATACTTGCACCAAGATCACATAATGCCCTCCCATGAAATGCATCTCCCAATGTAACAGGGATGATGAAACCGCCCGGATCTTTCATCTTCTTTGGTAACGCCTTTTGCACAACTGCGCTACACTCCTCATTCAGAGTCACGGTTTCAAAATCATCCATGTGCCTCCTATTAGAAAGGAGGTCCTTGAGAAATTTGGCATATTTGGGCATTTGTGAAATGGCCTCTGCAAAAGGGATATTAATGTGCAGTTTCTTGAAGATATCCACAAACTTCTTGAATTGCTTGGCATCCTCTTGACTCTTCAATCTCTGCGGGTATGGCACTCGCACACTGTATTCCTCCCTTGGCTTCTGTTTCTCATCCGACTTCCTCACCGTGTCCTTTGATTGGGGAATCACGGTAGGCACGGGAATTTCATCATCCAAGGATTTTTCAGTGGCCTTAGTCGCCTCAGCTCGCGCATGGGTAGGATATGGGGGATACTGAGTAGTAGTCCCACTGCGAGTCGTAAT
The DNA here is from genome assembly GCA_023055425.1 of Linanthus parryae. Taxonomy (NCBI): domain Eukaryota; kingdom Viridiplantae; phylum Streptophyta; class Magnoliopsida; order Ericales; family Polemoniaceae; genus Linanthus; species Linanthus parryae. The sequence goes on along the minus strand of JALGPY010000001.1, from coordinate 70,795,577 downwards.
AGCCTTCAATTGCTCAATTGGAGTAATAGTGTTGGACGGAAGTATACCTGGTGGAAGTCGAGGATTCTGATTAGCTATTTGGCCAATTTGTGTTTCATGGCTCTTTAGTGAAGCTTCCATTGCGACTATTTTGCTCTCAATCTTATCATTCCTAGCTAACAGTTTCCTCAACATCGCGTTTGTATCCTGTTCTTCTGAGAGTGGAGGTGGGGCCTGTTGTTGTGGAACCTGTCTCTGAGCTTGGTAAGGAACATTTGGCCTATGACCTGGCGCATATAATCCACTATTCGGATTGGCATAGCTGAAGTTGGGGTGATTGCGATTGTTGGGATGATAGGTGTTTGGACATTGTTGCTGTCTTTGTTGACCCATGTAATTCACGTCTTCAATGCCATCCCCATATCTCTGATTTGCATCTGCTACCATCTCTCCCACTGACTTCACCTGTGCCGATGGATTCAAATTACTGAAAGCCGAAGTCATCACTGCCATCTGATGTTCAAATTTCTGTTCCACCATAGACTCTATCTTACTAACCAATGCCCCATCTGATTTCGTGTTTCTACGAGTCTCAGACCTCGTGGATTCACGTTTTGCTACATTATCTAGCAGATCACGACATCTCTGTAGTCCCATTCCCATAAAATTTCCTTGAGCCATCATGTCCAGCTCACTAGCAGTCTCTCTATCCAAAGCATTATAAAAGTAGTGGAGAAGTTTATACCATGGCTCTCCGTGAGTAGGGCATCTGCGCAGGAGCTGGTTGAACTTTCTCCACGTGTCACCCAGAGAATTATCTTCCTGCTGTGTAAATTTGGTTATGTCAGCCATCCGTTGAGCAACCTTAGATGGCGGAAGATACTTCCTGAGAAACTCTCTGCTACAATCTGCCCATGTAACTATGCTGCCTGGTGGAAGTTCCATAAGCCATGTCTTTGCCTTTCCCGATAAAGAGAAGGGGAAAAGCATGAGCTTTATCGTCTCGATTGGAACTCTCTGGTCATACATGGTAGAAGTAATCTGCTCGAAATTGAGAAAGTGTTGATGCGGATCATCACTCGGGGCTCCAGTGAATAAGCATTCATCTCTAACCATATTGATCAACGGTTGGCGAATCTCGAAATGCGCGGCATTAATCTGTGGCCTGACAATGGTAGGCTGATATCTCTCCGGTGTAGTCCTGAAGTAATCCACCAAAGGACGTTCATCCTCCTCAGCATTGTTGACTTGCTCTACTGCATTCCGGCCGTTATTGTTCCGATTATTGCCCCCATTATTACCGTTGCCCCCGTTATTTCTGCCAACTACCTCCGCACCAGGAAGTTGTTGTGGATTTGGAGGGTTCATGCGATCAATCATCGCCTGCATCTCAGCCATTTGAGCCCTAATTTGCTCAATTTCCGCGGCTCTGTTTGCAGCCTCCTCTACAGCTGCAGCCCTAGCTGCTTCCGCATCTTGCAGGCCTTTGCGGACCCTCTCAAGCTCAGCTCTAGTTTGCTCGTCCATCTAAACTGAATTTGCTTTCGTCTTGTCTCTACGTTCTGCACGCAATAACGATTCCGGATCCTCAAGTACTGGATGCAAAGGCTCGTCTCTAGAACGGGACATGCACCAAGTAAATCAACCCTGAAAACATAAACCACACGCAGAAAATAGGTGAGTAACAGATATAAACTGAAAAAGTAAATCCCTAAAGAAAAAAAATAATAACTAATTTATTTGAAGTCCCCGGCAACGGCGCCAAAAACTTGACACGCTCCAACTGCAAGTGTACAGCTGTCGTGTGTAGTAATAAATTCCGGAAATCCGGGTTGTCGAACCCAAGAGACTTCGTCGTAAACTAGCTATTAAATTTGTTCTTTATGTGGGCAAAGCGCAGTTGTTTTGTTCTATTGATCCTACTAAAATTAAAAACAAGTGTCTCAATTAATCAATTGAATTGCTTCACGATTAATAAAGATGAACGATTATAAAATTTCTCAAGGTTTGGAAAAGTCAGGATATCTCTACGGTTACTAGGTATTTCACACGATATTGGATTTATGTTTTGTTAACACGATGATTTATTATTCTAGCTAAACGAGCATGAATGTGTTGAAGATGTCTCAACCAACACCAATACTTAAACTAGCAAAGCCGATTTCTCTAGCCTAAACAAGTTCAAGTATGCATGAAGATCATTAATCTACTCTTCGTTCTTAGCTAACTAGCAAGATTTCTCAACCCTAGATACGGCTAGTGTGTATTTCAATTTTCCGGGCAATGAATATTGATGTCTCTAACATTCATAACCTAGCTCTATCCTAACAATACGTCTATTGATAGCAAAGATGAATTAAACACATAAAATACACATAGCTAGATAAAAAGTTCATCAATTAAGCCACAAGCATGAAATCAAATCCATAAATTACAAATATCGTGATCAAAACCTAGCTCCCTACGAGATACCCTGAGAAAAGTGTTTAGCTACTCAAAAACATGATTCACGTACAAAGTTTCGTGATCAAATAACAAAAATAGAGAAGAAACAGAGTTTTAGAGGTCAAACGAATGATTCCAAGCTTCCTTGATCGTCTCCTAAGCTCCAAGCTCTCTTCAACGTGATAGAGTACGTGATAATCCCCAGAAACATGCCCTAACCAAGTATAATACGTTCTCCCAATGTTTAGAACAAGTTAGGAGTAATTACAAAGCAACCCCAAAAAGTTACAAACAAAATTCTGCCCGAACTAGGTCGTGTGACCTAGTTAAGTAGGTCGTGCGACCTACTGTGCTGCCCGAACGAGGTCGTATGACCTACTGAAATCTCTAACTAGGTCGTATGACCTAGTAACTAGGTCGTGCGACCTAGTTGCTTCATCAAATTTTTCCAACTTCTTCCCACTTGTTCCTCTTGCTTTTGACTCACTTCCCGGACATCGTTTCTTCATTCAATCCTCCATTTTGAGCTCTCCTCATGCCTCAACACTCGTATCATCTTCTCTTGAGCCTCTCTAACACTTGATCCATCAACTCTCGCTTTCCTTCCCAAATCTCGAGCTCGCATCACTTCCGAAGTTCGTTTCCTCTATCCACTTGATTCTCGCGTGCTCCGGTCCTGGAAATCACAACACGAACACCCCGCGAAGATCAAATGTGACAAAATAAGAAAAATAGCACGTAAAACAATGCAAGAAACGCCCGGACTTCACATTTTAGCATACGAACTCATTTTCTCAATTAAACACATGATTTACTCGAAAAGACGCAACATTCTCCATTATGCGCACACAAATTGTAGCAAAATAAGCCATAAAATAACTACGAAAACGGAGTTATCACCTGGCGTTATGGAAAACCTTTCCCGCCCCCACTATAATAATAACCTATACTAGGCGAAGAGTCGTACCATCTGAGAGAAATATTAAAGCCAACTAAGGGGATTCCAAGTAACAACCAACTGGTTTCGGTACATGCGATCTTTCAGTTTACGTTGTTAATGAATTCTGACAGTGACAGTTGAACAATGAGTTCTTCGATTTGAAGATGAGGAGTAAAGTGACGATTTAAAAGCAAGTACGACAAGTTTAGAAATTTCGAAATAAGGTGCGTCAATTATTTTAAAATAAAACAAGTATATCACATGAAAGGAATGGGCACGCAAAACCTAAGCATATATTTTGAGACAAGACATAAATCACGTTTTGACACGAAAGAAGATAAGCACACGAGACTAAGCATGAATACTCACATGTATATTTTGAGACATGAAATAAAATCACATTTTGACACGAAGGGAGATAAGCACGCAAGGCTAAGCATGGATACTCACCGTGAGAGCCGAAGATACGCAAGTTCCACTACAGGTAGACAACTCCTGGTTCTACGAAGTCAGGCTCTACAAACAACCACAAATAGTCCGAATCACAAACAAGTTTGGTTTACATTTTATGACGATGCACGTGTGCTATTTGAATGCAAGCAAAAGCTGTAAGTAATTATAGCCACCTAATTATATTACGAAAGCAAATTTTATATCGACTGCCAAGTCACAAATCTCCAAAACGATTTTAGAAAATTAAATAATAAACTGTAAGAATATATAACGATTTAATATTCTAACTAAACAAACTTATTTGTTGATAAGAAAAATATCAAGTCGTACACTTTATTGAAATCTTAAAAGTAAAGAAATTAAAATGAGATTTAGATTTTATTTATCTTTTAAACATCATAATCTTTATTGAGATATATATATATATATTTAAACATATACAAAAAAATATATTTTATTAACTTATTTCAAGAACTAATTATAAATACATAATTGCAAACAATTTCTGATTTATAGAAATTTATCTTTTTTATTTTATATTACATAACTATTTATTTGTACTTATTTATTTTAGTATATAAAATTACAGAAATTAAATAAAGATTTATACTAACTAAATACAATAGTAAATACAAGTATATGTATGTATATGCAGTTTACACATAAATACAATAAGTACCCCCAATAGTTAGAAATAACTTTATACATGGGACAAAGTCTGCCCTTAAATTCTCTGATTGTGCAATAAATACCCCCTGTGAACAAAACAGAATAATCTTCTTCTTCCTCTCGATTTTTTTCACGGTAATTCAACACACACACACACACACACACTCAAATTGAACTACCAATACACGATTTTGAGGAAGTACAATGGATTAAGATGGAGTTGAGAGAGTACCCAAACGAGAAACGAGTCGAATCGGACAAGATGAGCTCCGGGTCGAAATTCGCCGGAGCTTTGGACGGTGATGGGGGCGTCGGGGTTCTGGGTCGTGGTCGCCGGATTACTCCGCTGGCTGGGCTTCGTCCGGTCACGACATAGAGGCGGAGAGAAGTGGAGGAAGAGACGGATGGAGGCGGGGAAGAGTCAGCCGGTTGCAGCGGCGGTGGCGGCGTCGGGCTCTATCTCTGGTTTCGGCTTCTGCTGCTGCTTCTGGGTTGCTGTTGAGGCCGAGAGAGAGGGAGGTAAGTCCGAGAGTGAGAAGGGTGGTGTGAGGCGATGGTGATGGAGGCGGTGGCTAACGGTGGTGGGTTTGTTCTCGGCAAAACAGGGGATGCAAGGGGGTTGTTTCAGGTGGGTTTTTATGCGGAAAAACAGAGGGTCATGTTGGTGTTCGGTTGTGGTGATTGGAGGAGATTTGATGATGGGTGTGGTGGCTGAGTTACGATGGTGAAGTTTGCTCTGTTTTGGCTAGGTTCGGTCTCGGCCAAAAACAGAGCAGGGAGTTGGAGATGCAGAGGTGGAGGTTGTGGTGATTTCCAAGGGAGCTTCAGGGTGGTGGTGTTCGGTGGAGTGAGAGAGAGGGTGAGATTTAGAGGTGGATGATGGTGGTGGTATTCGGTGGAGGTTGAAGGAGGTGGGTTTGCTTGGCTTGTTCTCGGCAAAACTAGGCAGAGAGTAGAGATGGAGGTGAAGAGGATGAAGAAGAGAAGAGGAGGAGATGTTGAGGGCTGGTGTGAATTGAGAGGAGCTAGGCTAGTAGGCTAGCTGGTGAAGCGGTGTGCGTGGTCGAGGTGAAGGGTACGGAGGTGGCTGGTCGGTGGCTGAAGCAGGGGAAAGCAGTAGAAGAAAAGATGAGAAGTGATGGAAGAGAGAAAGAGATTGGGTGTGGCTGGGTCACCAAACTACGCGGTGGTTCGACACGTGAAAAGTGGGTAAAAACGCAACGAAAATTAACACGGGGCGGACGTTTTAAAAAAAAAACGCGACGAAGGTCCTACACACAATACACAACTAATACGATAACAAATACATAAAACGATTTGACTGAAAACTAAACTTTGAATGATAAAAACAAAACGTCTACTGACAAAATAAATTTGATTGTTAAATATAATTTAACTAGTATAGAAAAATTAACTTGTCTTGTAAATTAAGTTCGACTGATATGTTTAATAAAAGTTTAAATGTTTATCTTGAGAAAACTCCTAAATATTTTTCTTTTTAATAAAAATATAAATTTACTAAACGATTTATTAAAATTTACAATTAACATCTTATTCAAAATAAAAGTAATTTGTTTAAAAGTAATTTGTAACAATAATTATTGTTTTCAAAATAATTATAAAAAAAACAATTAATCGCTACAAATCAAATCACGCGTAATATCTACAGTGTCGTATTACGACTAATCCTAATATCAAACTATACGATCTCACGTTCTCCAACAATAACTACGTCATACAAAATTACTTAAATAGCCCTAGAGTAACATACGGGTTGTTACACCTTCTCTTTCCTAAACACCCTTCATGATCAAGGTCTATTAATATTCGGGCTTGCCAAAGCAAGACAATTTTAATTCATCATGATGTGTTGAGGACGACACAAGCAAGTAATGTGTGTATGTTGAAGCAAGAGGTTGGATGCAACTTGGTAAGACACAATTGGATTGATGAACCTAGAGGCATGACAATTAGGCATTATCTAAAGGATAAAGAATAAAGAGTTATTCACCTAATTGGACCAAGAGTTGCATGGGATGCAATTGGAATGGTTCCTACCTAAATAACCAATTCTTGGGTGACTTGCCAAAGCAAGCTCAAGAAAAAGTGAAAAAGGAATCTTGGACCCACTAGAAAATATATAAGATATTTTTTCGCATTAATGGTGAGGGCTATTAATCCGAGAAATATAGTGGGAGCTATATTTAACAATTTAAGTCATTGATTAAATATAGTTAAAACGTCACAATGCTTTGCGTAAATCTTATTGTGTTGAATACCCATGGCATTAAACAAACAAAACGTGTCTTCATGTCCTTAAAAGGACAGGCTGTCTGGAATCAAATTTTAGACTAGTATAAAATTGAGAATTGTTCTCAAATAAAGGAAAAATGTTGTACATTACAGAGCATAAAGTTCTCCTCCCACCGACTACCTAGACACACTAAAAGCCTTATGGAAGGAACATCAAAGAATGGTTCTTTGGATGTAAATTGCCTCATGTCAGCTGCCATGAACTCTAAGCTTTGAAAGCATGATGAGAAGTATGGAGGCGTATGATATGATCATACATTAAAAGAAGCTCTTTCAAAGAGCGAGCTAGACATGAAAGACTAGAAGTGTTGCTCCACCTTGCACTCTCTTGCTTAGCACTTTTCATGATCAAGATGGAGTGAGTTCGGGCTTGCCAAAGAAAGGCGACTTAATTTATCAAGATTTGACGCGACAACACAAGCTAGTAATGTGTGACTGCTGAAGCAAGAGGTAAAGCGCAACTAAGATACTTCAATAGGATTGAAAGCTTAGAGACTGGGAGTATCTATGAGATAGATAATGAATAACTGGTTATTCTTCCAAATGGACCGAGAATTGCATTGGATGCAATTACAGTTTTGTTCAAAGGTGATTTACTCATTATGATTGAGAATCACTATACAAAGCACTCATAAAGGGCTAAAGGCAAAACATGTTAATGGTTAACAGCATGGGTAAAGGAAAAAATGTTTTCACCGACCCCATGGGCACAAAGAAAGCTTGTTGCTAAAATCACATTGCCTTAAAATCCCATAGGTGGTGCGGAGGAAGAGAAACTGCCCAAATTACCTGGAAGGAAATAATAATGGAATTATGAATTCCGAATTAGGTATTTTTGTTATACAAGTCAATATGTTTATCTCATCATCATGAGTATATGATACTAGATGAGGATCTCATATTTATAGAAATATGGAGGATCTCAAGAGATGTAGACAATTGAATAAGGAAGAATAAACCTACATTTGGGGCAATGAAGCAAGGGGTTGCTGAATTAGCCGTATGGAATTATTTATACCTTTTTTGGAAATATCCATGAATTAGACAAATACGATTATGTCACTACTTGGAGTAGGAACATTATCACAGTTTCATGTTTTGAAAAGAAAAATCTTTTATTAAAATAATGGACAAATGTTGTTCCATCCATTTTGATAAAAATGCATTATTATAATGCACTTGTGTCTAAGTGGATTGTATATGCTTGATCATGATAATTCCATCTATAACATTAATATCTAGAGGTTTGCATATAATGATATGAACCTCACTTATCTTTTGCATTGTTGTTTAGGGCAAATAAATGAGAAATACATATCTAGGCTCCATGTGGATGGATTTCTGGACTCATTTGATTTTGGAATCATATGAGACATGTAAAACTTGTTTAATAGGCAAAGATATGATCTTTTGAAATCATACATATTGATGTACATAGGCCGCTATACACGAATGCTAAAGATGGTTTTCAGTACTTCATCATATTTACTGATGGGGTCAGAGAAATATAGATTTGTGTATCTTATGAAGAAACGAATCAGAATCCTTTGAAGAGTTCAAAGAATTCAAGAATGAAGTAGAAAGCCAGCTTTGCAAAAGTATAATGGCTTTGGATCATGGATGAGAATACTTAAGCCAATAGTTTGAACATCTAAGGTAGCATGGGATGCGATCCCAAACCACTCTACCTAGAACACCATTATGGAATGGCGTGTCTAAAGGGATGTGTCAAACAAAGCTTCCATTTTTACTTTTAAGGGCCATGTTCTAATTACGGCAAATTTCGCCCCTTAACCTCGTTCCATCTAAATTAATTATGAAAACACCATATGAGATATGGACTAGGAAATGTCCTAGTATGTCATTCATAAAGAATTTAGGTTATGGAATTTATGTAAATAGTTTACAGACAAAATTGAACTCAAGTTGGATAAATGTACTATGTGGAATATCCTGAGGAAATAAATGATATTATCATTACGCTCCAATTGAGAACAAATTGTTTGTTGCTCGAATCGCTGTGTTTCTAGATAGAGATTTTCTCTACAAGAAACAGTAGGAGGACAGTATAATTTGAAGGAGTTCAAGAACCACAAACAGAACATTTATCGTTTTGATGGAACATAAGTAGGATCACAAGGTGTTGTGAAACAACCTACTTAAGTAACATAAGGACTTCGTAGGTAAAGTAGGATATGTCAAGGAGCAAGAGAAATATGGATTTCTCATAACTCGGTGATATATTGCTCATAGAGATGAGCCTACAACCCATGAAAAGGCCACGAGTGGGCAATACTCTCAGAAATGGCATGGAGCCATGAGATGCGATATGGAATCCATGTATTCCAACAAAGTATGGACTTTGATGGAACCACCTGAAAAGGTAAGACCCAAATGGTGCAAGTGGGTTGTGGAGAAACCAACATGGATGGTAATATGATTACTTTTAAGGAGCAATGGGTTGGAAAGGGGGTTTCATGTGAGTTCATAAGTATAGACTATGACGAAATCTTTTCCCCAATTGTGATGCTTAAATCCATTAGCATCTTGCTTGTAGCGATCTATCTATAGATTGAGTCAAGCTTCTCCGAGTTGAAATCTTTGAATTTATGATGCAATCAAAGGAGTTTGGTTCCATCAAAATTGAAGATGAAGCTTATGTTTACAAGAAGGTTAGTGGGAGCACATTTACATTTGGTCTTGTATGTAGAGACATACTAACCATTGGGAATAATGTCTCTACTATGCAATCTGTAAAGATTGGATAGAGAATTGATTACCAATGATAGACTTAGGCGAGACAATCTATAAAATATATGGAGATGGATCAAAGTAGTTGTTCAGCCTGAGTCATGGCACATATATCGACAAGGTGTTGAAATTGTTCAAAATGTAAGAATATGGATTCTTACCCATGTCACATGGAATTAGTCTTTGGAAGAACTAATTATCTTTCCAATTAGATTTAGAAAGGAGCGTATGAATGAGATTCACGAGATACGCCATGTCATGTACTAGGCCAGATGTGTCATATGGTATGACACAGAGATTCAAGTCAAATCCGGGTGAAGTTTCACTGGATAATTATCAAGAATATCCTTAAAGTACTTGAGAGTAACTTAGGATGAATTCTTGGTAAATAGAGGATAAGAAGAGTTTACTGTAAAGGGTTATAGTAATGAGAAATTCAAATCTAATAAAGAAGATTTCAGACTATAGTCGAGTTTTATGTTTTGCACTAGTGGGAGGGACTGTGAGGTGGAAAGGTTCCAGGCAAGATTCAGTTGCCGATTCTATCACAGAGGACTTAGTATATTGATGCATGAGATGCACTTACTCAGAATATTCAATCTCAATCAACTTGTTGATAGATGAGATGTGAATATTTGCAAAGTACCATACGATGTCTCTCTTACCTTGCACAGTAAAATCATGAAGGGCGCGCTAGATCAATAGTCTTATGATGCAGGAGATTGACTCTAGTGCAAGTGGGAGACTGTTGGAATTGTGCCCTAGAGGCAATCAATTTATCGTGAAAAATAAATACGGACTTACTATTCAGTATGTTATCGATATGGAGATAAATTAACATGAATGAAGTCCTTAGAATATAAATGTTATATTCTTAAATATCCCTAGTTGATTATATTGATTAACTGGATAATCAACTATAGAATAGTATGGGGTTGGATTGATATGGAGATATCACGATCCAACACATGGGTATGCATTATGAGTAATGGCATACTGGATAGACTCACAACGAGAAGGATACATTAGATAATGTCAAAGTCACAATCGCTTCTCGTAGGGCTAATATAATTGCAATCCTTAGACTTGAAGTCACTAGATACTCTAGTTGTGGAATATCATGCTTTGATGTTATCAAACGTTACACCGTAACTAGGTAATTATAAAGGTAGTTATCGGGCATGATAGGAAGCAAGCTTAGAGATCGTAGTGATGTAGAGAGGATTTATGCCTCCCACATAATGGGAGCAAATATCCATGGCCACTCGAGAAATGGTGCTTATTAAATGTTTGGCCGGAATCAGATAAATCAATATGGAGATCTTGATGTTATCTGCTTGCATAAGCATATTCCCAGGATCGAGGAAATATGGATTGGATATACGAGTGTGACTATTTATGTCTCGTGTCCAATCCAGATATGGAGACAAAGGGATAGTGCAACATGAGATATTGGGCACAAAAGGTTTGTCGGGATCACTGACTTATTTCTATTAGTTGGGTGGCATGGATGTGTTGCTAGACACCCCTCCATGTTAGTAACAAGTTACTACCAACTAAGTAGAAACATATGGGGTCACACGTCAAAAGAGTTGAACTAGATTTTGGATAAATTAATATGATTAATTAAATAGAAGGATCACTTTGCAACACCTTGCAAACTTAGTAGGACTAATTTGCAAGGAAGGGACTAATCCAAGTTCATGTAGAACTAGGAGGGGCCTTTATGAAAACTAACAAGTGTTGTTGGTCTATATAAAGGAGGCTCTAGCTTCCTTCCCACTTAATGCTCATAACATAAGTGAGTGGGAGAGAGAGCAACAGAGAGAGCAAGAGACAAGCTAAGAGGGTCGAACCCTCCTAGTCGTCCCAACCCGTCAGCCACAAGAGAGGGCCGAACCCCTCTCTTGTCCTTGTTGCGTGATTCGTTCTTCCCTCTTCCTCCGGCCCAAGCTAGCACTAGGAGACGGAAGATCTCACCTCTAGACATGGGTCAACCATAGAGACGAGGACACAATTCTTCGTGTGATCACCCGAACCAAAAGGTACACATCTTCTATGTCCTTCATCATGTTATGAATGTCTCTTCCTGTGATCCTTGGTGGGCTTTGAGTAGGAATCAAATTTTTGTTATTGCGCTGCGTAACCGAAGTCAAAACCCAACAGATAGTTGTAGTCATTTCATCATGAATTATAATATGAATGAGAACAACAAATTTATACCAGACCTCCTCAATATGTTGAGGACCGCTAAACTGAGAATTAACACAGGCAAAGGCAAGGCCATAATGATTGTCAATAGAGGAAAGATCAAGCGAGTTGCTTCTACCTCCAAAGGGAAGAGCTAGGCAGTTGCTAAACCCAAGGAAGTTGCCATGAAGCCTGCTGGTGGCGTCTCTGAGGGCGCATGTCACTATTGTAGTCAGCTAAGCCACTGGAAGAGGAATTGCCCAAATTATCAGGAAGACAAAAGGCTTCGAAAAGTGGTTCCACCACCACCAGGTATTTTTGTTATAGATGTCAATCTATTTATCTCTTCATCATGGGTATTGGATAATGGATGTGGATCTCACATTTGTCAAAATGTGCAGGATATAAAGAGAAGTAGAAAAGTGACTAAAGGGGAGATAGACTTGCGCGTTGACAATGGAGCAAGAGTTGTTGCATTAGCTGTAGGCGTTTACGAGTTATCTTTACCTTCAGGACTTATTCTAGAATTAGACAATTGTTTTTATGTGCCTCCTATGAGCAGAAACATTATTTTTATTTCTTGTTTGGACAAGATCGATTTTTCTGTCACTATAAAGGACAAGTGTTGATCCATTTATTTTGATAGTATGCATTAATGTATTGCACTTTTTTCTAATGGATTTTATGTCCTTGATCTACATAATTCTGTCTATAACATAAATACCAAGAGGGTTAAACCTAATGATTTATATCCTAATTATCTATGACACTGTCGTTTAGGCCATATAAACGAGACACATTTCTAAGACTCCATAAGGATGGCTTTATAGAATCATTTGATTATGAATTATATGAGATATGTGAATCTTTTTTATTGAGAAAAATGACTAAGTCTCCTTTCAATAAGAAAGGTGGGAGGACTAGTTGGCACTCATACATACTAATGTGTGTGGACCATTTGTCAAGCCGGCCAGAGGTGGTTATCTTACATTTACTGATGACTTCAGTAGATATAGATTTGTGTACCTTATGAAGGCCAAATCCGAATCCTTTGAAAAGTTCAAAGAATTCAAGAATGAAGTAGAGAAGAAGATTTGCAAGAGTATTAAGGCACTACGATCGGATCGTGGAGGTGGATACTTGAGCCATGATTCCGATGAATATCTTAGAGAGTGTAGGATCGTGTCCCAACTCACTCCAGTCGGAATGCCACAATGGAATGGCGTGTCCGAGTGGAGGAATCGTACCCTGTTGGACATGGTGCGGTCTATGATGTGTTAAACGGATCTTCCAATATTGTTTTGGGGACATGCTCTATTAACTGCAGCTTTTACCATTAACCGTGTTCCATCAGAATCAGTCATGAAGACACCATATGAGATATGGACTGGGAGGTGTCCCATAGTGTCGTTTATGAAGATTTGGGGTTGCGAGGTCTATGTAAAGAGTTTACAAACAGACAAGCTCGGACCCAATTCGAATAAGTGTAATTTTGTGGGATATCCTAAGTAAACGAAAGGATATTACTTCTACAATCCAATCGAGAATAAATTGTTTGTTGCTCGGACCGATGTGTTTCAAGAATGAGAGTTCGTCTCTAAGGAATCCAGTGGGAGGACTATAGAACTTGAAGAAGTTCAAGAATCACAAAACACTATTTCTACAATGGAATATGAGCAGGAACCGCAAGCTGTTGTGGAGCAACCTGCTCAAGTAACACAAGAACTTCGTAGGTCGAGTAGGGTACGTCAGTAGCCAGAGTGGTATGGACTTCTCGTGACTGAGCCCGGTGACGTACTACTCATGGATAAGGCCTACTACCTATGGAGAGGCTGTAAAGGGGCCGTACTCTAATAAGTGGCTTGAACCCGTGAGCTCTGAAATAGAATCCATGTATACCAACAAAGTATGGACTTTGGTGGAACCACCCGAACGGGCTCGGCACATAGGGTGCAAGTGGGTCTTCAAAGCAGGCTGACATGGATGGCAATGTAGTTTCCTATAAGGGCTGATTGGTGACAAACTGATTCAGACAGATTCATGGTATTGACTATGATGAAATATTTTCTCCATTCGCGATGACCAGATCCATTCGTATCTTACTTGCTATTTCAGCTTATCACGACTATGAGATTTGGCAGATTATGTGGAAACCTCCTTGAATATGTGTACATGACACAGCTAGAGGGTTTTGAGGATCCAGAGCATGCAAATAAATTCTGTAAGTTGCAGCGATTCATTTATGGATTGAAGCAATCTTCTAAGAGTTGGAATCTACGTTTTGATGATGCGGTCAAAGAGTTTGGCTTCATCAACAATGAAGTAAACCTTGTGTCTACAAGAAGGTTAGTGGGAGTTCTGTTGTGTTTCGGTCTGGTATGTGGATGACATACTACTCACAAACGACGTCCCTACCTTGAAATTTGTTAAAGATTGGTTAGGGAAGTGTTTATCAATGAAGGACTTAGGAGATGCAGCTTATATACCTGGTATCAAGATCTATAAGATAGATCTAGAAAGCTACTCGGCCTAAATCAAAGTACATATATAGACAAGGTGTTGAAATGGTTCAACATGCAAGAATCGAAGAAAGGATTCTTGCCCATGTCGCGTGGAGTCACCCTTACGAAGGCTGACTGTCCTTCCAATCAGATTGAGAAGGACCGCATGAGTACGATCCCGTATGTGTCGGCTATAGGATCTATCATGTACGTCATGTTATGTACTAGACCAGGTGTGTTATACGTATTGAGTATGACAATCAGATACCAGTCCAATCCGAGGGGGAGTCACTGGATTGCTGTCAAGAATATTCTTAAGTATTTGTGAAGAACTAAGGATGCATTCTTGATATATGGCGGAGAGGAAGAATTATGTGTAATACATTACACTAACGCGATCTTCCAATAACGTTATCTTCCAAACCGATAAAGATGATTACAGATCACAGTCGAGTTATGTGTTTTGCAAAAATGGAGGAGCTGTGATCTGGAAGAGTTCAAAGCAAGAGATAGTTGCTGATTCTACAATTGAATCTGAGTACATTGCTACGTCGGACCTGGAAAGGAGGCTCTTTGGAATAAGAAGTTCATCACTGAGCTGGGAGTGGTTCCTAGCATAGTGGATCCCAACGCGTTTTATTGTGGCAACACTGGGGCGATCGCACAAGCCAAGGAACCCAGGTCTCACAAGAAAATCCAAGCATGTACGTAGGAGATTCCATCTCATTCGAGAGATCATTGAAAGAGGAGACATGAAGATATGCACGATTCCAACAGACAATAATCTTCTAGATCCACTTAAAAAGCCGCTTGTACAGCAAAAAAATGAAAGGCACACTAGATCTATAGGCATACGAGATGCACGAGATTGGCTCTAGTGCAAGTGGGAGACTGTTGGAGTAGATGGCTAGAGGCAATCTTATTTTAGTGTGAACATTTTTTGGCTAGAATATTCATTTTATTATGTATGGAGATATTTAATATAATGAAAATTCTAGAATACAATTGTTGCTTATCTTAAATATCCCTAGTCCAGTATATTGACAAATATGACAATCACTATAGACTAATATGTGAGTAGATTGATATGGAGATATCAAGTCTAACACATGGGTATGCATTAGGAGTAATGGCATACTGGATTGACCCACCACGAGAAGGCTACGTATAAATTATGTTAATGTCACAAGTGCTTCTCGTAGTGACAATAGTGTTGTAGTCATTAGACTTGAAGTCACTAGATACTATAGTTGTGGAATATCATGTTTTGATCTCGTCAAATGCTATACCGTAACTGCATATCAATAAAGGCGGTAATCGGACATGATAGGAAGCAAACTGAGAGATAGTAGTGATGTAGAGAGGATTTTTCCCTCCTACATAATGGGAGAAAATTTCAACGGCCACTCGTGGGGTAGTGCTAATGGAATGTGAGGCCATACTCAGTTAAATCAATATGAGATATTGATGATATCCGTATATATAAGCATATTTCCAGGATCGAGAAAACTATGGATTGGATATACGAGTGTGACATTTATGTCTCGTGTTCAATTCGGATATAGAGACGAATGACAACGCAAAACGGTAACATTGAGCACAAGGTTTGTCTACTCAGTGACTATTTCTATTAGTTGGGTAACCGCTCTATGTTTGTAATAGTTACTGCCAACTTAAATATAACCTATAGGGTCATACATCGAAAGGATTAAACTGGATATGAATATTAATTAGTTTGACTAATTAATAAAATGGATCAAAACGCAACCACATGCAAAGTTAGTTGGACAAATTTGCAAAGTGGACTAATTCGTGTATGGAGATAATTAGTATTGAGGCAAGTTTTTAGTTAATAAGGAGTTATTAACTATAAAAGGGCAACCATAGCTTATTGTTTCTTATGCGCTGTCATTCAGAGAAATAAGAGAGCAAGGAGAGAGACCCCAAAAGGAGCCCACCCCCATACCGTCGGCCTCCAAAGGTGGTTCGGCCACCTCTTGGCCCCGGTTTGCGTGATCATTTGCTTCCTCCTTTGAGGTTGCTAGCACAAGGCGTGAAGGAGATTCCAGTTCTCAATTCTTAGGTGTGGATACCGTAGAGACGATGGAATTATTCTTCATTGCGATCACACAAACAAACAAGGTGCACAATCATCTTCTTTTATCACCTTATGATAGCTTAACCTGCAATTCATCGAGGGCCTTGATCGTGAATCTATTATTGTATTTTTGTTGCGTATCCTGCATCGAAATCCTACAAAGTCTACTCAGGGGGATCGCAGCTACAACTCATAATTTTGTATATTTTACCCATGTTATTTTGTATTAGAATATTTGGATTCAAAATGATTTATTTACATCACAATACATTTATTTTTCTATAATAGTACGTAAAGAGTAAATTTTAAAAAAGGACAAACTTATATAACACTGGTTTAGCATGGATAGAAATTTTAGGTCAACTAATAAGTTTGAACAGCCAGTGAAGAGTCTTAAAGATAATAAAATTTCAGGTATGGCATGCTTAATATACTACTTATTATTTACAGGTTGGCAGGGATTTTGTTAATGAATAAGTGATTTTGCTTCTTTCAAACATCTGCACTCATGTAAACTACATATTTTTACGTGAAAAAATAATCAAACATGTCATATAATATCAATTGTATGGGTCCTAAGTAACCTAGAGCGGGAGCGAGAGCGTTAAAGCGTCCAATCTTAGAATTATTACATTCGAGAGCGTCATGAGAGCGCCAACAATATAGTATATTATATTTTATAATTTTATAAAAAAAAACAACAGGAAAATATGATAATGGGGACAGAAATGTGGAGAAACCATCCATTAGTGTTTATTGAGGGTTGTGTGTGTACAGTGTAGTAGTCTTCTTGTTTGTTTGTTTGTTTGTTTGTTTGTTTGTTTGTTTGTTTGTTTGTTTGTTTTATTTTCACATTCTATTTGACACTGTTCTTTTTGTGAAAGTTGATAAAACTAAAACTAACCAAAGAAGCTGTCCCACATCGCCTTAGAAATATGAATTTGAAGCTCAAAGTTTACTGGAGAAGTTTTTGAGTCCCACATCTTTGGTTTTGAGAAACCTCTTTTCTCTCTCGTCTATGACAGTAAGTTGGGCTGAATATTGAGTCCGAGCCATCTCTATTTGTTAATAGTCGGATGGACTAATAAAAGTAGCCCAAATAGTATAATTAATTTTTTTTAGGTAAAGTGTAAAATATTAATTAAGCCTCATAATATTAGAAATTGAGGCCTTCTGAGCTTATCCTAATTTGCGCTCTTGGATTTGTAGAGCACATTATTTGGACGTTTTTGCCTTCAATTCGCGACAGCGCGTATCGGAGCGGGAAAGTGGGTTAGTTAGAAAATGAAGCAACCGAGAGATGATTTTTTTTTGGAGCGTCTGGAAAGAGCACACAAATGATCACTGTTCTTGCATTAGCATTGTTTTTTTCTCACTTCATTTTATTTTTCTCAAGTGATACGACTTACATGGGGTGAGTTTGATGACGGGGAGAATCAGACGTTTATGGGAGCAGCAAGAAGCGACGATTTAGAAAGGAAAATCATGAAAAACAATAGGGGAAATACCTCTCTAGGTTCTGAAAAAACTTTAATAATTCATAGCATCAAAATAAGTCCACAAGCTGGACTTAGATAGCTCAAAAGTTTAATTATTTGGAATTTGGAAAAAAAATCATAAATTAATGCTAAATAATAATTCTAACCTAACTAAATATTCAGCTAAAAATATCCACCCAAATTGGGTTCAAATAAAAATCTTAATTAATAGATAAATATTCTGAAAATAGAAAACTGACGATTTGGAGCTTTAAATGACTGAATTTGACCAAATCAGGGCGGTGCTCGTGCTGTTTCCGGTCAGATTCATTTATGGTTCGGCACCGTACGTCAACCCTTCAATTCTGCCCCTGATTCTGCGACTGGACCGAAACAAGTTTTCAGAAACTGGCAAAATTCTTCCTACATCAGTCACCCCCACTTGAAAAGAACTCGTCCTCGAGTTCGATTTAGGAACTTGAATGATCCGCTCCATCAATAAAGGATCACAATAGCAAGATGGAAACATGAACGAAAAAACAATTGACTCGTTTAATTCAAATTTCGTCTCTTCGTCGTCATATGCAACTTCATCTCCATCTCCATAGTCATCATAAACCGGAGGGATTGTCCAATCCACCTCATATTCACATGATTTGGAAATACGCCTGTAAAAGATTGCATCACGAAAAATATGTTCGATTTGTAACATACCCGAAGAATCTAGCTTGTCGATCATGGAACTTGGTCCTCCATAACGCTCGCGGTTGAATGGAGTCTCGGACGCGGGCTCCAAGTCATGATCCAAGGCTTGACCCTCTGGCACCATCATCATAACCACTTGGAGGTTAATTTCATGTTGGGGGGCTTCCTCAGCCGGAACCTGCCCGCAACCGCCAGGTCGTCCACGCACCATGGTTATGACGATCTTCTTCCCACGTCGAACTGAGCTCTGATACCAACTGACGCCGGAGAGAATCAGGCGTTTATGGGAGCAGAAAGAAGCAACTATTTAAAAAGGAAAATCATGATAAACACTAGGGGAAATACCTCTCTAAGTTCTGAAAAAACTTCAATGATTCATAGCATATCAAAATAAGTCCACAAGCCGGACTTAAATGGCTGAAAAGTTCAATTATTTGGAACTTGGAAAAAAATCATAAATTTAATGCTAAATAATAATTCTAACCTAAGTAAATATTCGGCTAAAAATTTCCACCCAAATGGGGTTCAAATCAAAATCCTAATTGATAGATAAATAGTCTTAAAATAGAAAACTGACAATTTGGAGCTTTAAATGACCGAATTTGACCAAATCAGGGCGATGCCCGTTGTTTATCACGTGGTCAGATTCATGTATGGTTCGGCACTGTTCATCAATCCTTCAATTATGCCCCTGATTCTGCGTCTTGACCGAAATAGCTTTTAAGAAACTGGCAAAATTATTTATGCATCAGAGTTGCACCTTAACTTCTTACTTACAAGTTGTATATCACTTTTTTTTTAAGATAATTTGAATGAAAATCCACTTGTACGAGCATGGTGAATACATTGTTATGCTTTTTAAATCTGAACGTGTTGTATTATATTTGCTTAGCATCTAGCTCTTTATATTTTTATCAATTTCTTTAATATTTCTGTTCAGAAATCTGCTGGCGGCGTCCCTATACTCTAAAGTTCTGCCATTTTATTGGTACAACTGTAATAATCGACAACAACCGGCTATTTCGATTTATTTTGGTGGTCCCAAGACGCACCATAGCCCGTGCCTATTGAATAAAATGACTGTTAGAACTTGACATAAAGTGATATAACAGATGGGTTACTAAGGTCATTGTTTGACTTAATTCCAAAAAAAGAACTTAACAACTTAATAGTGAGACCATTTTTTTTATTTGTCGTCTACTCGGTCGAACTCCGAAGCAGCTCATGCGGTTTTTAAATGCTCTACCACTTGAGCTAGAACCACTTGCCTGAGATTACTTCCTGATAAAGTACACAATGTTGGTAAAAAAAAAACACGTTTTAAAAATTTTGAGATCAAGAATGGTACCAGTCTGTCCCGTCTCTTTGTTCCTAATTTTATTTTTGTCACTATTCACTGAGTCACATTGACCGGATGATTTGAATAGAAAATCGATGTAATTTTTTGATAATTTTTTCATGGTGTTGTAGAGTAAAAGTTGTTCTATAATATGGTGAAAAAATTATCAAAAAATCGTATTATTTTACTATCCAAATCATCCGGTCAAAGTGACTCAGATACGATTCAAAAAGTCAAATGGGAACAAAGAACACATTGGTAAGAGAATTCGAACTGAAATCGCGGGAAAGGGGATGAGAGGGATGGAGCCACCCCTATGGCATTTTAGGTGATCTAGCTTGTGACCCACTAGTTGAACTATGTAATGAACCGTCACATGGGCTCTGTCGGAATCTTATTCCCGATAACCATGGACCATCGAAGTAACAACACTTGAAGCTGGTTTCCAAATTACAAAAGACACCCTTAGTCTCTCCTGCACTACCCTGGGCATACAAGTAATTAGACGATAGTTTTACTCCAGAAACTCCCAATTCCCATTGGTGCTGCGAACGAATGAGATTGCAAAAAAAGATATTTACAAAAATATCTAGCTCCCTGGTCCATGTTGGCGTTGGAGAGATCTTATCTGGAATCAGAGAGTGCACTTTTCCAGCTTTTCCCATTATCGAACGAAAATGGAGAAAGCTATAGTATTATTTTATTCACGCTTTTTCTATTTAAAAAACCAAAAACAAACATAACTCTATTCGAACAGATAGCCCTAATCTATCCCTAAACATGGTCTCTGACTTTTTCATCGGCAACCTGAAGGATCAATCAAGGTGATGAATAATCTGAGAAACGAAGGCTTACGCGTAGGTTTCGATCGGTGAATTTGATGTCCGGCGATGGGAGAGGAAGTGAAAGTGAGTGAATACAACGGCGCAGCCGGAAACGATGACCGCGTTTCGGAGTGGGAGGAAGGGCTACCGAGCGCCGACGATCTGACGCCCTTATCACAGGCGTTGATCCCACCAGAGCTGGCGTCGGCGTTCAGTATCTCTCCGGAGCCCCGGCGGACTATGATGGATGTCAATCGGGCGTCGCAGGACACGCTCTCGAGCATCCGAGGACAATTACAGTCGTCGAATAAGTTCAATTTCAAGTGCCTTGCCGAAGAAGGAGCGAAAGACGGATTCGTCGTGGAAGTGGACGATGTAGATCTGACGGAATCGAGGAAGATGAGAAGGACTGACGGCGGCGGCGGCGGCGTTGAGGAGGCGGATTCGGCGATGAGATCAGAGAGCTGCAACGAAGATTCATCTGCGAAGACGTTGAAGCGTCCCCGGCTCGTGTGGACGCCTCAGCTTCACAAGCGCTTCGTAGACGTGGTTGCTCATTTGGGAATCAAAAACGCCGTACCGAAAACGATTATGCAGTTGATGAATGTCGAAGGGTTAACACGCGAGAACGTCGCTAGCCACTTGCAGAAGTACAGATTGTATTTGAAGCGAATGCAAGGGCTGTCCAACGAAGGCCCATCGGCTTCCGATCAACTTTTTGCCTCCACGCCTGTGCCGCAGAGCCTACGTGAGGCCGGAGGACACGGACACGGGAATGAACAAGGACACGGGCATGGGCCAATGACCATGCCGTATCCTATGCCGTATTCGCCTCATATGATGCATATGCCGATGATTGGGATGTCTCATGGAAATGGAGCACCGCCTGGGTCTTATCACGGATTCGAGTCGCATCCGTACAGTATGGTGCAACAGAGGGACTGGGCTGCCAATAAATAACATGTTACTTTAACAAGAGCTTCTCCTTTTGTTGGGGGAGGTGAGTTTCTACCAAAAATAGTTTTGCATTACTTCGAGCTATTACTAGTGTTGTTTTTGTTGTTGCCTTTGTTAACGGATTAGATTCTTATTAGATTGGGGTCAAAATTGTGACGTGAATAAGCATTCCTAGGTTCAGTTTGTTTACTGGATTTGGATTTCTAGATATTCTAATGAGAACAGCATTCATGGATTTAGATTTAGATATCCTAGTTTCTGACTAATGCGGATGTAGTTTCAAGGTATTATATTGAGACGAAACCTGTCTCGTTGTCTTAATTTAAAAGATACTGTTTGATTTTCATTTGTTTGGTTGTAAGTTTGCCGTAAGTTAGAAGGAGAACTTTTATACTGGCTTCCCAAGAATCCTATTGTCAACTGTTACACTTTGGAAAGTACTTTGTGAGAACAATTTGCTTTGTTCGAAATATTATATCTCAAATGCAGTTTGATCTAAGTTTAGTACAATGTTTGTTCACAAACTCTTCATATGAGCTTCTGGCGCTTTAGGAGATCAGAATATGTTTCAATGGGGGCGGCCTTGACGAAACTTTTATGCTGGAAGGTGATAAAGAGAAAGTTGACAAGAGAATTTTTTTCGTTTTGTGTACAAGAAACTTAAAAGTTCCATAATATTCATGTAAAAGGTTTGAGATTCTACTCGTTTCTTCTTTGTAGGGACAGATCAAATTTGTTGTGTGTTACTTTTCACCAAACAGACGCAATCACCGTGTACCTTGAGACTTTATAAATTAAAAGAAAGAAGAAATAGGCTTTACCTTTCTCTAGGCTGTCATCAATGGAATTCCAATTATGCTTCAAGAATCTCTATGCACCTTCCTTTTACAACTTTAGGAAACCTTAGCAAAAACCGCTAAGATAGTCACGAAAAAATATTCACTCTGCAAGTGTAGTTTTTGGTGAAAGTAACATGACTAGCACAGTTAAAAATCAGGATGTTATCTTCTAAAAAATCAGGATGTTATACTATAAATCTTAATTTGAAGTTGGGTGTGAGCGATTGTTGTCGAGGTTGTGTGGTGTGGGTCTCAGGTAGATAGTTTATTGACTTTTGGTTCATACGGTAAGAATGAAAGGAAAACCATTTGATGTGTTGATGATCAGTATTTCTAGACGTAATAGTAGTTTAAGATCAATTTTCCCACTTCTTTATATTCCACGTAAAAAAATGCAAAATGCTTTAGAAAAGAGGAGTAACTAACTAATACAGTACATAATTAAAATTTAAGGTTGAAGGTTTTGCAAGGAAGGGCAAAAACAATCCCCAGAACCAATTGCATTACTTGAATGCCAGTGTTCACATATTCAAATTGAGCTGTTACCACCAATTGGGCTTTCCTAAAAGTTATATCAACAAGTTCCTATAGGGATGGATCGTCTTACAAAGATGTCCTAAAATATCACATCAGAAATTATCATTCAACCAAACACTATGCTATACTTCCTCTGCATAGTACACCCTGAGAGAAGATTGAGTTGTGATCGCTTTTAAACTTTCAGGTGGCTTAATAGATAAAGTGAATACCGGAGGGAAACATAATTTTATTGATATTTCTAAAAGAGGAAAGTAACAAAATAAAAGACACGATACCTTTCCTTCAATTATTAGCCACCTAAAATATATGTAACTCTCCCTGGGAAAAAAATATTTTGTGGAAGCAGCTTAACTACATGAGATTCTTAACTCCTGCGCGGCTACGTTTTTAAAGCTTCACGTTCATGTACTCTCATCCCTGTACCTAATAAAATCCCCAATACTATCACGTATTTATGCTTTAACTCAAAGAGAAAAGTTCTTGCACGCACAGCACATCACAGAAATTGAAGCAACTGAACCAAATCAGGTTATCTGTTCATTCAAACACCTGTTTCTAAATTTCCCTATCTAGCTTGAATAGAGATCCACACACCTTAGACGTGCCAAGCTGTTACTGGTCTTTTATCTTTGATGGACTGAAGAGCTTTTGCCCTTCACCTTCTCAACCAGAGTTAGTTAGCTTGTCATAATTACATATGCCTTAATTTTTCAACGCTAACTGGCGACTGGTAAGCAATCAACTTATATTTGGCGTTACCAAACTTCTCATTACTAATATGACCCACAGCTAAAAATGTACCTCTCGTCCCTTTTCACAATCTGTTTTGATCAACATTCTCGATCAGACAAACTTTATATCCCATCACTTTGCAACGTATGCCCTCCTATAATTAAGCCTCAATCCTCGCACTTCAAAGGACTTCAAACGTATGCCCCAGTGACAGGAAACATGCGAGGATTGAGGTTTTATTATAGGAGGGCATACGTTACAAAGTGATGGGATATAAAGTTTGTCTGATCGAGAATGTTGATCAAAACAGACTGTGAAAAGGCATGCGTCACACCTCAATTCTGATCCGACTTAGCTTTACAATAGTAATGCACGGATTTATATGATATAGACCTTTATGTACAGCATGCAAATACTATTACCAAACCAACTCTTACACCTAGGTGTCCTCCAAGTGTCTAGTCGAATAAAATACTCTAAAATGTTCGAACACGCCAGTCGAGTGTCTGACACATTTTTTGGAGAATTGTACGAGTGTCCGAGTATCCGAAGTGTCCGACACGTATACGGCCCCTGTTTTGGAGTGTCCATGCTTCCTAGGTTCATTCATGTCAATCCACTTGCTGGCTTTTATGTATTTTCCTTTGACCTTACTTCTTAGTTCATAGGTTTCCTGTGGTTGTTGGTTATTAGTTGATAGACGAACAACACATATACATATCAATTAGCTTGATCATGAGCTTTTGTTCTTTACATTTATGGCCTCACACACATAGTTAATTTCATTGTTTTTCTGGTGACAAGTCAAGAAGTTCTTATAAATCTAATAAGTAATAAGATGCTGGAATTCCACACTTAGTTTCCTTTAACGGGATAGGTTAGTTAAAGATAGCTTACTATAACTGACCTTCCTTGATGTTAAATATTTTCGTCTTTGTTTAGTAAATTTTAAATTGATTGAACTTCAGAAACAGAATATATGCATTGTTTTTTGGTGTTGTACATTTCATTAGAAAGTGAACATGATTTGCTTTTTTTTGTATGGTTGCGTGAAATAAAAAATTAACATTAAAGTAGAAGCTCAAATTACTAATGATTGGTTAAAGGTTCTGTTTATACTTTCTATTGAAACTTGTAACTTCGATTAAATGTTTGCTGGAGTTGGAACATAGGTTTAGAGACGTCTATATTATGTAAATTCTCCTTATCTGTTCTTCAATGGAACAAATGCAACGACGCTTGGATGGCGGTTCAGGATCAGCCTCAACTACTGTTGGATTATGTTCCTACTACAGACTTATGAGTACGAGGGGAAGACTTGTGCCCAGAAACAAAAAGAACTTTAATGAAGTTTGAAAATTCCAAGGCCCTCATTATTTATAGCAACTATACTGTTCATATCAAAAGTGTTAGAGATTATCCAGTTTAGAACTAAGTTCAACGTTCTCTCTTTCCTTCAATCAAAATGATCAAAAAGGATACTAAGAGCTTTTCCTACTAATTTTTCCTTTTTATCCCATTCTTTTTATTTAATGTCGAAAATTGGGCTGATCTGGAGCCATAGGCACACCATTTTACCAATTCACCATTTTGGTGAAAAACATATATTTTAACTCTCCCATCCTATAATATATTTCACAATTCCATCATGTTTATTAGAAACGGATTCAGCTTCCTTTTACTTAACTTTTGGCTACTTTTTTATCTTTTTAGTTAAAGAAGTCAACTCCTTAACAAGTTATTCATCTTTTTAGTTAAAGAAGTGTTCCTTACTTTACTTCTGTTTTATCTCCTAAAGACTAACTTTAGGAGTAAAAACTTAGGAAAGTTAGAGTTTGACAAAACCAACCTTTTATAGTCTTATAAAGGATTTTAAAAAGAAGATACCTTAAAAAAGATCTTACAAAAATTAGTAGAAAACTGACTTTTTTAAGACTTAGAAACAGATTAAGGAGACTAATAATTTCAAGAAAGCAGACCCTAAAATTTCTGGGCTTACATGGTATTTCACCAAATCAACATACTGTCATTACATTGGCCCATACCCTGGCGCATGCATTGTCATTTGCTTTATAGCCTTTGGCCACTTTATCATCTTGCCTCTCTGTTTTTAAGCTTTGTTCACGGTTTAGCTTGTATTGAAAAACCATATATGCTTGTTTCCTTTTAATGTTGTAGGCAGATTTCGACGCAACATCTTTAATGTAACTTTAATTTGATTTCTACCCCGATTCTAATTGATCTACTTTTTTGTCACGCTACATCAATTACTAATTATGTAGAATTACTAATTATACATGAAATATCGGAAATCATTGAAACATGAACTCTAATTTACTTGAAATGTTGTACATATAATAATAATGTCATACACAAACTACATTTTGTTGAATTAATGAATGATTTAGTAACAACATCTAACAAAAATCTTACAAAACATCTCATTCATCACCATCTTTATTTGCTGATGTAATTTGAACAACTAATTGTTTCATTAACAATGTATTTCGTTTTTATGTATCGTGATTGTGTCTTTCAGCTACATGTATTATTTAGACTTGATAACATTAGTGAGGTCTGTTTTGCTGTACTAAAAATATATTTTATTTATAGGCATGTTGTTGTTGATTTTTTTATTTTATTTGTTACTCACAGTCACCTATAGTACTTAATTATAGCAAATACGGAGAGTTTGATTTGCAGAAGGTGGTTTCTCTTGAACTACAGCCAAATACTAGAATATTCAAATCATTAAACGATAAAATTGATAAAGGTTTTATTATTATTGAATATTTATTGATATTAATTAGTGTATAAGTCTAACAAAATATACAAATTGTTAACAAATAAGTGCTTAGAAACATGTTAATAATCACATGAAGTTAGTCCAAGAGTCTCTTTGGACAATAATAATGAAATGGTGTCAGTTACACAATTTTATATGAAATGGTGTAGCAACGGTGGTTATAGAGAATGGGGAAAATAATGGTGAATGGGTGAGAGATGCTACATGATTCAACTTTTAAAGGTTGAAGTCTAATAAAAGTATAGCCACGATATATACGGATTAGCCGTTGCTCTGATTGAGGATCTATGATACTGATTAGAACAAACATGCATAGGTTTTGACTTCTAGAAAATCGACTTCTTAATTCTTGAACCATCTGCTAATGAATTCTATGGGATAGTCAATGGAATATGGGGAATTGTGATCAGTCATACATAGTCAACACTTAGATCTGGCTGAATCCAAACTTTTCAAATTGACGACAACATTTTACCCTATAATACTTCCTCATCTGGCCTGCAGATGGTTTTTTCTTGGTGATGTTTTGATCATGGCAAATTTGCTCATTTTTCCTGAGCTCGTGTAATTAGTCAAGCTTATTAAGAGTGATGATAGGAACCTATAATTAGATTTCCATGTTTCGATCTGAATTCTGAACATGAAAAATATGCTCGTTTAGGATTCTATTTATGACTGACTATTGAACTAAGACGTCAGTATCATTCTATTTATGACTGACTATTGAACTTGAGTTTGCTATGAACATGAAAAATTCTGGAATTAAGAACTGAGATGAAAGGACGGCGTGTTGTCAGTTAGGAATGAGGGACAACGTTTCTATACTGACGTCAGTTCTTCCAGAAATGAATCCTTACAAATTTATTAATATTGTCATTTTTTATATTTGCTCAACTCACCTATAGCCACTTTAATAAGCGTTTCATCGAGCACTGGTTATGTTTTTCCAAATGGAAAGAACAGGTAGGGACTGGACGTTGGGCCTTAGCTCACACTATTTGACCCCCTATAACTGTTTCTTCCTGTATATGTAGTTTCCAGTAACATACTATAGGAGTGTACTTTCTATCCTACTACTTTCCTCTAATAGATATCCGCAAGTTGTTAAAATTTGTTACCTCATTTTGTTACAGCAAGTAACAAAAAATATTCTAGGTCAAAGTTGGAGCTGTCCCTGGTCTTTCCTGTATTTCTGATGCTGTCCTTTTTAACTTTCTTTCATGTGTAAACGAATCTTTCCCTTGTTCTAAAAGATTTCAATTAATTTATTGTATCTTTTTTTTATCACTGTTGAAGCTTTGCATAAACTTTTGTATTTCAATGCTCTTGAATAAAGAAATTTCCAGTAACAACTAGGCAGTTAGGCTTCACTGTTCATGGCTGTATAATGTGCAAGTGCACGTGCTCCAATTGGCCAGTTTTCCCAAAATGTAGCATTGCGGGTGCGGCAGAGGTCTGACTGCCTTTTTTAATTATCTACATTTATTTGAAATATTTGTACGATATTTACTTTATCAAGCAACGCCTTTACCTTTCCACAATATATTATACATCCCATGCTCTCGAGGTTTCGTAGTTCTTTTCTATGGGCATTCATATTTTAGGACATTCCGGTTTCTTTAGTCCTCCACGTAATCCTGGAGAGTATGTAATGTATAATGGAACTCTCACTGCCCATTTTGAGGTTACAAATCTTATGTGTATAGTGACTAGGATGCAAAATTCTTTTGTCCATTCTGACTAGTTCGTCTAAATAAGTCCAAATCAACATATCTTTTGTGTATTGAATACTGAAGAGTAACAGTAACTCAATGATTGATGCAAGTACTTGAAACTTCGTTTTCCGTTGCGATTCTGGAGTAACTTTTATGACTTCTATCAGTACTCAGAAGTAGGATTTGTTCGTAAATGATGAAACAGTTGTGCGTCCTTCAATTTTAGCTGTATCTACTGCTGCTAGATTCTACTAGTCATTTGCTGAAAATATCAATATGAACTCATCTTTTACTGTTAGAATTCCAAATTAAGCAGAGGTGCGAGCCTGTGTGGTGCTTGAGTTCGTTCACTCTGGGTAGCTGAAGTGTTTTCTTCTCATGTCTGACCCTAGGTCACCTAGATCCGGAGCGGGAGCGCGAAAGCGGCTAGGTCTGAAAATTTGATATTTGAGAGCGCCATGAGAGCGCCTATCTTGGTATCTGACTTCTATTTGTATTTCATAGTCTTACTCTTAAAGAAAAGTTTGACCAAGAGTATCTTTTTAGTTCCATATGCTTGGAATGTAATACTGAATAATTTAGCCAACAGCTTGGAACAAGTTGTTCTTGGTGTAAGGCTTGGGAAGAATAGCAGATACCAACAAAGTAGTCACGATTGATTGGAACAAGTGGTTCTTGTAGCCGATTCTCTAACCAACCAAAGAAGTAACTTAGAAGGCTGCAACAACAGTGCTGGAACTTTTTTTTTTCATGTTCTCTGTCTGAGTTTTGTTTGAATATGAAGTAGTATGCCAGTCAGGCGTTGTCCACTACTACAATTCCAATTACTCTTTTCGGAATTATGCTAGAATATAAATTGATTTGCCCAACATTTCAAGAGACGGTAAAAGATCTTGCCTCTGAGATTTCTGCCTAATGTATACTGTAACTTTTTATCTTATTATTCCAATTACTCTTTTCGGAATTGTTTGATTGTTACTGATACATTACTGGGGATATTATGAAGCAGAACACATATCCATCACTTAATTATTTGACTTAGGATATTGCAGAAAGGTACTGCCCATACAATTATGAGATAGAGATCAGAAGCCACTTTGTCAGAATAATCCCAGAATATAATTCTTTCCTTGAGCTGTATTTGTTTTTGTGATGTCTGTTTGCTTTTGTTATGTCGCAACTGATTGTGGTTCTAGGGGCTTCAGATATCCTGAACAAATGAAACCAAAGTATGCATCTCAACTTTCTCATTTGGAAGTAAACTGTTTGCTCTTTTACCTTACATAAATCAGTCATTTACTTGGTGCATGATATGTCACCTGCAATCCGTTTGTTAGTGTTCCGGAACGTCCATGTCGAAACGTCATTATTACTTGAAGAAGCACTACAGGGGAGTGGTTGGTTTCTTCTTTGAATAATCTTCAGTTTACTACTCATATGGACCTATGGCACCTAAAGGAAAACATGACCAGTCATCTAAAAATGTTCCACATTTTCTCTTTTTTCAGAGCCTCTGAGATATGACTTGCCATCTCCTTTGCTAAACTAGCTTTTCCAGCTTGGCCTTAATTGCATAACATACTAAGCATTGATTCTTGGTGAAGGTGAATCAGATTATGTGCGAAAGTCAGTCTGCTGAGTGTGCATTACCCATTTCATGTCCGCGTTTGAGCTGTGCAGAGCAAGCTGTTCCTAGCAGAGTAGCAGTTTTTGCAAGTTCAACTGAAGGCCACCGGGATACCTTTTCTAGGATATTTTCTGCTTACATACATTTTTATTCATGCACGCTTATCTATTTCAATTGTAATTGATATGAAATACTCCTTCCAGCTACCTTTGTTCTAGCTGTACTATTACTATACATTTGGAACGTTTGGGGAATTCACCTGGAATTCTGACAATCTTTTTGCTGTTGTGGTGTCTGTTCCAGTTTCCGACTTCTGCTAAGACAATTAGTGTAATGTATTTGTTTTTGGAATTTGAGAATGTTCCACCAGTAGAACTGTAGAAGCAAAGCTTATTAGATGTTTTCATACTCTTCTGGGTATATTGGTGAGTCCTGGAGTCATACTGCATTTCAGAATTATAGAAGATTTTGTTGACCCCTTTCCCAATGGTGAAATTTTGAAAAGGTTGGGCACTTGCCATGACTTGCCTCCATTTGACTCTCCCCTTGCGTCTGGGAGGTGAGACTATTGGATTACGTTTAACCCAATAATATATTTTTTTAGGGCTTGCATTATCGCATTATTTTGCTGATACGTCGATTTCGGATTGGTTTAAACCGTGCTCTTAGGCCATCCGCAGTAGTGGGCTCAGGGATATTGGGGCTTGACTAGGTCAAGTAGCAGACTGAGCTCTGCCGTGCTTGAGGAAGTATCTTTATCGAGCATGGCATGGCTCAGTCCGGTACTCGACCTGTTCAAGCCCCAGTTCCCAAGCCCACTACTGTGGATGGCCCAAGAATACGGTTGGGTCCTTTTTTCCAATTCGAAATTGACATACTGCCTTTGATATATGGGTAAAAGACCATTTCCACCCGTCCATTATGAGTTAAATACTATTTGGTCCCCTCCATTATGAAAATTATCATTTGGTCCCCTATCAGAGACAATTACCCCCTGTAAGTGGATGGAAAGTGGACATATACCACCCTTTTGTTTAATCATTTTTTTGTGACCATTCTACCCTTGGAAGGGTGGATTTACATAGATACCAATACTACTAATTTACCCCTTGTTCTAGGTCTTCTTGGTGTTATTCTTCACCACAACCACCACCACCAAATTTCCACCAATAACACCACCACCACTGAATCCCCACCACCAACACAACAAAAAAAAAAAAAAAAAAAAAAAACAAATAAACAGCAACAAACAAATAACCAAACTTAACAAGAGGCATAAACTTATAATTGAAAACTGGCAAAGAAGATTGCACGCACTATGGTTGCAAAACTAATTGTTTAAGACCCCGCATTATTTAGATGGATAATTCGGCAATTTCGTAAGATTTGGGGGTCAACATTTGGGATGTTGTTAGGAGCAAGCTTAGTAATATTGTTTTTGCGACGGTCAATTTCGGAGTTTTCGTAACTATCAAGCTATACGAATAACTCTTGAAAGTTAATCCTCAATTTTATTTTACTTAATTGGGTAAAAGACAAAATCCACCCTCGTTTGGAATATATACAAAAACACCTCTCGTGTTCGGTGACTAACATCAACTAACTAAACACACAAAATATCCATTTTACCCTCAAATGAAAAAAATTACCCTACTATGTAACTCTTTTCTCTCGTTATCCCTTCATTTTTATTCAACCATCTCTTCTCTCTCTCTCTATCTCTCTCTCTCTGGCGATTGGTGTAGGATTTATTTTTGTCTTGATTTTCAGAAGAGAAGAGAAGAGAAGAGAAGAGAGAGTCTTTCTCTGGCGGTTGGTGTAGGATTTATTTTTGTCTTTATTTTCAGAAGAGTGGGAGAAGAGAAGAGAAGAGAGAGAGAGAGAGAGAGAGAGAGAGAGAGAGAGAGAGTTCATCCTTCTCTTTACCGGGGAATTTTGGTAAAAAACCAATATGCACCTTTGACCATAAGTTCAAAAAGTTGGTGGGAAGTACCCACCAACTAATAATCATAAGTTAACTTTTTGGTTTGTTATAGTTAGTGGGTCCCATTTGATTTTTTTAACATTTTCTCCATGGTGGGTCTCTCTTTGTTTTTTTAAGTTTTTCCATGTGGCAAGAGGGGGTCCTACCCAAATATTTATTTGCTGAATTTTTTCTCCAAATTTGCATGCATGCACTACTCTCTCTCTCTCTCTCTCTCTCTTCATTCAACAACAACAACAACAACAACATCTCCCTCACCCTAGAAAATTAAATTCACTCAACAACCTTGTTCAACTAGAAAATTAAATTCAACTACCTAAGATGTCAAACCTTAAAATGTACCTCAGTTCATCAATTTTGACACCCAAAAGTTGTTGTTTCTCTCTCTAGTCTATTCCAAAACCTTCATTGTTGGGTTTCAAAACAAAAACAAAGTTCGTTCGTTTGAAGACTTTGAATCCGTCGGAAACAAGAGTAAGTTTATCAACCTTAGTATCCCTTCGTTTTATCTTTTCATTTCAAAAGTAGTATTTTGAAAAAATTCGTATATTCATTTTTCAACATTTTCGGAGATGTTCTGAAAATAGTATGAGATTCACCTTGAGGATATTGCGAAGGTCTTTGGAAGCCCTACAAGAAGCCCCAATACGATCGATTTAAGTTCCATTTTGAGCTTGGGCATACAGAGGGCGTCCGGAACCAAGGCTAATTTTTCACCCAGAAGCCCAGGGGCGCATACAGGGGCTTCTAGGAACTGCCTAGGCACCCCTGTATGCGCCCCTGGGCTTCTGGGTGAAAAATTTTTCAACCAGAAGCCCAGGGGCGTATACAGGGGCTTCTAGGAACTGCCTAGGCACCCCTGTATGCGCCCCTGGGCTTCTGGGTGAAAAATTTTTCAACCAGAAGCCCAGGGGCGTATACAGGGGCTTCTAGGAATTGCCTAGGCACCCCTGTATGCGCCCCTGGGCTTCTGGGTGAAAAATTTTTCAACCAGAAGCCCAGGGGCGTATACAGGGGCTTCTAGGAACTGCCTAGGCACCCCTGTATGCGCCCCTGGGCTTCTGGGTGAAAAATTTTTCACCTAGAAGCCCAGGGGCGCATACAGGGGCTTCTAGGAACCGCCTAGGCACCCCTGTATGCGCCCCTGGGCTTCTGGGTGAAAACTGAAGCCCAGGGGCGTATACAGGGGCTTCTAGGAACCGCCTAGGCACCCCTGTATGCGCCCCTGGGCTTCTGGGTGAAAAATTTGCCTTGCTTCCCAGCTGGGGGGCGCCTCTATACCCTAATTCGGGCATACACTTAGGCGCCCTGGGGGGTGATGTATACGCCCGTGTATTGTTTCAGACGCCCTGGGCATACACTTAGGCGCCCTGGGGGGGGGGGGGGGGTTATTGACTTTTCGGTGTTGACTTGTGACTTCTTAGTTGACCGTTGTGACATTATTGACTTTTCGGTTATCTGCAGGAATGGGGAAAATCACTGTGCAACTCATGTGGAATGGAGTTTGGGAGCTCGTCAATGGAAATTTTTTCTACGCACGCGGGGTGAACTACAAATCGAAGACGATGGTGCTGAAACAGGAGGAAATTCCCACACTCCATAGTCTGAAGGAACGAGTTGCTTCGAGAATGGGATTGGACAAGCACCTAGCTCCATTCATAGAGTTAAGTTACATGCGACAAGGGATGGAGCAGTATGAGCCATCAGAAATCACCGACGAAGACGATGTTTTGTTAATATTTGAGACATATGAACCAAAGGAGATCGTTCACATGTTTGCCAAGTACGACAATGACGGCTCGGTTGCAGCTGGGGGACAGTATTTGCAGAAGATGAATCCTCGCAGGGGAAATTCGGAGCTTCGTGCGTTACTTACTGATGATAGTCAGGAACATGAAGGCCCAACCTGGGAGGCCGGTTTTAACGAAACAGCGGTCTTGGTGGCGAACAACACATTTCAGGATGCAGCAGCATTGGAAGGACCGCTTGACACGAATGTCGGGGGTTGGGAACATGAATGCCCAACCTGGGAGGCCGGTTTTAACGAAACAGCGGTCTTGGTGGCGAACAACACATGTCAGGATGCAACAGCATTGGAAAGATTGTTTGACACTAATGTCGGTGGTCCTAGTTACGAGGGTGGAAGTTTGTCGGAGAATCCCGACTTGAACGAAGATCCGAACGCTGACCCGCACGGGCCATCAAGTGGAGATGACACAACGGACGACGATGTACCGGTTAACAGGGGTCCTTGGGCCACAGGTTTACAGCATCATCCCACACTTGCGATTGAAGCCGACGCCGTTGCCAGTAACAGCAGGCCCGATGGATCTACGTTAAAGCTTGATGATTTGTTTGAATCAGCAAAGGAAATCAAGAATATCCTACGGGGTCCTGCAACTCAACAAGGGTGGCAATGGACAAGTGTAAAGACAGAGAGCACAAGGGTCGTTCTCAAATGTCGCGATCCTCATTGTCAGTGGTACATGGCTGCTTATAAAGGGAAACAAGAGAGATTTTACACGGTTAAGCGATACAAAAACATCCACACTTGTTCCGCGATCACCACAAATTTCAAGCATGCGAACGTGAATGTCGATGACATCGCCTATGGAATGATTGATCGATATCGGAACGGGCAGCCTCGCCCTAGCAGACATGACATCGTCGCGTACGTGCAACTTGCCTTCAAGTGCTCCGTCACTAAATGGATATGCTACCAGTCTAGGCAGAGGGCGTTCCAGATCATTCACGGTAGCCGAGAAGAACAGTACCAACAACTCCCTGCATTCTTCTACATGTTGGAGTCTTTGAACCCTGGGTCCTACACGAAGATAGAGCGCGACGAAGAAAGCAGATTCAAGTACTGTTTCATGGGTATAAAAGCTCAGCTGGATGGAATCAACTTCATGCGACCACTAGTGGTCATCGATGCCGGTCACATGAAGAACGAGCCATTGCAGGTCGTAGTTGCGACAATGGTCGATGGACGGAGGCAGTGTTATCCAATTGCATGGGGCATAATTGACACCGAGTGCAATGAGGCCTGGGGGTGGTTCCTTCAGCAGCTGAGGCTTTTCGTCCCGAACGACAAGTATCTCACATTTCTTTCCGACAGGCATCAGGCCATTAAACACGCAGTCGCGACAGAGTACCCAAATGCACAACATGTGCACTGCTGGTGGCACATCAAGATGAACTTGATAAAGCTGTATGGCCCCGGAAAGTGGGTGAATCTCTTCTGGAATGCTGCGGAGGCCGACACTATAGATAAATGTCGCAGTTTTCTTCACACATTGGCAGTGGAGCACCCTGCGAAACGTAATTTCCCAAATAATGAGAGTTTGTCAATCGCAGAATACCTTATGGAAAAATGTCCTCCCGAGAAATGGAGTCGGGCGTTCGCGGTCAACACTAGATTTGACATGTTCTCTTCCAATCACGCAGAATCTATGAACTCAATGTTAAAGGATGCGAGATATCATTGCGTGCTCTCGTACTGTTCGTTTGCGCTCAGACAAATGTCTCAGTGGTTTTACGATAGGCGGACCGAAACTGGCACTTGAACACAAAGTTGACCCCAGAGCGCGAGGCAATCATGCAGAAGAATCTTAACGACGCAAAAATGCTACACGTCACACAGCTGGATGCACTTGAATTCCGTGTAACAGGTAGGAACCATGGCACTGCCAAAGTGTACTTCTCGGAGGGGTACTGGGTTTGCGATTGCGGCAAGTTCCAGTTGGACTGGCAACCGTGTGTCCACGCTTGTGCGTGCGCTCCAATACTTAGAAAACAAAATCCTCATATGGGGATGGAAGAAGGGTTGCCTCCTTCAGACGGGCTTGTCATGTACAATTTCACGAGCAGCACCTACAGTGCGGACTTCTACAAGAGAGCTTACGTCGGGAAAATTGAGGTTATTCCTGATCGTATAGACTGGGATACACGTCGGATCCCACCGGAGATAAGCAACATTGTCACTCTTCCACCAGTGAAGGTAGTGAAACGTGGAGCACCACAGACAACCAGGATACCGTCTGAAGGAGAAAAACGTAGGTATGGTACTAGGAAGCACAAGTGCTCTCGATGTGATAAGGAAGGCCATAACGTGAAGACATGCCCCACGAGGGAGGATGACCGGCTAATTACACATGATTGAAACTTGTTGCTTATTGATTAATGCAATTTTAGTAGTTGCGGATGTAATATTTAAGTCTTTTGAAGTTGGTTTTGGTGGTTGTAATCTTATCTAGTTTAATGTAGTCCACTAAAAAAGTAAACGGTCGGTGTTGTGGTCAAACTATAGTCAACTATTCAGTGCATCCTAAGTCATGCCACTTATTTCGGCAATGTAATGTCAAAATAGAACCAAAAAGTCAAACAAATTGAATATGGAGCCATAGGGGCGTATATCCTTATTCGGGCGCCCTAGTAAGGATACAGGGCGCCCGAATTAGGGTATAGAGGCGCCCCCCAGCTGGGAAGCAAGGAAAATTTTTCACCCAGAAGCCCAGGGGCGCATACAGGGGTGCCTAGGCGGTTCCTAGAAGCCCCTGTATACGCCCCTGGGCTTCAGTTTTCACCCAGAAGCCCAGGGGCGCATACAGGGGTGCCTAGGCGGTTCCTAGAAGCCCCTGTATGCGCCCCTGGGCTTCTGGGTGAAAAATTTTTCACCCAGAAGCCCAGGGGCGCATACAGGGGTGCCTAGGCGGTTCCTAGAAGCCCCTGTATGCGCCCCTGGGCTTCTGGGTGAAAAGTTTTTCACCCAGAAGCCCAGGGGCGCATACAGGGGGGCCTAGGCAGTTCCTAAGCATGAGGTTTTAGACGCCCTGACCACAACCTATACGCCCCATGACTATTGTGTTATTTTAGTAAAGTTTTTTTAGGCAGTGCTAGTAATATTTGTTTTAATAATTTGTTTCATTGCTCGAATCGGTTGTTTCATTGATCACAAAAAAGCAAATAAACTATAATGACAAAAAAATTTCATTGATCACGTCAATTACAAAAGATGGAATAATCAGTCATGAATACAACTACACGTAAGGATACCAAATTGGTTCTCCTGGCGGGTCTATTCTATTGCCATATGTGTCTACAGTGATGAATCTAAAAAAAGTCTTCCATATTGCCACCGCATATTCTTTCCTTATAAGCTTCTGGTCCCCTTGGTATGATTGAAACTCTCCTCTAATTGTGGGATCCTCGATGACCTTCTCGATCATGCGCAACATATACAACGCACTGCAACTTGGGAGATCACATTGGTGTCTCGGCTCCTTAATCTTCGGCAATTTGAATACCTTAAGGACCTTCGGGCAAAACTTGGCCCGCTTAGCAACTTGCTCTTCCCCAAACTCCTGCAGCAATCTCGGAAAATTTGTGCACAGTCGAGCCAAGTCCCAATTATTACGCCCCGAAAACTTCATTGGATCGTACACCTTCACACAAATCCGTCCCTTCTCGAACACGTCTATGTAAACGAGAATCCAATGTTGAAATCCCTTCACTGGCCGCTTAGTCCTCCAAGGCATGAACCACCTCCTCGAAAGCGATCCCTTGGAACCCCTCATAGGCTTGTTACCTCTAAAGTATTCAGAAGTCTTCTTCTGTAGGGTTTCAAAATCATAATCTACTTGAAAAGCTTTGAACCAATCCTCATCCGTAATAACCGTGTCCGTCCTTGGAGCGCCAAACTTTTTTGAGTAATTAAGCCTCTGGGTATACGTGCATTCGTCTACATGTTCCCACCCGAAAAGTTTCCTACTTCCATTATGTAACGGAAGAATGGCCGAGATCTTTGCTTTATCCCACAATCCAAATATGGGTAA
This sequence comes from Linanthus parryae, assembly GCA_023055425.1. Classification (NCBI taxonomy): domain Eukaryota; kingdom Viridiplantae; phylum Streptophyta; class Magnoliopsida; order Ericales; family Polemoniaceae; genus Linanthus; species Linanthus parryae. Next base: position 70,757,858 of record JALGPY010000001.1, on the reverse strand, counting down.
AGTGTATCTTCGTCATTAAGCCAGATGTCAAAACACCGATGCAACTTGGGGTCTTGCTTACGCATGTCGCCCGCCTCTCCATATACTCATCGGATGAGTCAAATACGAAAACACCCTTGTGTTCTAAGCTCACCACAAGCAGATAGTAGTGATGATCCCGGATGCCTATTGGGAGTGCAATCTGAAAAGCAACATAAAATACGAAGTATTAGAATATGATTACAATACGAACTAAAATATGAAGTTATTAGAATATGATTACCATGGAGAGCTCAGATATAGAAGCAGGAAGATATTCGTGGTCTAGGTAAAATGGTAACTCTTGATCATATACTCCGAAAATATTTATTGGTGCATAACAAATTTTCCGATCATGTTTCTTCTCTTCAGCCGTCAGAATGGCCGTCATGCACATCATCGTCTGCAAGCATTTACAACTTAGAAAATTGTCGACAAATTACAAAAAAATGCAAGTTAAATAAAAACTTACCGAGTCTGTCATCCACTCATCGCGTGAATACTCGTACGCGTGTGAGCACGTTATCTTGTCGCCACCACTGATGTTAACCAATACCTTTCTGTAAACAAAAATGAAGTTAAATTACACAAATGATACGATACTAATAAGAGCTAAATAAAAGGAAAATTGTAAAATATTGATCTCTTACTGGCTAAAAATAGAAAGCCGTCTGGCCTTTTCTTCGGCGGTGGCGGTAGGAGGCTCGACCATGCTCTTAGGGACCCGAGTGAAGTAGGAATGCCACCAGCACCGGTCGATGCTTGGTTCATCAGGAAATGAAACACTGATCGGTGCAACTGGTAGATCGGGACATTCACTAACAGGTTGTGCCTCGGCATTAGGCAATTCTGCGCGTTGTTCCTCGGCATGTGAGACTAATGGTGAAGTCTGACCAACGGGTTGTGCCCCTTCTTCCTCGACAGTTTGGACCAATGGTGAATCGCGAGCATCGTTAGAATCTTGTGTGCCCATCTGTCTAGCACCACTGGTTTTGTCTGTCAACCCATCTAGCCTCTCCGTCAACCCATCTAGCCTCGCCGTCACATCATCCAGCTTCCTCATACACGCGATATTCACCTTCTGCTCATTCTTCATTCTCTGAAAAGCCATCTCCATGTTTGTCATTCGGGATTTCATCGTTGTCATACCCAAATCCATTCTTGTCATTTGGGACTTCATCGAAGTCAGCATACTGATGATAAGATCCATCCCATCTACCATTTCCTCAGTCCGGGCTCTCTTTCTTGGTTGTGCCTCCTCAGTTTCCTCGGACACTTCATCAGTCTCCCTTTCGCAATCCTGACGCTTCTTCGACCTTTGCTCGGCACCTACTTCCCCACTGGGTGAGGACAGGGGTGCGTTAATCATTCGATCAAAATCCTCCATAACGCGCTCTTCAGTCATGACATCATGTGGAGCTGCAGCAGGTGGGCTTGGCAATGGCGTTGGAGCTGCAGCAGGTGGGCTTGGCAATGGCGTTTCACTTGTTTGCTGACTCTTTTTCTGAGTTTGCCTTTTTCCCTTGGTTGTCGCCGGCCTTGGCACATCGGCCTCCCCTTCACTTGGCGGTGGCGTTCCACTTGTTCGCTTACTCTTTTTCTGAGTTTGCTTTTTTCCCTGCTTTTCACTTGTTTTCTTACTCGCACCCAAATTCCTCGTCGTCTTAGTCCCCGACATCTGAAACGGTTGCATCTGAATAGCTGCACCGGAGTAGACAACGCATCGGCCACCCAACTTACTCGTCAGGTCCGGAAACAATGGAAGATACGGATTAGCTTCCATATGAGCCAAGTACTGAAGCCAGTACCAACTCTGCTCCTCCGCAGGAGTGGGGTGAAGTGTCGGGCGAACATATGTAATTGACGCCACAAGCCTGGTCACTGATTCATCATCAGCCCTGACCTGTAGAGGATAGTACGCCGCCACTCTGGGAAGTACCCCTTCGTCCCTGCTAGCCAAGAGGGGTACCATCTGTGGGATTGCTTCGTAGGCCCAAGCCTGCGCGGAGAGACGAATCGCAGTAAGCATATAACATTTATAGATTTAACTAACAATAAAAAATGCATAACTAACACAATTACCGCAGCAACGAAAGGGAAGGCGGTGAGCGAGTAAGTTGGTTTGGTAAAGTCGCAATGTTTCATCCCTTCGAGTAATTTTTCAAAGCATTCCATACCCCAATCATAGGCGTTACAGAACTCAAAGTCATTGCACTTTTGTATCACTGCGGCGGGCATCACATCATGGCCGCCGGTGTTGTGCCATAACCTACCAATTATTGCAGCCACTAATAACTTCACAAATCTTTCCAACGTAGCCGAGTCCATTTTCTTATCAGGATCTTCGGAGTACGGGTGTTCGCTATCGATGCCTTCCAGATAATTTTCCAGTGTAGTTCCATTCACTTTCCCGTACACACTCGTGAAATTGGGGCCAAACACGGTCTGAACAAGGGCATAATCTGCCATCCTCTCGTCGAGCTGCTCATCGTTATGAGACTTAAAGACGTTAAGTCCACTGCAGAGAACAAACTCTTGTAGGGAGAATCGCAGCGGGAAGGTCCCAAAGTTGAACCATATTTCACGGTCATGAGGGTTAGTGTTAATCCGACGCTGGATAAGTAAGTCGAGGAGCGTCTTCGAGAACACTTGGTCAAATCGATAGGTCAAAAGCCATGCCAAGTTAGGGAGCCGCTGTCGCACTAAAGTCCTAACGTCTTCCCGTCTGGTCAGCCTTGTAAACACTATCCATGACCTCTTCCGCGAACGAAACGTCAACTTATACCTCCTTAATTCGGCTCGATGAGCGGCAGCGGGTAAACGACCAAGTTGGTCCAAGGAGATCAAATCCTGTCAAATAAACCAATAAGTAGTCAATTATCAATAAGTATTAAGAAAATTAGTCATAACTTTATGAACTTATCATTTACGGGCACATACTCAAAAAACTAATCACAATTAATGACAATTTTCTCAAGTTCCCAGCACGGGCGCATACAAGCTGAAAACTTGGAAAAAAAAACACTGAGTAAGCCAAGGGGGCATACAGGGGCGTCCTGTAAGCCCCCTTGGCTTACTCAGTCAAAAAATATTCTCAATATCCCAGTAGGGTGCATACAACATGTTCTAGATGCCCCCAACAATTGAGGTATGCGCCCTAGGCTGTGAAACAAGGAAAAATTTGACCCAGAAGCCCAGGGGCGCACACCGGGGCGCCTGGTATCTGTCTAGGCGCCCTTGTATGCGCCCCAGGGCTTCTGGGTCAAAATTTTGGTCCAGAAGCCCTGGGGCGCATACAAGGGCGCCTAGACAGATACCAGGCGCCCCGGTGTGCGCCCCTGGGCTTCTGGGTCAAATTTTTCCTTGTTTCACAGCCTAGGGCGCATACAGCATGTCCTGTATGCCCCAACAATAACAACTATGCGCCCCAGGCGCCCTTGATGATTTTCAGTCAAAATTTGATGTTCTTGTATACGCCCTATGTGATTTTCAGTCAAAATTGATGTTCTTGTATACGCCCAGTTGGTCATCAACATGATTTTTACATGAACGTAGTCGTGAAATTTACAGAAAAACTTGATTTCATGAACCAATTTTGCACCAAAAAAGCAACACAACATCAATTTTATCTAACCCTAGAACATGAGTTTGATGAAGTAAACTTAAAGATGCGAAAGATACTCACCTCTTGGTGGACATTGACCGGTGCAGAGGGAGGAGGCGGTGCCGGTGAAGCCGCGGCCGCAGCCATTATTCCCGTCGGCGCCGGAGAAGAGGACGGAGAGAGAGTTTGGCCGCCGGAGGTGAGATCTCCAAGTACTCCTTCAACAAGGGCAGTCGGAGAGGATTGGGAGGAGGCCATGAGAGCGAGAGAGTGAGAGAATCGACTGAGAGAGGGTGTTTGGTGGTGGGAGCGACGGAAAAAATGGAGGAGGAGGAGGAGGAGGAGGAGGAGGAGGATGTCTCGGTGGGTGAGGGAGAGTAACAGTGAGAGTGAAAGAGAGAAGAAGAAGGGACGGGTTGGGGGGGGGGGGTTCTCGGGTAAATCCCGATGCCCAGGAGAGAGAAGAGAGAAAGTTTTTTTTTTGAATTTTAATATTTTAATATTATGATATATTTTTATTAGTGTAATTAGGTTATTATTTTTTGATTAGTTTCTGAAATAAGGTCAAACTAAAAGACAAGAAGTCCAATGGTTAGTTTGCACCAAGAAAGTGAGAGATGGTTTTTTTCCCAATTTCTTCTCTCTTTACCTCTTCCTCCTCTATCTTTTCTGTACGGATCTGTGAGAACAGAGGGTCTGTGAGCTCTTTCTTCAACAGATCTGGTGTTTGTGGTCTAGGCTGACCGGTAAAATCCCACTGACTGGTTTCGCCGGCTGAAATTATACCCACAACCAGGTGTTAGTTTCTGGTCCGGCTGAAATTAAACCCACCGGTGGTGAAGAGTTCAGTAGTTGAGTCGAAGTTTGTGACTCTCCCGTCTGTCTCGCTGGCTGAAATTAAACCCACCGGTACAAGGTGTTCTGCTTCAATCCATATGGTGGTGGTTTGAGTTTGGTGGAAGCAAGAACGACCTGATTTCTTATGACTATGGGTGTTTTTTTTGAGGTAGATCGAAATTCCTCTCTCTGCAAATCGAGGGGAAGAAGATCTGGTGGAAACTTTCGGTGAAAATTATGTTGGGTGTGCTGATTGTTCGGGTTTGATTCCGATTCGGGGATTGTTGGTCTGTTCATACTTGTGACATGGGTTTCCTTCTGTCAAAATTTTCCCTGAAATTAAACTCAGTAGTGGCGAAATTAAACCCACAAGATTGAGTGGTTATTTTGTTGTTGTTGGCACTACTGGATTTAATTTATTGCAAATATTATTAGACAATGATGGATTCGTTAAATTGAACTTGGTTGATAAGAAATTGTTGCTTTCTTGGCGGGGCAATTAATTCTGCAGCCATGGTAGGTGCAATCTTCTCTGCCTGTTTTCAATTATAGAAATCAACCTCTTCTTAAATTTTCTTCTTTGTTTTTGTTTTTTGTTTTTTTGTTGTTGTTTGTTTGTTTTGGTGGTGGTGATGTTCAAGAACACCAAGAACACAAGAACATGAACAAAGTAAACACAAAGACACAAATAGGGGCAAAATGGTCATAAAAAATTGGATCGTACCATTTACTAGCTGACACTAACAGAAGGGTTGTATTTGTCCAACGTCCATCCACTAACAGGGCGTTTTGGTATATCCCCGAACACAAATGGTGTTTTTGTATATATTCCAAACAACGAGGATGAATTTTGTCTTTTATTTTATTTTATTTTATTTTATTTTATTTTATTTTATTTTATTTTATTTTATTTTATTTTATTTTATTTTATTTTATTTTATTTTATTTTATTTTATTTTATTTTATTTTATTTTATTTTATTTTATTTTATTTTATTTTATTTTATTTTATTTTATTTTATTTTGTTCCTTCATTTTAAAATATAACTTCCTAATATTATATTATTTCAGTAGTATTATTGATTTCATTTAAATGTTTCAATGCCATTACCCTATTACACCCCCAAAAATTTCATCTTCTCCAGTCAATTTGTTTGATCAAATTTTTACAATTTTTCTCTTAAAATTCTCATCTACTATTACCAACTAAACCTGCTGAAATCATTCCAATGTTTAAAACCTATAACCTACCTGGAAACTCCCAATCAAAATCTAAACAAACCCCCATGATTAGGCAATCATTGCCTAATCATTTGGTCCCCATATTTCTCACTAAAATTTCAGTCCCCTTATAACACAATCTTTCCTTTTTCTCCATCACATTCATTTTTTACCCAATTTAATTTTTTCAAATTAATTCTCTCATTTAATTCCCTATTATCAAAAACCCAATATGTAAAATAAATCATTTGTTTTTAAAAGCATTTCAATTTCTTCTTCAACTCATCCATAACCTCATCTTACCCTGTTGGGAATTATATTCAGAAAACTATTTTTATGGTTGAATTAATAATTCTTAATATATAACTGTTTGTATCTTAATTTAGCAAAGACGTGGGTATGCAAATGCTATTTATTATTTTCCATATAAATATGCATTATAAAGTCCCATCTTCACTACCTAAGACAATCGGATATGAAGACGAGTTCGGGCATACGTGAGATTGATTGTCATTTATTTATGGAATATAAGAAAGGGTTCACAGTCTAGATGATTTTGGACAAACCATCGGAACGACTGTAGTGCAACATTATAGTGACACATCTCGGTCAAGGAAACGGTATAGTTTTTAACTTGTTAAACTAGCATACTTTGTGTATGTTGAACATGACCGACATATGAAATATAATTATCTCGGACTGACTGAAGCGAGATAATATAATGTTTCATTATTATTGGTAATATTGGAAACTGTTAATCCATGATTTTTTATGTGGACACAAATCTTGATTAATGAACCCTGTAGACCATCCCCATGGGGGTGGTGAAGGGAGAGCCCCAATTGGTAGAAAAAATCCACAACCCCTTGGGGTTATCCTGCACTTGCAAGAAAAAGTAGAAAAATGAATCGTTATTTTGATATATTGTGTGAGATTCCAATGCGAGTCAAAAATCCTGGTATATTCGGTAATGATTGTTACGATTTGGTGAAAGCTAATCGAATCATGGAATTCACGTCTCGTATGAGAATGATGTGCCCTCCTGGGAGCTCACCAGGTTTTTTTATGTCAAGTCTGGCCAGCTGGTTATTTGTAACCAGACATAACGAATAAGGGTTGAGCGGTTTAGATCAAGGAATACATAAGATGTTGATGAGATCGAAATTGTCAGTAAGAGTAGATCAGAATTAACGGATATGTGTAATCTTAACGTGTGGAGTTATTTAATATTAATAACAGGAGCTCATACATAATGATGAGAATAAATGTCGGAGTGCATTTATAGTTTTATGGTGGAGTAAACTATAATTAATAATTAGTTTTGAATTTAATTCAGGAAATTATGATTTAAAATATATTATTGGGAGCCGACTCATTTATTTTCTCCAGAGGTCCCCGACGTAGTCCAACATAAGCGTGATCATGTGATTCACAAGTGTTTTTTAGTCTCAAGTGTGTGAAATGTAAATTGAGATTATGTTTGGTATTTTATAGTGGGTAAATATCAGAAACCGTGTGGTATGGGGAAATACCAGTTCGGTACCCTGTGGTATGGGAAATACCCAAAACCACCCCTGATGCAAACGGTATGTAACAGATTAACATAAAGTCTGTTATACCCCTACCGTTAACTTATATATTTTAATGTATTCTAGTATAATAGTTTTAATTACTATTATGCCCATGCTTTGCTGGCACATTGACAACCACTAAAGGGTAGTAATGAAGGTAGGTGGGTGTATTAACACTACCCTTAACAGATCAATTTTCTGAGAGAGAGAAAGCGGCAGAGAGGGGAACAACAACCATTGTCGAAACGACGAACACGGTCGAAGGAACGATGAACGTCACTTAGTTGCTTGATTTTTCTGTACTGGGGACGATTCTTTCTTCGTGTATTCTAAATCGGCGAGTTCCAGCTAGCAAGCGGACTAGGGTTTCCGGTAAGCGTCTTTGCTTTTTTTTTGGTTTCTGGGTATTAATTAATTTATGTCCGACGTTTGTTTTTGTTTGTAAAGTTCACAATTTTGGAGTTTTTGGTAGTCGATTTTGGGGTTCCTTGAAATTTTTTGTGGTTCATGTTTCCGATTATGAGTTTGTACTGTTGGTGAGTATTGTTTTGGTACAACCTGTTGTCAGATGATCATGTGTCACTGAACTTGGTTGAGTGTAATACCTGGAGATTTTGAAGAGTGTTGATCTTCTGAAATGGTTTGAAGGCATGTATGATCTAAATTCTGAAAATAAAAATAAAAAAAATAAAAAAAAATACTTTTTTTTTGTTGAGTGTAATACCTGCACTCTGCAAGATTGACACATATTTGTAATTTTGTGTATATACTTTGGTACTATCCCATCTATATACTAAATCACCTAACCCTCTTACACCATCTGTATTGATGTCTTGTACTTGTGTAGTTGTGTGTATTTAATAACACACTATCACCTATATTTATTCAGCCATGTGGGTGTGATACACTAGCTGGTACCTACAATTTAATTACTAATGTGAATGTGTCTTGAAACATTTTTTTTTTGTCTAAGTGTATTGAAATGTTATTTTCTTTCAAGGTGTTTGGTGAGTTTTACTAAATCAAAATACATGTTATTGTTTGTATTTTCTTCTCTTATTAAGCAATGGATGTGCACAGTTGAGATTTGTTTCTCAACTTTTAAGGTCAACATATTGAGACAATGGGTTGTGTTGACCCTAAGAGTACTGACTATCACACACTGCTGCAGTTTGTATCTGAGACGGTTATGAACATGTTGCCTTCATCTGTTGATTTCATCATAGACATATCATATGCTAATTACATGGACGGTGAAATTATAAAGCAGATTGAGCAAAACTGTGATGTTCTTGACACGTTCATTTCTTACAAACACTTTAACCACATTAACATGTTCATAAAAGTTGTGTATCTTGATGACTATGTGCAGTCAAACACTACAACTCACACCCCTCAGCCAAGTTAAACCACACCACCCTCTAATGTGAACAATACTGTCCCTCAAATTACAAGGGTCAACGGTTGTGGATATAAGAAAATACATATGTTGGTCGACTATAGTGATAGTGACTCATGCTTTGAGGATGATGGTGAGTGTGGTGATGAGGGTGATGACAGAGTAGTGTTGGAACCTGATACTGAGGCTGTCAGGATCAGAAAAGAAGCAGAAGTGTATGAGTACTTTGTAGAGTCTGATGATGTCGTGGACTTCAGTGATGAGGATGAAGATTGGGAGGGAGAAGCTGGTGCAATGGATGGTGATGGTATTGATGAAGGCTCCTCCACTGATGATGATGAATACATTGTATCTGATGGAGATGAAGACCAAGCAGATGAGCTATCCGACTTTAACAATGGTAGTGATGGGGGTTATTCACTTAGTGACAGTGAGTTAGAGGAAGGTTGCACAAGAGAGTATAGAAACATGATAGGGATACCACCTAGGGAGGATGCTAAAGGTAATGTGGTCCTTGAAAGTAATATGATCTTTCCCACTAGCATGTCATTCAAACAGTATGTGAGAGACTATGCGATAGAACAGGGTTTGAATTGAATAGGATCAAGAATGATAGTGAGAGAGCCACATTTGGTTGTAAGTATGAGGGGTGTCAATGGAGAGTGCATGCTTCTGGGATGAATGATAAGAAGACTTTTAAGGTGAAAACATACAGGGATGTGCATAATTTTATTAGAGTTAATGAAAACAGTGAAGCAACAACAACTTGAGTGGCAAAGAAGCTGGTAAAAAGTATAAGAAAGAACCCCACCATGAAACTTTCAGTTATTCAAGGTAAAATGAGAAGTATAAGATAGAGGTGAAGAGCAAGAGACAACTCTACAGAGCAAAGAAAAATGCAATTGAACAGTTAGAAGGACCTCATGCAGCTTCCTTCCAATTACTTGCTGCATATGGTGATCAAGTGTTAGAAACCAATCCAGGGTCCAGGTTCAAAATTGATCACTTTCAATGGGGAAGTCCTGGAAACACTTGTCCTGTTAGTCACTACCCTCAATTCAAAAGAGCTTTCATGTGTCTAGGTGGATTGAAGAATGGTTTCACTAAAGGTTGTAGACCATTCATTGGACCTGACGGATGCCATCTCAAGGGTCCATTCAAGGGTACCCTACTTTCGGCAGTGGGTTTGGATGGTAATAATGGAAATACCCAATAGCAATTGGTGTATGCGAGCCTGAGGGTTCTACAACATGGAAATGATTTCTTGAACATCTCAATAATGTTCTTGAAGCTGATCATGTAAATACGCAATGGACATTTGTCACAGATAGTCAAAAGGTAATATTTTAAATAATTTTTTTGTTTACACTCTTATACTATTTTATTTATGTGCTGACTTTGTGCATTTAATGCTTTACAGGGACTTGATAAAGTTGTACAGCAGTGGTTTCCAAACGCAAGTCATAGAAGATGTGCATGGCACCTCTTTAACAACTTCAGAGGTAGATTTCCAGGTACTTTACTAGCAAAATACTATTGGCAAGCCTGCAGATCTCCTACTGTTGTTGAATTTAATGCTGCTATGGAGAAGATATTGTCAATAAATTCTACAGCTCATGCCTGGTTGCTTAGGCTACCTAGTAATATGTGGAGTAGGCATGCCTTTGGTAGTGATTTGAAGAGTGACCATTTGACCAATAATCATACTGAGAGCTTTAATGGTTGGCTAGGTGATCTTAGAGAGAAACCTATTACACATATGGTAGATGGCTTTCTAAAAAAATGATGATTAGGACACAAAAGAGAAATATTGAAAATGAGAAGTGGAAAGGAAAGTTTTGCAAAAGTATAAGAAAAATATTGGACAAAGTTCATAATGAAGCATTGCCAGTGTAGATGGTGGTGAATTTGAGATGATGGATAAGGACAAAACATACACTGTGAATTTGAGAACTAGGTTTTGTAGTTGTGGTGTTTACGCCATATCTGGGATTCCATGTAAACATGTTGTCCATGCAGTTAACTTTGAAAGACACGACTTAGAGGACTATGTGGCAAAATGTTATCACAAAGAACAAAATCTTGTTGCAAATGGCGCATATATGATCCACCCTATTGGTGACCCTAGTAATTGGGGCCCTGGGAGGGTTGTTGCACCAGACCCACCACATTATGCAAGGAGACAACCAGGTACCTCTCTTATCCATCTTACATTATATTTTGGGGTACTGTTTTGGTTTTCATTTTTTTCATTACTGAATTTATACCACTTTTAATTTTGCAGACAGGCCACAAAATGTGAGAAAAATGAATCTAAACATTGACAAACCTGCTGGTTCAAAACAAGCACTAGAACAACCCAAGTAATGTGTACTAAGTGCAAACAGTACACAATCACAATGCCAGAACCTGTGGAAGAAAACCTGTGCATAAGATGACTAAGGAAGAGAAAAGAAGATTTTGGGTAAAGTGGCTAAACTGTGGTTATTATTTGTTAATACTTAGTTTCTTTGTAATTTCTCTGGTGGATAGTTTGTTCTTACTAAAATATTGACGTGAGCATATTATTTTGAAGGCACAAAGAGATGCTTATAATCCTCATGTGGTTAATTTAGACTCACAACAGTGTGAAACAAGTGATGCAGTAAGAAATGATATGTCCATTATTTGTTACTGTCAATTATCATTAATATTTAATTTCTAATCCATGATTTTTAGTGTCAGAGTTCTAAGAGGAAGAGACATGAAGGACTTGCTAGTAGTCAGACCAACTCTTTTACTCAAGACAGTCATGGTCATGTAAGTTTTGTGCGCAGTTTATTTTATATTAGTTTCGTATTTCACTTCAAGATTTTGTTACTCATATAAATGTTTTGACTACGTTGTTATTTCATTAGGCTACAAGGAATGTAACTTCATCTACCGCATCTAACATGGGAACCCAAAATTCTGGCCCAGTGAGTATAAATTTGTTACATTATAGTGCTTACAACATGTATCAGTATATTAGCTTACGCTATGATATGAATTTTTATAACAGGTTAGGAAAAGAGGCTCAAACACTACAACTGGGAGCAAGAGATCAATAAATAATAGTGGTGTCAAAGTAATCCCGCACTATGTGCATTTTTATTTATTTTGGGGTTTTCCACTTTTTATGGGTTTTAAACATTTGGTATTGTTTAGCATTCCTGCAGGATACTTCAACGACACCCAACCCTTGAAGTTTTAAAGTGCATAATGATTGGTGAAGTCCTCCCCTAGCCGAGGGAGCGTATTTTTGTGAAGTATAGTCTAACCAAAACTTCAATTTTTGGCATTTATGTAGATGCTTAGCTGTGTGGGAAGTGGAAGTATTATTAACCCACTTTAGTCTAACTAATTGCACATTAGTTTTTGGAACAAAGGTGTTGGTCTCAGTTTCTGTCCTAGTATGAGATCAACGCCTTTGTACAAGGGTGTTAATAGCTTTGAACCCTTTATTATTAGGACGCCTAGTATGAAATCCTTTATCATCTGAGTATGTATTGACATTATATGAAGAAATGTATTACTGGACTAAAGTGATAGTTTTGTTATACTCAAAATATGCCCTTGGCATTTGGTCATATTCATTCCATACTTCACTACCAAAATAGTTGTTGCTACATAATGCCCAAAATACACTACATTACTTCACCTAATTCGTAGTTGCTACAAGGATAGCTACGGCAAGAGAAATGACACCTACAAGTAGCCCAATATGAGCCGTTGACCTTGTAGAAGCCTCACAAACTTCAAGTTCACAAACACGAGCCACCAATACTTCGTTTTCTCCCATGACTTCAGTTTCCATAGTGGATGTTTCTGTTACACCGCCAGAAAACTCTTGCAGTGCTAGTTCTACTGGGTTGCACCAATCCCAAAAATTGCATACGTCGTTACGACACTTGTAATACAAATGCCCTCGGTGACCGTATTCGTTTGACTATGTCACTAATATCTCCGCCCGTCTACCGCACATGCAATGCTTCTTCACGTACCGAGGACCATTCCACCTAATTGAGTTGCTTGAAGAAGACATTCAAACCTAGCACACACATCATACAACATAAGTTAAAATATTAACATCACATAATACTGGAATTACATAGTCAATAACATGTAATTAATTTAATATAACAGTTTTTTGTTCATGATAATATGCAACAATAACAAATATGCATAACCCATAACAAGGAGACACTACTCTTACCTGAGATGAAGACAGTGGAGGGAGGTCAGATGAAGACACACTTCTGGAGGGATGTGAGATGAATGCACACTGGAAGGAGGAAGGGGGTGTGGAAGAGAAAATGGAGGGAAAAGATGAGTAAGGATGGAGTTGGCATATGATTTTGGTGGGAAGAGAAGTGTTAGTCTTATAGGAAAGCTGGAGGGTATTTGGGTAACTTAAATTTCAATTACAATTGGTAATATGTTGTTTCCTAGAGGCATTTCTGTAAAATAAACGCTTTTAAGGGCATTTCCGTCGCTACAATATACAAAGTAGAGGTCCCTACAAAGAAACTAACGGAAAGTGAACGAGGGATGCAGATTGTCACAACTTTGGATAGACGGAGGGGTGGTTTTGGGTATTTCCCATACCAGAGGGTACCAACCTGGTATTTCCCCATACCGCAGGGGTGGTTTCTGTCATTTACCCTTTTATCGTTGATGGGTATTACAATTAACCATATGATTTGGACGTAATTGCAATCTACGCTAAAGTTTGTAGGGAGGAAATTGCTATGTAAAGTTTTCCTACAAGGGATTTGTGTGCAATTATGGGTATTCATAATATTAGGGTTAGTAATATGTCTCTATAAATAGTCAACAGTAGTTCTTAAGTGATGATGATTGTTCATACATCTTTTACACACAAGAGAGAAAAACCCAGCAGTTACTTCATGAGGGTTTCTTGTTCGAATCACCATCGAACTTGAATCGGAGCTTGGAACATACGTCGGAAGGCTTTCGGACACACCAAATTCGGTTTTTTTGGTGTTTAGGCCTAGATAACGATCTCGGATTACTTTTGATAAAACACGAAAGTTGTATACCTAGAAGAAAAAGAATAGACATGAAGAAACGGCGCGTCGAACGGAGTTTTAGAACTCCATATATCGTCGGTCAAAGGATCTGGTCCGCAGTTAATTTTCAGCAGGATCTGAATTCGGTGTTCGGAGTATAATGGAGCTAAAGATGTTAGAAGAAGACAAGTCATATATGAAAATCGTGTATCTCGACGAGACGGACGCAATGGCACATGTCCCGGTGTCAGATTCAGAACAAAGCTTCGTCTGTGGCTGGTCAAAGTCTCGGGATTCGCGTCATCCCAGTCCGGATGGACTGTGGTAAGTTTTATTCCGCAAGCTAACTTACCACAATAATGTTTTGAATTCCTATGATTAATTCTCTGCATAAATCACGTGGTCCGGGATAAATCTCGTCAAATTTTCCCTTCAAATGGTACCAGAGCATGGTTTGATTTTGTGCTTAGTTTAATCTAACCATGTTGTCCAACTAAAATACGATAATTGTGTGAATGGACTGTATTGTGCTAACGCTATTTTGCAGATTCACTGTTATTATGGCCATATTAAAATTTGATTTTATGTTTGTGGTTGTTGTTTTATTGCCGTGTTTTTTGCACCATTTTGGGTTGTAATTAATTGTAAAGTCTCCGGCTTGTGGAGAATAGAAAATTAATTAGTAGCTTGTCTTTCAATTTTATGTAGTCTAGATCCATGTTGTAGGATAGGACTATGTAATAGAAATTGAAGGAACATGGTGGACCCAAAAAGATCGGACGAAGATGACGGAACATTCAAGAATTGTAAGCGACTATCGAGACGATGAAGACATGGCCATAATAACAGTTTATGTTTATTTCTGTTATTGTGGGTGGATGTTTTCTTATGTTGTGTTGATTGGTTTATTATTTGTTAATAGTCACTAATCAAGATATCACGGACAACATGGATTTAAAACGGATGTTTCCATGTCGATATCAATCCAATTGTGTTTGAATTTAATTTTATTAATGAAAAATTATTCTCTCATTTGATACCAAAATTGGCCACAAAATAATTATTTATTTAAACTAGATATTATTTTGGGAATTTTAGTCAAGTCAAATAAGGAATATATTTTTCAAGATTAATAAAATAGGTATTTCAAACCAAAATATTAAGTGGATAAAGGGTTTTCTTTGGCAAATTAATGAAGCCCGAGGCCTCCATTACTGATTTGAAAACAATGTAATTGATATGAGTGTCCCATCGGTAACATAGCTGTTTGCGGATTGTTTGACAAATCTCCTTACAAGGATAGATGTTGAATCTAGTTTGTGGGGCAAGTCTCCCCATCGGAACTTCCTTTTCAAATTAAGAGATTCGGTTATGTACGAAGTAATGGTTGGATCATTTAACAATAAAGTTGGTAATATCCTCCCATCGAGTTCTTGTTACTAATTTTGTTGGGCCTAAGAATCGGCTATTTAGTTTTATTGGGCAGGTCAATGTCCAGATAGTAAATCTAAAGTGACATGGTCAGTTTGGTTTATTTCAAAGTCGAGTGGCCCATCGTCACATGTGGTTGAAATGGAAATCGAATTGCCGATGAATTTTAACTTGAATTGGATTCAAAGGTTAACAATACTAAGGGACATAAATACTTGTTATTTATCGTGTTTGTTAGATAATGAAAGATGCTAGGTTTTGAAACCATGATGTGTTTCTCGAATATTATAAATTAACTAGTATTATAATAGTTGGAAGAGAATTTTTAAAATTTGTCTTGACTGCAAAGGAATACAAGTTTGTGTTAACCAAGTTTTGCACTTGAAAGCCCAGTGATGAGGCGGGTGGCGTAAAAACCCGAGCCTGTCAATGGTGGGAAAATGTTGAGGAGATGTCACCGGTTAAATCTTGGCATATGTCAATTGTAGGGCAACTTCAGTTTCAACAACTGTCATATGCATACGATATGGTGCAAACATGTTGAGATGTTTGGACATCAGTCAGGTTGAAATATAAGTAGCAATAAGGATGTTAATGAACACATAGATGAGTTAGGTCCCAGTATGTGATCGTGTTCAAATGATGATTTGTCTTTTGGGTAGAATGTGATCAAGGGATCTCAGATCGATGGTGAAAACGATGTCGATCAGATAGAAGTAGTCCCATCTTAATTCTTTTAAGAAATTTTGAATGAATGCAACGTTGATAGGTTGAGCTATTCATCGATAAAAATATTAATTGAATTATTTGTGGGTGAAAAACTCGTCAGGAGTACAACTAGTATGTTGGTGAATGAAAATTGGTTCTACTTCTAAACCATCTGGTAGTAGGAAGTAGAATATATTATGAGATCTAATTAAGGTTGTTGTTCCTATTCCTCAGAGTGATGCTAATAAAATTCGATAGACAAATGTTTATTTGCTAGGAGAAAAGACACGAAGAAACAAATTAATAATTTAAGCCAAGGATGAACAACTCACTCGTGTCTACTGCATTATTCGTCAAATCCTGTTTTGTTACTCGTTCAACCAATCATGGTTTGTAGATACGAGAGAAACTAATCATGTTTGCAATTCCTTATGAGGGTTCAGAAAAAGTAGACGATTTGGTAATGTAGAGATATACATCATGACAAAAGATGCTGTGAGAGTAGATACTCTTGCAGTGGAAGAATTTTATGGTAGAACTTTAGTATTGAGAGATTGTCTTATATGCTAAATTTCAGGCAAGACATTTTTTTCCAAAGGTCTTTTAGCATAGTGGTGACAATTGTATATTAAAGTACCAAAATATTTCCAAATACAAAAATATTAGTCGAATAACATCACTGACAGAAGAAACAAATATTCTCGTAGATATGATCAGATCAGTGAAGTGAAGTGTTATTCAACGATTTTTTTATCGTCTTAAGATTATTCATTAGATATTGTTTGATACTTTTAAATTTAGCGCACTCTAAATTGATGATGACTACATCCATGGAATTGTAGAAAATTGTAAAATCTTTTTTAGACACTTTCAGGTATAGAGAAGTCATTCCGATAAGTTAGAAGCTAAATTAGAAGAATGTCTCTTGGTTGAATATTAGAATGATAAGAATGTTACTTATTTATGATCTAAAGGATCAGAAGGTTATTGTCGGCACAATACCTGATTCTTGGAAAATTGAATCATATGAATAAGAAACTGTAACATAGAATTGTTTTAAAGGAGCTTAAGGCAGATGTTTAATTTGTTAGTTTTGTGATAACACAAACACAAGAAGTATAAATTTATGTTGTTTTGAATACACGAGAAACGAGAGATCTTTTTCGTAGTGGGAGAGTTATATGACAGACTCATAGGTTGAGATACTTGGGATAAGTTTAATCCCGAATACGTTTTAACTCAGTCATAATACTATGAAGAGATAATGAATGATGCAGATCCAGAATCATGACATTAGTCTGAAGCATATGAGATAACATTCATGTAATATAACTACCTTTTGGATATTCTAGATTTGCAAGATGGGATAAAAATCATCGTTTGCAAATGGACCTACAATAGAAAGAGAAGACTAGACGGAAATGTGAAAAACCTGAAAAAGTAGGCTGATTATGCTGGTAGCTATATATAGGTCTATTGAGATTCTCGTTCATATTTGCTGCTCATTTCAGTAATGAGATATGGAAGATGTATGTCAGAATGGATTTCCTAATTGGAATTCTTGATGGATGCAACTACATGAAGAGATCCAAAGAGTTAGTTGTGCAAGATAAGGTGAAATACAAACTTAAGATGTCAATTGACATGGGGATTAATCTAGTATTCAGATCTTGCAGCATTCGTTTTGACTAGGCATTCAAATATCACAGTTTGATTCGTGTCTTTACGAATCTCGCGTGTATAAGAGATGCAACGAAAATTGGTAGTATTCCTTGTGGTCCATGTTGAGGATGGCTCATTGGAAATAATGTTGGATATACATCTTCAGTGAATGTGTGATTATATAGTAAAAGTGATATGTGGGATTTAGGTGAAAACATTCAGATTCTTGGTTTGAGCTCACGCGATATCGGGAGAATAGAATGATAGTTGTTTCTAAAGTCACATATATCAATAAAGTTTTTTCATATTTCAAGTATGCAAAGACTTCAAGAGAACGTTATTGCTTATAGCCTGTGGAGTTTCTCTATCTTAGAATTAGTGTTTAGAACACGTGATTAGATGGAGAGGGAAAGGGAAGTTCCTCGTACTTTAGCAGAGGGAGCCTCGTGTATACTACGTATAGTAATTGACAAGATAATTGTTTTGCTTTTATCAAAGATAAAAATATAACTCATTTACGAGGAAAGAACACTAGTGGGCTTTGATGAAAGCATAGTCGGGTATATGAGAAGATTTAGAGTAGATATGCCAGTTTATCATGTACAAAGTCTACACATAGATTCAGATTTCCGATTATGAAGGGTTTCTAGATTTTTAATTTATGGCTTTGAGAATAAGTGGAAGATTGTTGGGAATTGTATTTAAAAAGCCAAATTTATGGTTGAATTAATAATTCGTAATAGATAACTGTTTGTATCTTAATTTAGCAAATACATGAGTATGCAAATGGCATTTATTATTTGCCATATAAATATGCATTATAAAGTCCCATCTTCCATACCTAAGACAATCGAACATGTTCGGGCATGCGCGAGATTGATTATCAATTATTTATGGAATATAAGTAAGGGTTCACAGTCTAGATAATTTTGGACAAAGCATAGGAACGAATGTAGTGTAACATTTTAGTGACACATCTCGGTCAAGGAAACGGTATAGTTTCAACTTGTTACACTAGCATTCTTTGTGTATGTTGAACATGACCGACATATGAAATATAATTATCTCGAACTGACCGAAGTGAGATAATATAATGTTTCATTGTTATTGGAAATATTGGAAACTCTTAATCCATGATTGTTTATGTCGACACAAATTTTGATTAATCGTTATTTGGATATATTGAGTGAGATTCAAATGCGAGTCAAAAATCCTGGTATATTGGGTAATGATTGTTAAGATTTGTTGAAAGCTGTGACGACCCGGTCACACTTTTATTAATACAAATATTGATTTTTCGATAAAATCACAGTTTATCGTCAATCCGTCTGACACTTTCAGACGTCCAAATCTTCACCAGCAGGACACACAGTCCTCTAAAATAACATTTTTATTAAAATCTCTGAAAATCTGGTACGTGACTGATTCGTCAAAAATGACATTTTTATAAATAATCTCGTCAAAACAGTGAAATACAACAAATTGCTTAAAACAGCTAAAAACAACAATTTTAGATAAAAATACATTTTTTTAGCGACTACTCAGCGATCCAGTCGCGATCCAGGTCAACCTGTAAAACAGAGGGGTGAGCCAAAACAGCCCAGTAGGTACCGCCTAACAACTGACGTAGAAATCTAAAATCTTTTTTTTTTTAAATAAACAGTCAGTTATTACACATCAACACGCGGCAAAAAATTTACAAGTCACGCGATTTATCAATCACCAGATAATCAGCAATTAGCTAAAAAGCTGTAAAAATCACGCCAACAATATATACAGATATACACCTTAACTGCGGACATTTAGAAGTTAAATTTTCCTACCTGAATTGAGTCCAACTATGGTGTTCCCAACAATGCATGAAACAAGAAAAACTGTAGGCTACGATCAACTTATGTTCCACCAAAGTTTCTGTCACTTCATCTCTAAGCCAAACAAGACTATGCGTAACATTTAATCTCTTTCTTGCTAGCTTACTCAAATGGTACAAGAAAACCAAGTTTCTACTCTGGAACTTCCACCCCGCTCCTGTGTGATATCCACCATGTACTATTTATATTTCTTGTTTTTATTTGGCTTTTGCTTTCTCTTCAACAATCCACGTCCCTTACCTCATGACATGGGTTTGTGTGACTCATGGAAAAAAAATAAGGTTGCTGACACTTGTTTCATGGGATGGTATATGCTACTAATCTACTTGTTAGCTCAAATACAACAAAGACCCTAATATAACAATTAATCACAAAGTAACGCCACTAGGTATTTTTGCATTATTATTGTAAAAGAGCCCACAAAAATGTGCATACACAATATCTGAAATCTCCAATTTGTAACAAAAGTTTACTATGCAAACGTAGAGCAACAAAACTGTGCTTCATGTTGTCATCACTAAACGTTTTAAAATCCATGCACACGTTCACAGGGCTCATTTCGAGATTTCGTACAAAACACGAAAGAGCTTACTTACCAACCAGTACATGTAATTTTTATTATGCAATTAAAATTTTAGAGCCAAGGATCTCACAATATATCCCACTTAAATGAAATTTCGTCCAGAAATTTTAATATATACCTCAACATTTTCACCGTACAAAACCTCGTATGATCACCAGCGACTTTGAAAACTTAATCTTGTAGATTCAGTAAAAGAATGTGAATTATAAATCATCATAATTTTATCTACGATTGTTCTCTATCTGGGACAAATCCGCTTATTTATGCAGCCAGTAGATCACAATAGGTTTCCACTATCACCTAAAAAAATGTTAACTAACCAGTAAATGGCGAATTTACATATAATAAAATATCACCATCACTAGACGGAAATTACCTCGTACAATACAATTTAGAATCACCAGCACTAGAAATCACCTTGTCTAATACAGTTTATAATCACCAGCACTAGATGGAAAGCACCTCGTCTAATACAGTCTATAATCACCAGCATTAGACGAAAATCACCTCGTCTAATACAATTTATAATCACACGCACTAGACGGAAATCACCTCGTCCAATACAATTTAGAATCATCCCTTACCAAAGCAACTATATTATTCGCTAATAGCAACACGTTTGACGACTTTAAGCTGATACAACAAACTAATCCACTATCACTCTCATTTAAGAGATCTGAATTCTAGTCATTAAGCCCAAAATAATCACAACTGATCTATTTCATATAAACTAAACTGAAGTGTTAGCACAAAACTAATTATAATTGTACTAAAAACATCAACAACCATTACCAAACCAGGCTATGGTTACAGTGCAAACTCATTTGGTACTTTCGCTAGCATAGCTTAACATTTCTTATGTGTGATCTATTCTTCGCCTCATTTTGCGTCTTATGCTAAAGAAAACAAGTACACCCCTTCTTTCTAATTTTGAAGTCTTTCCGTGCCAAGACTTTTATATTTCACATACTTCACCTCGCATGAAAGTTGTTACCAGCCTACCAAGCTAAATGCTAGCTAGGTGACACAAGAACAACCAAACAACCATTCAAGTCCTAGCCTTTACTACCTTCGAAAAAGAATCGCCACCAAACTAGTGTTATTCTCACAATCAACTAGCATTGATGAAATTATATCCAAGCTCTTACCTTTTGGGTTATACCATACTCAAAAGAGAAAGCAGAGAAGCTCTCTAGTAAGCCTTTTCTGTACATAGCTCAATTAGTTTTTCATATAGCCATAGACTACTTGGAAAGAAACTTACTTCATACCTATTCTTCTCCCCTCGATTAATCCCTCTTATTCTCCTTTGAACTGGCTACTTCCTCTTTTTCAGTTGCCTCCCCCTCTTATCACTTGCCACTTGAAAATACAAAAGAAATAATACACTATTTGGAAACAGTAACTTCCAACGAACAACCCACTTAAGGAAACACTCATCGTTTAATAAAGCTCTTATATAATAAGGGGATTTAACAAAAACCATGATGCCACATGCAGCTAAAAACATGGACACTCTAGTCCATCATCATCATCACCACCACCACCACCACCACCACCACCTCATTTAAGCGGAAACACTCATCGCTTAAGAGGATCCAAATCATGGCTTTAAGCCGAATTATTAATCCCAACCAGATCTTATTAGGTTAATCATGTGTAACATACAGACTGTATGTATATGATTCAAACTCAAAAGTACAAGGTGAACCATAAGTTTAATCAACTACCAATAATGGCTAAAAATATAATTTTAGCTAATAAATCAAAACTTCACGGAAAAGAAACATCAAAATTTCACACTAATGTTAAAGCAGCATCATAAAAAGTTTATGAAACCAGAGACATAATCCAGCCCAACAAAAATTGGCACTCAGTACTTTCATACTTTAATCCCTCCCACTTAGTTCGAGAGCAAGACTATCCATCAATACTTCAATGACTTTTATGTCAACACACAACTTAAAAATATTCATTTCATTATATGAAACAATATATCAAATCACTTAAATGGACAATTTCATAAATGCTTAACCTCCTTGGCATCATGTTCCTACGAACCAAACAAGTCATTAAGAGAAACTATTTTTGTAACGTGTTTAACCTCCCTATGTTCAGTGTTCCTTCAGAGAGGAGATCCATTCACATAACCCCAATAGTGAAATTAAAAAAACATGATGATTCTAATAATATAACGAAATCACCATCAGCTAACACAATTCACGAAACACCAACATTCAAAATACTTAATGACGTAACTTTTCCAACAAATCAATTAGCTATAGAAAATAGAATACCAATACCTTATACATAGAATTTGGTAGCCAGCAAAATTCACATATCACCCAAAGGATCAAATGTTTTCTTTGATTTCTCTAATATAAATAAATAAATTAGCCAAAATCCAATTTCTATGTCTTGTTACTAATCTTGTGAATGATAACTAAATTTATTTCACAAATTTATCTCCCTTGATTGAACTCATACTAAGACCAAACAACTTTTTATCCCCAACTTCTGAATTAGTACATTGTCTCTCTCCCTCTTCGCGACAGACGTGAAGAGGTTATAACCACTTTTTGTTTATATACTGCTCTCTTCCCTCTTCAGTAAAGATGAGGCCAACATCACTCATCAGAAGAAAAATAAAATCTTTATCAAAAGAAATTATTGATCTTTCTCATTTTCTCAATGTTTAAACTTAGCCTCTAGCTATGTTATTTCCTTGGAGATGTTGTAGTAATAGAATAACCCCTCTTTATGTTTGACAGGTGCCTCAAGTGGTGTCTTCCTCATAAAGAAATTATAATTTGGTCAACTTAATGTCCAAATTCCCCAACCTCCTAAAAGAAAAGTAACTACTAACCTCCTCAGAACTGATGTTAGTAACATACAAATTACATCACTCAAAATGACATGTAATATTTAATTTTTTTGGAAATGCGTTATTTCCATTTGCATATGCAACAAACTTTTTGGATTGACATCTAGTTTAGGTCCAGATCTGTATTTTTGTGACTTCTTACAGTTACGAACAACAATTACTTCACGGTAAACAATATTACAAAAACAAACCCACCAATTATCCGCATTAAATACTTGTTATTTAAAGTAACTACAAAAAAATTGGAGTATCGCAATCTAATTTCACCTTCACAGTTATTTTTCAAAAACTTTAACTTGCTAAGTATTATACTTCCTTCTGACCTTTTATTTTTATGATTAAGTAAAAGAGTAAAACCAACAACCAACCCACAATGTTAAATAAAATAATAGCACAAGACTATAACAGTTCAACAAACTGTAATATTTGGGACACACATATGCATGTAAATCACATGCCTCACCACAGTGACCTGACAAAGTGACAAAAAAAACCTTCATTCATCCACATATATTTTTCTTTCACTAAAAAAAAGAAACTCACATTACCACAGCAACTATCACAAAGAATATTACACCAACATTATGCAACTTTCTTTCTCAAAAAAGATGTTACGTACTACACGAGAACCAATTACTTCCACTTTCCTAGGCGTGCAAGATACTGAATCAGTAACCCACCGACATCTATGTACACTATCTACATTTCCGATCAGGCATTAGCTCTGATACCAGTTGTGACGACCCGGTCACACTTTTATTAATAAAAATATTAATTTTTCGATAAAATCACAGTTTATCGTCAATCCGTCTGACATTTTCAGACGTTCAAATCTTCACCAGCAGGACACACAGTCCTCTAAAATAAAAAATTTATTAAAATCTCTGAAAATCTTGTACGTGACTGATTCGTCAAAAATGACATTTTTATAAATAATCTCGTCAAAACAGTGAAATACAACAAATTGCTAAAAACAGCTAAAAATAACAATTTTAGCTAAAAATACATTTTTTTAGCGACTACTCAGCGATCCAGGTCAACCTGTAAAACAGAGGGGTGAGCCAAAACAGCCCAATAGGTACCGCCTAACAACTGACGTAGAAATCTATTTTTTTTTTTAAATAAACAGTCAATTATTACACATCAACATGCGGCACAAAATTTACAAGTCACGTGATTTATCTATCACCAGATAATCAGCAATTAGCTAAAAAGCTGTAAAAATCACACCAACAATATATACAGATATACACCTTAACTGCGGAAATTTAGAAGTTAAATTTTCCTACCTGAATTGAGTCCAACTATGGTGTTCCCAACAATGCATGAAGAACAAGAAAAACTGTAGGCTACGATCAACTTATGTTCCACCAAAGTTTCTGTCACTTCATCTCTAAGCCAAACAAGACTATGCGTAACCTTTAATCTCTTTCTTGCTAGCTTACTCAAACGGTACAACAAAACCAAGTTTCTACTCTGGAACTTCCACCCCACTCCTGTGTGATATCCACCCTGTACTATTTATATTTCTTATTTTTATTTGGCTTTTGCTTTCTCTTCAACAATCCGCGTCCCTTACCTCATGACATGAGTTTGTGTGACTCATGGAAAAAATTGAGGTTGCTGGAACTTATTTCATGGGATGGTATATGCCACTAATCTACTTGTTAGCTGAAATACAACAAAGACCCTAATATAACAATTAATCACCAAGTAACCCCACTAGGTATTTTTGCATGATTATTGTAAAAGAGCCCACAAACTGGTGCATACACACTATCTGAAATCTCCAATTTGTAACAAAAGTTTACTCTACAAACATAGAGCAACAAAACTGTGTTTCATGTTGTCATCACTAAACGTTTTAAAATCCATGCACACGTTCACATGGCTCATTTAGAGATTTCGTACAAAACACAAAAGAGCTTACTTACCAACCAGTACATGTAATTTTTATTATGCAATTAAAATTTTAGAGCCAAGGATCTCACAAAAGCTAATCGAATCATGGAATTCACGTCTCGTATGAGAATGATGTGCCCTCCTGAGAGCTCACTAGGTTTAGTTATGTCAAGTCTGGCCAGCTGGTTATTTGTAACCAGACATAACGAGTAAGGGTTGAGCGGTTTAGATCTAGGAATCCATAAGATGTTGATGAGATCGAAGTTGTCTATAAGAGTAGAACAGCATTGATGGGTATCTGTAATCTTAACTTGGGGAGTTATCTGATATTAATACCACGAGCTCATACATAATGATGAGAATAAATGTCGGAGTGCAATTATAGTTTTATGGTGGAGTAAACTATAATTATTAATTAGTTTTAAATTTAATCCGGGGAATTATCAGTTCAAATATATTATTGGGAGCCGAATAATTTATTTTCTCCAGAGGTCCCCGACGTAGTCCAACATAAACGTGATCATGTGATTCACAATTGTTTTTGAGTCTCAAGTGTGTGGAATGTTAATTGGGATTATGTTTGGTATTTTATAGTTGATGGGTAGTACTATAAACCATATGATTATGATTTAACTCCAAGCTACACTAAAGTTTGTAGGGAGGAACTTGTTATGTAAAGTTTTCCTATTAGGGACTTTTGTGTAATTATGGGTATTCCTAATATTAGAGTTAGTAATATGTCTCTATAAATAGTCCACGGTAGTTCTTAAGTGATGATGATTGTTCATACATCCTTTGCACAGAAGAGAAAAAAATCAGCTGTGCCATCATGAGGTTTTCTTGTTCGAATCACCATCGAACTTGAATTGGAGCTTGGATCATACGTCGGAAGGCTTGCGGACACACCATATTCGGTTTTTGGGTATTTAGGCCTAGATAACAATCTCGGATGACTTTTGATAAAACATGAGAGTTGTACATATAAAAAAAAACGAAGAGACGAGAAGAAACGGCGCGTCAATCGGAAATGTAGAACTCCAGATATCGCGGACAAAGTTTCTGGTCCGTAGTTGATTTTCAGCAGGACCTGAATTCGGTTTTTGGAGCATAACTGGAGCTACAGATGTCGGTGAAGACAATTTATATATGAAAGTCGTGTATCTCGACGAAACAGTCGCTATGGCACAGGTCCCGGTGTCAGATTCAGAACAGAGCTTCATCACTGGCTGGTCAAAGTCTCGGGATTTGCGTTGTCCCAGTCCGGATGGATTGTGGTAAGTTTTATTCCGAAAGCTAACTTACCACAATAATTTTTTAAATGCCTATGATTAAATCCTTGCACAAATCACGTGGTGTCCGGATGGATTGTGGTAAGTTTTATTCCGAAAGCTAACTTACCACAATAATTTTTTAAATGCCTATGATTAAATCCTTGCACAAATCACGTGGTCCGGGATAAATCTCATCAAATTTTCCCTTCATACCCATCATTTATAAATACCCCCTCCTATTCCTTATTTTTTTCACTCACTCACAAAAAATCTCTCCTGCTCTCTCTCTCTCTCTCTCTCTCGCTCTCTCTCTCTCTCTCTTCCTGATGCCGCCACCAACCACCAGTAGTAGAAGCGACAACCCTATTTTCGCCACCCCCATCTTCAACTTATCCATTCTCGTCAACCTCTAGAAGTCGTCCTCTATTGTTTGTTGTTTAGTTCAAGGTGAGTAAACATGTCAGGCCCAACGCCATTCCTCTCTTTCGTGTCAAAAATATATTTCATGATAAATTTTCTCTAAATGAAAATTGGTTTTATGTGCATACTTGGGAAATTGATTGAGTTATTGAAAACTGTATTTCAAGTTATCACATGAAAATTAAACAATCAGTAATAACGTAAAGTGAAAGAGTTGTTCAGAGAACAATTCATTGATATATTGGTTTGGCTGATGTTGACTACGGTCACTCGGCCCATTTTATTTTATAATATTTTACTCGATCGCAATAGCCCCCGGGTCACTCCTTGTACTAACTTCTCTGGCCGCAAGAATTTTTAGGGGGGGAGGGGTGTCGACACTTATGGTCTTGGTAGCTTGTGATGGTTGGTTCTTCCCCATAACAACAAACTAATATGTGAATGTTGGACTTGGACATTCATTATTGGAATATGGATACATAATATTGGATACCCCTGATTCGAATAGAAGTGATGGTTTGGGAATGTTTCCTCAATTGAACAGCATAAAATGAAAATTATTACTTCTCACTTGTTTTCTTAATTTATTTCTAACATCTGAAATGTTGTTTTCTAAATAAATTGCCCCGTAATATTTTATGTGCTTGGATGTTTCTCGCTCAGTATTTGTTGCTGATTTTCGAAAAATGAGATGTCCTGTTTGTTTTAACTAATTACTGATCTAGACGGTGGGAGCTGGGGATGCGGGAAACGAACTTCACAGAATAATCATGTAGCTTATCTTTTCGTTTAAATGCTTAGTTAAACACACATTCTCTTTGTGACTTTCAAGGCCCGTTTTTGAGGCATTTTAGATTTGTAATAATTCGTCACTTGGAACTTTAATTCGGAATCGTTTATTTTGCTCCTATATTGTTACCTAGTGTTGGGGTTACCTCTAACACGGAGTGACACCCCGGATTTTAAGTGGGGGAAACTTGAGGGTGTTACAGGTTGTATCAAAGCCAAACCTTAGTTCCTTATGGACTTCTTGGTGGTTACACTTTTAGCCAGGGAAAATTGACTGGTAGGATAAGTAAATTGTATGGGTAAGTAAGTAGACGAACAAGTATTAATGCAAATTAAAAATATGATAGAGAATATGAGCGAGAAAGAGTTAACCAACTGGTCACTTTGTGTTGCCAAATCAACGAAGGCCATGCCGAATAAGTACCCCAACTATTTGAGCATGTTATGAGTTGAGTGTCGGGGACGTCACTCCTCTAAAGGAAAGATGATGTGACAACCTGCCTCAATTTCGATCAGTTCTTTAAATGCATTAGTGACTTCATATATGTACTTGCATTTCGCTGTTTCGTTAGGGCGTGTGTATCTGGTTAGGATTTTTCAAATGTGACGGATTGTCATGTTAGTAGTTGTGTGTGTTCAGGCTATTGCTTCGAGGATGAAGCTAAGGTGAGGAAGGATGTAACATGCCGTATTGTTGAGAGGGATAATTCGGCAATTTCGTAAGGTTTGAGGGTCGTTTGGTGACTTTTGAAAATTTGTTAGGAGCTAGTTTAGTAATATTGTTTTTACTATCGTCAATTTTGTAGTTTTCGTAACTATCAAGCTATACTAATAATTATTTAAAGTTAATCCTCAAATTTATTTTATTTATTTTATTTTATTCCTTCCTTATTAAAAGAATATTTCTAATATTATTCTGGTAGTATTACTTATTTCATTTTGAATGTTTTAATGCCATTACCCAATTACATCCCAATTTTTTTATCTTCTCCAACCAATTTATTTGATCCAATTTCTATAATTTTACTCCTAAATAGTCTCATCTACTGTTACCAACTAAACCCGCTGAATTTTTCCTCCATTTAAAACCCGTAACCTACCTTGAACCTCCCAATCAAAATTCGAACAAATCCTTGTGATTGTCTAATCATTTGCTCCCCATAATTCTCATATAATTTCACTCCCCTTATAACACACCCCCATATGTTCTTTTTCTTCTTCTCCATCTCAATCAATTACCACCCAATTTAATTTTTTCAAATTAATTCTCTCAATTGGTGTTTAAAACTGTTCATTTTCTTCTCCAACCCATCCATAACCTACTCTCACCATCACCTATAAAAACTCCCTCCTCCTCCTCCTCATTTTTTTCACTCACACTCAACAAATCTCTCCCACACCACTTCCTCTCTCTCCCTCCCTCTCTCTCTCTCTCTCTCTCTCTCTCTCTCTCTCTCTCTCTCTCTCTCTCTCTCTCTTGGTGATGTCTGCCCGATGCGCCACCAACCACCTGCAGTAGCAGTGGTAACTCCATTTCCACCACCTCCATCTTCAAATTCTCCATCGTCGTCAACTTCTAGGGTCAAAGCGTGTACCTGTAATAGAAAAGAACAACCAACACAACACAAAGATCAAGAGTAAGAGTAAGCCAAGTCAAATATCTGAGAGAGATACAACATGTAGGTTGATAAGCCAAAATAATCGAACATATATCAGAGGACATCACTCCTATATATACTCGTCTTCGGAAAACATATATGATAAGTTATCTAACTATATGCGACAGTTTTGTAACTGCCTCGCACTTGTACGTCGACCACATATATAGGCATGTGATTCGCATGTCTCTAAGATAACTGACAAGGGTTGCACACGGGTATGGTATGCCTTATGTGCGACGAACCTTACTCTAGCCTCCAAGCTACTTAGACCCCTTAGCTCCCGTATAAACTATATGTGAGGGGTCTCTGTCTCACAGCCCCCATATAGATAAGAATGAATATAATGATAAGTATGTAGTGATAGTGGAGTACCAACAAGTCTCATTAGTGACTGACACGTGGATAATTATCAACATATCTAAAATGCATTGTCTACATTAGCCCCCTTTTGCGCGTATCCCATGCCTAATCTGGCATTTAAGCGCGAAACTGACCATTTGTACATTCCACGCAGTAATTAGAAAGTCTTAAAACCCCTAGCCCCATGTAACTCAACATTTCCTAGGGATCGTAGAGTCGTGCGCATCCTTTAATAGGGTTTTAGGTGTGACGTGGGTAAAACCCACATTCACACGATTCCGACGGTTACCGAGTTCAGAATCAACTAAAATGTCGTGTGATCTCAAGAGACCCCTCATAAATAGCTAGAACTCCATTTTTGTACTACATAGTTGCCATCTGAGCTTATGTTCAGAGAGAAAGAGATCCGACTACAATCCAGGAAAGCAATCAACTTTTCTTCGCACTCAATCATCTCCTCATAGCTATTTCAACAAATCAAGGTTAGTAAATCAGTACTTCACTAATCCTTCTTCGAATCATATCATGTTGATGTTCGTCACCAAAATTGACTATATGTTTTTTTAGATTTACAAAATCAGTACTGAATATTGTTTATTTTTCACATAATTGTATGTTTTCTTGATAATACAGACATGGCTAGAACAAAGATACCGAAAGAACCTGAGGAAATTCCAGAACTTCCACAAGTTCTCTGGAGAAAAGCTCCATACTTGAATGGTGAAGACTATCATCATGCTGCAGTTAAATGAAGAAGATTGCCTGACCTAAAAACGGATGATCTTTCATTATTGACTTCTACTCCCTCAAGAGAGGGATGAGACTTGGTGAATGATGAATATGTTCGAACAGTAGGTCTTGAGAATGGATTATACCCATATACTAAAATTAGTAGTCAAACTTTTTTCAATAAGTTAGATCTGATGGAAGAATGGACAGAATATGTGTTGACATATCATGCAGTTACTCTGAACCAAGAAGGAGTGTATGATGCTATTCAAGCCACCAAAGGTCTGAGTCTCAAATTGGACCAAGATATGTTGATGGACTTGATATCAAGGTATTCAAAGATAACACGTACTTTCCATTTTGCTGATTTCGAAGCTGCTCCCACACTCGAGGATGTTCAGATGATATATGATCTTTCCCCCATGGGCTTGGTAGATCCCCCTTCTCCTTTGAAAATGACTCAACAAATGGTTGAATGCATCAGTGAAGTCAAGAAAATATCAAGTCGATGGACTTCTGTGAAGCCATTGACCAAATATCAATTTGTTGATGTATCCTCAAAAAATACATGGGGTAAATGGTTTCAATATTTTTTTCGTGATTATGCTTCAACCAAAATTTCTAAGGAGTTGATGCACCTGGATCCAAAAGCTGAAAACTTTCTCACTGGTAAAGGTTTTGATCATACTCTGTGTGGGTTCCTCTGTATATGGCTATCTCGAGATTTGATAGACGGTCATCCTCTTGATGGTGTGTTCTTTCACATTTTAGCTATCGCAGTTCGTTTATCCCTAGGACAAAAAGTCGCACTCGGACCTCTAGTGTTGGGTACTCTGTAATGTCGATTGGGTCAAGCCATGATCGTATCTGAACAATAACGTGGTAGACTCGATGTGTTATCTTTTGTCAATATTTCTTTTCTAACAATGTGGTTCTTTGAGACATGGCCCTCTTATGCTTCAATTCTTGTGAGAGTCAAATTGTGGAATGTCCATTTGGCGCAAAGAACACTTCGTCGTGGAAGAGCATGGCGTTGGTACAAGACAAATTCTCCGCAATGTACGTGGAATTTGATTTTTGACGACAAATCCAAATTTTTCAGTGGGCCATATGTGACACGTTTGGAGGACGTTCAATATTATGTGAATATGTACCCTGATGAGGATGGAGATATCACCAAAGATCACATAACCAGAGGTCCGAAATTCTACAGAGAATTCATGTGTTGGTGCATCAGAGGGATTTGCATGTGCTCATGGTCGTCTCTTCCGTAAGGAAAAATTTGCCTTTGCCTAGGGCCTCCACATTAGGAAGGGCCTCATATTTGTAAAACACGTAGGGGTAACTTAGAATTTTTCTATTTATATATTCAGTTATGAGTAATCTATTTTCACTCACATTATGAGTAATCTAATTAAGTAAAATATTACTCAAAAAATAAGAAAAATATTGATTTCATACCTTCTTTTCAAACTAACTACATTTTTTTTGCAAACTTTAAATAACCCTTGACAAGTAAAAAAAAAACCTTATTATTATTCCAAAAAATAAGTTAACAATCAAATAAAGAAAACAGAATTTCCCGTATAATTAGAAAAGCTATATAATTTGGCAAAATAATTTTCGAGAAACAATTATAATCAAATTGAAAATGGACATGCAGTGTAGCAATTATATTGGAAGTAATATTATAAGTAAGAAGAACGATTGTAATAAATAATTTCGAGAGTATTTCATATCACTATATATATATATATATACATATATATATATATAGATATATATATGGGTAAAAGACAGTTACCACCCCTGAGTTTAGGCATAATTCCACTCCACTACCCTGTGTTTTGGAAAAAGACACTCCGCACCCATTTGACGGAATATTCCGTGGACACTTAGCACCCTTCTGTCATGTTCCGTCAAAAAAGTGGGTGATTGAATTTTTTCGGACCTTATTACCCTTGTTTACTTTTTTAGACTTTTTTTTTTGTCTATTTGATCATCAAGAATACCAAAAACATCTACCAAAAAATATCAAGACCACCAAAAACATCTTTCATTTTGAATCCAAAACATCAACAACACCAATAACAAATGAAGAACATATTTTTCTTCTCCAAAGAAGGAAGCGTTTTATTATAAAACAGGCAAAACAGCCCAACACGCAAGGCTATAGCAGCCATTCAGAGACAGTTCCAGAGCACTCTTAGCACTACATTCAAGTATCATAAAGAAAAAATTACACATGGAAACATCTGTAGCTAGAGTTAGACAATCTTCAACTACCTGAAATGAGAGTTTCCAAACTTCTCAAGAGATTGATATAAACAGCCAAATAGTTCTCAGTTTGTCATTTGTTTCTTAACAAAGTTAAAGGGAAAAAACTTCAAAAGTAAGAAAGAAAACTGATCTTAACCATGGAAACTAACAAGCATGCCTTCATTCAAATCGTTAACCACTAATAGCAACGATGTAGTTACCAAAAATTCAAACAAAAAAACTCCCAAATTCCAGAGATATAGCTACCAAAAATTCAAACCAAAAATTTCCAAATCAAACAAAAATTCAACAAATCAAACCATGTTATAAAATATCTTATTGGACTGATGTGAATATCCACTACATAGTTGGGTGCATTTTGTGTAATTATATTGTGGTCTAGAAGCCCACCTAATGCCTATTTAAGGAGGCTTAGGGTTGGAGAATAATAAACAACTCAATACTCTTCTCCCTACACTATTGTTTTTCTTTATTTTCTGTCTCTCTCGTCTTCTCAATTCACAACACGTTATCAGCACGACGGCTCGGCTCTAACAGGATCGGACAAGAGAGGTCTAAGCAAGAACAGCTCAGGAGAAATTACATCAATACAAATCGTCCTCCTCCTGAATAGCCAATCACAAGTTTGCCTCATGAGCAACTCGACTCAATGACAGGACTGTTTGTTCTCATAGCCGAGGTTAGTGACGACACTATTGATTCTTTTATTATTAAGTTATTACGATTGTGGCTTGTGGAGTTTTCTTGTGAAACCTGAATCAAGGTGTTTAGATTCCAACGTTTACACCAATAATATTATTATAAACTTTGGTTGTTGGAGCATATGGGTACTAATTTTGTTGATCAGATCATTTTTTTTTCATGGGGTCTGTCGTTTTGGACAGTTATATAATGTCTTACTAATAACTTTTTGCTTTTCCAAAGCCTTAAAATAATTTTTTTTTTCCATGTTTTATTATTGCTGAAAAGAGAAAAGACTAATGAAACTTAGAGTCTTATATTTGATTTGATTATTATTTAAGCATGAATGAATGAATACATAAAAACGAAACCAACTGGAGTTGGGTTTGAACGTTGCATCTCACAAAAGCAGCTTAAAAGCTAACTGCAAGTCATAGTAGTACTCTGTTGTTGATGTGTTATTGCTCTATTTTTATATATTATTTGCTCCTACCAATTAGAACAAAGAATAGGGGATAAATAAGAATCGTGGTGATATCTGCCTGGTTATTATCAATTTACCCATTATACAAGTTATTCTTGATCTATTACCATTTTCTTGTACTGGGTTTACATATCGTTTCATATGTTACGGAAAAACAAAAGGGAACTTCCAGAAGAAGCTTTTCTTCGCTGATCAATCATTTGTCCAAAGTATTTAATATACTTTTCATAGTCTGTTTTCATACCTGAAGATATGAATTACATGGATCAATCATAGTCTGTTTAATATATAATTACATGAATTATATATGACCTGAAGTCATAGTAGATCTCCAGAAGAGGTCTGTAAATTACAAAATTGTAACAATTTTTTTTCATACCTGAAGTTATGGAACAAGAAAATTTGACTGTAACCTGAAGTTGCGACAATTCTTTTTATGACCTGCAGTCATACTTTTAGTTACATCTCCTGAAGAGATGTCTTGCAATTTTCTTCTAAACCTCCCGAAGAGGTCAAATTTTGTTACCTCGCTTTATCTAATTTTTATGGTTTTTGCTACATTTTCTTCTATTCTCGTATTATGGATAGAAAACGAACCTCCTGAAGAGCATTCGTAACCCATCGATGTTAAATCTGGCCATGTTATATGTACCCAAAGTTACATATTTACATGATATCACTCATAACCAGCAGTTATGACTTCATAACCTGAAGTTATGAAATATTATAAACAATTATCTCTTGAAGAGATTGTTACAATTCCAATAATGATCCACCCTCCTGAAGAGGTTATAATATGTTTATTTCTTGTATCACGCATTTATTTTTAATCTTGTCTAGTATTTTTCCGTTCATACACTTGTTATTGATTTAAGTAGAACATCCAGAAGATGTTCCTAGTCCATGAGGGTTTATTGGACAAACGCAATTTATATGCGTAAAAAATGATTTTCATACCAGAAGTTATGAAATTATGAAGATGTTTATAACATGGAGTTATAAAATAACATCTCAAGATCTCTCTGGAGAGAGAATCTATAACCACTCACTTTTAAATAAAGGTATTGACATTTACGTCTCTTTTTGGGTTTCCTGAAGAAACTTTGATTAGAGAACTACGGCGTCCAAGTGATTGCTTATTGTCAATATTTTTGTTTAAATTTGAGGATTGGTTTATTCAAAGTACATATGAGACAAATTGATGCCTGAGGAATCAATAAAGTATCATTATGGTTATGATCATATTGCTCACGTCATGAGGGGGAGAATGGGTCCTATTGCATGACGTGAGCCAAAATATCATTGTCTCTACGGGTATGTACTAATGCAAAATCCCAATAAAATGGATAGCTTCTCGACTAATGGGTGTCGATTTGGGTATACACTTTAAGCATAAAAAGGGTTGCTTGTGTACATATGTTGATCCTCCAGAAGAGGAACATAAATCAAAGCATCCAAAATATTTTGGGATATGGTTAACATGCTCTACAAATTAAGAACACAAGATTCTGGAGAAATCTTGGGGGTTCATATATACATCATCATAATGGATCAAAACCAACGTTGGTAATTGAATAGCCCTGGGAGAGGCTCATAGCTCTGGAAGTAGCTAAAGGTACCTTAATGCAATAGTATGATCCTACTAATAATGATGATAGAATTAAGGAAGCGCTATACAAATCATATGATAATTTTATGGGGAAAATGTTGACTAAATAGTTATTGGCCAAAACAAAGTCAACAAGTGCATAGAAAACTGCTCGGGTACAATCATTTGGAATATGTAGAGCATACAAACAACCCTAAGCAGAAATTACATACTATGCAGAAACTACATATCCGCCGGTAAGCGTGGGATCTATGTAGTTCTTATATGTCCGCTATAAAGCGTGAGACTCATGTTAAGGTTATATGTCCACTGTAATGCGTGGGACTCATATCGAGGTTTACGTCCGCTTTTAAGCGTGGGACTTGTAAAATGAGTAACATGCTGTATGGGTCATGACAAATTCTCATTAATATAATCTTCTCGTGGTGAGAATGATAATAATGTTGTATTAGTCTCGGGGACTAAGGAACAACAAAATATGGGTTGAAAAGTAACTAGTTACAAATACGATCGTACGAATTACAAATTTGTGGAATTCCATGGAGGTTGGTTCCCATGAGAAATATCTTATTTGCCTGAAGCAAATCAAAAAGTGTACACTCGCGAGTAGTTATAGGTGCATATGCATTTTATTTAATTTGATTGTTAATCGAATATTATTAGATTTTGGTCTTGTAATGGTTTTGTTTGTCAGGTAGAAAGGTGTTACCAAGAGGGGGAGAACCATTCCAAATGCGGCACTCTTTTTCCTTCGCTATGGTTTTTGTCCCACATGATTTTTCCAAGCAAGGTTTTAACGAGGCTGCCAAGATTATTCAGATGCGTTCCAGAAGAATGTCATCAACGATGCTGAGCGAAATACCAATCACCGATGTACTCTTTTTCCTTAGTCATTGATTTTTTCCCACTGGGTTTTTCATGACAAGGTTTTGATGAGGCATCGTAGTGGTGAATATTCAAGGGGGAGTGTTATAAAATATCTTATTGGACTGATGTGAATATCCACTACATAGTTGGGTGCATTTTGTGTAATTATATTGTGGTCTAGAAGCCCACCTAATGCCTATTTAAGGAGGCTTAGGGTTGGAGAATAATAAACAACTCAATACTCTTCTCCCTACACTATTGTTTTTCTTTATTTTCTGTCTCTCTCGTCTTCTCAATTCACAACAAACCAGAAATTCTCAAATTCCCACCATGAAAAATCAAAATTTTATTCCTGAAATAACGAACCCAGATGAATCAGGTTTGGAACAACCCAATGTTTTCAAGCAAGAGATGCAGGTTCTAGAACTTCTCCAGGAGCGCCGCAGGGGGGAGTCGTCCGTGAGCGCAGATCTTCATCTCTCGCTTTCGCCCCAAAGGCCAGATAAGAAGACGAGGATAGGGAGGCGAACTGATACCTCCTTCGTCGATCTGGGTCGTCCGATCTTGGCCGTCATCTCCGTTGCCGTCATCTTATCTGCGAGGGAGAGAGAGAGGGGGGCAAACCCAGAACTCAGATCTTCAATTCCTTGGAACACCAGCATCGCAGGTCCGTTTCCTCGTCGGTCTCATCTTCCTCTTCCTCTCCCTCTCTCTACTCTTTGCAGCCCAGAGGAAACTAGGAAGGGAGGCGATATGGTAGTGGTGGGTTTGGTGGCGTCCAACTTGGAGGAGTTGCGTCGGAGAAATCCCCTTCCTCTGGAGAAAAATTGCCCTCGGAGGTCGTCGTCTTCGAAGAGGAAGACGAAGCAGATGTGCAGATAAGGAACCATCTCCACTCCATTGATTTCATAGCAAAGAAGATCGATTGGGGGATAAAACTTGTTCGGATCTAGCAATGAACTAGAGAACCTTTGTACAGCTGTTTCACAACAAAGAGGGGAAGAGAGAAAGAGGGGGAAGAGATAAGGATTAGGTTTAGAAATGAAGGAGAGAGGGGTTAGGATAATATATAGGGAGTAATTTTATAACATTTTTAGGGGTAAAATGGTCTTTTTCACGGTGCTGTTAGTCATCTGTTAACTCCCATCCAAAAAAAGGTGCGGAGTGTCTTTTTCTAAAACACAGGGTAGCGGAGTGAAATTATGCCTAAACTCAGGGGTGGTAAATGTCTTTTACCATATATATATATATATATATATATATATATATATATATATATATATATATATATATATATATATATATGCCTGTGCTTGCAGAGGATGCGAATGAATGTAAGAATTATGAGCTCTTAACTGTCAATTATGATCCTACTCGCTTATGCATGCAACTTGGTTATGACATCTCATTGTGGCCAAGTACAGTACAATGAAATTGTTACAAAAGATTATTGATCATTGAGTGTGATGGTCAACTCATCGTATGTCTTCCATTTCGACCTTCAGGTAAGCGTCAAGGTGTAGCTACAGAAAGTTGGATCGATTTTTGTAATTCTCAATTGAATATATTCGCAAGATCCACCCAAGCTCACCCCAGCAAGGCTCCTGTTATTCGCAGGAATTCTTTTCCATATCGTGCAAATTGTTGTCGAAAACCTTATGAGTATGGATATTACTCATTGCTGGATAAAGAAAAGCATATGTGCTCTGACCTAATATTATCTGAAAAAGTGAATGCGATGCAGAATGGTTTGAAGGATATGGCTCGCTATAGTGAAGATTTAAACAAGGTAAATGACATGAATTCTAAAATATTTTGCATCTATTGTTCATAAAATAATTCTCTTATGTTTGCATATTATCAGTGTTTACTCAGAAGATTTGCTTTTGGCGGTAGAGGCGTCGCTATGATAAACGATCTTCTCTCCAAACGAAGAATGAATAAATGTATACTCTTGATCTGTAAATGGATCATGCTAGTGAAGATAGGCTTCGTCAAGAGTTGCAGAAATTCATGACCTCTTTGTCTGACCCTAAAACTGATGCAGAAATTGATAATGCTCCAAAACGCAAGTGACACAAAACAATTGTGATATCATCACCCAAACATGAAGAAACACTTCCCATGACTAGAAGTAAAGCCAAATCGCAAAGTGATGTGAGTAAAAAGGACAAGGCTGCTGAACGTCGCGCCTCGGAAATAGCCAATTTTGTTCCATACAATCAGGAGGAAGAAGTTGTTGAAGGTAGATATAAATTATTTCTAATTTACCACGACACCCATATATATGATTGCAAAATATTTATTCTTGCAGATAGTGAAGAAACACTCATTGTTTTGTCACTAAAAGAAAGTGAACAACGAAATATCCGTTCACAAGAAGACATTGATAGAGAAAGAGCATGACGAAATGCGATCAAAGAATAAAAAAGGATGGCAAAAGAAGCTGTTGAATGTCAGAATATTTTTAAAGAAGACCAAATTGATTTAGCCAAAGAACAGAGTTTGAAAGAGCAAAGTTCATTTCCAAATTTAAATCAAATGCAACATGCGCAATCAAAATTTTCAGAATTTTTTTGTGATGCGAATGAATAAGGTACTATTTCCAAATTTTCTTTAACATATCAAGAACTTATCTTCAAGTAATTAAACCATGGATTGTCTAAACATGACATTCGTCAATGAATGGTTAATCAATGCGGAGAGTCACCAGGTAAGCAATGCATATTATCAATTATAAAACATAGATATCTAATTTGTCGCATATGACTTCTCATAATGACATCTCGCGTATAATCCGGTCATGAACTTCATACATGAATTAATGATAATCTTCAAGATAGTGCTCATACTGAAATCCCATATGAATGTGGACGTGCTTTAACAATTCTATTGTCCAAACGTGATGCGATGAATTGCATGATATATAATAAATCGTAATTTGTATAACAGGAAATCTAGGGCCTTGAAGCATCGTTGAAGTCCAAGGATCTAATCAGATCAATCAGCAAACGACTGGAGCACCTCCTTCTATTTCTCAAAGGGTTACCACTGTATTCGAACTCTTTCTTCTCAAGAAATCTTGGATTCAAGATCAAATGCTAATCAAGACAATGTCACACAAGTACCTGAAGTCAGTATGGTATCTCATTCTGAAGTCGTAATGATGTCTGAACA
This sequence comes from Linanthus parryae, assembly GCA_023055425.1. Classification (NCBI taxonomy): domain Eukaryota; kingdom Viridiplantae; phylum Streptophyta; class Magnoliopsida; order Ericales; family Polemoniaceae; genus Linanthus; species Linanthus parryae. The sequence continues at coordinate 70,718,789 of JALGPY010000001.1, read as the reverse complement.
GTCTGTTCAAACAAAGGGGACACAAGCGACAGAAGAGCGATCTCAAAGTGGCAATGAAAGAGTCGAAAGTTTTTCTCAACATAAAAGAGAGCAGATAAACCTTGGGAATCAAGAAAATATTGCTGATGTTACAGAACATGCTCCCACAGGTCTTGAATATCGTGCTAATCAACAAGATGAATTAGTGGAGAATCAGTCAATTACAAGTCAAATTGGACAACCTGAACATGTTCCAGTCGATAATGTTCAAGTTCTTGATCTTTCCAATGAAGTGAATGAGCCTCAACAGGAAAATGTTATTTTTTCTTCCGAAAATGATAATGTTGCACATGATGTGGAAATTAATATTTTTACTAGAGATACAAAGGTCTCTATGAATCAGAATGTCGTATCTGGTTCTAGAAGTGTGGCTGCAAGAAATCACATATTTGATTCTAAAATTGAAAGTCTCGCTATCTCATAAATTGTTGGCGAAGTCGTGCGTGGTGAGAAGCACATTTCCGTTGACAGTTCGTGTCTCATCTATTCAAGAACAATGGATGATCTGGGGATTAAAAAATGATGCGACCCTTGTCAATTACGATTGTGTCCTTCCTGAGTCATATTTTACTCAAGAAACACATGCGGATAGTCAAGTGGGTCTTGAAAGATTCCATCTCTAAATTCGATCATTGAAGGAACGGGCATTGTTAAAATTATGCAAAAAAAATTTCATGTTTTCATATAAAACTAAACTGTTGATTTTTCATTTATTCAGGTATAAAGCAATCTCATTTAGATTGGCTTGTGAGACTGTGTCTCACGCGCCCTAATATATTCACTAAAGCAATAGAATTAACGACTTATGAAAGAAGAATTATCTTAGTCAAAATTGAGCGAATTTTAGAGCAAGTGTCTGCGACCACGCCAACAACCATTTCTCCTTATAAAGCAGGTCCATGAGCTGAGTATCTTGGAATAGAAGGGCACGAGACTCACTTAGACTATGAATGCCACATGTAGTTCATATAGTAATGTTAGATAATTATTGTGTATTAGTAATCAACTAGTGTGTAACACTTAAAGTTTAATATAGTTGCTTAATGTTATAAATATGTGTTGTGGATTATATTGTTTTTGATCTCCGCCATTTTTATTAAGCATCACCATTCCGGCTTTGTCCCGAGCCGAATAAAGGGGGTTGTTGCAGGTGGTATCAGAGCCTGGTTCTTTCCACCATGGGATTAAAACCTCTAGGGTAACCTAAAATGTACATAGGGCAAGATAAAATACAGAAAGCCGAGTATTTGAGGAGTTTTCGTTTACTTCCTCTTGCATGATGAATTGCTACGTGTTATTTGATATAATCATGTTTCGTGTTGGGACCCTAGTACTATTTCAGACGTATGGTTGTCCTTTCTAAATGTGAATCTTTTTTTGTGTGTCTCGACGAGACATCCTATGTGGTTGGTTAGTTTTGTATGCTTATTAGTACGTGTGTGACGATAAGAGACCATATATGAAATCCATTGAGACTATATTTATCTGTTCGAGCTTCGAGAACGAAGCTCATTCTAAGGGGGGAAGAATGTAATACCCCGTATTTAGCTAAGGGTTATTTGTAATTTCGGTAAAACAAATACTCGAGTTTCAATATATATATATATATACATATATATATATATATATATATATATGAGATAATATTCCTATTTCAAGCTTAATATTGACTTGTTTTCTTTAGTTTTCTAAACGTGCATTTTTGAAATTTAAAGACATAATAGTTTATTTGGAGTTATTTGGTAATTTTATTTTAATAAAAAAATTATTTTTTATGTGGAAGATAGTAATTGAAAATCTCATTTTACCCCTCTTGTATGTGTAATCTTGTACATACGATCAATTTTTAACATTTGCATATCAATCATCATTTCTTTGATATTCTAATTTCTACCCCCAACTAGCTAGTTGGGATATTTAAAATTCTCTCCAAGAAATTTTTCACTAATTTGGTCAACTCACACTACCCCTATGTATGCTTACACTCACTCATTACACTAACATTCCTTCTATCATCTCCATCACATCCTATATCTATCTCTCTCAAATTTTCACATGCTTTTCTCCTCAAGAACACATAAAGAAGCTCACTTATCTCTCATCAAACTTCATTCCCGGATTTGGGGGTTAATCCTCACAAAACAACCCCAAAACTTCATTTTTCACCTTCCAAATGGTGAAAATCTTGAGTCCAAGGCCATAGTTACCCGTTGGGTAGTTGTTTTCTTCATATTCTTCAAGAATTCAAGCTCTCTATGCTCTAATGTAAGCATCAACTTCTTATTTTTTTTTTCAACTATTCTACTCATCATGTTGATAGTTCATGTTCATGATAAGAAATTACTTGATCTTTGTTTGCACGTGTGTTTTGGGTCTTCAATTGTAACTTTTGAGCATGAATTCCGCAAATCACTCACATGATTTTTCAAATCCTTAATGTGAAACTATGATTGCATGTCTAATTGGTAGTATATAGGTATATTTCAAGTTAAGTTGCATGTGTCATAGAATTGATTTGATCATGTTTTGAGTGTTCTAGGTAAAATTGCATATTCTTACAATCTGACAGTTTGTCAAAAACGTAGAATATCTCCAAATTTTGTCATTGTGAAAATTTCAAGTCTTACATATTTTAAAACTAGACTCCAAGAGGGTCATTTTGAGAAGAAAATCAACTGCATAGCCTTTGTTGTTAGGGAGATAAGCTCATTCAAAGTTGCATGTTTTCTGAAACTCTGTTTCTGGACCTGTTTTGCCATTTTTCCTAAAAACCAACTTTTCAGAAACTTTTGGAACCTCAACTTTCTTGTGTTGTATCTAGACACATTGAGGGTTAATTATGAAGAATATGAGAATCATTTCTATTCTCTAAGCTGTAGTAATTGTCCTTCAAAGTTTCTCCCAAACACTTCTCTGTACAACGGTGTTGTTATTTTTGTAACTTGAGTTTTATAATAGCTATGCATGATTTTCTTGATGTTTCTGAAATTAGACACATTTAATTTGATCATAAATTAATTTAATAATTTTAGGAGTTGATTTGATGTGGTAAATATGGCTCTAAAGTCAGAGCTACAATTCTGTCCAAAATTATAGTTTCACAATTTTTCAGAAAACATGACTTTTTTAATTTCGAAGTGATTTCTTAGACTTATTTTAATATGTGAGCATCATTTTATGTTAATTTGTGACATTTAGAATCATATGCATGTATATCATGTATTTGACTCGGGAGTATACCACTTGAGAGAACCAGTTTATTAGGATAATTTGGGATGGACTTAGTGCCCGACCTAGACAAACATCCATGCATTCTTTTACTTGGAAGTAGCACCATTGTGACTAGAGACTTGTAAATTGTAGGCGACGGATTCGTAGACATTGGCTACGTCAACTACCTGTGAAGATTGCGAATCGTTATTTCGGCGTAAGGCGAGATTACATGCTTAGCCTCGTTTTTCGTGCTTCCTTCGTGTCAAAACATAATTTTATTTCTTGTCTCAAAATGTAATTGTGAGATTACATGATTAGCATCGTGTTCCTTGCTTCCTTCGTGTCAAAACATGATTTTATGTCTTGTCTCAAAATGTATTTGTGAGATTACATGCTAAGCCTCGTGTTCCTTTCTTCCTTCGTGTCAAATGTTACTTATCACGGGTTTCGGTCCCTTGGGTTTTAGACCCTAAAATTCGGGACTCCGTGAGTCCCCGAATCCGTTCGCCGTAGACTGGAGTACTGCTTCTAGATACCGATCCTTTGATTGACGCTCTTAGGAGGGTGTTGCAACACTTAAGGTCTAGAATGTCTTATGTGGTCATGATGACTAGCGGGATGCGATCCACATCGCTTGGTAGAGAGGTTTGGGTTCTTGAACCCCCTATACACCAGTACCATCTTTTACTTTGTTCTGGTCTACCCGGGTTACAGCTCGACACATTGAGCTTCATTTCCCCAATGTTGGAAAAGTAAGACGGCTTGGAATTTAAATAAGTGGTTTTACTCTTGCGACATTCATAATTGGTTATCACTGCTGCAAACTCTAACAACTGTTTTACGTATATTGTGTTACTGTTATTTTACTTAACTCGCAATCCCGCATCAACACTTAGATTTCTGTTCTTACATGCTAAGGTGTATCTCGCTCAGTATTTTTGTAGACTTTCAAAAACTGTGGTGTTTATTTTCCTTCCCACCGCAGGTCCATGAGCTGAGTATCTTGGAAAAGAAGGCCGCGAGACTCAGTTAGACCACGAACGCGCAATCAGCTAGTGTGTAAGACTTAAAGTTTATATAGTTGTTTAATGTTATAAATATGTGTTGTGGATTATATTTTTTTTTGATCTCCGCCGCTTTTATTAAGCATCACCATCCCGGTCTTGTCCCGAGCCGAATAAAGGGGGTTGTTGCATATAGGCTTTAGTCGAATACTGCTGCTATCCTAGACATATTGGCTTATTTAATTCTATTTGGGAATTTTCTACTATCTAAAAAAATAGGATTATGATAAATGCGACATATGTTGTTGCTTTCTTAGACAAATTGGCATTTGTTTAATGTTGCTGCTATCTAGAAAGATAGGCTTAGTCAAATTAATGATAATGAAAAATATACAGAAATTAGGCAAAGCATTAGAAACAACACAAGACAAATTGATAATTGATCCCTCATATATGAGAGTCATTATCACTAATCATTTTTCCTCATATGGGAGGAAATAAGTATCATACAATATTTCTAGAAAATATCAAGGGTAATACTTCTTCCGCCATCGCATGTTGATAAGATTAGGCGTAGCGGCAGTCCCGCCACATCTTAGTATAGTGCAATAGACACTATCAAAGATTCCTTTACTTCAAATGAACCCTCCCAATTTGCAGCAAATTTGGGATGAGCGGCTTCGCACACACAGTGATCGGAGGCTCGCTAAACTAAATCTCCAACGGAAAATATTTGATGTTGAACTGGTATATTGTAAGCCCTTGCAATTATTTCCTTGTATCGCATGTTCGATTTACTAGCTTCCTCGTGCTTTTCTTCCAATAAAACTAGATGATGATCTCGTTGGTTTTCATACAATGCACTAAAGGCTAATCGAGCTGAATTAACTTATATTTCATTAGGAACTATAGCCTCAGCTCCATAACCAAGTGAAAATGGAGAAGCTCCTGTAGGATTTCTTGTTGATGTGCGACATGCCCATAGTGCAATATTGAGAGTGTCAGCCCATTTCTTATGATCATCAGCGACTGTTTTGCTAAGGATCCTGATGAGTGTTTTGTTTGTGGCTTCTGCTTGTCCATTACCTTTTGGATAATAAGGAGTCGAATAAACTTGCCTGATGCCATATTCCATAAACTTTGCTTCTACTCGGTGATTCACAAAGGGCGTTCCATTATCTGATAGAATGGTATTGGGGATACCAAAACGATAGATAATGTTTTCTTGGATAAATTTCACCACTGACAGCGCGTTTGCTGTTTTAATAGGAATGGCTTCCACCCATTTGGTAAAAAGCTCTGTACCAGCTAAAATAAATTGGTTTCCATGAGATGCGGGACATATTGGACCCACAAAATCAAGATCCAATGTGTGGAATGGACAAGGTGTTCCTAATGCATGTAGATCGATAGTTGGCGCATGCACTAAATTACCATGAAACTGACATTGTTTAACTTTCATTCGACAATCAGATTCCATAGTTGGCCAAAAATAGCCCAATGTCAAGAGTTGCCTGCAGAGTTTGGCGCCTCCTTGATGTTCAACTTCATGTGAGAATTCCATCACTTCTTGGATATCTTGCCCGTTAAGACATCGCAGCAAATTTCCATCGAAACCTTTTCGCCATAGCACATCTTCTTAAATTATGTATCTGCGCGATTTTATCTTGATTTATTCGGCTTCTTTCTTATTACATGGAAGTATGTCTTGCTTCAGATAATCTATCATGGGTTTTCACCAATCTGAATCATCATTGAAAACACAAATTTCAAGAGAATCTTTGATCAACGAACATTTATCACAACTTCCTTTTAAAATAGCAGCATAACCATCCATTTGAGGCCAATGGATCCCACAACGTTGCACTGTTCTGTAGATAGAAACTTTATTACCTCCACAAGAATTTGCATGAATTTTATCCAATTTATTTTTTCCTTATTCTTCATGAACGCATCGCATAAGAATACCTCCAGATCCTTTGAAATATAGAAAATTATCATGAATGCAATAGCCTTTCGTTGACACCCAACTTTCTTTGGTTGTTCCTTCAGCCATCACATGTAAAATAGGCTTCCTCCAATCCTCTTGCTTTATAGAATCAGTCTCGCACAAATCTTTTAGTAAATAAGGAGAATTCTTAACTTCATTCAAAAAAATTTGCAGCACATTTATCAGTGATAACCTTCGAGCCAAGTGTAGCAAGGGCATCCTCATGGCAATTATCAGCTCTGGGAGTATGCTCATATTTAACTGATGAACATTTATGAACTAGATTTTGCTCAATTGATCTATAGCTTAAAATATTAATCTCCTTCAAGGAATATTCTCCCGAAGATTGCTTCACAATGAGTTTGGGATCACCCATTGCTATCATATCGTGAATTTCCAAGGCCTTCGCAGCAAGAAGGTCTGCAATCAATGCTTCATACTCGGCTTCATTGTTGGTTACGACAAAATTCAGCTTGTAAGACATCTGGATTACTTCGCCATTGGGTTTTGTTAACACAATTCCAGTGCCTCCTCCTGTTCTTGTAGACGAACCATCAAAATTCAACTTCCTGTAGAGTAATTCTATCGCATAAATTTATGGTTCTTAAAATGTTTCTTCCATCAAAGGCTCATAGTTTGCATCTGGAAATTGCGCAACAGATCAGCAGCTGCTTGAGACTTGATGGCCTTTGGTCGTGCACACGTGATGTCGTATGCAGATACGGTCATTAACCACTTGGCCAATCTCCCACAAGGAGAAGGATGTGCCAATGATATCATATGGGATCGCTTTTGGTCATCACCACAATCTTATGACTTGCGAAATAATGCTTCAGCTTGTTGATGACAAATAAGAGTGTGAGACAGTGTCTTTCAATATCAGTGTTCCTTGATTCAGCTGCTTGTACTACTCGAGAGATGTAGTAGATGGGTCTCTCCTGTCCCTCAAATTCTTAAGCTAATACAGCACCAATCAATTTATTTGTCGAATTCAAGTAGAGGATCAAAGGGGATCCAAGTTGAGGCGCAATCATGACTCGTGGGGATACAAACAGCTTCTTCAATTTATCAAATGCGTCATGATGTTCATGCTTCCAATACATACCACATTCTTCTTGATAAAATTGTTGAAACAGAATGTAAACTCTGCAATTGAGGGTATAAAACGTAGTAGATATGACAACTTGCCCAAGAAAGTCTTCAATGCAATTGAGTTTTTGGTGCTGGTAGACTGGTGACCGCTGATACTTTTTCAAAATCAGGTTCGATTCCCTGTCGATGGACCACACATCCTAAGAATTTTCAAGAAGTTACTCTAGATGAGCATTTCATTGGATTCGTTTTCTGTCGAGACTTTATAACTAAATCATCCACGTAAAACTCCACAACTTGATGCATCATGTCATGAAACAATGCCATCATCGCGCATTGGTATGTTGCCCCCTAATTTTTCAAACCAAAAGGCATGACAGTGTAATAGAATACTCCAATAGGTGTGATGAATGCGGTTTTCTTTGCATTGAGATCCATCTTGATTTGATTGTATCCACTAAAACCGTCCATGAAGCTAAACATTTAGTGACCAGCAGTTGAGTCAATCAAAAGGTCTATGTTTGGCAGAGGAACATTATCTTTCGGACAAAATCGATTCAGCTCCCCGAAATCGACACAAATTCGCAGCTGACCATTTTTCTTCACAACAGGCACGATGTTCACAAGCCAATTAGGGTGATGACGAGGTTCAATGAACTTCACTTTCAGCAATTTCACTATTTCTTCTTTAATCTTCATCTTGGTTGCTGGACGGAAATTTTGCGTGCTAGGTTTGATTATCTTCGCATCTGGGATGACGTCTAATATGTGCATCGTGACTTCAGTGTCCAATCCAGGAATTTCATCATACTCCCGTGCGAACACGACCTTGTATTCTTTTAATAGGGATAGCAATTTTTCATCCTCTACTTGACTAAGATCTGCGGACAAAAACACTGGCCTCTTCTTTTCTTCTGTTAGACTTACCAACACTTCTTTAAGCTCATGTTTCTGTGGTTGGGGAGAGTCTTCCATACGTTCTGGAGCTTCCTTCAATTTATCCTTTGATACTTCAGCCAAACCATCATCCATTTCTTTGTCTTCTCGCGTTTCAATTTTCTCAGCGACATCTTCAGTGAATTTCTATGAAGACGACCCCGCATACCCTTAAATGTGATAACATTTCTTGCCATTGTAATAAAATCTTCTAACCTCATTTCCCTCCGTATCATGCTCGACAACTATTTTTAGAGAATAAAAGTTCTTCTTGTGAAATACCACCTTTAGCGCTTCTTCCCTCGAAAATTGTTCTTCTTTGGGAGTTTCTCTCATCAGCATGACTCATGCGGGTGACTGGTCTTTGATATCTTCCCATCTGGGCAATGGTGTGGGATTAGAAGGAACTGGAATTTCTTCATCTCTCATATATGTGAACCGAACAGCCTCTGTTAAAAGAAATTCATTCAAGTTAAAAGGACTGATTGAGCCTGGGATATCCACAACTCTGTTCTTCCAGATAACTTTCATCATTTGATGTGTCGTGGAGGGTACTGCGTTGAAACGATGTATCCATGCATGAAACAGCCCGGGATCTCGGTTCAGGGTTAACGTGACAATCGACAACCAAAAGTAGATTATTAACTATTAAGTTTACATTTCGCTTAATGTACATAACAAAATTTCGATAATAAGTACAATCTAAAACAAATCGTGTGTGATCTACTAAGTGATCTAACTCAAGCTAAGCTTCTTCGTCTCGATCCGCGTTCCCATTCCCCAAACTTGATTGATGACCTGCGGTTTTAAAATGGCAAATGCCGACGCAGTTTTGAAGAAATAATCAGTAAAAACTGAGTAAATACATACTACGACATGTAAAGCAATGAGCGGCACGGAAGCATGAGTTGAAACAAATTAGAAGATTTAAATAGTAAAGCTATCATGTTGGAGAATTTAGAACAACTGGAAGTAAACGAGTTACAAAAACCTCTCAATTTAATAACATTGAGAAACCACGAGTAATTGGTAAAATATCCAGAGTAAACAAGTTTATTTGAACTGATAACGATAGTACTTCATGAGTAGCCAAGATTTACAAATCATTTCAAATCAATTAGGGCATATCAAGAGCCACAAACATCATTAATAAGTAGCCAATTTTGAATTTCGACTTCAATCAACATATAATTTAGCTGAGGCGTGTCAAGAGCCACCAGCAGGATCGATGTAGGCAGAGGGATCACGAAATAACCACTAAGGGTTCCTTCTAGGGTCTATCAAACCCTATTTCACCCGAGCGTTAAGGGAGCCCATTCGTCAACCCCGCTCATAACATTAGCTAAAAGGCCTTAAGTGTCGACACCCCTATACCGTAGTGACCCTTACAAGTATAAGTAGCACTCTATAGCTCTATAAAACCCTTGGCCTCAATATCTTGATACATTTTGGCTCATCGGGGGCGGATTTGTGAACATTGACGTTCTATCCAATAATAAGAAGCATTGCTTCAATGGTCTTAGCCATAAGAAAATGGAGGATCGCTTGACGCCTCCCATTAATAACAGTACTCTGTACATCGTCCTAAGTCTATTAGAGGTATTTTGTTTCTTCTCTTTCACATAACCAAAATCGGAATATCAAAATTTCACAAGTTCCGAGAGTTCTCAAAGGAGATGAATAAAATAGTTTAACAACTTTTGAGTGGAAAACATGCATTCTCATACTATTTCACATAACAAACATTCATTTGAAACATCGAACACATACGCATATTTTGATATGAAAAGGCCGTACATATGTACTTACCTCTGAGCCATGAAAGGCGCAACGCAACACTAGCACTCCTACAACGCTCGTCTCCGAGTCTCACCGTAGATGCAGCAACACGAAAACGTACGTCTACTTCGAACGATCCTTAATAACGGCTGGATATACACAAGTAAAGTATACAACCTATTAGCATATATCCTCTATATGAGGTTTTATGCAAGAATGCAATAAACTGCAGGTCACGCAAGCTAAATTGACCGAAATGCCCCTAATACTTTGAAACTGTCCAGTACAGTCCCTGATTGTGCCTGGACCCCATATTACACTCATACTGGCCCAACAACATCCAAGAATGACTCTTAACTCATCCATATGAACTTAGCATCGAGATCTACAACTTTCAGTAAATTACACTTAGGCCCCTAAAGTTTGCTAAAATTACAGAAAGACCCCCACCATTGATTTGATAACTCCCGAGTCAAATAATTCATTCTTAAGGCTCCAAGTATCCTTCTAAGTCAGGTTGTTGGTCTCAAAACATTAACTTTGTTCAAATGCAAAGTTTTAATTAATTGCACATAGGCCCCCGAAGTTTAGTAAAACTGCAAAAAGACCCCAACATTTGACTTGGTCAACACAAGCCCATAATTACATACGAGTACTCCAAATAGGCATACAAGACATGCTTACAAACTCCAAGTTACTTAACTAATCTCAATTCAAAGTTTAAGTGAAATGACTATTTTGCCCCTCCTATACAGTTCAGTCAAACTAGGGTTTGCGAAAAGTCAAACTTGGTCAAACATGATATCTAGACTCAGAATATGAATACGAGAAAGTTTCGTGAAGAACACTAAGGCTAGAAGCGTCATTTAGAGTGTCGAATTCAAAAGTCAAATATAGAAGAAAATCGACTCAACTAGTCAACTTTAGGGCTGATTTGTAATCAATTGAGGGGGATACTTGAAAATCTGAGAATAGGGTTTTGAAGACGATAGTTCAAGGATTCCAGAACATATTTGAACTCCTAAAAACTCCAAGTATTCAAAGAAATATCGCTAGTCAAAGTTGGATGAAAATCACGATTCAATACTTAGAAAAATTCGATAGTGCTTCGCGAGTTCAAACTAGCAACTTTAGGCTCGTTTTGTGAGAAATCCGTTATAAATTTGAACATGACCCAGAGACGATGATTTGAAGTATTATATACCAGCTACACATAGGAGAAAACAGATCTAAATTTCATTAAGTTTTGAAGAAGATACAAGGGTTAGAAAATGGGTGTTTCACCATAGCATCCTATACTTAGAAAAATTTTGAGCCCTCACAGCCAAGAACACATCAAAAACCTAGCTAACTAGCCATGTTCAAGCCCAATTTCAGAGGGTTTAGAGATGAAATTGGACCACGAAATTCAAATGAAACTTGTAGCTAGCATACCCAGGATTACACAGGAAGAAACCGTGCATGATTTGGACAAGAATTGAGGGAGTTACAGTCCCATAAACAGGGCAGGTTCACAAGCCGGAAAACTCAACATGCACGAATCAAACTTGTCAAATTCGTTGTTACAGTCACGATTTGATGATGCAAATGAGTTCAGGAGATGATTAGGAGCATGAAAAAGCTTTTAATCGATCAAAATGAGCAAGAATTGAGGGCGTACCGAGCTTTGAGCTTCCCGGCGGCCATGGAGGAATCCGGCGACTTGCCGGCTGGTTTTGGGTGCTCCGGCGAAACCCAGCACGTTCTGAGAATGTATTAGAGTTCCCCGACATCCAGAGGGAACGGGGAAGTCGCAGGGAGGATAAGAACGGCCAGGAACGAAGAGAACAGCAAGTCCGACGTCCGGCGGCCGTTCGCGACGGGTTCTGCAACCCAGAATCCGGCGAGCTTTATTCCGGCGAATTGGACCGCAAATTTGGTACTCCTAGGTTCGTCTGAGTTCAAGGATCACGAATACGGAACTTATTATCACTGAATTGCAACGAGGAAGACGAATTTGACCGATTAAAGGCTAGGGTTCTTCAATCTTACCCTCAAATTTCGAAGTCAGTTCTTGACAAACGGTGAAATTGACTTGGGGGTTTCCTTTGTGATGCCCTCACGAGCTCCCAGCAGCGTCAGATTGGCTCGAGGAGATGGGAGGTGGTGGTTTTGGTGGTGCCACCGTGGGAGGTGGTGGTGTTGTGGTGATGGTGGTGGTTTTCATGGTGGAGAGAAAGAGGTGAAGAAGATGATGGACATAATTCTCACCCCTCATCAGTCAAAGTGAAGAGATGAGACCATAGGGAGTTACCACCTCTCAAGTGAAGTGTCAAGAGTGGTTTGACAAGTGTCTCTCATGCATAAGGGGGTGTAAGTGTAGTTTTTCAAACTTTAGTGTATAAACTAGAATTAGAGCTTCTATTTAATTTCTAAGAATTGCACAACCACCCCGAACATCTCTAGCGCTTCAAAATCATCTTAACGACGTCCAAATGTCGCCAACTCTCCAAAATGCCCACATTAAAGCCGTGACAGAATATTTACAAATTTGCCCCCAAAGTCTTGATATTGCACTTAGAGTCGGCTTGAAAAATAGGGGTGTTACAGTCTACCCACCTTAAAAGAATCTTCGTCCCCGAAGATCTCATTCTATACTTACCCATATACACAAAATGCAGCACAGTGACTCAGTCTATTTGACTTAGTCAGACAAGGACATAAATAACTCTTGTCGGTTGTTTTGCTCCCAAAAGATCGCTTCCTTACATGGTCAGCTAGAAACACCTTAAGTGACAGAAATTTCTCAAGCTTACTCTCCGCACGACGAGGTCTATTATGGGTCTACATTACTATCCAGCCTAGACTCGCATCACAACAGGGTTTCGTATATGACTAGTACAAGCAAAAGTTCGAAACAATATTTTGAAAATTCAATGACAACATACAAGTTCTCAATTTTAGAAACTACTCAAAAATTTGCTAGAATTTATACAAATCTCGAAACTTTTAGACAAATTCTTTTATCAAGACTAATATGTTGTTTTGATTGAATCATACGCGTTAAGAAAATGTTGTCTTACCTCTATAGGTTTAGATAAACCAATCACCTGAAGTGTTCCACGCATACGAGGGAGAAAGAACAATATGTGTCGTCACACAATGTGCCTTTCTAACACAACTCGCATGTGCTTCAAATGTTCCAACTTAGTCTACACAGCGGGTACAACTTATAGTACCGTCGTACTAAGAGTCGCGCCAGCGGACTGATAAACAAAGTGGTCCATATCACTTGGCATTTGGTAGCTCGAAACGTTAATAATTTTCAGAAACCATTTTTTTTTTTTTTGTAATAAATACTTTATTTTCAAAAGTTTCTAATTTTGGAAAGAACCATGTCAAGCTAACTCAAAATAAACCAAATTCAAACTAATGATTTAAGGTTCGTCACTCGTAGGTGCGAGGGAATGGTCTTGGGGTCTTCTAAGTCACAACATCGTTACTCTCTCGTCGAGAAATTACTTACAAAAATAAAGAGTCAAAGATACGCATCACGCAACTACGACAAACAATTCGATATAAATAGGCATGTCACATAAATATTGCGCCTGTAAAAAGGCAAGTAAACCTTGCATGAACATCTCAAATAGTCATTAATATTCAATCAACATATACGGTATAGGTCGAGTTTCATAATACGTAAGTACCCAAACTCCCCGACGGCTTGTTTACTTCTTATTGCAAACTTGGGTTATCCTAATCAATTTTAAATTTTGAAAACGTTTTATCTTTCTCATTCTCTACTAATGGAAATCGAAAAGTCACTTTAACCGGAGAACCGATGCTCTGATACCATCTGAAACAGCCCGGGATCTCGGTTCAGGGTTAACGTGACAATCGACAACCAAAAGTAGATTATTAACTATTAAGTTTACATTTCGCTTAATGTACATAACAAAATTTCGATAATAAGTACAATCTAAAACAAATCGTGTGTGATCTACTAAGTGATCTAACTCAAGCTAAGCTTCTTCGTCTCGATCCGCGTTCCCATTCCCCAAACTTGATTGATGACCTGCGGTTTTAAAATGGCAAATGCCGACGCAGTTTTGAAGAAATAATCAGTAAAAACTGAGTAAATACATACTACGACATGTAAAGCAATGAGCGGCACGGAAGCATGAGTTGAAACAAATTAGAAGATTTAAATAGTAAAGCTATCATGTTGGAGAATTTAGAACAACTGGAAGTAAACGAGTTACAAAAACCTCTCAATTTAATAACATTGAGAAACCACGAGTAATTGGTAAAATATCCAGAGTAAACAAGTTTATTTGAACTGATAACGATAGTACTTCATGAGTAGCCAAGATTTACAAATCATTTCAAATCAATTAGGGCATATCAAGAGCCACAAACATCATTAATAAGTAGCCAATTTTGAATTTCGACTTCAATCAACATATAATTTAGCTGAGGCGTGTCAAGAGCCACCAGCAGGATCGATGTAGGCAGAGGGATCACGAAATAACCACTAAGGGTTCCTTCTAGGGTCTATCAAACCCTATTTCACCCGAGCGTTAAGGGAGCCCATTCGTCAACCCCGCTCATAACATTAGCTAAAAGGCCTTAAGTGTCGACACCCCTATACCGTAGTGACCCTTACAAGTATAAGTAGCACTCTATAGCTCTATAAAACCCTTGGCCTCAATATCTTGATACATTTTGGCTCATCGGGGGCGGATTTGTGAACATTGACGTTCTATCCAATAATAAGAAGCATTGCTTCAATGGTCTTAGCCATAAGAAAATGGAGGATCGCTTGACGCCTCCCATTAATAACAGTACTCTGTACATCGTCCTAAGTCTATTAGAGGTATTTTGTTTCTTCTCTTTCACATAACCAAAATCGGAATATCAAAATTTCACAAGTTCCGAGAGTTCTCAAAGGAGATGAATAAAATAGTTTAACAACTTTTGAGTGGAAAACATGCATTCTCATACTATTTCACATAACAAACATTCATTTGAAACATCGAACACATACGCATATTTTGATATGAAAAGGCCGTACATATGTACTTACCTCTGAGCCATGAAAGGCGCAACGCAACACTAGCACTCCTACAACGCTCGTCTCCGAGTCTCACCGTAGATGCAGCAACACGAAAACGTACGTCTACTTCGAACGATCCTTAATAACGGCTGGATATACACAAGTAAAGTATACAACCTATTAGCATATATCCTCTATATGAGGTTTTATGCAAGAATGCAATAAACTGCAGGTCACGCAAGCTAAATTGACCGAAATGCCCCTAATACTTTGAAACTGTCCAGTACAGTCCCTGATTGTGCCTGGACCCCATATTACACTCATACTGGCCCAACAACATCCAAGAATGACTCTTAACTCATCCATATGAACTTAGCATCGAGATCTACAACTTTCAGTAAATTACACTTAGGCCCCTAAAGTTTGCTAAAATTACAGAAAGACCCCCACCATTGATTTGATAACTCCCGAGTCAAATAATTCATTCTTAAGGCTCCAAGTATCCTTCTAAGTCAGGTTGTTGGTCTCAAAACATTAACTTTGTTCAAATGCAAAGTTTTAATTAATTGCACATAGGCCCCCGAAGTTTAGTAAAACTGCAAAAAGACCCCAACATTTGACTTGGTCAACACAAGCCCATAATTACATACGAGTACTCCAAATAGGCATACAAGACATGCTTACAAACTCCAAGTTACTTAACTAATCTCAATTCAAAGTTTAAGTGAAATGACTATTTTGCCCCTCCTATACAGTTCAGTCAAACTAGGGTTTGCGAAAAGTCAAACTTGGTCAAACATGATATCTAGACTCAGAATATGAATACGAGAAAGTTTCGTGAAGAACACTAAGGCTAGAAGCGTCATTTAGAGTGTCGAATTCAAAAGTCAAATATAGAAGAAAATCGACTCAACTAGTCAACTTTAGGGCTGATTTGTAATCAATTGAGGGGGATACTTGAAAATCTGAGAATAGGGTTTTGAAGACGATAGTTCAAGGATTCCAGAACATATTTGAACTCCTAAAAACTCCAAGTATTCAAAGAAATATCGCTAGTCAAAGTTGGATGAAAATCACGATTCAATACTTAGAAAAATTCGATAGTGCTTCGCGAGTTCAAACTAGCAACTTTAGGCTCGTTTTGTGAGAAATCCGTTATAAATTTGAACATGACCCAGAGACGATGATTTGAAGTATTATATACCAGCTACACATAGGAGAAAACAGATCTAAATTTCATTAAGTTTTGAAGAAGATACAAGGGTTAGAAAATGGGTGTTTCACCATAGCATCCTATACTTAGAAAAATTTTGAGCCCTCACAGCCAAGAACACATCAAACACCTAGCTAACTAGCCATGTTCAAGCCCAATTTCAGAGGGTTTAGAGATGAAATTGGACCACGAAATTCAAATGAAACTTGTAGCTAGCATACCCAGGATTACACAGGAAGAAACCGTGCATGATTTGGACAAGAATTGAGGGAGTTACAGTCCCATAAACAGGGCAGGTTCACAAGCCGGAAAACTCAACATGCACGAATCAAACTTGTCAAATTCGTTGTTACAGTCACGATTTGATGATGCAAATGAGTTCAGGAGATGATTAGGAGCATGAAAAAGCTTTTAATCGATCAAAATGAGCAAGAATTGAGGGCGTACCGAGCTTTGAGCTTCCCGGCGGCCATGGAGGAATCCGGCGACTTGCCGGCTGGTTTTGGGTGCTCCGGCGAAACCCAGCACGTTCTGAGAATGTATTAGAGTTCCCCGACATCCATAGGGAACGGGGAAGTCGCAGGGAGGATAAGAACGGCCAGGAACGAAGAGAACAGCAAGTCCGACGTCCGGCGGCCGTTCGCGACGGGTTCTGCAACCCAGAATCCGGCGAGCTTTATTCCGGCGAATTGGACCGCAAATTTGGTACTCCTAGGTTCGTCTGAGTTCAAGGATCACGAATACGGAACTTATTATCACTGAATTGCAACGAGGAAGACGAATTTGACCGATTAAAGGCTAGGGTTCTTCAATCTTACCCTCAAATTTCGAAGTCAGTTCTTGACAAACGGTGAAATTGACTTGGGGGTTTCCTTTGTGATGCCCTCACGAGCTCCCAGCAGCGTCAGATTGGCTCGAGGAGATGGGAGGTGGTGGTTTTGGTGGTGCCACCGTGGGAGGTGGTGGTGTTGTGGTGATGGTGGTGGTTTTCATGGTGGAGAGAAAGAGGTGAAGAAGATGATGGACATAATTCTCACCCCTCATCAGTCAAAGTGAAGAGATGAGACCATAGGGAGTTACCACCTCTCAAGTGAAGTGTCAAGAGTGGTTTGACAAGTGTCTCTCATGCATAAGGGGGTGTAAGTGTAGTTTTTCAAACTTTAGTGTATAAACTAGAATTAGAGCTTCTATTTAATTTCTAAGAATTGCACAACCACCCCGAACATCTCTAGCGCTTCAAAATCATCTTAACGACGTCCAAATGTCGCCAACTCTCCAAAATGCCCACATTAAAGCCGTGACAGAATATTTACAAATTTGCCCCCAAAGTCTTGATATTGCACTTAGAGTCGGCTTGAAAAATAGGGGTGTTACAATGCACGTCTGATTATCATGTGATAAGTGGTGCTTGCATTTATCACATGAAACTTAGCAGAACACTTGATTTTCCCAATTTGGATTCCCAATCGAATCCAACCAACTTTTACCTTTGACTTTCTTCCAAATCGCAGCAAAGGAGATGTTCGCTTCACTATTTTTCTTCAATGAAATACCAGCTAACTCCAAAGTACTAAACGGTATCACATGCACTGTTGCGCCTCCATCGACGAAGGCCCTCTTGAACTCGATCTTGTTGACAATGGCCGTTACATACAAAGGCCTTTGATGGTTCACGTCTGATTTCTTATCCACTTCTAAAAATGACTTTACTGGGCCACTTGATCAGACTGCATTTATAAGTTCTCGAAAATTACTAAATCTTCTTTGAAATATTCTGCTACACGCAAAATAGCTTTATTCATTTCCACGCGACATGCTTTGGAGAAATTCATGTCATGGTAAAACCTCTCGAACTTCGGTGAGTCCAATACTCTCTCTGCGCGAGAGTCTTCTATGTCAATTCCATAGTCCTCTTCATAATGGACATCGGCCACCACTGGAATATCCTCATCTCCTCTTTCCTCGTGATCCACAATAGTTACCACATCTACTTCCTTCCCTTTCAATTCCTCTGTGGAATGCGACGGTAAAGGATTATGGAAAACATCCTTAACCGGTTCTTCAATGATTAATTCCCCATCTTTGAGTTTTCTATCGACAAGGCACTTCAATTTCCCGCATTCAACTGTAGGATGCGACACTTGTCCGTGACATTCAAACCATTTCGGGTCCCTAAGATGTTCTCCTGCTGGAGCTTTTTCTAATGCTGGTAATACTCCATCTTTTGCCATTGCTTGCAGAACTTGGTTAATTTGCGAATAAAACATGGCAGAGGCAGAGCATCCTTCGGTGGACCTCTCTAAAAACTGTGATGAAACCGCGTTTACTTCAACCTCGTGTCCTCTTTTATAACTAAAGTGATCGATTTTGAAACTAGAGCCTGGTTGCGAAAACTTTCTTTTATGTTTCTCGCCTATTGGCTCAATATTCCTTGTGTAGTCGATCAACTTCGAGAAAGTTGGTTTAATTTCAATGCAGGTTCAAGAATTGAAATAGCTATTCTATTTCAAGGCCCTGAAAGAGCTTTCAAAGCCTTGAAACTGACTGAGCCTTATATACATGAACTTAGGGGGAGTTTTTGATTCTGTTTGAACTCCTAAACCCCTGTGCTTGATCTATCATTACTTGATGATGAAAGACAAAGTATTTCGACATGTTTAACACTATCGAATCCATCTGTTTGACTTAGTTTTTCAGGGAAAGTTTATTTCCTATTTCACAGGATTTATTTCGTAACATGAGTTTTGCAGGGAAGAAAATTCTGAGATGATTTGATTATGTATCAATCTAATGATTGTAACATCTTGTCAACATGATCAAATCAGTATCCCTGAAGATACTGAGCAACTATCTGTTGGAGAATATTGTTAGAGAAGTCAAAGTTGTTGTCACAAAATAGGAAAGTTTGTTGCTGAAAATCTTGAAGATTTACAGATCAAATGAGTTGTATGAAAGGAGCTCAGTTTGATGCATTTGACATAAAATACAACAAGCAAAAGCTAGAGACACTGAAAATACATTCAAGGATTGTCAAGCAACGAAGAAGCAGATCATTCTCTCCCAATCCAAGTATTTCAAGAACACTGCACTCTCATTGCACTCTCACTCTCTGTGTTCTTCATTTCTGAACTCTATTTGTATATCATTCTTATACTACTTCTGTTTACATTCTCAAGGATTGTTCAAGGTGAACAATAGAGAATTCTTAGTTAATCAGATAGCTAGAGCAGGTACTAGATAGGTTAGTGAGAACCACAAGCTGTAACAGAGTAAGGTATCTCTATGTGCTTGAGATCTAGGGCTTAGCAGTTGATTAATAAGAATTGAGTTGAAAATCCTACAGGGAGAAGATCCCTGAGGTAGAGACGTAGGTCCAAGTGGACTGAACTCTATATATCTTGTGTCTCTTGCATTTACTTTTCAGTTACAAACTTAGAACTCTTGCAGCTTTCAAAACAGTTTATGTTCAAGGGTTTGAAACTCATTTCAAGGCCTTGAAATTGACTTATTCTTCTGTTTACTCTAACTCTTTTATTCCAAGGGCTTGAAACTCATTTCAAGACCTTGAATCTCTTTACAAATATTTTGAAACTACTATTCTTGCAAAGTTTGTCAAAAGTCTGCATACTCTATTCAACCCCCCCCCCCCTTCTAGAGTATTGATCCTGTATTTCTACCTACTGTACACCCCTTTAGTTGGCATCTGCAAATTGATTAACATGGCTTTATACTCATCTCGCATTCCCTGTAGACAATTTCCACCAGGCGACTCTCTACAACTTCTTCTATACACTGGAGTGACTTCTGCGGAACTTTATGATAAACGCGACCCCATATTCGTCATGTTTATGATGCATTCGGGACAAGTGGATCGTCTCCACTTTCTATGCAACCTGAAAGAACTTGGTGTAAAATTTCTTCACAATATCCTCCCATGTGCGAATGGACCCTGTCTCGAGTGATCTATACCATTATACGCGACATGTCCCAAATATTTGGAAAACATTGGGCATCAATAGCCTTTGATCTGCTCCATGTGGACCCATCATATCAACAAAACGCATTACATGTTCCTGTGCATTGTCGTTAACCTCATCGAACTTTTCCCACTTTGGCGTTTTGTAATCTGCAGGCTTAGCCATTACATCAATCTCCCGTGGGATAGGTGGTGAATATTCGAATTTCGGAATAACACCCTCTACGAGACACTGGTTTGCAAGGAAGTTGTCCAAGTGTTGCTCCAATGTTGACATGGCTGGTGAATGGTTCCTCCTGCGACGAACGTGGAGGCGGCAGAAGCACAAGGGATGTAGGGCACGTTTAGATCGTAGAGCACAGTACCCACCATCTAGGGTTGAGTACCCATTACCTATGACGGTGGTGGTCCCACGGGGTAATTCCCACAAGAGTTTCCCGTTGATACTCGCTCAGGTTGAAAGCCTGGTGCGAGCAGGGGTGGTGGTGGTAGGTTCCCATGTTGCTGAACAGGACCGGTTGATGGACGGGGTGGTGGCGTGCTAGCATGTTATGTTGATTCCGCAGTTGCTCCAGGAGGAACATAACTTCCCTGCGAAGAGTTAGTGGTGATGCTTCCCAGAATCGCAATTATTTGGGAAATCTACATAGACTGGGTCTGCATGACTCTGGCCTGGTTCTAGATCGTCGCATTAAGCGCCTCCAGATTCAAGGAGTTATTCGAAACCGTTTGAACATTGTATATGTTGACTGGAGTCTCATCTCTTGGGACTCCATCTCTTGGAGGAGAACGGTATTCCTCTACGCCGTCGTGACTCATGATTGCAAGATGTTGAGTGAAGCGTTAAGGTTGCTTCACGTTGGGTTCAACAATGTGTTCAAGGGATATTAGGAGAAGGATCCAAGCGTGTACCTGTCATAGACAAGAACAACCAACACAACACAAAGATCAAGAGTAAGAGATTAAGTGGACAACGGTAGGAGTAAGACAAGTCAAATATCTGAGAGAGACAGTATGTAGGTTGATAAGCCAAAGAACTGAACCTCTATCATAGGACATCACTCCTATATATACCAGTCTTTAGACAACATTTACAAGAAGTTATATAACTGTCTGCGACAGTTATATAACTGCCTTGCACGTGTATGGTCGGCCGCATATATAGGCGTGTGATTCGCAAGTCTCTCAGATAACTGACAAGGGTCGCATGCGAGTATGTTATGTCTCGTGCGCGATGAGCCTTACTCTAGAGTCCAACCCACTTAGACCACTGAGCTCCCGTATAAACTATATGCGAGGGGACTCTATCTCACAACCCCCATACAAATAAGAATGAATATAATGATAAGTATTTAGTGATAGTGGAGTACCAACAAGTCTCATTAGTGACTGCCACGTGTATACCGATCAACATATCTAAAATTCACTATCTACAACATGCAAGGCCTAGCGTCATTCCTTCTTTCGTGTCAATAGTACATTTCGTGATAAATAGTCTCTAAATGAAAATTTGTATGTGCTTACTTTGGAATTGGTTTAGTTACTGAAAACTGTATGTCAAGTTATCACATGAAAAATTAAACAGTTGGTAGTAAGGTTAAGTGGAAGAGTTGTTCGAGGAATATTTCATTGATATGTTGGTTTGGCTGATGTTGACTATGTTCACTAGGACCATTTTATTTTATCTTACTCAGTCAATACCACCGGGTCGCTCCTTGTACTTACCTCTCTGGTCGCAAGCAGTCTTAGGGGTGCGGGGTGTCGACACTTACGGTTTTGGTAGCTTGTAATGGTTGGTTCTTTCCCGTAACAATAAACTAATAATGTGGATTTTGAAATTGAATTTTATTATTCGAATATGGATAAATAATATTTGATACCCCTAATTTGTTTAATGGTGATGGTTTGGGAATGTTTCCCCAATCGAAATACTAAAAATGAAAATCCTTACTCCTCACTTATTTTCTTACTTTTTTTTCTAACATTTGAAATTTTCTTTTACTAAAACAAAATTGCCTCATAATCAATTTACGTTCTGGGATGTTACTCGTTCAGTATTTGTTGCTGATTTTCGAAAAATGTGGTGTCATGTTTTTTTTAACTCACCACAAGTCTAGGCGATGGGAGCTGGGAGATGTGGAAAACGAACATCACAGAATAATCATCTAGCTTATCAATTCTTCTGAACGCTTAGTTAAACACACATTCTCTTTATGACTTTTAAGGTTCGCGTTTGAGGTATTTCAGATTTGTAACAATTCGTGACATAGAACTTTAATTTGTAATGGTTTGTATTACTCCTCTATTGTTACCTAGTATTCGGGCTACCTCGGACACGGATTGACACACTTGTTTTCCAGTGAGGGAAATTTTAGGGTGTTACCCCGCCAAGAAAGTAGTAATTCCTCAACACCTATATCCAACAGATCAAATTCACCATCACCTAAGAAAGGGGTAAGTCAATAGAACACCAACTTAGTAACAACAAAAACACCAACAAACAGCAGGATATAATCCTCATAACCCATATTTCGAATCATCATAACACAAATATCATGAAAGCCCCCAAATTAGCCTAATAACCATTTATGAGATAATGCCCGATTAAACCACCGCTCAACCTCCATGTTTCCCAACCCAAATAATTCAATCGAAAACCACATCCACCATCAATACCGAAATCGAATTCATCTAAACCCAAAAATTCTCAGAACCTCGATTTCAAATCAACAAAACACAAATATCCCCAAATCAAGAAAATACACAAACCCTTACGAATTTTTTTGAAAGAAAACGAGGATGGTGATGGTGGTTGTGGATCCCGACGGAGGAGGGGCGATGGTGGTGATGGGTCGGTGAAGATGGAGCACGGTGAAGAGTGAGAGATGAGAGAGAGGAGGGTAGGGTTAGAAATATGAGGGAGGGAAAAGAAGGCAATTTATATTGGTGAAATTTTGCAACAAAGGTCCGGGGCAAAATTATCTTTTTAAGGGATTCGTTAGCTCTGTCAGTTAACAGGGGACAAAATGGTATTTTTCCATAGTGTAAGTGACAAAACGGTATTTAACCCATAGTGGAGGCGTGGAGATTGTATTTACCCTTGATATATTTATTCCTCTTTGGATGTATACTTCACATTTTCATGATAAATTAAGGTTTTTTTTCCTCGAAGAAAATATCTATTTAAGGTTCTCAGATGCAATACTTTTGTGGGACTTTAACACCACAAACTATTTTATAATTACTTATATATATTTTAGGAATATAATTACTTATATTGAAAAATAATAAAATTGATGTATTAAAAGAGTTATCAAATGAAAGGTAAAAGAATTGTTAGAATATAATAGTATTATTACTTGAGGGCTTGGAAAGTCCTTCCTCGCTGGTTGAAATCCACATTTTTCCTAGGGTAATTGACATAAAACATACCTGCAATATTATATTTGTGACACAAAATCCTTTGCATTTTCAATTTTCCACACGAACCCCCCCGCAGTTTACTATTCCTTAACACTTAACCCAAAATCGATAACTTCGTTGATAAATTAGACGAAACAAAGTGAAAGTTTGTAATGTAGACTAAATACAGGACCAAAATACTCTAGAAGGGGGGCGGGGGGTTGAATAGAGTATGAAAACGTTTTGTTTAACACAAATTGTAACTAAGTAACTATGTGAGAAACTCAAATCTCAATGCCTTGAGATTTTAGAAAACTAGTCAGGAACTTTCTAAGAAAAAACAGAAAGCTTCAAGGCCTTGAACTACAACCAGTTCTGAACAGTTTATAAACCCTAGTTTGATTTGAGTTGTTTTCAACAGAAAATAACAAAATTGTAAAGTAAAGAACACGAAGCAATTTACAGAGTTCAGTCCCAATGGACCTAATCTCTGCCTGAGGGATCTAATCCCACCAAGATTGGGAAAACACTTCTTATTACTCACACAGAAACAACCCTAGATCTCCAAGCCTAAGTGAATTCCCTTACACCTATACAGCTTGTGGTTCCAAACCTATCTAGTACCAGCTACTAACTGTTGAGCTAACAAGAACCTCTTGTTGTTCACTTGAACAACCAACCACTAGGTTTAACGAGGTTTTAGATATACAAAAGATACGCAGATTACAAAACAGAAGAAGAACACAGTAGAAGAATAAGCTTGTGAAGGCCTGGATGTGTTCTTCAGGAAACTGGAATGATTGATCTTCTGAAAGCTGTAATTGAAGCATGAATGTATGTGTGTTTGAATGTCTGATCTCCCACAAATTTTTCACACCTCTCTCAGTTTGAATGTATGTGTGTTTGAATGCATTAAATTTTCCACTCTCTGCAACTGAATGAGAGATTTTAGGATCTCAGTTCCTGCATCCTTATCCTTTCCAACTACAATTCAAATAGCTTTGAGTAGATATCCGTTGGAGTTTGTTGATATTGCACTTGCACGTTTAACAAACCTGCAACAACATTAAAACACAGCAGCAACAAAATCTAGAAATATAACAGCACTAAGTCTATTTGGATTTCCAGTTTCTGAATAAAAACTAGATGAGTGAATAGAACAATAATATGATTAACTTCTGAACCATATAACTCATGATAAACTAGTTTAAGACTTTTATAAGTCATTAAACAATCATAATAATAAATATCAAACCCAGCAAGAAAGAATCAAATTAACTCTGTAAAGCTGTCAGCAGCTCAAGGCACATCTCAAGGCCTTGAAGCTCTGAACATGCTTCACAGTCTTTCAATATTAAGACCAGAAATATTTGATTCTCTCTAATCAGGATATCTGCAATTGTGTTAGATATATAAAGAACATATAACATAAGTATTTGCAGCAAATCCCTGATCTTAATTATCATATATAGAACCTGCAACACAAGATTGTTAGAGCATTCAGCATAATAAAACTATTCTCAAGGCTTTGAAGCTCTGATCAGTATTCCAAGTCCTTGGAGCCTCAGAAATACTTTGTCTTTTTCTTTCATCACTCAAAACAGTTACTTCTCAAAACACACTTAAAGGTCTTTGAGTCAACACAAAGTCACGTGACCAAAGTGAGAAATTACTAATAAGTCCATCATGTGTTGGTCACGTGACTTTCTTCCGTCTACATTCTTACCGGCGTTACCGATTTTGGGTTAAGTGTCACGGAATAGTAAACTGCAGGGGGTTGGTGTGGAAAATTGAAAGTGCGGATGATTTTGTGTCACAAATGTAATAGTGCAGGTAGGTTTTATGTCAATGACCATTGTTCCTAATATGTAAGAAATTAAGTAGGAGTTAGTGGCTTTTCAATCCCACACAGAAGAAAACACCCTTTCTCTCTCTACAAACTCTCTGAAAACTTAACCTCTCCACAGCCTCCCCTCCGGCGGCGGCTCCGAAATGGAAGAGCTGCCGCCGGGAAACCACAGATCCACTCCCGTGCATAGGCTCTGACCCCTGCCAAGCCGCCTCCGCATCTAGTTTCCTCTCACCGCCGCCGGCCTTTCATTTGGAGCCTTGCTCCGGCTGGTTTTCTTCAGATCTGGTGCGCCGCCGGCCGGGCTTCCGGTAGGTGAAGTCGAGCTCCTCCTCTTCGCCTCGCTCTCCCCGCCAAGGGGTCTCCGCCGGACATTTCAACTACCCCGCCAACTCAGTTCTTAGCAAGCCTTTTCAGCATCGCGCCGCCTCCTTGCCGCTGACCGTCGCCGCCCACCAACGCGCTCCTCCTCGCCGTGCCTCACCGAGCCGGATCGCCGCCGTGCCGCCAGTCACCACCGTCTCCAGCCGCCCTCTCCGACGCCGACGCCATCTCCCTCCGCTCCCCCTCCCCTCCTCTCTCCTGCCCAGGCCCTCCGGTGGCCCATGGTTTGCTGCAACCCTCAAGGGTTGTTGATTCTTCTCCCCCCTCCCCCTCCCCCCGGTTGACACGCCGGTTTCGGGAGAAGAACGACCTCTCCTTGATCGATGTAGTATAGGACCACCTTCCCCCTCCCCCCAGGGTTACGAGTGCTGCGAGGGGATGTTCCACCGCCGCCGCCGCCCCTGCCGCCGAGAGTCGTCCCGCTGCAGCCGTCCGTGGTCGCCACCAGCAGTCGTCCAAGATCTAGGGTTTTGATTGGGCTTGTTTAGGGTTTTGGGCCTTTTGGCCATGTTTTTTGGGCCTTGTTGGCTGTTTGTTTAGGCTTTTGGGCTTAGGTGCTTTGTTTGGGTTTTAGCTAAGTTTTGTTGTCTTAGGAGGCTCTTGATGTCCGCTGGGCCAGTTTTTTGTTGATTGGGTTTGTTATGTGGGTGCCTTTGAGCTTAACCCACTAGGATCCTAGTTGCTTTTAGAGGTTTAGACTTATTTTGCAGGTTTCTTTCTCTTCCAGGGGTAGGCCCCTTTTCTCTTTGTAATCGTTTTATGTTTTAATGTGATTTCTTTCGTTGCTGGTGAAAAAAAAAAGTAGGAGTTAGTGATGGTTTAAAGGGCTCTTGACTGCAGTGTTGCTGTGAATGGCTCAATAAATGTGGAACATGTTATTTATTAACTTCTTGAACATTGAATAAAAATACTTGCATTTCTTTAGAGTGCCGAATTTAAGACATTTATTAGAGATGAGCAAAAACCGTCTCAAACTTCCTCCCCCACCAAATTAGTCCGAATTGAGCATCTATCGGTGCTCCTTGAGTTATTACGATTATACTTGGTTAACCGGAATGAAGTTCGATCGATTATGTTTTGGGAATTAGCGAAGTCGTTTAAAAAGAATCGGTCGGACTAATGTTTCGTATGTACAAATTATACAGAATTCCCCTCTGCAATATCGTCTCGCTGACACTTAGCTACCAGCGGTATTGATTTTGTCGGAACCCCCCTCCTGGCTATTTCACTTTTACCGACATCGTGCACCATTTTACTAAAACTGCTGGTAGCTAAGTGTCGGTAAAACTGAAGCTGCATGAAGGCTTCTGTTTGAAAATTTGTGCGCGATGTCGGTAAAAGTGAAACCGCAAGGGTATTTCTGACAAAATCAATAGTGCTGGTAGCTAAGTGTCAGCGAGACGATAATGCAAGGGAATTTTCAGTCACTTCTTTTAAATTTAGATACATTCTTTATAAATTTAATTTTTCCAGTTAACACCATCACTACAATTGAATTTCCTCATAAATTCCTCTTTCATATAAGATCACTCCATGCTTTTAACACCAAACATTACACAATGTGAATTACAAAAATAATTAACCAAACTAATATTTTTTCAAATAAAATTTTAATATTTTTCAGTCCATTTAACCGGTTCAAATCGAGCCGAATCGATAAGTTTTGATTGGTTTGTGTTTAACAATCATTTTGTAGGTATAGGTTGGACATTATTCAACTCAAAGATATTGAATAGGGTAATACTCCCTCCGTCCCAACTGGTAGTTCAAAAAAAAATCGGCTTTATTAAAAACGGCATGAAAATACTATATTGCCCCTTGAGTTTCACCCTCTTTCTAAAATTCTCCCTAGATTAGTCACATCTCCATACATCTCTCTCTCTGGGTTAACTCAGACATAAACAAATCAAATAACACAAACAAGAACAAATGTACTACCACCGAAACGAATCAACAACAACAACAAAATTCAACTAGTACATTCCGGATCGCCGCCTAATTCATCATCAATTTTTACTTAACAGCAAAAATCAACAGAAAAATCTACAGAATAAAAGTAATCAACATAGTATATATCTACAGAATAAAAGTAGATCTGAGAAAAATAAAAACAAGAGGAAGAAAGAACAGAAGAAGAAGAAGAAGAAGAAGAAGAAGAAGAAGAAGAAGAAGAAGAAGAAGAAGAAGAAGAAGAAGAAGAAGAAGAAGAAGAAGAAGAAGAAGAAGAAGAAGAAGAAGAAGAAGAAGAAGAAGAAGAAGAAGAAGAAGAAGAAGAAGAACCGACGTGTCCGCCGTCGTCTACATTGCCTGTCTCCATGATCTGCCTCCACAGATCCATCTGCATGAAGAATAGAAGAAAATTTGACCAGATCTGTAGGTATAGAGAAGACAGGCAGAGAGAGAATTAGAAGAAGAGAAGAGAAAATATAGGGAGAGAGTCTTACCCGATTACTAGAGGCGTCGTTGTTTCTCCATGGCCGCCGCAGCACCCACTGGTTCGTCGAAGCTTTCGATCTCTCCCTCCCTATCTTCCTCTTCCTCTCTCTCTCTCTCTCTTTGTACAAGTGTGTGTGTGTGGTTGTGCAAGCCGTCGGATGCTCTGAATGTGGTGGTGTTCTTCTGCCTCCCTCTCTTTCGCTCTCTCTCTCTCCTCTCTCTTGCTCTGGTGAGATGAAGAACATGTGATGGGAGGATAAGAAATGAGCGGATAAGGCTGAAGATGATATTTTGGGTTAGGTTTGGATAACTGGTTTTATTTGGGCCTGATTAAATTAGGTTATTACTAATCTGATTTAATTAGGTCCAAATCAGAAGGTAATGTATACTTTGGCCCAATTAAAATCTAGATGTATTTTTTCAGTAAGGTTAAAATGGTAAATTACACATAGGAATATTTCCATTTTAGGACATTTTAAAGAAACGGGTAAGACGTCCCAATAAAAAAAATTTGAAGAAACGGGTGGGACTGAAGGAGTAATTTTTGACAAAATCGATCTACACCTGTCTCCCCCTAACAGTTACACTCTATAATTGTGAGATGTAGATTTGGTGTAGGGGTCCGGTCACTAATAACATTGCTCGTCGTGAACAACACAATCAACGAGTGTTCTGTAACTAATATTAGTTTTTGCAATAAATTTTGTATATTTTTTTGGAAAATATCATTTATAAAAAGAACTAATTACTACAGTCCTCTGAAAGACCCTTTTAGCAAGGTTGTGGGCTGAATCAGGGAGTGCTAGAGTCCTCAAGTCTTGTACCTTATAGGGATGAAAATGTCTTTTCCTAAATTAAAAGGGGTAAAAAGTGATCTACGTCAAACTTAAGGGCGTGAAATTGTCTTTTACACCAACTCGCCTAGTTTTTTTTTTTTTTTTAAAGAAAAACTCGCCTAGTTTAGATATTTCCAACCTGATGGTGCATAAAGCTTACCGCGATGATCAGAAGCAGCACGTAACATTAAAATACTATATTTGCAGTTCTCCGGGCACAGAAAAAGTCCCCACAAGAGGCAGCACATGAGAGCATTGAACTATGCGATCACGAAACGTGATTGAAAGATCTGCTGCGCATACATCAAAGAGTCATCGCCATCGTCATTCTGGCCGTCACCAACTGCCACGTTCCAGTTTACAACGAAGAGTTTGCATTTTTCTCCAATTGGTCGATATTGGTCGGTCTTAAAAGCACGAGGTACGGCAATCTCGAGATCGAGAGGGTGTTGACGTGGCAAATCACATGGGGTTATTTCATCACCAGCCTATTTGTTTGACAATCCCGGCGTGGTGGTTTTCTCTTGTTCTTTCTTCTCCCGGCCGGGATTTTCTTCAATTAACGGCACCGACGCACTGATGGCTGTATGCTATTCAAATCTGTTCGTCCACCCCTACGAGTAAAGTTTACTAGTTAATGCAACCTGCCACACGTGCAAGATACAGGTGTGTGGCGTTCCATACGACACAGGTGATGAAAATAACTAAAACAGTTTGGAAAGATATCATCCACAATTCCACACTGTTTATGGGGAGATTGGGAATCCGAATTTTAATCTGTTTTCGATCATTTTGATTTAATTCCGTTTGTTACGCTAGTTTGCAATACTAGTTAAAATTGGTTTGAGCTAATACTTTATATATTTATTAATCTCTGATTTTGCAAATTTTCTCATATTTTGCAGATTTTAAACTCATACTATCAAAAAATGTTATAATTTTTAAAATTTCAGTTAGCTTAATGTTTAACTGATTATTTAGACTTTCAGTTTGTACCAAAGAGGCTCCTAAAACACCAGGTAAATATCACGCTATTTACTTACACTAAATGTTGTCTGGTTCGCAGTGCTTGATGAGAAGGTTTGATGTTGGAGAGAGAAACAAGACAATTCATGACAAGGTAAATGATTGTACACCGCCAATATCGGACCTTCAGCCCTTTGATCCTATGGACGAAACTTTGAGACAAGCATTCACTACAAGAAATCTTAGCAAATATCACATTTTATTTGTAGCATTTGAACAAATGCGGTAATTGATACCCTAAAGCAGCATTAGTATTAATCTTGCAAAGTAAATGTTGTAATATTGCAGCATTAATCCAATAATGCTGCAAACAGCATATAAATTGCAGCATTAATCGAATATGTTGCAATGTTTGACTAAACATGATACAAATTGCAGCATTAATCACATTAATGCTGTTTTTTTTACAAATTCAATGTTTTACTTGGCAGCATTAACGAACTAATGCTGCAATTAAAAAAGTAAAAAAAAAAAACATTGCAGCATTAAAGTGTGTAAATGCTGCTTTTTACAAAAATTGCTATTCTAAAAAGAAATTGATTAGTATTGCAGCATTACAAGTAATGCTGCTATCAAAAAAAAATGGGGGGACATTCAAAATTTCACTAAAAATTTGGGGGGAATTGAAAATTTCACAAAACACAACCCTATTCTCTTCACCCACCCCAACTGCCCACACCCACACGATGAATACACACACACACACACACACACACACACACACACACACACACACACACACACACACACACAGAAAGAGAGAGAGAGAGAGAGAGAGAGGGTGACGGAGATGAGGAAGAGAGGGAGAGAGAGAGAGGGAGACGGAGATGGAGATGAGGAAGAGATCGAGAGGGAGAGGGTGAAGAGGAGGAGATGAGGAAGCTTCGGACCTCCCGTCGTGCTCTCTGACCTCTTCATCTTCCCCTCTCTCTCTGTCTCGGTCTCTTCCACCGCCAATGACCGCCACCGCCGAACCATCGGGTTCTTTGCAGATCGGAGCATCCGCCGTCCTCTTCGCCTCCGTGTCCCGACAACGCCTCCTCGTCGGCGTCTCTCCCTCTGCGTTCCACATCTGGTGAGTCTCTCTCTCCCTCTCTCCGTCCTTATCTCACTCACTCTCTCTATATCTCTCTGACACGATCTCCGCAAGTGTACGGTTATCGTTCTAGTAATAATGTGGAAGATAGGGTTGTCAAATCCCATAGAACTTGTCGTGAACTAATTAACTCTATTAA
The DNA here is from genome assembly GCA_023055425.1 of Linanthus parryae. Taxonomy (NCBI): domain Eukaryota; kingdom Viridiplantae; phylum Streptophyta; class Magnoliopsida; order Ericales; family Polemoniaceae; genus Linanthus; species Linanthus parryae. The sequence continues at coordinate 70,687,344 of JALGPY010000001.1, read as the reverse complement.
CTTTGTGCGGGCAAGCAGTTGAGGGAGTTTTCTAATCTAAATAATTGCAAAGACAAAAAAAAATATTTAAATATTGAGAATTAATATGGGAGAAACAACCAGGACACCTCGTTTGCGGAATTTTTAGGATTTTCTTGTTGACGACGTTCTACGATTTGTGAAACACAGACGAAATTCACTTTGCTAATCGAGCAATACTAACTCACCGAGTTACCAAGTGAGCATCCTATGCCTAGGTTAGATTAAAACCGAGTTACCAACTTCTAATTATCCCTAAACATGCATAAACGATGGGTTCTACTCTAACGATCCCATTCAACGTAGCCGAGTTACCAAGCCTATGAACGGTTGATTGTTTGATTTTCCAGTTTAACAATTACCGAGTTACCAAATAATTAAAAACTAAGTTCTAGCTAACAAGACGTCTCTAATTAACAAGATGAGATGAAGATCACAAAACAATCATAGCAAACGTAAAATCATCAATTAGGTTTCTCAAAACATGAATATCAATTCATAAAACGCATAATCAATGTGAAAACCCTAACCCCAAACTCGGTTCCTGATCTAAGAAGTTTAGCTACGCATATTCATGATCGCAATGACAAGAGTTTGTGTGATCATGATAAAAAACAAAGAAACGAAGGAGAAAAGAGATCAAACAAGGTTTTCCAAGCTCCACGATGTTCTCCAAGCTCCAAGTTGATGTCCCATCCTTCAATAATGCGTCTCCCCTCTGAAAATATAACCAAAGATGTCTAAAATACGTTCCCTAAGAGTCCCAGGTCAATTAGGAAAGATTTAGGCATCGTTTCCTTAATTTTGGCCGCCTCTGCACAGTGTCTTCGTGCGAAGACTTTTCTCTTCGCACGAAGACTCTTCGTACGAAGAATTTTTCTCTTCGTGCGAAGATCTTCCCAGAAAGGGGCAGTTCTCTATTTCAAGAAGGCTTTCAGCTACATCAAAATTTGGCTAAGTCTTTTGTCTTCATCTTTGACGGACCATAACTTTCTCGTCCGACTTCCGTTTTAGCTTCGTGACCCGTCGTTGGAAAGATCTTCGAGTCTACTTTCAATTGCCACCGTTCTCACTTCCATCATCATTGCAGAACTCAAAATATTCTCGAAATAGTGAAGATTGGTCACTTTTGCTCCTCCCATTTTGCTTCTCTTGCTTCCTCTTGACTTCCGATGCTCGTTTCTTCTCTCCACTTGCTCTCCTCATGCAATGTTCCTATAAATCACAACACAAACACTACCGCAAAGATCAAATGTGAAAAAAGCATGCAAATCATACGTAATTTATTCAACAAACACCCGGATTGTACTTTTAAGCTCAAAACATATTTTCTTCTCATTTTAGCTTGAATTCTCATCACTTTGCACCGAAACGCACACAAATAACACTGTAGAATGTATGTAGGATAACTCTTATTAAGGAGTTATCAAATACCCTCACACTTGCCATTTGCGCGTCCCGAGCAAAGTCTCATCTACTGCATCTAACTGTTTAACAGCCAAACAGACTCAAACGACTCTAACATGACTCAAGACACTACGAATGCAGCAAGATGATGCAAATGCTAATCTAGACTCGATCTTAAACACATAAAAACTTTTAAATTCTTTCTTTTTGTGAGATCATGCAATTTCAATACACATAGACTAGGTGCTAATGGAGTGATGAAAAAGTTAGGCAAGAGGTGTGAGCTACAACTAAATTCGACAAAAAGTAATTCCCCATAGTTAGTATAGAAAGCTTAACTTTACTATAAAGAAAAACCCACCTCTTCATGTGTGCCGATAAAAATAAGAGGCTAACCAAGGCTAAGCCACATTCATAGTCCGAGCTCCTATTCCGCTAATGGTCAAATATGATTAGGCTTAAGGAAAAAAATATATAACTTGTATGAAGCAAAAAAAATCCTAAAGCGTCACATAAGCTCACAAAACTCCATATCTCACTCACCCTCACTTTGATGATAGGAATCCACAACCCGACTCTCACCGACTCCGTCCCTCAATCCCCTCAAACGCCGGTACCATGTCAATCCCGTGGCCATCAAAGCGAATGATATGCAAAAACTCATCTTTTTCTTCAATTTGGAACTATGAACTTTTCACCACTCGTTGTCCAATAAGCACAACTGTATTCTTTCTTTATTCCTCTCCTTTTTTCTCTTTTCTTTTTTTATATATTTTTTATTCATTTTTTTCTTTTTTCTCAACCAAATATCAATACAATCAAATAAATATGAGTGGTCCTCCTTCAAGAATCAAGCAATAGTAATCATATTAGGTGAAGAAAATAGACGAACCGATGAAAGAGTATCACAAATAAAATCCATCTCCTCCTAACTTAATAAACTGCACGGTGTCACCAAACAAAGTTGCAAGCCCATCAAAGCACGTGTGTGGATGTGGAGTCGTCAAAAGCACAATATCTATATTTGTAGTCAAATGTTGACACCCCTACACTAGAATGCAGTCACATCCCCCTCTCAAGTAGTCAAATAAGATACGTGCCTAATCAAACCGAACCTCCTACACCAAGATGATAGAAATCCGGTACCTAGCACGTTCAACCAATTAAGTACAGCCAACCCATTTTGTGCGGATTAGATGTCACGCACTCAGGCTCTCCACTACTGGTCCATTGCGTAATGACATGGAACACCGCCACACCTCAGTGTGCAAGCCAACTCACACCCTCGCATCCTCTCGTAGATATCCAATGAAGCATATGTGATCTGCAGAACTCACAAAAATATGTCATGAAGTATTCCCTCAACGAACCCCCTCAACTACTGCTCCCTCGTGACGCTCTAGAAAGGTAATTCTACACGATATATGATGAAGGCCAAGAATCGTCTCCCTAGGTCAAAGAGGCTAACAATGAATCCAAGGATCAATTAGGGTTTACTAGTGGTCCTACAAGGTAAGATCTAAAAGCAGTGAGTGCTCTAATACACATCCTCGCACAGCTGTTTTGTGTGCCACTATGAGGCGGGCTAGCGACTACCTAAGACGGACAACATGAACGTTTGACTTGATTAGCAAACACCAAGCTCAACTCTTTTAAGAGAAAAACAGCACACACTTTAGCTTTTAAAATTTAATTTTAGTTTAAAAATAGGTAGGCATTCCCGTAATGAGATTCTCTCTATACTTACTAGGGAGAACTAAAAATGTCACTCTCGGTCAAAATTCACGCCCTATGCCTAATGTTTTCACATCTCACTAAATCAACCGAGTATATGCTTCTCTCAATTGCCTTTTCTCAAATTTTTAATTTTCTCATTTTTTATGGATTTTCTATTTTTTTCATTTCTTTTATAAGATCCTAACTCTATATGCATGGCTTTGACTCGAAAAAATTTGACTCTACACAATTTACTTTGTTGGTGGGTATACGCAATTATGTAAAAGTGAAAACAGAATATAAATCTACTCTGCACCATACGAAAATATAAATAAAAACAAACCACAATACTGACTCACAATACAAACTCAATATCCTACATGTAACTGGCTATACAAGACACAATTGGCTAGCAAACAGATAAACCACCCCCGCACTGAATGCTTTGTTGTCCTCAACGAATTTAGAGATCATGCAGGAGAACCCAGCAATCAAATGTGTAAGCCAGTAGATGAGATGGAGCATGACATATACATTAAAAGTGACACAAAATCCAGCAGAAGAAAAGATACTCACAACCACCTCAAGGGTGGGGAAGAAATAGCGCCAAGCAGTCCCCAAGCACAGTAGTGGCGCCACCATGCTCCCAAAAAGTCAGTGTGTTCTCGCACACCGGGGTCGAATACCTCCTCTTCTTAAATCCATGTCTGAAGAATACCCAACTCGCCAATGCAAGCCCCTATGAAGGTCATGTGTGCCATGACACATGGCACACCAGGGTAGATTCTCCCATAATCTGCTCAAATATGTCACTTGGAAAACACCATTAGTCCCCCTCTCTCTCATCTCTCCAAATAAATAAATAAAAACGCAACACAATTGTATTAAAAACTTACTCCCTAAATTAAGCAGAAAATACGTTGGGTTGCCTCCCAACAAGCGCCGTGTAATTTAAAGTCGACGCCGACCCAGTTACCTCAAAAGATGTTAAGGAGGTTTTTCTCTCCACTTCTTCTTCTTCCACCATCGCTTCTCTCTTTGTATATTCTCAAGTAAGCATGCATGAGATGCATATGGTGAAAAAAATAGAAGTTGTTAGCCGCCACATGCCTCACTCTACCTTTCCTCTTCTTCTTATTATTCTTCTTCTATTCTTCTTCTTCTTCTTCTTCTTCTTCCAATTCTTCAAAACTACAGTCGTCGAGGATTGGCCATTTGAAAATAGCATCTCGGGTGGAACGGCTTCAACAATGATTTCTGACTTTCCTGCTTCGTTCCCTAGCTCTTCTCTAAGAAGAATCATGGGCGACAAATCATGCACTACATAAAATCGGAGTCTTTCTTCATTTCCATGCAATAATTCCTTATACTCAAAGCATGCTTCATTTAGGCACATATTATCAACGAGTGTAAATATCACATTCTTTGCGCACTCATGAGCTTGTTCTTCAACAAAAACAGCTTCAGTATCATTAGGCCATAAGCTTGTGATGTCAAAACTCTCCCACTCATGCCATGACTCCGGAATTATGCGAGACACAAGTTGTATAGGGTTCAAAGTATCATCCCAATCTGATTTTCTTGTTGACACGATCTCCGCAAGTGTACGGTTATCGTTCTAGTAATAATGTGGAAGATAGGGTTGTTGAATCCCAGAGGACTTGTCGTGAACTAATTAACTCTATTAACTTTGTGCGGGCAAGCAGTTGAGAGAGTTTTCTAATCTAAATAATTGCAAAGATAAAAACAAATATTTAAATATTGAGAATTAATATGGGAGAAACAACTAGGACACCTCGTTTGGGGGAATTGTTAGGATTTTCTTGTTGACGAAACACAGACGAAATTCACTTTGCTAATAGAGAAATACTAACTCACCGAGTTACCAAGTGAGCATCCTATGCCTAGGTTTACCAAATTCTAATTATCCCTAAACATGCATTAACGATGAATTCTACTCTAACGATCCCATTCAACGTAACCGAGTTACCAAGCCTATGAACGGTTGATTGTTTGATTTTACAGTTTAACAATTACCGAGTTACCAAATAATTGCAAACTAAGTTCCAGCTAACAAGACGTCTCCAATTAACAAGATGAGATGAAGATCACAAAACAATCATAGCAAACGTAAAATCATCAATTACGTTTATCAAGACATGAATCTCAATTCATAAAACGCATAATCAATGTGAAAACCCTAACCTCAAACTCGGTTCCTGATCTAAGAAGTTTAGCTACGCATATTCATGATCACAACAACAAGAGTTTGTGTGATCATGATCAAAAACAAAGAAACGAAGGAGAAAAGAGATCAAACAAGGTTTCCCGAGCTCCACGATGTGCTCCAAGCTCCAAGTTGATGTCCCATCCTTCAATAATGCGTCTCCCCTCCGAAAATATGACATAAGATGTCTAAAATACGTTCCCTAAGAGTCCCGGGTCAATTAGGAAAGTTTTAGGCGTCGTTTCCTTAATTTTGGCTGCCTCTGCACAGTGTCCTCGTGCGAAGACTTTTCTCTTCGCGGAGAGTCTTCGTACGAAAATTTTTTTTATTCGTGCGAAGATCTTCCAGAAAGGGGCAGTTCTCTGTTTCAAGAAGACTTTCAGCTACATCAAAATTTGGCTAAGTCTTCTGTCTTCATCTTCGACGGACCATAACTTTCTCGTCCGACTTCCGTTGTAGCTTCGTGACCCGCCTTTGGAAAGCTCTTCGAGTCTACTTTCAATTTCCACAAGTCTCACTTTCATCTTAATTGTATAACTCAAAATATTCTGGAAATAGTGAAGATTGGTCACTTTTGCTCCTCCCATTTTGCTTATTTTGCTTCCTCTTGACTTCCGAAGCTCGTTTCTTCTCTCCACTTGCTCTCCTCATGCAATGTTCATGTAAATCACAACACGAACACTACCGCAAAGATCAAATGTGACAAAAGCATGCAAATCATACGTAAACTATTTAACAAACGCCCGGATTGTACTTTTAAGCTCAAAACATATTTTCTTCTCATTTTAGCTTGAATTCTCATCACTTTGCACCGAAACACACACAAATAACAATGTAGAATGTATGTATGATAACTCTTATTAAGGAGTTATCACTCTCTGTCTCGGATCTGTTTCTATTGCAGGGGCGGTGGTGACGCGGAATAGGCGGTGTCGTTCGATAGGCGGTGATTTCGATGGCGATGATTTTGGTGGCGGTGATTTCGACGGGGGTGGTTGAAGATCGAGGGACGTTATTTGGGTTTCAGAACATGTCCTACCAGCAGCTTCAACTCGCACAAGTAATACCTAATTCAACACCATTTTTGTTCATTTCTCTTTATATTTGGGTTTCAATGGAATTGATTTGATTTGTGGTACAGTTTCAACTCCGTGTTCTGATTTCATTACACATACATACTTATTTGTGCTTCATATTGCGATTGAATGCATACTTTTGCATTTTTTATCTGGTTGTGGCAGGTTTTTTGGATGGGAGTCTGCCTGGTTACATTTGAATGGCACTTGACTGTCATTGATTTCGTTCTTGCTTTGCTCATCTGCTTCGACTTTTCTTCTTGGTCATTGATTTCGTTCTCAATTTCTTCTAGGGTTCTTATGTGTTTTCCTTGAATCTGCAGATTGATGGATGTGAAACAAGGACAGAACCAGATCGAAGAACAAGGGAAGAATTGGAGGAGAAAGGATGAAGAACAAGGGAAAAAAGGATGAGGATGAATCTGCAGATTAGATTTTTTTTTTTTTAAATCCGTTAGTTAAGATTTTTTAGTGACTTCCATGCTCTTAGTGATGCAGAATTGAACATTTATGGTGATTTTGTAAATGGATATAAATCGTTATGGATGAATGGATATAAATTTTTGTGTGTTTTTGATATGTCGTTGTTGTGTTCTTGTTATTAGATTAGAATCAGTTCATGTTTTGTTGATGATTTTTGTTATGATAGTTGAGGAGGAAGAAAGATTTGAAGAAGATGAAAAGGGAAGAGTAAAGATATACAGAGGAAATTTGCAACAAAAAAAGTTAACAGTGGAAGAAAAATGCAGCATTAATCAACAATAATGCTGCAAAAGTAAGTGTAAAAATGCAGCATTAAAGTCCAATAATATTGCAATTTGATTCCAAAATGCAGCATTAATGTGTAAATGCTGCAAGGTGTGACTAGAACTGTGCAACACTAATTAATGCTTCAAGTAATGTTGCTTTTTGCTAGCAGCATTAGCTTAATGCTGCAATGGGAAAAACAGCACTGGCAAATGCAGCATTAGCCCTAATGCTACAATTAATGCTGTTTTTTCTAAATACAACATTAATTTTAGCAAAAATCGTATTTTCTTAATGACGCTTTTGCTAAGATTTCTAGTAGTGATTTGGGGGAAATTTTGGCCGACATAAGACTTTGACTTTACTACTCCGATAGTGTTGCAATCTACGCAGCTGTCGTGGGTGGCGACAAGCCGAGCTCGAAGAGAGTGGTCTGCCCTAAAGCTTTTTCTTCAGAAAAAGCTCACGTGACCAAGGTGGGTAATGTCTCCGTAGCTCCTGGTTTTGTTGTCACACAAAGATCGTTAAAGAGAAAGGGAGTTGCGATTGGGGGCACAGCGGGCAATGCCGCTTCTAAGATCGCACTAAAATTTTCTAAGGTTGGGGCTCCAAATCATAGTACTCATGTTGCCAAGAGCCACAAAAGTGTTGAACAAAATATTGACTCTTTTGAAGCCATCGAAGGTTCTAGTCATGAGGATCAACATACTCGCATCCGTGAAAAGAAACGAATTTATATTTTCTTTTGGTATAAATGTCTTGTTGTCGTTTTGAAATGATGTGTAACTTGTTGCTACGTGTCCGTATGGGTTCAATTTGGCAAGAGTTTTTCGACAAAGCTAACTACTTTTGTTGGTGCTTCGCTAACTTAGAAAACATTTCAGCTGAAGGGTCTGAAAGTCTAGAGTTGGTTCAATTTTGGAGGTTTCTTCTGAAAAGGAAGGTCGCCAGCTAGGGCGAGAGCGGAGGCTGAAGTGATAAAGGTTAGAGGAAGCCCAATCCAACAGTTCGGAAGAGGCTGCGCAACGCACGAGGATGTATGCAAGGGCTTCCGGTGATAAAGAATGCAATTAATCGTATTTCACTGTTATTCTGTCATGATCTTTGAGGCATATGCGCATGGTTTATCAAAGAGCCTTATTTTTCTTAATAGGAGCGACGAGGAAGACCGCACTTTTGGCCCTGGTTTAGACACAAATAACTACGTTAATGGGCGGTTATTCCTCTGCGCAGATGGATGAAGAGAAGGATACTTTACTTGAAATTTTTGCGCACGTGAGATAGATGTTCTACACATGCCGAGTCAGCATATGTCTCCTTTTTACGTAGAGAAAATTGACGTTTTAAGAACCATTGAAGATAAGGACTATTCAAGCAAGGGAAAGTCAGCAGTTGAAGTGTACTCCTCACCAGGTGGCTAAGAAGAAATCATAGATATCCAGATGGAGACTCGAGTAGACGAATAAGAAATCCTTAACGAAGATAAAAACCTTGATGAACCCAATAATTCGAGAGATAAGGAGGCTTCTTGCGAGATCTCTGTGATAACGACATAAAATTGCATGTTTTAGTATGTTAATGAACTCTTCATAACTTGCTAATATGTGTAATTTAGCTATTTTATCTCTCTTTCTAGACTTATGCTTGTCTTTGTAGTTTTGGTTGTTTTTATCTTACTTTGTAGGCAAAGACGTGATTTAGAACGCAAGAGGCTAGTTGGGAGAGCTTGAATGAGGAATTGAGAGGCTTTGGAGGGGTTAAGAGAATATGAAGAAGGAGCTAAAGGGACTTAATTTGAAGAAGTCAAGTGATAAAGAGGCTAAAGTTGAAGACAAAGCAACTAATTTTCAAGTTAAAGAGAAGTTTCAAGGGCTTAAATGAAGAGGACAAGGGAAGATAGAGGCCAAAATGAAGATTTAGAAGCCAAGAGGCCACATTACAAGGCCAAAGTTGCATCCAAGGGGTTGTTTGAGAAGAAACTAACGGAATGGGGTGCTATGTGGGATTTTCTAAAGTTAAAAAGGGTTGATATGCATGAGTTTTAACGGATTGGGGTGGAGTTGCTATTTTCCAGAACCTTTTAAGAAGGGTTGGGGGCCTTTTAAAGCCCCCAGCAAACATTAGGGGGCCAAAGTGCAAAAAAACATTAAAACAGCTCAGCAAAACAACACCAGCTTTCTCTCTTCCTCGCGACGCAACGAACAGAGGAGAAACCAGGAAGCCATGGACGTCCTTCACAGAAGCTTCGGCCAGCCCCTAACCCAACCAAATCACCACCAAAAGGCTCAAAATCGGTCCCAATCTTCTCCTTGTCCAATCCTCTTCCTAACCCACTGCTCAATTTGGCCCAACAAGCAACCGAGACAAAAGCCCCAAATCGACTTAGGGTTCGTGAAGCTTCTGAACATCAACGATGAAGACTGTTTGGGATGAATCGGATGGCTCAGATCATCCCTTGGAGGCTACGAAATCATCTACCAAGTCTATATAAACCAAGCTTGAAGAAATGGAAGAGGACCTCTCACACACCCGTCGGCCACAGTACTGTTCGCCCATGTTTTAGCTCCTCTCTCTCTGATTTCACCCGTTTCTGGGCTTGTTCTTGCGATTCTGAGCTCACTCTTGAGCAAATTCAGGTCCAAGAATAAGAGAAAGAGGAAGAGAGAGAGAGAGAGAGAGAGAGAGAGAGAGAGAGAGAGAGAGAGAGATAGAGAGGGAGAGAGGAGATCGATTCAAGGCATTTTCAGTCCGATTTTGGACAATTTTGGGTCTGTGTTCTTGCTCTGTTTTTGCTGCTGGTTGTGTGTTCTGGGTTAGGTTACAGCAGCAGCATTTGAGCTGCTTAGTTGATTTCTCTTCCTTTTCTTGTAGTTTGATTCAAGTTAGTTTGATTTAGTTCTTCAAGTCATAGCTTAATCTTGTGTATTGGGTTGATTTTGAGATTAACTTGTGTACTCTTGAGTATTGAGTTTGAAATATATGGATATCTATTTGAGTATGTTGGTGAAATCTCTTCTTCAACTCAATAACATGAGTAGCTAGTTCTTTTGTTGGGGTACTTGATGAAGTTGGATGGCTTGTTGTGAAGTTTTCAATTGTTCTTCAAGTTGTCACAGTTTGGATGTCGAGTTATTGAATTCGTGTGTCGAAAGACAAATCCGAATTGTGGCTTGATCTTGTATGTTGACTCACTTGGATGAGTAAATATCCTTGATGCTTGACATAACTCGATTTTGGGTTTCGCTCTTGAATTCATGAACTAAACATTCATATTTGCTTTAGAATCCATGTTTCTTCACTTGATACAAGTTTTGGGTGTTGAACTTCATTTACAAGTTCTCTAGCGAAATTAATAGACCCAACTTTACTTTCATATCGACTAGCTCTTTTGAATCGTAGTAGTATTAGTATTCATTTCCTTTGTTTCTTACTTGAATTCTCAAACTTGCTCCATCACTAGTGGTGGATTTGATAGCTTGGCAAGCTCTAAAGCCATTGAGAATTTGTTACTTTCTTTAGTTAGTCGTTTTTCTACTCGCTATTGCTTGTTTTGCAAGTCATGTTCTAAACCTCCTCTCCTTGTGGATTCGACTCCGGACTTACCGGATTTTATTACTTGAGACAATGTCCTATACTTGGGATTGTTTTCGTCGAACACTCTTAACCTATTTTTTAGATAGTAATCATTTATGTTCCCCCTGTGTGCAGACTGCTTTCTTGTTGCTGATGTCTTTTTCTGATGATGAAGGGGAAGAGATGGTGGTCGCTGAGAATGACAGGGGTGAGAATGAAAGCGATGTTGAGGAGGATGTGAATGACTACTTAGAAGATCCTGAAGTTGTGCATGAGACTCCGAGTGCGGAAGTTACTGCTGATGCGGAGGGTTTTGAAGGTTTAACTAATCTCCCAACTACTTCTTCCTCACGACCAACTACTGAGTTGTCTGCGCCCTTTCTGAGGTTGATCCAAATACTGCTTCTGCAGACGTTGTCCCGCTTGCGCCTGAGCCAGTCATTGGGATTGATGGACATCATGATCAAACAGCTACTAGAGGCGTAGAGGTGAGCAACAAAGTGGTTTCCAGTCCAACTGTGAGAGCTACTCCTGATGCGCACCAGACTTCTTCTTTGGAGAAAGCTCGCACTTCTGAGGCGCTGAAAAAGTTCTACTGAAGAGACTCGCCTGCATAGAAGTTGCCAGTACGCTGGACATTTTCCTCAGTAAGTCACTATTAATTCTGGACATTTACTTTTCCAAATCACATTTATAGACTACTCTGTACACGAGTAACATATCGAGATAGAAGGGATATAGGTCGTCTCCAAGGGGTAGAACGTCTTTATTTGAAATGCAATGGGTAAAGTGTCTATATTCCAAAATATAGGGGTTGAAAGTGTATTTTACCCTAATTTCATAACAGTTAATGTGGGAACCAATCTACTCTGTACCCCAAGAGCACCAAACAATCATCATGAAGATTTATCATACGTGTCAAGTGAGGATCAACCACATTTAAAGAATCTCATATCTTCCCTCAAGAAATACTTCATATGACGTGTCCCCAATACCCGTGTGACGCCTGTACCCTACGTCCAATCACCTCATTGTCTATATAAACCCCCTCCAAGAATGTTTGAGTATCTCATTTCCATCTCTCCAACCATGAAGTCTTCTTCACCACAAATGTCTGAAACTCCAAAGTCCCAAACACCTCTCTCCCTAGCTGCTCCAATCTTAGTGTTGATTCTGGTTATTGTGTTGCTCTTAAGACGGAGTCGTCAATCCAGAGACGAGCGGCGGTTGCCACCAGGCTCAATGGGGTGGCCATACATGGGAGAGACACTCAAACTCTACACTGAGAACCCAAACACCTTCTTCTCCAACAGAAGGAAACGGCACGGTGACATATTCAAGAGCCACATATTGGGGTGTCCCTGTGTGATGATTTCGAGCCCTGAAGGGATCAAGACTGTGCTGGTGAGCCAAGCTCATTTGTTTAAGCCAACTTATCCTATAAGCAAGGAGAAGTTGATTGGTCCACAGGCTTTATTCTTTCACCAAGGGCCTTACCATTACAAGCTCAAGAAGCTTGTTCAAGCCTCTCTCTTGCCTTCTAAGATGATCAGAGATTCTGTCGTTCCCAACATTGAAGATGTCGTTCTTAGACTTCTCCAAACTTGGGAGGATGATGCTGCCACTAGCATTAACACTTTGCAGGAGATGAAGAGGGTAAGTTACAAAGTCACATACATGATGAGGTTATGCTCTCTTTTTAATGATGAGGGGAATTCACATCCGCCATTCTAACGGTGCACACTGCACAATAGACAAACTCTAAGCTCCGCTGCAGTAGCCTGTATATCACATACAGATGAAGCTTAAACTATCTACACCTATGGGTGGGATGTACATGGGGACTTATAGCCCCACTCCAAACCGAGTTTTTTGTAATTATACCTTGTACTCTAAATGTCTCATTTATTTTGTTATACTTTCTTAAAAATGAGCAGTCTAAGATTTATTGTTCTACTCTGAAAAGGTTATCAAATTTATCACTTTACTTCCCTCCCTACTATTTTCTTTTATTACCTTCTTTGTCCTACATTTTTTGTTTCCAAGAAAAATGAACATACATGACAAATGACAATTTAATAAATTCATTAAGATATTCATCAAGTTTGCTAAAAAAATCACCCAAGCTATGGCTATTATTTTAGAGCGAAATGAGTATTTTCTTATATTATTTCAAATTAACCCCTACGGAATTGCACTACCACCAAAAAATGAGATTTTGTAAGTATACCTGTATTGAGATCCTAACTAATTCCGAGTACATTATTCTGTCTGTCCTTAATTTTCTTGGTTAGTATGCTTTCGATGTTGCCATGATTTTGACCTTCGGAGAGAAAGAAGTAGACTTGGAGGCACAGGAATTCAAACATTTGTACCACTGCTTGGAGAAGGGTTACAATTCTATGCCTCTAGATCTCCCTGGAACACCTTTCCGTAAAGCAGTCAAGGTTTGTATCATCACAAGCTCATTGCTACTATCAATTAGAGCTGAAACAATTATATATAGGAGTAATTCATTTTGATGCAGGCAAGGAAGCTTCTAAACCAGAAACTAGAGAAATTAATAGAGAAAAGAAGAGAAAATAAGAAAGAAAATGGAGGGCTTCTGGGGATACTATTGAATGACGATTCAGAAGAGAGGAATGGACTGGATGATTCTCAGATTGCTGATAACATCATTGGAGTACTGTTTGCGGCTCATGATACGACAGCAAGTGTCCTAACATGGATTCTAAAGTACCTGCACGACGACACACCACTTTTAGAAGCGGTCATTGTAAGTAGTTTGGATACTAGAAAAGAAGAAACCAAGATTAATTTTGTTTGCTTGTCTAACTTTCTTATACTCAAACTTCTTCTGCAGAGGGAACAGGAAAATATACTATTCAGGATAAGGGAAGCAAACCGTGGGCTTACATGGGAGGATACGAGAAACATGCCTTTGACTAATCGGGTACTTCTATAACGTGAATACTACTACCTCTGTTTTGCCGGGATCTTCTCTTCCCAGTAATTTAGCTAACAATATGATACGAAAATGTGTTTATCTTTTCATATTATTGTACATATTCCTCAATCTAACAATTGTTGTCTTACAGTAATTGACAAAATGTGTTGCAATTCGTTTGCAAGAAAAATCTCGAATAATGTAGTTTTTTTTTTTTTTTATTGAAAACAGGTGATTCAAGAGGCATTACGACATGCGAGTATTCTGTCATTCACATTCAGAGAGGCCGTTCAAGACATAGAATTTGAGGGCTACTTGATCCCCAAAGGCTGGAAGGTTCTTCCGCTCTTCAGAAGTATTCATCACTCAGAATCTTTCTTTCCTAACCCTGAAAGATTTGATCCGTCAAGATTCGAGGTCAGAAATCTTCTCTAGCTGATCCTGAACCAACCAACTTTAAGACATGACCTACAATGTTGTTGAATTTACAAGTGTTTTGCCTCGAAGCGTCCCCGAGAGCTTTTCCTTCTTCTACTTATATGCTCGGTCAACGATTGGACTCTCATTAAATCATAAGATGAAATCGTTGAAGAATCAGATCCTGTGATTTGGCTCTCTGTAGGGTATTGAAAGGGACATAAAATAGTATTACTTGTATTATATAATCAATAAACTCAGTTTCTCCTTAATATCTCCAGCGCACTATTCACTGGTCAAATTGATTCTTAAAAAAACTAAAGATACAGAAGAAATAGAAGTAGTAGTACTTAACAGACAAAATTATGAAAAGAAATTTAGACATAATTTTCTGTTTCAGTAACTTTGATTATTTGTTAATTGTAAGGTTTAATTTTAAGTACATTAAAAAATTATGTCTAGATTTATGTTTGAGATTCTGTACATGAAAAATGGTATGTAGATGCAATTTGATTTTTTGGCTATTGACATTAGATTAAAGTTACATGCGGTTTGTGACACTAAATCCGGTCCCTACACTTAATTTGCCACTGCAACTCTCACACTATGCTAATCAGTGACAAATAGCTTCAATCAACACTAAATGACTCATCGATTGATAACTATCATTAATTGAGCCCCAGAGTACCACTTCATTTGATATATTTTATCTAAAAGTATCAAAATGTTTCAAAACATACTCTCAAAAAAAGATCCAAAATATTGTTAAGTTGCCTGAATAGATATTGTATTTTGTTGTTGGGTGCGTGATGATGCAGGTGCCACCAAGACCTAACACGTACATGCCATTTGGGAAGGGTGCACACTCATGTCCAGGAAGTGAAGTGGCTAAGCTTGAGATGCTCCTCCTCCTGCACCACCTCATAATTACTTACAGGTTTCTCTCTTTCTCAATCAGTCAAATAAAGAATTTATCCGAGGAGAACGTTTCGGCTTGAATTGAATCCACAAAATAACATATGGTCTTACTTAGCAGTTGGTGAACTTGTTTGGACAAGCTAAATCATTGCAGATTCATGGATTATAGTCTCCAATCACATGTTTGAATACACATGGTTATTACATTGGTTTTTTAAAAATCAGAGTTTAACAATGATAGAGTTCCAGATATTATTATATTACTGAAACAATTATAAATTTGGAAACCTAAATTGGTAGGCCTATTCACAATTTTAGGAATTCGGATTTAGAAGACCAACTAGAGCGCTCCATGTGGCAAGCAGACAGATTTCAGAGTCCTCTTTTAAAATTTGGGGTCTGGATTCTGACGAAATTTTTGAAAAGTTAATCTCATTATTTAGCTTCTCCAAACAAGCTCAGTGTTTTTTTATAAAACACACGATAAAAATTGTTCAAGTCAATACAGCATATGTACATGTGTCCTCTTTCATAAACTTCGGTGAACGGAATAAAACCAATTTAATGTCCTCTCATCTTAGTTCTCTAAAGCAGCCTCAAGCTCATTTCTATTCCGAAGTGTACAAAGTGGGTCGTTAAAGTTCACATGGAATGGGATCGACGATAGAGGGTGATCGTCTTCACCATTCGTCTTCACCATTCAGTAAATAGAAAGATTTGGATTATTAAAGGACCTTACTAGTACATAATTAGATTTGACAAGCAAAATATAATATGCATAAATCACTTATCAATCCTGTCCCTAGACTCCATTATTTTATGTATGAATGCCGTGTGCGATCAGAAACTGAATAGAATGTCTGTTTTCATGGTCTCAGGTGGGAAGTTATCGGAGAAGATGATGGTGGTGTCCAATATGGTCCATTCCCCGTTCCTAAGAAAGGGTTGCCCATAAGAGTACACCGTAGAATTCAGAACTCTTCTTGAAGTGAAGAAGGAATGCATTATCTTTGCATTTTTCTGAGGTTTAGAATCTAGTTGTCGATCTGATCATAACCAACTGTAACTATTGATTACATGCTTCATTCTACCAACTGTGCCCCTGATCCAGATTTTTAATAATAAAAAGATGTCGCATTGGGAAGATGTTTCAATATGTCAGTCTTTGATTATGTGCACGTACACCACTATCCGGATTTCTGTTTTACATCATCAAAGGAAGTAGCAGTTGCTCACAATTATGCGAACGGATTACTCCATGCTAGAGATATTTTAGATCAGATAGTGTAGCTTCTGAAAATGTTTAATGTTGTAATTTAACTCATCACACTAATTGAAGACCACGCCAGAACCAATGGAAATGATATATTATAATACTCATCAGAAGCCAGAGTACAGAAAAGGAAGTAGCACACATATCAACAAGAACAAATGGAAGGAGAATACACATTTGAAAATTTCCACATTCAGATTGAAATTGCAAGAAACTGTTTTATCTAAGAAAATATTTGCAGCCATCAATCAAGCATAATACTAGATCAGCATGTCATATATCAAGTCTCTAATGAAGAAAGCAACAAAATATTGTCTGTCAGCAATTTTCCATTGCATTTAGATCCTCATTTTGGCTAGTAGGGTAAAGCATGGTTTAGCTTAGTGCATGTTTAGTAACTCCATTTTAATCTGATTTGGTAAAAGTCGGTCATATTAATTTAACTTAGTTTGTTATAGTACAAAACTTTTAGCTAAAAATCTGCAGATTAAAACAATTTCAGTGCAATTGTAGAATCTCCAAAATTGAGGATTATGCGGCTGAAAATCTCAGAAAAAATAATTTTAATGTGTTTTTCACACTAGCATGACCGTACCAAACGAATTTGGATTTTCAGTTCAGCTGAATTTTTCACCCAGATTTTTCCAGTCGATTTTCTGGATTTTCGGCTGATACCAAACAGAGCATAGAACTCTGCAGACAGAAAACACAATAATGCAGCTGAACCAAAACTGAGCCACTGATTTTGATTCTTGAAGGATCACATCTGTATGGTAGAAAATGCAGATGAATTTACTGTAATTGGAACTGTGTGTTCAAGACTTCGTACGCCAAAAATAGTGAAAACTGGGACAAATGAGACAAGGACAAGAAAATTATGCTCAGACAAAGGGCCACCAAGTGAAAGAAACATGGATGTACTGAGCAACATGATTCCACGGTAGGTATAACCGGGACAGATACGATAAACTGAACCAGGACACCACCTTCGTACTAGCACAAGACATTATTGCAGTCAACTTTAGTAAACGTGTGAAAATAACGCCTATAGCTAGATGAAATCATGTCCTTACAAACACAAATTCCTTATTTTTTCTGACATGAAATCTAATTTACAAGACTAGATAATACAGATATGGTAAATGATGACCTAAATGAGACCACATATTCAGGATTTATTACTAAATTCATTTTCAGTCTATTGAGATATTTCAACCAGTCAAAAGTCAAATCTATAGCGACCTTTTCCTAAGGATATTGGTGAAACCCACAAGACATAAAACATGGTTACTCTGCGATTTCCCTTTGCTGCCAACACAAGCCATTATTTATTTATATATTTTATTTTTTTACTCCGTGCGGTGTGGTGGAGACCTTTAACTCAACCGGAATGCACGGAATACAGAATACCCTGACACCAGCGCCTATCAGACCTACTGAAGTCCCAATCGATATGAAAACGAGATACTCTGAACACCACTCATTGATTTTATTTTGCAAGACACTTGAACAGTTTGAGAATTGAGATATATCTGATACTGGTGTCGTGAGGTGGAAAAATATTTAGTTGCATTATGAGTCACAACAGGATAGAAGGAAACCAGTGTTTTCATTCAAGGCAAGGACTTCAGACATTCTGGTTGATTATGAACATTGAATCTACATATCGATGCAGAAATCCGCAGCTATACAAGACAATGACAACTATGAAGTGATGGCATCTAGTATATGTATGTTATACCCACACACTAAAAAAGCAAGAGCAGAAAAGATAACATTCTGTAAACACAAACCAATGAAGAATCATTCATGTAGATATCATTTCTGGGGCCACAAATTTTGGTTGGAGAAAAGAGCGAACCAAACAAAATATAACTTGTGAAGGAAAATCCATTAGCTACAGGAACCAAAAATTGTTGGATTGATATTCAACTCTGTGCCATGTAAGTCCAAACTGTGTGTCAAACCAAGTCTCCATTCACTGTATTCGTATTTAACTTAAATACTCAAACAGATAAAATCTTAATCGACTTGAAAAAATCACGACTTTAAACATCTCCCTCCAAGGTACCCAATGACAACACTCGAGCATATATCATGCAAAGACAGAATCACAGAAACCTATATGTACGCTTCTATAGTAATGAATATATGAATCAAGCAAGTCACAGATGAAGGACGCAGTAACTTCATTGATAGATTTCTGAAAGAAAACCACAGATAGATAAATAAATAAATTACAGAGAAAAAAAAAATTGTCGGCCAAGTCCATAAGAAACCTTGTAGCGAGATCAGACTTACAAATTTCTTAATCAAAGCTGCTCTTCAGTATACGCTCAATGATTCTTTTAACTATTTTTGCATAGTGCAGAGGAAATGTTTTGAGAATCATAGTGCAACTAGTGACTGGTACAAGGAACCAGAAAAATCGAGCACTTTTTTTTATCGCACGTTACAAGGGGAAGGGGCATCCTAAGGAAATTCAGAGAACACAAATAGTAAGCAAGCTTACGACAGAGCTGGATGGTCAGCACAACTGACCAAACAACTCACAGTAACTACAGATGTACACAAGTGATATATTACCGAACCAACGGTAACACCTTATTCATTAGAGGCTTGGACGACACTGTCCAGTAGAATCCTCATCACGAATTGTACCAGTCAAAAACACTGGGAAACTAGTCAAATAGAAAGCAACCCATTCATGCTCAGGAAAAAAAAAAAAAAAAAGAAACAATCAATCAAAAAGCCTTTGTTCCAGTTCAACCGGGTGGGCTACAAGGATCAAGCGTCTCCATTGGAGTTGGCCCAAACTCATTTCTTCCCTTAGGTTTAATTTGACTAATTGTGTCTCACTGTCTCTACCTAGGTTTGTTTTGGCCTCCCATCTTCTAACACCCTCAATCAGAATCACATCACTCCTAACTGAGGTATCTGACGGTCTACAATACACATGACCAAACCACCTCAAACAATTCTCCCTCATTTTATCTTCTATGAGTGCAATGTCTAGATTATTTCTAATTGCATGATTACGTATCCTAACAAGATAATTTCTACTACACTCATATTCTGATTATATTTTTCCTTCATCGCACATCCCATACATCAAAGCGGACCTTATTGCGGTTCCATAAATCGTACCCTTCAGCTTAACCGCAATCCTACGATCACACAAAAACTTAAATGCACTCCTACACTTCGTCCACCCTGCTTGTATCCCATGGAGAACATCATCACCTATCTCTCCATCACTACGTAAAAGTTGACCAAGATATTTAAAATTCCCCTTCTTTGGCACCTCTTGCCTACCAATAGTTTATTGCCTCCTCTCCTAGTATCAGATGGCCGCTAAAGTTGCAATCGATGTACTTTCTCTTGGTCCGCCTAATCCTAAATCCTTTAGATTCTAAATCATCCCTCCATAATTACTGTTTAGCCCACTCCGTGTCTCACCAAAACTATATTGTCCGCAATTGGCAAATAACAATACACCATGGGATATCATCATAAATACTCTTTGTAGCCTCACCCATAATTAAAGTGAACATGTACGGGCTTAACACTGACCTAGGAAGCATGGACACTCCAAAATGGGGACCGTATCTGTGTCGGACACTTAGGACACTCGTACGACAATCCAAAATACATATTAGACTGGCGTGTCCGGGTATTTTGGAGAACTTTTTTTAGACTGGATACTTGGGGGGACACTTGGATGACACGCCAGGAACACTTAATGAGAGAGGACGGTGGCCCCTTGTGTCTATAATCATATAATATGCTATGATTGATTGAGGGCTCAATATATGACAAGGCCACCCTTTTGAATAAAAAGCTCAATCGAGGTTTAAGTTCTCACATATGATAACAACTTAAGTGAGGTTTTAAGGACACGTCTCGTCAAACTTGAACTCACGTAAGCTGCTCCTCTCTCTTCTCATTCTTATACTTGATCTATGTGTTTCCGTGATATTTAAGCTATAAATATGAAGTTAGAACTGTTATTATATTATTATTATAATAATAATAATAATAATAATAATAATAATAATAATAATAATAATAATAATAATGACGTCGTATCCCTGCCGTGTAGTATCCTCATTTATTTAGAAAAAGACGTATTCCGTGTCCGCTCCCGTATCGTACCCCACACCTATATCCATCCGTGCTTCATAGACACTACCCTTGATGTAAGCCTATTACTATAGGGAATTCTCATGTCTCTCCTCCCACTGTCCGCACACTAGTAACTGCTCCATCGTACATGTCCTCAATCACCTCAATATACTGAATAGGTGCCCACTTTTTCTCCAAGACTTTCCACATTAGCTCTCTAGGAACTATCATATGCCTTTTCCAAGTCTGTAAAAACTAAACGGAGGACTTTCTTATTTTCTCTATACTTCTACATTAAGCGCCTAAGTAGGTATATGGCCTCCATAGTCGATCTCCCTCGCATAAAACCAAATTGATTTTGGGTGATTATTGTCTCACGTCTTAACCTCCTACGCTCCCAAAGCTTCATCGTGTGACTATAAGTATGATACATCGATAATTATAACACCTTTGAATATCCCCTTGTTCTTAAATAAAGGCGCCAATGTACAATTCCGCCAGTCTCCTGACAGTTTCTTGCACTTCAGAATTTTATTAAACAGACTACACGAGAAAGACATCTAAACATGAGAAAACCATGCCCACCAATGACGGCATGGCCGTTTGCCCCAGCGAGCCCACCATCAGTGCTCAAGAACCACGAAAGCCAACTTCCGCTACTAGTTACAAGTACTTGAGCCACAAAAGTTTGCAAAAGACGGAAGACATCATAAATGGGGTCACCAACCACATTAGCCATCCAACTTCAGTGGCATAGGAAATCCAAGCTAGACCATCAAGCAGTCCAGCTCAATATAGCACAGCCACCATACACGAAGCATCACTCTAAAGAGATGGACTAACGTGAGACCGAGTTAAACCACGGCCCTTAACTTGTATCAGTTACATAGGAGAGAGACTGTGGACAGAACCAGCAAATCAGCAAACTAGAACAACAGTGAGTCAAACATGGCAGACACACAAACCAAACATCACGCCGAGAGAAACTGGTTTGAACCAAGCTTACCAGGATAGTGGAAAGCTGCGAATAGCAGAATGGGATCGGGGACGCAGTCTGGTAGGATTGCGGTTAGCAAGGGGTAGACTTCTTCAGATTGATTAGTTGGATCGAAATTCGCTGCCACTGTTAAAACCAATAAGGGCTTCTTCCTCGATTCCTGTCATGATCTTCGAAGAACGCTTTTTGGGAATGCTGTGTTAAAAATATACTCATGTTGGCATTGCCTAGTACTATCGATTTACATCAGGTACAACTTTGTATGGACTACCGTCATATATAAGATAAGGTAGAGGTAAAGACGTGAATTACTTGATGAGTATAATACTACAAAAATTAGGTCCATGTGTGAAAAATGTAGGGATCGCCACAATCAATGATCTGATCGCGCAATCTGGCCCCGTTGAGCGATCTCTGACAACTCTGGTTTGCACCCAAACAGCTCGGCTATGATGCATGGGAACTCCATGTAGGTTGACGTCCCCGTTCCGGGAACGTCCCGGACTCCGGAACTCCCCAAAACGTTCCCGGAACGCCATGTGGTGTTCCAGTAAAAGTAATGAGTCCGAAACTTATGCGGAACTTTCCGGAACACGTTCCCCCTTTTCGGAACATTTGACGTCCCTGGGTATACAAATTAACACTCCGGTGTCTTTTAATAAATTTAAAAAGATAAGGGATGCTACTTGTAAATAGAATGTGATGTATATTATTAATCATATCAAGATGCTCGACCCCAATCTAAACCCTAGCCACTTATACCTAACAGAGAGAAAACAATTGGGATACTTTCAAGACTTCCAAAAAACCTCAAAGACATCATAGACCCCTGATTTCTCAAGTACCTCAACATATTTATTGAATAAATGTATTCTCCTCGTATTGATCTTAATTATTGTCTTTCAATTTTGTCTAGTGTGTACAGAGGTATCATTTACATTAGAATAAATTTGTGTATCTGTTGATATATGTATATATATAAATATATCTGTCGTCCCCCCGGCGTTTCGTCTCTCCAATTTCTGAAAATTGCCGTCCCGACGTCCCCGTCCCTGTTTCGTCTCGTCCCCGTTCCAGTGCTACATAGCAGCTTGGGCACATCAAAGAAACCCCAACCACGACCCGAAACTGCATAGACAACACACCAAATCGAAAATCCTGTTCCTGAGCACTGGAATCACCTAAAGCATGTCTTCAACAATTTAGTGGTCAATAACAGAGCATAAAACACAGGTGAAGAGCACAATAACAGAACAAGTGTTCCCTCAGAAATTTGGAATGAAAAACTGGACAATCTAAGGCACAATCTCGCAAAGACAACCAAGCAAACCAGCGCCATAAAGCCATACATGATGAAAGTAGAAACTCTTACCAACACCAAACAGAACAAACCAAAACAAGCACTTCCTACACAGAACCAGCAATGAGGCCTTTAGAGAGCTAGGATGGTACCGACCCATATCCGAAATGCATCAATATTCAATAGTTACCACAAACCACAACTTCCAGCACGAACTGGCAGATATAAACACCGCATGACCTGGAAAATATGCACCTCAACTTCCATCACTCCAGGAAGCCCACATAGGCTCAAGACTGATTTGCTAAGAGGATCTGAGTGAGAGCCCTATCCAAAAGCAACAGCAGCTGAAATGCCCACAGGAAAAGAACAAGAAGAAGAGATCGAAGATGCCCCAATCATGGCTTCCAGCCGGAAAAACCAGAGGTTACAACCAGCGGCGTAGCCACCACCACCAGAGAAGGAAACCATGTGCAAGAAAGCAATAAACTGGAGCCTAGATGGTGACCTCTCAAAACCCCAACCAAAACCTGATCCGGGTGGTTGTCGACCAGAACAGGACACCTATACACCACAAATAGAAAACTCAATTGGGAACGGCTACCAGACTGTAACCCAGCCAATAGAAAACCAACAAAGACCAAGAATAATCAGATCTGACACTGTCCCACTTCAAACTAAACCATGTCTAAATAAGATCCAGAGATGAAAGAGAGTGATAAAAAATACTATCATCTTCTGGAAACCTATAGACAGGTGGGAAGATTTTCTCTCTTCAAATCCAACGTGTAGGGTTAAGTCTGGTGATGCAGCACACAGCGCCCAGCAAGGTGGAAAACACAGTAATCCAATGGGGAACACACAGTACTCCCGAGTTCACTCAAACACACAGTTCTGATGAAGAAACCAATAAAAGAAAGTTGTAAGACAATGCAAGGTATACCACGTATCTATGGGTAAATTCCACTTAGACCTCCATTTACGCACAAAGTCACACACAACCCTTCTAGTTCGACAAAAGACACTTCACTACCTTACCCTAACTCCACGTTAACAGAACTAGTCTAATTACCATTGTACCCTCTATGATTATTGAAACCCTCCCTACCTACCTCTACAAAATCACCAGTAGACCCCAAAATCAACCTCCAGAGAACCGGAAACCCATCACCGCCAAAAAAAACCCAACAAATCACTCCAAATCGATTAAAGCTCGCAAAGAACACCATGGTTCTGGATTGTTCTTGGTTCTCAATCAGTAACAGATTCCTCTGTTTGAGAAAAAATGTCGACAACAAGACTGCTGGTGTGTTTGAGGAGGTGTAGGGTTCAATTGCAAGGTTTTTGTCTGCATTTTGAGGGTGAGATCAGTCCAGGTGTTCAATTGCAAGGTTTTTGTCTGCATTTTGGTGAAGTGTGTTTTGCCAAACTAGATGGGGTGTTTGTGACTTTGTACCTAAAGGGAAGGGGTCTAAGGGGAACCTACCCTCTATTTATAGCTAAACTAAGATGAAACTAAGTGTCCTAATCCTACTACTGACTACACAAATTCAAATAACATAAATACTAACAACTTCTAAACTCCAAACAAAATAGACTGCTAAACATTTGGCATGAACCTTTATCTGATCTCCATCATCTATTTAGCCATTTTCCTAGGGCAACTTCCCTACCTTAATTCCATTTTTTAATTTTCTTTAAATTCTATGAATTTCTAGCAGTATTTCCGTTGTTTTCTTCACCATCGAGTTCAAATCCTTAACTCATGAGTCATTACTTCGTATTCAATATTCCTCTCACTCAACTTCTCAAATACAGTACTAGTAAAGCTTAATTCCACTTGGAATTCTCAATTGCATCAGTAGTATTCCCTATGTTTAAAGAAGAAACACTATGACTCCCTAGGTTAAGAATGATATGGGAATGTTTAAGTCTCTCAAAAATTAATTTTTCTACTTAAGGATGAAACATATTGAACCCTCATCCTTCTATACTCGACATTTCATTCTCACAATACTTCATCTCCGTCTTTCCCTCGAACACCATAACTAGGAACTAATATTAGAGCAGACACTATGACGATTTCATCTTAAGCTCATTTAGCATCCGAAGCCACCCTCCACCTCTCTCACCGCCATTCGTACTAACAGAGTAACAGCTCAGTAGAATAATCCCCATTTCTGGAAAATTAATTCAAGGACGATCAAGTTGCAGATTGCGAGTGACAACTTTTCAAACCTGTGCGGAACTTCTCCATTCTCACAAGGGTTCAAAGAACATAATGCAAAATCCTCGGGTTTTAGCATATTAGTTATAATCTAGAAGCCATTTAATGAAATCTCAAATAATGTAATGGCCCCGGTCCTAGTCATAGACTCTGTGTTCAAAGGCAGACCTCAGATTCATGCCTTCCTCCAGATGCAATGGGCAACTGAAACACATGGTATAATACTAGAGTTTCCTTGTGGTTAAGTTCATATAGTACTGAGCCGATAAATGTTACGGTGAGCATAGCCTATGAAGCTTGCTTTGTCATTTCCCTAGAGTATCTAAAATGGGAATTGGGAAGTGGTTTAAGGGATTCTTTTAAAGATGGAGAAGAGGAAAGAAAGCTACTAGTAGGGAGCCAAAACTTTGGGCGGAATGAGTGACAATGAGGAGAAATTGATTTGATGTGAAACAAACGTATTATCTGATTCTTCCAACTACAAGTTTCAAAACACAACTTTTTTGTAAGTTCCGTTGTTACTCGACAGTCTATTATTCTTTATCTTCTCTTGTATTTACCAAATAAATACAAACAAATTTACTGAAACGTCATGCAGAGTCTTACAATTTCCTGGGAGAAAACTTAAATGCCAGGACTAAAAAGAATTCATTCTACTACCTTAAGGGTATTAAGAGGACTTTTTCTAGGCGCTTCCATGCGAGCTTAGAAGCTATGTCTTCATCAAGGCCCATTCCAAAGAGAGATGAGAGTGCCATGGACTCCGTTCTCCTCTACTTTTCAATTGAGTAAAGATCATAGTTAAGGTAGGAAACAAAAAGCAGCATTAAAGAAATTATTGCATACACTAACAACCCAAGTAGTATCAACAACGGGACTGCATTTTCCACAATATAGCACTTCCCCAGACAGCAAATTGGCTTTGTATGGAGGAGGCAGTCTCGGTTCACTTAGTGCAGTAGGTGAGAATCAAAGTGAGGCAGTTCCTAAGTCAACCATATCTTGTTAAGCTGGCCTATTCAAGGAAGATCAGAGATCCCTTAGTAGAGATGAAGTATCTTGTAACGTCTGGGGATGGATAGGCCATTCTTCCACGGTTTGTGGATCTCACTGGAAAGATCAAAATGGGTACAGAGGCACGCTGTGCCCATAAGAGATAAAGCACGATATGAATGGACTTTGGTCCTTGTCGCACCCCCTTTCAGTAGCTTTGAGGTGAATTTTCACAGTTGTAAGATATGTAAAGGGTCTGAAGGAGTTAAGTGTCTGAGCAATTAAAATCATACAAGGGGAAAAGATGAGCAGGGATGAAAGAATTCAATTTACTTAGGAATAGAGTGAACTGGATGTGGTCATGGAGTTCTGGTCCTCTTGAATCTATTTGTGTGTTCATGGGTGGAGTGGTATACCCTGGTCTCTTGGTCTTCCCACCGCCGGCCTCACGCCACAAACAGCCCGCCCATCAACAGCGCCGACGACCCCTCTCTCAGTCGTCCGTCGTGCTCGGTAGTGAGCTCTGTCCGTGCTCGTTCGACGCCAGCCCTTCCTTCCTCTGTCCGTCGTTCTCTCTGATCGACAAAAACCCTAGCCTTCCCGTCGCACTCTCAGTCCGACACCCTCCTACCGCTGCTCAATATGTCTACTCTCTCTACCGATGATTCCCCCACCTCCGGTGATTCCCCCACCTCCGGGAACAACAAGGAGCCTCTTCACCCAGTTTTTTCGCTCACCAATATCGAGAAACGGGTCCGGTTCATACTGGACAATCAAAAAGTTCAGCATGGTCGCTGGGCTACCTTCTTCCGTCTGCAGACCCACTCCTCGGATCACATTGACCCTCCAACTGGAGCCCCTACTAATCCCCTCTGGAGTGCCGTGGACTCGGTGATCTTGAACTGGTGATGGTTTGGTACTTGCTATTCTCACCCCTAATCATACTGCTCGGCAAGCCTGGGTGAAGCTTGAAAACTATTTTCGGGATAACCAGGGTTCGCGCATGACTGAGCTGGAGCTTGACTTTGTCAATCTTCGTATGGAACACTGCTCGTCCCTTGACGACTACTGCACTCGGCTCAAGAACCTGGTTGATCGTATGGGAAACGTTGATTCACCTGTCTCAAATCAACGTCTGGTTATTCAATTCCCTAATGGTTTGTCCCGTGCTTACAGTGGCGTTGCTATGCTCATCCAGCAAGCTAACCCCGCCTCTGAATTTCTCTCTGCGGTCTCCATGCTTCGGTTACATGAGCGTCTGCTCGCTCGACAGGAACAGGCAAGTCCCAGTCCCCCACAGGATCTTGTCTCGGCACGTCAGCCTTCCGCTCCTGCCGCCCCGGCACATCAAATCGGGAGTAACCCAAACACCGGGAACCGCAAGCCCAGGAACGGACGGAACAATCGCCGCAAACCGGGCAACAAGCCCGTAGTTTCCCCCCCCCCCCCAGCTGCACCGCCTGGTGCCCACGGGTCTTGGGTCTGGTGCCCCTGCCCCCCGGCCCCCGCACCCCCCAGCGCGTACCCGACAGCGGGCTGGAGCACCTCTCGGCCCCCGACCGCCGGCCTCTTCGGTCCCCCACCGTCGGCCCCGACTCACGCCTTCACTACTACTACTGTTGCTCCAAGCGCCACCGATTTGGGATCTCAGCTCAGCGGCATGACTCTCAATGTCCGTGATCAGACTTGGTATTTTGATTCTGGTGCTTCTGCTCATCTCACATCCCAGTCAGGTATTCTCTCTTCTCTCTCGTCATCTTGTCCTATTCTTAACATGATGGTAGGAAACGGTTGCAGCATTCCAGTTAAAGGATTCGGCCGTCACACGATCCCAACCACCTCCCGTCCTTTACACCTTCGCAATGTCCTTTTTACACCCAACATCATCAAAAACTTAGTTTCTGTGCGTTCGTCAATTCACAACTGGCAATAATGTTTCTATCGAGTTTGATTCGTTTGGTTTTTCTGTGAAGGACCTTCGAACGGGAGCTCTTTTGCTGAGGAGCAACAGTTCGGGTGATCTTTATCCACTCCAGCCTTCCTTGCCTGCGTCTTCCGCTATCTCTCTTGCCGCCCTCCCTGCTCCAGCCTGGCACAATCGCCTTGGTTATCCTGGACGTCTAGTTTTAGATTCTCTTCGTCGTAGTCACTTGATTTTGTGTAATAAGGATAGCTCAGACAATCTTTATCATGCTTGTCAAGTTAGTAAACACGTACGTTTGTCGTTTCTCCATTTTTGTCGTTTACAGTTGCTCCTTTTGACATTATTCATAGTGATTTGTATACATCTCCATTTTGAGTAAATCGCACTACAAATATTATCTCTTACTACTTGATGACTACACTCACTTTCTCTGGGTCTTTCCCCTAAAAGAAATCCCACCTCGGACATTCAAGAAGAAGAAATATAATTAATAAGTGTCCTGAGCTACTCCCCTCATTGCCAATTGGTTTTGAGGTGGAACCCCATGGATTCTAACATGGTATCAGAGCCTCGGCTCACACACGTGAATGGTCTAACAACCCACGTGCTCGCCGCCACCCACAGACAAAAAGATCCACGTGTAGGCCAATGAATGCCACACGTGAGGGGGCGTGTTGAGAAGTCCCACATCGGACATTCATGAAGAAGAAATATAATTAATAAGTGTCCTGGGCTACTCCCCTCATTGCCAATTGGTTTTGAGGTGGAACCTCATGGATTCTAACATTTGTGTGTTCATGGGTGGAGTGGTATACCGTTCTTGTCCAATATTGACCTTTTTTTTTAACTGATGGTGAAGTAAATCTCCTACGATAGCCCACATTCTCCCGAGACAAGTATCAGATAGCGGCATTTTATGCTTAATGGTGGAAGGCTTCTTCGGTGGAGAGGTTAGTTCGATTTTATAATGTATTGTTTAAGGAGGAGGTCTAATAGATTTGATGAGTATGTGGTCAAGCAGTCAAAATGTGGTGGGTAATATAGGCAGGGTGTTGGCCTCCAAGTTAATTCATCTAAAAGAGGAAATCAAAGAATTCAATAGATAGTTTTCTGCTATTCCTAGGGTAACAAAAGCTAAAAACTTACGGGAAAGACTGGGATGCCAAATAGGGGCTGGAAGATCTCATTAGACAGAGAATGGAGGGAAAAGGTATGCGTATTCTGGGCTTTAACCTTTGTGGAAAAAAAATTTACCTGGAGTGGCGGATCACAGGATCTGAGTGAGTAGTGGCTAACATACCCAAACATTCCTTTTCCTCCTCTAAACAGTTGGTTGAAACATGAGTTAATTCCTAGAAAGCACGGACACTCCAAAATAGGGGACGTAGCTATTTCGGACTCCCAGGACACTCGACACTTGTACAGCACTCTAAAGTACGTTTCAGACGCTCCAGCAGGCGTGTCACGGCATTTTAGAGAATTGTATTAGACTGGACACTTGGGGGACACCTCAGAAACACTTGCTGAGACACGGAAGTCCCCCTTTGTCTTTATTAGACTCACACGTGTCTTCTATGAAATTTTTTACTTTTAATCGGGTTTAAATATAATTAGGCTAAAGTAGATATGACGTACATGACTAATTCAGGGCTCAGTATATGAAAAGGTTGCCCTTTTGAACAAAAGTTCATTCAAGGTTTTAAGTATCACATGTGACAGCTTCGAGGGTTTCCACGGACACAACTCTTCAAACTCGAGGCCCGGTAAGCTACTGCCCTTTCTCTTCTTATTCTTATACTTGAACTGGGGTTTTCTGTGATATTTAAGCTATAAATAGTTAAATACCAAGGGACCAAACGTTTTGTCATGCATTGCTATAAAATTCAAATATACATTCATACATATACTGATATACATATGAACTCTCAACATAAATTCCCCTCGCAGTATGCCTTCCCTGACACTGTGCTGCTAACAACAGTATGAGAATTGACACATAACCCCCTTGCAGTATGCATTTCGTTGACATCACGCACTAATAAGTGGACGTCCATTAGTAGATATGGATTTCCATCAGTGACATGACCAGATGTGAGGTTATAAAGGTCTTTTTACACTACTGCAGTATGGAAATTGACACAACCACCTTGCAATATGAATTTTACCAATGACTAAATCCGTTACAATAACGTTGAAAATGGTAGTTAGACTCATTTAAACAATGGGAGAAGCTCTTTATATACTCGCGACTAATTAATGAAGGATAAAAATGACATTTAACACTTAAAATGAAAAAAATGACATGTAACGAATATAAAGAGCTAGTTGGATCACCCCCACTAATATAAATAACAGAGCAATTAGACGTGTGATTAAAATATAAAATGAACTTATTGTGCATTATTTTATATTCTTTTGTTTGGGTAAAAAAATATGTAATGTTTCACTCAAAATATAAAAAGTTTGTTCATTAATGAGACTTGAATGTTTCTAAAAGACAGCTTTTTGTTTTGAATATTGTATAAGGGCTAATTAATTATTTTTATCTTTTCCATTAAAGAAATAGCACTGATCTATCTAAAAAATAAGATGAGAAAAGAACACAGAGAAAACATCCATCCTTAATTTGTTAATATATTTTAGAACATAGATCTTTTTAACCATAGAAAAAGAACATCCATCTTCTATATTTTGTACTAAAATGTTACAAATATATACCCAAACAAAAGAATATAGAACAATGCATAATAAGAAACTCATTTTTTTCATTTTTGGTGTGCGATGTCAATAAAACCCATACTACAGGGGGGCTATGTCTCAATTTCCATACTGCAGTGGTGTAAAACGACCTTTATACCCTCACATCTGGCCATGTCACTGACGGAAACTCATATCTACTAACAGATGTCCACTTATTGGTGCGTGATGTCAGCTAAATGCATACTGCAACAGGCTTATGTGTCATTCTCACATTGTTGGTAGCGCAGTGTAAGGCTGTAAGCAAAGGCATACGGCAAGGGGGTTTTCTGTTGGAAGTTCCATACATATATATAATATAAGTGTTGGTGTTGGTATATCTCTGCCATGTCCCGGTGTCTGTATTCTATTCATTTTGAAATTCATGGATACCGTGTCTGTATCCGTATTTCTGCTTCTTAGGTTAACTCTTAATGATGGGTATCGGAAACAATTGTTAGGGGTGGCGCAAGAAAGAATTTTCATTACTTTTTAAGGATTTTTTTCAAGGATGGTGAATATGACTTTTTGTTATGTGGACACAAATCAACGCTAATGCACACAAGAACTATGCATGCTATTCGAGCCAAATTGCATTATTTCCGTGAATGTTGGAATGTCTCACTGATTCTAGTGATTGTAGGTAATCAAATTGAAGAGATGGGAGTTTACATGGATTTTCAATTGAGTTTGTAAAGCAACATAACCTATGTCATCTTTGGGTGCAACTCCAAGTCAATGAGAGTTTGTTGTGCAGTTACAGAAAGACTCGGCAAGAGCGTCTCAAGCTGGAGAAAACAAACCTCACAGACTGTCAAGTAACTCGTCAAAGGTAAACTCTTAAACTTCTTGTTTCATATCTCCAGCACTTCTTTACTAGTTTCCTACATATAATGAGATTGAACGTTTTGCAAAGAAATCTAGCATGATGGGACGGAAGGAGAAGGGTAGAGTGATTAGCCAGATCACAGTGGCAGGCCAGGAGTGATAAATTTGGGGAATGTTCGATAAATCTGAAAGAAAAAAGGATTACAGATATAGCAACGACACAGGATAGTTGTGGATGGCTAAAGAGACTAGACTAAAGTAGGTCTGCGGCATTTAGTGCATTTCTTTCAAGATGGACAGTGGAGAAGCCAAGATTTCTGAAGATCTGTAAACACAAAGAAGATCTGGTGTTCTGAACAAATTAGTTGATCAGGAAACTCAGTACACTTGAACATCGACTATACAAACACCTAAGTTCGGGATAACCCATGTACTCAGAATGAAAGGGGAGCAAGATTTCACCCAGTTAACACACTTTCAAGTAGAGGGACTCTGCACCTTTACTAAAAAAAACTACTGTTTAGGTTCCTAAAGGTTCCAAGCTACGTTAACTAGACTCGGGTGCGGGTGTCATATCCGGTGTGTATCCGGGAGTCGGACTCGCCTACTTGCCAAAATTTAGGATTCGTGGACTCGGCTAAAAAGTATCCAAAAATTAGACACGGGTGCGAGGATACGGTATACATTTGTATAGTAGAGGCTTTTTTTTATGATATCAGGACCATTGTGAAATGAAAGTAATATTTCAAAGTGGTAGTCAATCATTTTATTAGTATTTACAGCCGGCCCAAATTATTATTACATATCACATGGGCTTTGGACTTTAAAAAAAGATGAGAAGTAAAAGTAAAATAGAGCCCATTAGCTGTATCCACCATTGAAACAATAGTTACAGCCCATACTAAATAGAATAGGGTTTAGATCTGTTCTGTTGACTCAAGAGAGCAAAGAAAGAAAACGACGAGGGACCAGATACAGGGATGTACGGCGCAGCACCAGACAAGAGACGATCGATCAAGTAACGTCTTTCTTCTCCGGCGTCAGAGATGAAGGAAGAAACAGCAAGCCGCGTCCAAGATGTTGTTGGCCGGATCGACGCGGATTTCGTACCCGCACCCGGATTGGGTCGTATCGACCCGGGTACTCCGGCGAAAATGCCGAGTCCAGGTAACGTAGGTTCCAAGAAGCATGCTTTTTTATTTCTTATTTATCTTTTTTCTGTTTTTGAAACATTTTTTTGTTCTCTTCTATCCCCATCATTATTCACTCTCCCTCTTCCAACCTAAACCCCACACGCATTCACCGACATCATTCTTCTTCTTCATTGTTGACACCGATCTCTCGCCCATCCCAATCACCACCACCATTACCACTCCCACCTCCTTCTCATCACCTTTGCCCTCACCACCATCCCTCTCTTTCTCACTCCATCCTTCTCTCCCTCTAATTTGATAGTTTCTTCATTTTATCCTTGTTACAACAATCATAGGTCTCTCTCTCTTTCTCTCCCAAGTCACAACTAAATCGACTCATCGGCTCTCTCCCACACACAATCTAAAGCAAGCTCAATCCACTTGAATCCTGACTTAAATTACCACCACCACCATCCAAATCGACCCCCAACCCTTCCGCGAGTCACCTAAATTGCGGCCCACAAAGAATACCATGAACCAAAAATTGCAATTTCTTCAAAAAGTAATCCCAAATCTACCATGTGATTTCAAAAAAAATCAATTTACAATTAGGGGTCTGTGATTTGGCAATTCGAGTTGTGGTGGGCTGATTGGTGGCTGTTGGTGGTGGTGGCTGGGTTAGGCTTTGAGCTCTACCTAATTTTCAGAAATTTAATTATTCTCAACAAACTGTGCATATGATATCTCTCACAAATTTGAGTTTGAATTTGAGACAGAGGTTTTTGTGTTGTGGCTGACGTTGTTGGTGGTGGCGGTGGTGGTTGGGGTGGGCAAGAGATCAGTGTAGAGAAAGAAGAAGAATGATGAAGGTGAAGATGGCAGGTTTGGACTGGAAGGAGAAAGAAGAAAAATGATGAAGGTGAAGATGGCAGGTTCGGTCTGGAAGGAGAATATTAACAAAAATAAGGAAAAAGAAATAAAAATACAGAAGAATTAAAAGACTTTTATACCCCTTATGCCGACAACCAAATTACACGGTGTTACGTGATTGGGGTTTTTAGGGTAAATTGACAGTGACGGGGGTTTAGTGTTACATATGCTATAGTGCAGGTAGGTTTGGTGTAAGGTTGTCTGTTATTCATTCACGTTCTCCACTTAAATGAAACACTTAAATTTGTAGGTTTGGTGTAAATTTATCCATTATTCATTCACGTTCTCCACTTAAATGAAAAACTTAAATTTCATTGAGGACACTGTTGATCTAAGACAATGATCTACTAGCATGATGATGATGATTATGATGATGATGATGATGATGATGATGATGATGATGAAGAAGAAAAAGCAAGAAGAAGAGGAGGTGCAATTTTGGTTGGGTCTCTATCTCCTCCTCGTCTTCCAAGCTTCCGAAAAAACCCAAAGGTCATAATTTCCTCCAAAAAAACACATTCCTCTGAAGTTCCCCCAAAAAGGGAACGTGTTCCCTCGGAGTACCCTTCAAGTCCCCCGGTCAGAAAAACTACCCTTCATGTCCCCAATCAGAACAATTACAGAAACGCCAGGTGGCATTCCGGGAACGCTTCCCAGAGTTCCCGCGGCGTTTCCGCGTCCCAGGTACCTCACCCTGTACGAGGTACCCATGCATCACATTAAGTAACAATATAATTAGCAAACCCTTGTTTCAAGATCACCCATGGACCTACATTTCAGGACCAAACATAAATCTGAATCGCTAGACCATCTGTACTCTAATAAAGGCAGGAAGAGGAGGAGGCGCAATTTTGGTTGGGTCTCTATCTCCTCCTCGTCTTTCAAGCTTCCAAAAAAACCCCAAAAGTTATATTTCATTCCAAAAAAACATTCATCTGAAGTTCCCCAAAAAGCGAACGTGTTCCCTCGGAGTACCCTTCAAGTCCCCAATCAGAAAAATTACCCTTCAAGCGCACAATCAGAAAAATAACGGAAACACCAGGTGGCATTCCGGGAACGCTTCCTAGAGTTTCCGCGGCGTTTCTGCGTTCCCGAGGTTCCAGGGACGGGTACCTCACCCTATAGGAGGTACCCATGCATCACATTAAGTAACAATATAATTGGCAAAACCTTGTTTCAATATCACCCATGGACCTACATTTCAGGACCAAACATAATCTGAATCTTTAGACCATCTGTACTCTAATAAATATGTCCCAAAACTGTTGGTCAGGAAACCTAGTTACATGTCATCAACAATAAGCTTAATCATCCACCTCAAACAACTCTGCTCATTTTCCATCTAACTGCTCCATCAAACTAAAGCCGCAGAGTAAAAAGGATAATTGCCAAAACTTACCAAACCAAGGTATCAAATTGAAGAAGGGAAAGACGCAACAATATGATGACAAGGCTATGGAAATGTAGCAGATAAATTAATTATAATAATAATAATTTGGCCAAGTACCTAACAAAGAAAGAAAGATAGAAATTGAATTATAACAATCTCTTCTATTTCAAAACAAGTCCAAGATCCACACATGACTAAGCCAGAGACATGATATACCTGGACTAATAAACAAAAGGGATGAACTTGAACCGCACTTTGTCCATATAGTCCTTGTACATCATCCCAAATGTTTCTATCATCAAAGCCTCCTCCAACTTTGCCTTCTGCTGATAATACATTAGACAAACCACAATAACATAGAGCGAGCTGATTGGTGCCCGTAGCGCGGCAAAGTAAGAAACAAACAGAAGTATGGTAGATGCATATATGGGGTGCCGTACCCACCGATATGGACCAAACTTCACAACTGTTGTTGGTACAACCACCTTCTCCGAGTACTTTGCCAGATACAACGTTGAATTATATTGTGCAAATAGGGTTACCATAATCAAGCCCCAAACCCACAAATTGTTACTTCCACCGGGAATGAGGTGCAATTCCGGTCCTTCAAATGCTGCAAACCAGTGACCAACCATAACTCCAATACAAAATAGAACCCGGCACCAATTGGGCGGACTAACATCCCACTTGGAGTCATGCTGACGAGGGAAGTGATCACCATACATCCGCTTGCGGACACTCACATTGAAGAAGAAGAAATAGTGATACACAAAGAAGAAAACATAAGGCCACCCTTCAAGGTAGCCATTGCAAAGGGCAGGTGGCACAAGTGTCAACCAAGTAAAGGCTGAAGTAACAATGGCTAGTTGCTCAAATTCATTAGCCTCACCAAGCAAATGCTTCCGGAGGCAATATGCACCGTAGATTGCACCTCCTACAGCCACAAACCACGGCCAGAACAACCATGACCAGCTGAAATACATCCATACGAAAGGATTGAATACCAAGTTCATAGACCCTTTACCAGCCGCAACCAAGACCGCAAAAACTAGAGACAACTTGCATATATCTATTGGGGTTAACCGAGAAAGGGTAGCTTTCAATGAATTGAATGAGACACCTTTGAGACTCTCCAGTAGCGAACTCTGAGGCTCTGGGCTGGTTGCGTTTGAATAAGAGCATTTGACCGGTCGAGTCTTCAATTCCATCGATTGAAAGTACGATGGCCTCCCATAGTTGCAGTTACCTGATAAGGAGAAGTTCAATTTTGTCTTGAGGCTTTTCTGGTTCTGATAAACCTGATCTTGCAATCTGAGCTGAACCTGTTTGCTAAAAGGTCGGAGAGAGAGTCTAGAGTTTCTCGGAGAAGAGAAGCCAAAAGGAATGACTTTGGAGTAGCCAAATACTGAAGCAGTTTCCATGGTTACTGGCATCGTGAGGCTTTTACATTAGAAAGAAATCAGTGGGCACATCGTTCCGACTCCAAACCCCAAGAGTGAGCGGAAGCTTTGAGATAACTTAACAAGTTGCAAAAGGTTGAACGCAGGCTATAACGAACCCCATTTTGTTCAGAGAGCTAGGGTTTGGGTTGTGAAGGAATCGAAAAATGGGGGAAAGTGCGCGTAAAAGAGAGAGATAAGGTGTACTATGATTCAATTCGAAGTCGCTGAAATTATCTGTGTGATAGCCGCGGCGTTTCAAGAATTCTTGAAACACCTAGGTATAGGAACCGCAGGAAAAGATTAATATATCAATAATTACGGAGTTGCCCATTAGTGCTCTAAAGTACTTACAGTTTTGACCAAAAAAAAAAAAAAATACTTACAGTCTCTTTGGTACCAGCTGAAAATCTCAATAATCAGCTGAAAATAATCTGGAAAGAAAATCCAACTTAATTGATATTCACAATCTGTTTGGTATGAGCTGAAATTATAGATCACTAACTTGATCATTTAACAAAATTAAAGAGCTCTAAAGTCAAGCAATTGAATACACAGGTTTATAACTGAACTGTGACTATGCTAATGTCAAAAAAATATTAAAATTAGTTTTGTAGAGATTTTAAGCTGCATAATCCCCAATTTTGGAGATTCTACAATTGAACAGAGATTATTTTAATCTGCAGATTATCAGATTAAAATCTGCAGGCATTACAAACAGGATTGTTGAAAAGAGGCTGGATTAAAATCGGTGATACCAAACATGCACTTAACCGGGTCCTTCTCCCTCTATCTTCTACGTCTGACTTTTTCTTTCGTAACCGGGTCACTTATTTGGATAGCGAGATAATGTAATTTTTTGATAATTTTTTCATGGTATTGTAGAGTTAAGTTTACTCAACAACACCTTGCAAAGTTTACCAAATTCTTGCATCGTTTTAGCAATCAAATCACCAAACTAAAGTGACACAGTGAATAGTGACAAAATGCAAATTTGGAAGATCGAGAGAGAACAAAGGAAGTATTATTTATCCCCATTAAGTCCATATTATAGTTCGATCCTTCAGCCTTCGGGGTAGTGAGTGTATTTTTTGTGTTCTCTGTACCAAATCTAATATCAAAATTTGCTCATCCATTTTGTTGCTTTAGGTGAAGAGCTAATTTGCTCTATCAGATAAAAGAATTACCAGTTCTCTCTAGTGGTTAGATAGAGAGATAAAGTGTCTTGCTATCTGCAAGTTTTGTCCATTGCGAAGCAAAGGTTGTTTGTCTCAATGAGCGCAGTTGACAAACCAGCCTCATTGAGGGGCTCAAGCAGGTTGAGATAGATTCAGAGGGTGAACTTGAGATTGAACTCAGTGATGAAGAGGTAGAAACAAGACTTGAGGAGTGCTCTCGGAGTTTAATTGACAAAGTTCTTTCCCGTAGATCGCAAAACCTTACTGGGTTGAGGAGAACGCTTAATGAGGTTTGGGGAAAGCCTAAAGGATTGAGGATGGAGCATGTCAAGGGGAACTTGTACCAGTTTTTCTTTGGAGACAAGAATGACATGACAAGGATTCTTGCTTGAAGGCCATGGTTTTCCAAAAATAACTTGCTGCTGCTTAAAAATTGGAGGCCACAAGAGGATATTAACGAGTCATCTTTCCACCCTTCGCGTTTTTGGATACAAGTTTGGGGCTTGCCAAGCATTTTCTTCACAGAGCAAGTGTTCAAAAAGATAGGCAACTCCTTTGGGGAGCTGTTCGCGATGAAGGTACCTGACATAGCAACTTGTAATGGTAGATTTGCAAGATTAAAAGTAATGTTAGACGTCACAAAGCCGCTCCAGAAAGAGGCCAATCTTAAGCTACGTGGTCATAGCTTGACAAAGGTAGAATTCAAGTACGAACGTCTTCCTAATTTGTGTGAGTTTTGTGGTATTCTCGACCATGCGCCTGCTCCCTGCTTGGCTGAGCATTTTAAGGGAAGTACCGCAAAGTTTGGAAGCTGGTTCAAAGGCAAATCTCCGGAAGATTTGTGGACTGCTGAACAAGAAAAAGATGGCGATTGCGAGTCGAGGAAGGTAAGTTCGGAAACAGAGGTGTTTCAAGCCTTATCGACGGCTTTGCCACAAATGTTGTCTCTCCGGCGTTCATTCTATAGCAGTGTAACTCAGCCGGCAACCGGAGAAGTGCAAGAGTCTCTGTTGCAGGAGAAGTCGAAGGGTCTGCCTGGTACACTAAGAGTTGAGGTCCTCGGGGAGGCAAACGCGTTGGAACTGGAGAATATTAATGAAAAGGCAGCTTTGGAAAAGGAATATGTGAAAGAGCAGTTGGCGGGCTGCTTGAAGTTGAATAATTTTTGTAAAAATTAATGATAATGAGCAGGGTGGTCCTGGACCGGCTTCTATTTGGTCTAGTGATGGGTCAGGACATCCTCTCTGCAAGGATGGCCCAATAGGGACGGGAAGCCCAGTTGAATATGAGCCCAGTGAATTAACTAGTAAGGGCATTTCAGGCACTCCATTACTTGAGCAAAAAACAGATAAAATTGATCAACCTGCAGTTACAAAGAATAACGACGCCGAGAAAACCCTAGACGAGAGTGCTGCGCACTCAAACTCAGAGATCAAAAGCTCGAAAAAATGGAAGAGATTAGCTCGTGTTCAAGGGAAGAGTGTCGTTGCTACGCAAGAGAACGAAAAAGATTGGATTGAAAAGAAGAGAAGTCGACTTGATGGAGGTTGACTCAACAAGAAAAGGGGATGGCGCAGATGTGTTCAAGAAGAGATTTCTGGGTTCGATCGAAGTTGCTGATGATCAAAGGGTGGAGGTGACCAGCCCTAACTGGTCTCGAGGGGGCCAATGAAGCTTCTAGCTTGGAATTGTCAGGGAGCAGGCAGATCCCTGACAATTCATCAATTCCAGAAGGCTAGTAGTCTTCATTCTCCAGAGGTATGTTTCCTAAGTGAAACCAAGCAAAAAGCAAAATTCATGGTAAAACATTACTGTAGGAATTACTTTGTCCACAATTTTTGGGTTGATCCTCTTGGACTTTCAGGAGGGTTGGGGGTAATGTGGACTGATAATGTGAAGGTAAAGCTGATAAAGTATAATAAGTTCTTCATACATGTTTCAATTGAAGCGGATGGCACGGTCCCCTGGAGCTCTATATTTTTTTTACCTAAGTATAGTTGATCAAGGAATGTTCAGTTAGCCTCTCTAAGTTCTTATCTTGCTTGCTGCAATCGTTTGACAATTTTATGGGGCGATTTTAATGACATTATTTGTCTTGCGGAGAAGAGAGGAGGGTCATCCAGGTCAGCTCAATCTTCCAATTCTCTTGTGAATTTCTTTGCAAATAACTGCCTGGTTGATTTAGGGTATCAGGGTTACCCTTTTACTTGGTGGAACAAAAGAGGTGCTGATCATTGCATTGAAGAACGGTTAGACATGTGTGTGGCGACTGTAGAGTGGTTAAATCAGTGGGGAAAATCCACGCTAAGTCATGTTTTTGCAGCAGGTTCAGATCATTGCATGTTATTTCTCGACACCTGCCCTTCCCTTAGAGTAAAAAATGTGTATTTGTTCAGGTTTGATGAAAGATGGGCCAGCATCATGAAGTGGAGAATATTGTAAAGAGGATTTGGAGTCAAGATATTGAAGGGAACCCAATGTTTGAGCTAAAGTCAAAGCTGAAGATGTGCAGGCATGAACTTAGAAGATGGAGTAAAATTAATGATAGAGGATTGATGTCTTCCATAAGAAAGAAAGAAGTTGCAGCCAAGAAATTAAGAGAACAAGGTGCAACTGCAGATGTGGAGGAACTACATAATATTGAGCTTGAATTGGAGGCTCTATGGTCAGAAGAAGAGAAACTTTGGAAGGAGGAGTCAAGGGTGAATTGGCTCCAATGCGGGGACAAAAATACGAAGTTTTTTCAGGCTTCTGTTAAGCAAAGAAGGAGGCAAAACCTGGTGGCAGGAGTAACAAGTGATGGCACATGGTGCAGTAATATGGAGGGCATATTGAAAGAGTTACATGCATTCTACTTAGACTTATTTAAATAAGACAATCAAGGAAATATGGACACCGTGCTATCAACAGTTAAGAGGAAAGTGAGCCCAAGCATGAATGATCTTTTGACTCGGCCTGTTACAGATGAAGAGATTAAGCAGGCTTGCTTTGATATTGATCCAGAAAAGACCCCAGGGTATGACGGGTTCACAACATATTTTTTCCAAGTCTATTGGCACATTGTGGGTAAGAGTGTCTGCAAGGCAATCAATAGCTTCTTTGCTTCACGTAAAATGCTCAAAAGCATTAATCTCACCCATGTTGTTCTACTTCCAAAAACTAAGAATCCCACACATGTTAAGGACTTTAGGCCAATCAGCTTATGCCCTGTGGTTTATAAGATTCTTTCTAAAACTCTTGCCAACAGGTTGGGTGGAAATTTGGATGGCCTAATCTCCAAAAATAAATCCGCTTTTGTGAAAGGCAGGTTGATTAATGATAATCTAATGATTGCTCATGAAATTTTACATTTCTTAAAAAATAAAAGGAGAGGAACTGATGGAGTGTTGGCCTTGAAGCTTGATATGCTCAAGGCTTTTGACAGGGTAAGATGGGATTATTTGGAAAAAATAATGTGGACGCTCGGGTTTTGCAAAAAATTGATCAAGTGGATCATGGCATGTATAAAATATTTTTCATTCAGGTTGGTTGTTAATGGTCAAATCAGCAATTTTATTATCCCTTCCAGTGGGATTAGACAAGGGGATCCCTTGTCCCCCATTTTTTTTGTTTTATGCGCTGAAGGGCTTTCATCTTTGCTTGGATATTTTGAAAGAGCTAAATGGATGTCTGGTATTAAAGTTGCAAGAAATTGCCCCTCAATTAGTCATATTCTATTTGGAGATGACTCAATCCTCTTCTGCAAGGTAACAATGACTGATTGTAGTACAGTCAACACTGTGCTAAGATTATATGAAGTAGCCTCAGGTCAGGCAGTCAATAGAGATAAATCGCAGCTGCATTTCAGTCCCAATACAAGTAGAGTATTGAAGAATTACATTCAGTATTACTTGGGGATTGCTAAAGACTTCAAGGACAGCAAATATTTAGGGCTCCCTTCCCTTATTGGGAGGTCAAAATCACAAGTTCTAAAGTTCATCACTCAGAAAGTTGAAGATAGATTATTGAAAGTTTGTAATGTATACAAATTACAGGATCAAAATACTCTAGAAGGGGGGTTGAATAGAGTTTGGGAACTTTTTGCTGAAAACACAGAAGTTAACTAAGTAATGAAAGTAAAAGACAGAAATCTCAAGGCCTTGAGATTTTGTAAGATTAGTCAGAAACTTCCTAAGAATAAAAGAAAGCTTCAAGGCCTTGAACTAGCACAAGTTCAAAATAGTTTGTAAACCCTAGTTTGATTTAGATCACTTGCAAGAATAAATAGCTAAACTATAAATTAAAGAACACAAGGCAATTTACAGAGTTCAGTCCCAATGGACCTAATATCTTCCTGAGGGATCTAATCCCACCAAGATTAGGCAAACACTTCTTATTACTCACACAGAAACAGCCCTAGATCTTTAAGCCTGAGTGAAACTCCCTTACACCTATACAGCTTGTGGTTCCAAACCTATCTAGTATCAGCTACTAACTGTTGAGCTAACAAGAACCTCTTGTTGTTCACTTGAACAACTAACCACTGGGTATTGTGAGGTATAAGATATACAAAAGATAAGCAGATCATGGCACAATATAGAAGAACACAATAGATGAATAAGCTGAGAAAGCCTGAATGTGTTCTTCAGGAATAATGGAATGAATGATCTTCTGAAAGCACTGATTGAAGCTTGAAGTTGTGTGGATTTATTGTCTGATCTTCCACGAATGAAACTCTCCTTCTTTTCACTTGATTTCTGTTCTCTGTAAGCTTCTATCTTCTTTCAAATTCAAACCAGTCTTTTATCTACTTCCAGCAACTGAATGAGAGATTTTAGGATCTCTGTTCCTTCAAATCCTTATCCTATTTAACTGCATTTCTCAACAGCTCTGAGTAGATATTCGTTGAAGTTTGTTGTGATAAGATTGCGCGTTTGAAAACCCTGCAACGACATTAAGCATAGCAACAAACAAAATCCAAATATATATAACAACACTAAGTCTGTTTGGACATTCAGTTTATGAATGAAACTGAATCAAATAGATAAGCTATTAACCTGATTATCAATCATATAAACCAACACAAACCAGTTTAAGACTTGTAAAATTCATTAAACAAACATAATAACAATGATCAAATTTTGCAAGAAAGAATCAAGTTAAGTTTGTGAAAACTGTTGGCAGCTCAAGGCATGTCTCAAGGCCTTGGAGCTCTGAACATTCTTCACAGTTTTTTTCAACTGTACCACCAAAGTTCTTTGATTCAATCTAATTCTGATATGTGCAATATGTTAGACATATGAAGAATAGATAACTAGAATATTTGCAACAAGTATCTGATCTTAAGCATCAGATTGAACACCTGCAACACAAGATTGTCAGATCACAGTTCATAAGAAAGCAGTTGTCAAAGCTTTGAGGCTTTGAACAATATCTCAAGGCCTTGGAGCCTTGATGAACTAGAGATACTTTGTCTTTCATCACTCTAAATGATTACTTCCAAAATCACACTTAGAAGTCTTGAATCAACAATCTCCCCATTGTTGAAAGACAAAACAAATAATCTTGTGTAGATATCCCTGCAACTAGCTTTGTAAGAATTTGATACCATAGAAAAACATAACCAGAATTTACAGAATCTGAACATGAACACATATAAACATATCACAAGTCAACTGATAATGAACACAAAATCACAGCATGATAATTAATACTAAAACAACACAAAACACATTAAACCTTAAAACACAAAACACATTAAACCTTCTCCCCCTTTTTGACTTTCATCAAATAAAGGTGAAGGAATGTTGGATCATTACTCAGAGTCTTTTTTTTTTTAAAAAAAACCTTGTTATAAAAAGACACAGTTTTTACTGAATGTCAAGGCCTTGAGATCAGAAAGAAGAGAAGAAAAGAAAGATAGAAAAGATCAAGGCTTTGGCTTTCACAAGTCTTCACTTCTTCTCTGATGCTTGGCCTTTCTCTAAGCCTTCTCCAACTTCCACATCAGTTTCAGCTTCATCCGCAGAATGATACTCTTCCTTTTCAGCATCCACTTCAGCAATAACTTCATCAATGATTTCATCAATTTTTTTGTCCTTGACTTGCACAGAATCTCCCCTGTAGCTGCATCAACACATGTGTCTTCTTCAATTTTCTCTTCATTAGTTTGCTCAAAGAGATCCTTTGATGTGAGCACAACTGGAATAGGCTTCTTCTTCTTTTTCAAGAAATCTCCTAGCCTCTCATCTGAATCAACACTAGTGTCATGACTAGTAGTAGAAGGGATCTTCTCCAGATTCAAACCTTTTATGACTACATCCATCTTGCCATTCATCTCACCCATCAAGGCCTTGAACTTACCAAACTCAGAAGACAAGTCAAATAGCCTCTGTCTAAGATCCTCAAGCTCAACTTCCTGTTCTTCTAACTTATCAAGAAACTGAGAATAATCCAAATTAGCTTGTCCCCTTGATGTTGTAGCCCCCTTAGGTTTGATAAAA
This sequence comes from Linanthus parryae, assembly GCA_023055425.1. NCBI lineage: Eukaryota > Viridiplantae > Streptophyta > Magnoliopsida > Ericales > Polemoniaceae > Linanthus > Linanthus parryae. Next base: position 70,643,343 of record JALGPY010000001.1, on the reverse strand, counting down.
AAAATCTCCTCAAGCTCAGCTTTAGAAAACTCTGAATAAAACTTCCAATGTCCTTTTCTTGTCTGAACCACACCAATTCTTTGCAAAGCAGACTCATCAATCAACCCAAAACCACCTGTTATCTTCTCCTCTCCTTTCATAGGTACCTCAAAATTCTCAAAGAAAAGTGGTAGCAGATTGGCATATGGAAGAGGGTGGTTTCTGGTTCTGGTAGCACAGTAGATCATATGCTCCATAATCAGAATTGGTAGATCAATCTCAAACCCTTGACATATCAAGTACATCAGGATGAGAACTTTATCTGTTACCAACTCTCTTGAGTTTTCTCTAGGGACAACACTTCTCATCAGAATAGTGAATAAGATTTTAGCTTCACAGTTGAGCCGAGAATGTGTCAACTGTTTGAGACCAGTAGGAATACCATCTATGAAGAACATGGCTTTGGCTTTTTCTAGACACTCCTTCCTATCAGGGTGGTCAGCAACCTTATACTTCCTAGGAATGCCCAAGACCTTGGCAAAAGCCCTATGGTCTAGCCTAAAATCTATTCCAGCTACCATAGAAGTTAACACAAACTTCTCTTCTCCTTCTTGATTCAAATTCAGGTAAAACAACCTAGTTAGCCTAGGATAAGCTTTAGAACTAGGGTTTAAAACCTTCCAAACAGCAGATTCTCTTAACTTCCTCATACAGTCAATATCCAACTTGTCTAGTAACTCCTCAGAAATCAAACTAGAATGCAACATTAGATGATGCATACCCTTCCATCCAAACTCTCCTAACATCTGAACTAATGAACCAATTAGAAGGCAGTGCATTCTTACCTTCAAAACCCTTTTTGGTTGCAACAGCAATATGCTTGATCCTTGATTTCTTCTCAGCAGGCTTATCCTTCTCTGGTTCCTCTTCAGCAGATTTCTTCTTGTCAACATCAACAGACTTCTTTTTTTCTTCCTTAGCAGACTTCCCCTTTTCTCCTTCATCTGGATTTTTCTTCTCTCCCCCTTTCTTCTTGTCTGACCTAGATTGATCATCACCCTGTACTCATGTCTCCTTCTGTGGATCAACACTTGAACCTTCATCCCCTTTCTCTGTTTTGATCTTCTTTTCAGGAGGTGGAGCTTCATGCAGGCTCTGTGTCCCTTCTGAATCTGAGTCAGAAATTGTGATCTTCTCCTTCCTGTCGGCCCTCTTCTTAGATCTAGCAGAAGGCTAACCCTTGCGCTTCATTGTGAAATTAGGGTTTTGGGAGAAGATTGGTATTGGGAGAGAGAGAGAGCATAGATACATAGAAGATTGAGAGAATGAAGAGAATAGAGAGAAAAGTCCTGACTTTCAGCTTAAATAGGTTGAGAAAAAAGAGTCAAAAAAGGACTCTTCTAAAATCTACATGCAAAACATATCTAGAAGATATTTTAATATATTTTAGAAAATTCTCTGAGTAATTCAAACAGTATACAAGTATCTAAAAAGATAATATATAATATTTGGTGATCCATTCATTTAACAAGTAAACTACACAAATGTTTCAAGACCTTGGAGAACAATCTCAAGGCCTTGAGATTTTCTGCAGTTTCAGAAAGTTCAAAGCTTTGAACTATACTTTCAAGGCTTTGGAAAGTATAATCTCAAGGCTTTTAGATTTCAATAAATAATCACAAGTACTAATACTCCCCATAAACCAATGCATCCTTGTTTAACATACCCAGTTGAAGCCTTAGGGATGCAAACCTATCATCTAGCAAAGGTTTAGTGAAAATATCAGCAGTCTGCATGGTAGTAGAGATAAAAGATAGAACAACATCACCTTTTTCTACATGATCTCTAAGGAAATGATGCCTTACATCTATGTGCTTGGTTCTTGAGTGTTGTACTGGGTTTTAGAGATTGAAATGGCACTTGTATTGTCACAATTGATAGGCATATTTCTGAAATCATATCCAAGATCTCTAATCTATTGAGCAATCCACAACACTTGTGAGCAACAAGCTCCAGCTGCAATATACCCAACTTCTGCAGTTGATAATGCTACAGAGTTTTGCTTCTTGGAATGCCAACTATTTAGTGAAGAACCAAGAAAATGAAAACATCCAGAAGTACTCTTCCTATCCACTTTGTATCCTGCAAAATCTGCATATGAATATCCACTCAACATAAAGTTAGATCTCCTTGGATACCAAAGCCCCAAGTCTTTGGTTCCATTCAAATATATGAAAATCCTCTTAACAACAGTTAAATGACTTTCCTTAGGATCTGCTTGAAATTTTGCACACATGCAAACACTAAACATAATATCAGGTTTACTAGCAGTTAAGTACATAAGTGATCCAATCATACCTCTATACTCCTTTTGATTTACACTCTTACCATTTGAATCATTGTCTAAGGATAGTAATGAACTCATAGAAGTTTTGAGTGCCTTGGACTGTGTCATATTGTACTTGTTCAAAAAAGTCCCTGGTATATTTTCCTTGACGTACAAATATTCCTTTCTTCATTTGTAAAACATGAAGTCCAAGAAAGAAATTAAGTTCTCCCATTAAGCTCATCTCAAACTCCCTGCACATTGGACTACATAACTCTTTTGAAAGAGCATCATTAGTAGCACCAAATAGAATATCATCTACATAGATCTGAACTACTAAAAAGTCAGTTTCATGATGTTTAATACAAAGAGTTTTATCTACTAGACCTCTCTTGAAATTATTTTCAAGTAAAAACTTTGAGAGTCTGTCATACCAAGCCCTTGGAGCTTGTTTTAATCCATAAAGAGCTTTGTCTAATTTGTAAACATGATCAGGGAAATTTTCATCTTCAAAACCAGGAGGTTGAGCTACAAAGACATCTTCTTTTAAATAACCATTCAGAAAAGCACATTTGACATTCATTTGATAAAGCTTTATGTGTTTGTGAGATGCAAATGCAAGAAGTATTCTAATAGCTTCTAACCTGGCAACAGGAGCAAATGTCTCCTCATAGTCTATACCTTCTTCTTGATTGTATCCTTGTGCCACAAGTCTGGCTTTGTTTCTTACCACTTTGCCATTCTCATCAAGCTTGTTTCTGAACACCCATCTGGTTCCAATAATTGATTTCTCTTTTGGTCTAGGAACCAGATTCCATACCTTGTTTCTTTCAAATTCGTTCAGCTCGCTTTATATTGCAATGATCCAATCTGCATCATCTAGTGCTTCTTTTGCATTCTTGGGCTCAATCAGTGATACAAAAGCACTAAAAGCACATAAGTTCTTCAACTGTCCTCTTGTCCGAGATTGAGTAGTTGTATCAGATATGATATTGTCAGCTGGATGGTCTGCAAGATACTTAAACTTCTTCCTTGGTGTCCAGGAATATGTTCCTTCAAGGCTTTGAGTTCTTGAAGCAGAAGAAGGAGCATCATAGAAAGTTTCAGTTTCAGTGTCAAGGCTTTGAGATTTTTGCTCTGCAGGAGGTTCAAAGGCCTTGAGATTCTACTGACTGATTCTGCACTTTAGTTTTGTCTTTGTCTTCTTTCACAATGTCATCATCAGCCTCATGCTTGTTCAAATTAAGATCTGCAAAACTTTCACTCAAAGAATCCTTATTACTTTCATCAAAAAACACATGAATACTCTCTTCCACAATCTTGGTTTTTTTATTGAAAATTCTATAAGCTTTGCTAGTTTGAGAATATCCAAGAAATACACCTTCGTCACTTCTAGCATCAAACTTACCAAGATTGTCTTTACCATTATTATGCACAAAACAAGTACAACCAAAAGGTTTGAAATAAGAAACACTAGGCTTCCTGCCTTTAAACAATTCATATGGAGTTTTCTTCAAAATTGGCCTTATCAAACATCTATTAAGCACATAATTGGCAGTATTAACAGATTCTGCCCACAAATACTTTGGCAAATTACTTTCAAGTAGCATGGTTCTAGACATATCCTCAAGTGTCCTATTTTTCCTCTCAACTACTCCATTTTGTTGAGGGGTTCTAGGTGCAGAGAAGTTGTGTGATATGCCATGCTTTGCACAAAATAAATCAAAATCAAGCTGATCAAATTCCCTACCATGATCACTTCTAATAGATGCAACAGACAAATTTTTCATAGTTTGAAGCTCTTTGCAAAGTTTAGAAAATTCAGATTAGGCTTCAGTTTTGTCTCTAATAAACATAACCCATGTAAATCTAGAATAATAATCTACTACAATATATCTCTTACCTCTTGGATTTTGAACTCTCATAGGACCACACAAGTTCATATGCATAAGTTCTAAGGGTCTAGAAGTACTTACAAAGTTCTTTGGCTTGAATGAGCTTCTTGTTTGTTTATCTTGTACACATGCCTTGCAAATCTCATCATCTCAGAATTTTAGAGATGGTAAACCTCTTACCAAGTACTTTGAGATGAGTTTATTCAAGGTGTGTATGCTAATATGCCCAAGCTTTCTATGCCAAAGCTTTGAATCTTCCTTCAAGGCCTTGAGGCACTTCAACTTGTCTCCTACAACACTGTTAGTACTCATAGCATATAAATTGTATGATCTAGGAGCAATGAGTATGTAGTTTCCAGATTTCTCATATTGCACAACACATTTCTCCTTGTCAAATACAAATTTATAACCTTTATCACATAACTGAGAAATACTAAGCAGATTATATTTAAGTCCGTCCACAAGATAAACATCAGAGATAGAGTTGGTGGAACCAATACCAATACTACCTATACCAATAATATTACATTTTGCCTTGTCACCAAGTGTAATTGTCCCTCCATATTTCTTTGTTAGCTCAGTAAAACGAGACTTCTTTCCACTCATATGTCTGGAACAACCACTATCTAATATCCATTTCTGATCCTTCAAGGCCTTGGTGACATCCTGCAAAAATGAATCATTGCTTCAACAGGTTGTTAGACCAAGTGCAGAATTTGAGTCATACTCAGATTCAGCCATGTTTGGTGGTCTAATTCCTTTTTGGACCCAAATCTGCTTAACCTGTCCTTAAGCTGATAAGGATAAGTGTTCCTCAGAATATGAGGTTTCGATCTTCTGAAGGGACAAGTTAATTTGATATGACCAATTTTCCACAGTAATGACATTTTGGAGAATGTCTGCTACCAGATTTGACAAAAGTAGTTTAGCTTTTCTCTTGGAAAATTTGGATTACAGCCAATTCCACTTTTATGCATTGATTTCAGACTTCCTCCAAGAATGAGATTCAGATTATGTTCTGAGCCTGTAAAACTGGTTAGGACATTTTTAGACTCTTGAAGTTTCTTAGTCAAAGAACAGATTTGTTGTTCAAAATCTTCTGAATGAGTCTTTAGATCAACAAACCTTTTAGTTAAGAGAGTGTTTTGATCAACAATCTCCTTTATCTGTGCATTCAGGGCTTTGAATCTGCTGTCCAAGGCCTTGAAGTCCTTTTCAATTTTTTGTCTTAAAAACTTCAATAGTCTTGTTGGTAAACACCAAGTCCAAGTTTTCTTTTACCTGCTCATGAACTTTAACCTTTAAAGAAGCAATCTCATTTCTGTAACTTTTCTCATTTAAAAACATACTCTTGAGAATTTCAGGAAGTACATCAGAAGGACTAGCAAGAAGGTTTTTTACCATTTCCTTAATGTGTTTGTCTGAAAGCTTTTCTTCATCATGTCTAGCCATGAAGCATAAATTTGCTTGTTCTTCTTCTGTTTCTAAATCACTTGATGAATCAGAATCACTCTATGAGGCCATCATTGCTTTCTTCTATCTGTTGTCATTGTCTTTCTTTTGAAAGTTCTTGTTCTTCTTCTTTTGTGGACAATCCCTTACTAAATGATCTGCATCGCCACATTCAAAGCAATTCATTATTTTAGTTTTATGTGAATGTGATGAGGACTTACCTTTGTAATCCTTGCTGCTTGAAGGTCTTGATCTCTCTCTGTTATAGTCTTTATTTCCAAAGTTTTTCTTCTTCTTGAGAATCCTGGCCAAGGCTTTGGAGATCAATGCTAAAGCCTCTTCATCATCATGCTCATATTCAGTCTCAAGGCTTTGAGGTTTTTCATTGTCTTTAGCCTTGAGTACTAGATTCTTGATGTTGTCACTCATATCACCTTCTACATCTTTCATAGACATCTCATGAGTGAGCAGCTTTCCTTGTAGATCATCTAGCTGAAGAAGACTTAAATCCTGAGCTTCCTCAATAGATGTTGTCTTTGGCTCCCACTTAGCTTTTGGCAAACTTCTCATAATCTTCCTGACCCTTTCCTCATTTGAGAAACTTTTTCCCAATGACTCCAGATTGTTCACCACATTAGTGAATCTTTTGAACATCTCCTTGATAGTTTCATCTGAGTTCAACTTGAACAGCTCATATTGCACCAGAAGTATGTTGATCTTGGTTTGTTTGACTTGACTTGTTCCTTCATATGTCACAACAAGTTTGTCCCATACTTCTTAGGCACTTTTGCAATTTGTCACTCTGTTGAACTCATCTGCATTAAGAACACAATATAACAAATTCATAGCCTTGTAATTTTTAGATACCTTTTCCAGTTCAGTAACTGAGAGATCTTCCTCATACTTGATGCATTTAACTCCATCAATTGTAGTGAAATACTCATGAGGATCATTCTCAGTTATTGACCACAATTACATGTCTTGATCTATGATGAACATCTTCATCAATGCCTTCCATGAAGTTGTCACCACAGAACAATGGAGGTCTGTTTGTTGCCCTTCCTTGAGAGAAGCCACCATCTCCTACATTACTCATAGTCACAAGATTGTTAGATCTCTAGTCGTGACCCAAGCTCTGATACAAATTGAATTTTTTTAATGTAGAATAATTAAGGGATCAAAATACTCTAGAAGGGGGGGGGGGGTTGAATAGAGTATGGGAACTTTTTGCTAAAAACAAAGAATTTAACTAAGTAATGCAAGTAAAAGACAGAAATCTCAAGGCCTTGAGATTTTGTAAGATTAGTCAGAAACTTCCTAAGAATAAAAGAAAGCTTCATGGCCTTGAACTAGCACAAGTTCAAAATAGTTTGTAAACCCTAGTTTGATTTAGATCACTTGCAAGAATAAATAGCTAAAATGTAAAGTAAACAACACAAGGAAATTTATAGAGTTCAGTCCCAATGGACCTAATCTCTACCCGAGGGATCTAATCCCACCAGGATTGGGCAAACACTTCTTATTACTCACACAGAAAAAGCCCTAGATCTTCAAGCCTAAGTGAACTCCCTTACACCTATACAGCTTGTGGTTCCAAACCTATCTAGTATCAGCTACTAACTGTTGAGCTAACAAGAACCTCTTAGTTGTTCACTTGAACAACTAACCACTAGGTATTGTGAGGTATAAGATATACAAAAGATAAGCAGTATATGGCACAATATAGAAGAACACAATAGATGAATAAGCTGAGAAAGCCTGGATGTGTTCTTCAGGAAAACTGGAATGAATGATCTTCTGAAAGCACTGATTGAAGCTTGAAGTTGTGTGGATTGATTTTGTGATCTTCCACGAATGTAACTCTCATTCTTTTCACTTGATTTCTGTTTTCTGTAAGCTTCTATCTTCTTTCAAATTCAAACCTGTCTTTTATCTACTTCCAGCAACTGAATGAGAGATTTTAGGATCTCTGTTCCTTCAAATCCGCATCCTACTTAACTGCATTTCTCAACAGCTCTGAGTAGATATCCGTTGAAGTTTGTTGTGATAAGATTGCACGTTTGAAAACCCTGCAACAACATTAAGCATAACAACAAACAAAATCCAAATATATATAACAACACTAAGTCTGTTTGGACTTTCAGTTTATGAATAAAGCTGAATCAAATAGATAAGCTATTAACCTGATTATCAATCAATCATATAAACCAACGCAAACCAGTTTAAGACTTGTAAAATTCATTAAACAAACATAATAACAAAGATCAAATCCTGCAAGAAAGAATCAAGTTACGTTTGTGAAAACTGTTGGCAGCTCAAGGCATATCTCAAGGCCTTGGAGCTCTGAACATTCTTCACAGTTTTTTTCAACTATACCACCAAAGTTCTTTGATTCAATCTAATTCAGATATCTGCAATACGTTGGACATATGAAGAATATATAACTAGAACATTTGCAACAAGTATCTGATCTTAAGCATCAAATTGAACACCTGCAACACAAGATTGTCAGATCACAGTTCATAAGAAAGCAGTTGTCAAAGCTTTGAGGCTTTGAACAATATCTCAAGGCCTTGGAACCTTGATGAACTAGAGATACTTTGTCTTTCATCACTCTAAATGATTACTTCCAAAATAACACTTAGAAGTCTTGAATCAACAATTATGTTCTTGGAAGTATAAGTACCTGAGTTCAGCTGTAAAAGAAACTCTGATTAAATCTGTTCTAGCTGCAATCCCATCCTATGCAATGTCAACTTTTTTTGTTTCCAACGAAAAATTGTGCGAAAATATCTAAGATCATTGCAAATTTTTGGTGGGGAGAAAACAAAGGTGATGCAAAAAGATCCGCTTGAGGGAATGGGGACATTTGTGCAAAATATAAAAAAGCCGGTGGACTTGGTTTCAAATATTTGCAAAGTTTAAACTTAGCTCTTCTAGCCAAGCAGGCTTGGAGGCTTATTAATGGTGAAAATTCTATCTTTAAATCTTTTTTCAAAGGAAAGTTCTTCCCTAACATGTTCTTTTGGCAGGCAAAAGTCCCAATTGGATGTTCATGGATTTGGAGAAGCATTTGTGCAGGTAGAGGAGTTCTAAAAGAAGGGTGTAGATGAAGGGTAGGGAATGGAATGAATATATAGATATGGGAGGACTCTTGGCTGCCCAAAGATGGTTGTTTTAAAGTGTCGTCGCCAAAGCTAGTTAATTGTGATATTGAAAGGGTAAGTGATCTCATCGATCATGAGATGAGAGTTTGGAAAAGAAGCTCAGTTGAGAATATTTTTAATATTATGGAAGCTAAATTAATTCTTTCTATCCCAGTAGGGACTTCTTGTGCAGATAAAAAGATTTGGCATTATACGAGTAATGGTGTTTTTAATGTGAAATCTGCTTACATGCTTGTCTAAAGCAAGAAGGACTCCTCAAGGCCAGCTTCTAGTAGTAGATTTGAGCAATGGAGGACTGTTTGGAAGATTAATATTCAACCAAAAAACAAGTTTTTCTTTTGGAAGGTGCTTTCTGGAGCTATTTATGTTAATGCATCATTGATGAAAAAGAATATCTTGGATGGTGCTACATGTTACTTGTGTGGTGAAGGTATGGAAAATGAGATTCATTTGTTCAAGAACTGTAGCTTCTCTAAATTCATCTGGATTTCTCCTTTAAGATTAAATTGTAAGTCGATGGAGGCTGGTTCCATGATGGATTGGTGGGAGAATGTCATAGTTTTGGCTGAATCTTCTGATTCTTGTGTTTTGTTTCTTGGCGTTTTTCTCTCAATCTGTTGGACTATCTGGAAAGCCAGAAATGACTAAGTTTTTAACAAGGTTAAATGGAAACCTCTACATATTGTGCAGAGAATCATGGCAGGATGCAATGAATTTTGGGCTCACAATCCTTCTACGGGTAGAAGACGATCTTTTAATGATGCATCAAAGGTGCATGAATTAAGCTTATCGTCCAAGTTTAATGTGTTTACAGATGCAGCTGTTGATGTGAAGAAATGTAAAGGGGGTGTTGCTGCAGTTTGTATGAATTTCTAAAAGCAAATATTGGGAAGTTTGCAATTGCCAGTTGAAGGGAGTTCAGATCCAATTATCTTGGAGGCTTTGGCTATACGAGAAGCCTTAATTTGGTGCATTAACACAGGTAAATTGGGGATCTCACTATTCTCTGATAATGAATTGGTTATTAAGTGCTTGAATCACCAAAGCTCCACTGGCATGGGTAAATTCGGGTCTGTTGTTGATGACTGTATTGAGATTTCTAAATCTTTTTTGTTTTGTAGCTTTCATTTTATTCCCAGGAGTTTAAACTCAGTGGCTCATGATCATGCCAGGAGTTCTCTTGGATTAAGTTCCAAATTATTTTTGGACTCTTTGTAATTTCTCCATTTTGGGGTTGGCTGTGATAGCCTTTATTAATGAAGCTAAAGTTTCAGTTTAAAAAAACATTACTCTATCGCTAATATTTTATTATTTTCTATTTATTTACCATTATACTATATTAAATTATAAATAATTCTTCATACTATACACGATATAAATGTAAATGAAAAATGGGGCTAACAAATTTAGGGCTAGTTTGGTAATACTGTGGCGGTTTGGAAAGCTGCTGTGTAGAACGCACGGTGAGAAAGCTAATGTGGGAATCTACACAAAAAGTGTTTGGTAAACTTCGTATAAAATCTGCTGTGGAGAAATACTTTTGACATTCGTTGTTTGGGAATTAGTGCTTTAAATTTTTTGTTAATGTCAAAACGACAATTTCAGACATGATAAAATAAATAGTACTGTTACAATAAAGTATTATTAATATTTATCAATGGATAATGATGTCAAACGATAACCTAATCAAAAAGCATGTCATAGAAAGCAACCCCTCCCCTGTTTTTCAAAAGCTACCGTGGGAAAACAGTTGCTTTCTAAAAAGCAGAAAACAAAACTTTATCAAACACAAAAATACCGCTTTTGGATTCGAAAAGCAGCGTTCTAGTCACAGTTTTTTTTGGGGGAATTAGTACCACAATTAGTTAATATAGAGTGTAAATAAAACCGAGCTAGTACTCCCTCCGTTCTCTATGATTCTTCAAGTTTCATTTTCTTTACGTTCTCTCTAATTCTATAAAAAGAAACTTTCTACAACAAAATACCATCATACCCTTAATTAAAATGCATCCACTAAATAAACTTTCTGCCACCTAGGATTCCTCTATATGCATTACTTATCAAGGGCACTTTAGATTTTTTCCTGGGTTTCTTAATAAAGCAACTTCCCAATTTTTTGAAGATCCTGAGAGACGGAAGGAGTATTTCTCAAAAAAATCTAACTAGTAGCATAATACTCCAATTATTTGTCTAATCCAGCTAAACTCATAACAAACCAATTCTCAATTATTAATTTATAGAAGAAAATCAGAATTTTGAATAAAAAAATATAATTTTAATTTTGCTTCTCGTGATTAATATGTCCTCACTTCGCTCCTCCATTTAAGTGTCCTAATTTTTTCTCCTCCATTTGCTCCACCTTTTTGGAGTAGTGTTTTTTTTTTTTTGGATCATTTTTTACTTCAAAAGTGTATTTGCTCCTTCTCTTCGAGATGCTCTAACAAGACCCAATGAAGTGTCAGGACAAAAGTAAATTGTACTATAATGAAAGTCTCTTTAAAGTAGGGAGACTATTTTACAAATACCAATTGTTGTTAGTTTCTATGACACCAGTTTCACTTTTTGACTCGTATCTGGGCCACTTTAACCGGGTGATTTGGATAGTAAAACAAGGTGATTGTTTGATAATTTTTTCACCGTGTTATAGAGAAACTTTTACTATACAACACCATGAAAAGATTATCGAAAAATGCATTGTTTTGTTACCCAAATTACCGGGTCAAAGTGACCTAGTGAATAGTGGTAAAAGCCAAATCGGTATCATAGAGAAGAAACGAAGGTAGTACTACATATAAAAGCTAGTATTATACCAACTAGTAGTAAGAGAGGATTAACAAGTTAAGAGAGCGAATGGGTGTATGACACGCGTCCCACCATTCCAATTGTGCTTTTGCCAACTTGTACTGCTTCTACAAAAAATTACATTCAGCCACCCTTCATGTAAAGGTGCCTCCACATGACTTCTTTCTCCATCTTTCTTTGCTTCATCTCCCTCTGGTTTCATGAGCTTTCTGTAGTATACCTCATACGCATCTTGTCTTGGAGGCAAACTGATTGATCCCTTCTTTAAATTAAAAACTTAGCCAAAGTCCCTTATTTACAAGGTAGCGTAAACGAACTATGGAGCAAAGGAGGGAGCAGAAGGCCCAAGGTGTAATACCTTATTCCAAGATCAGACACACTCACATCACAAGTTTCCCCCTCAACCTTTAGGCAATGGACTTACGCCACCTCTCGCTATCGCTTGATCTCTCCGGGACGACGTACCATCGATCGATCGTGAGGGAGGGCTTGTACTGGCTAATTTGGTGTCTCTCATATGGGTAGCAAGAGGGCGCTTATGCCCCGATTGAAACCGCCCGGGATCTCGGTTCAGGGTTAAAGAGACAATCGATAACCAAAAGAGGTAATATGTTTACGAATATTACAATTTAGATAATAAAAAAAACAATATTGAGAAGATAATTTTATAATTGTAATGTGATTGAAATAAGCTATGTGATCTACTAAGTGATCTAATTTAAGCTAAACGTGCCCGTCTAGATCCGCGATCCCATCCACCCCACCTTGATTAATGACATGCGGTTTAAAATGGCATAAGCAAGCGCAGTTTTGAAGAAAAAGATCAGTAAAAACTGAGTAAATACAAACTACGACATGTAAAGCAATGAGTGGCACGCAAGCATAAGTTTAAATAAACCAAGAGATTTGAAATATTAATAAGTAAGAGAGTTGGGAATTTATGAAAAATTATAAGTAATCACGTAGCAATAACTTTTCAACTTTAAAACTTGAATAAACCACGAGTATTAAAGGAATTCTTAAACAAGTAGAATCTCTAGAATAAACAAGTTCCGTTGAACTGATAACAATATTAATTCACGAGTAGCATATGCTTTCCAATTCATTTTATTCAATTATGACATATCCAGAGCCACAAATAACATCCATAGAGTATTCAACTTTCTTTCAAGTTCAGTTAACCGTTAAGTTTAGCTGAGGCATGTCTAGAGCCACTAGCAGGATCGGTGTAGACAGAGGGATCACGAAATAATCATAAATGGTTCCTTCTAGGGTCTATAAACCCTATTTCACCCGAGCGTTAAGGGAGCCCATACGTAAATCCCCGCTCAAAATATTAGCTAAAATGCCTTGAGTGTCGACACCCCTATACCGTAAGTATCAGTAGCACTCTATAGCTCTATAAACCCCTTGGCCTCAATAACATGGTACATTTTGGCTCATCGGGGGGAATTTTTGAATATTTAAGTTCCATCCTATAAGAAGAAGCATTGCTTCAATGGCTGTAGCCATAAGAAAATGGAGGATCGCTTGGCGCCTCCGGCCGGAGACACTAATAGCACAACTCTGTGCATCGTCCTAAATATATTAGAAGTTTTTTATTGATTCTCTTTATCGTATTTAATATTTCACAAGTAATTTTGTAAGATTTATCAAAGGATATCAATAACATATTCTAAACAACTTTCAAAATATTAGCTAAAATGCCTTGAGTGTCGACACCCCTATACCGTAAGTATCAGTAGCACTCTATAGCTCTATAAACCCCTTGGCCTCAATAACATGGTACATTTTGGCTCATCGGGGGGAATTTTTGAATATTTAAGTTCCATCCTATAAGAAGAAGCATTGCTTCAATGGCTGTAGCCATAAGAAAATGGAGGATCGCTTGGCGCCTCCGGCCGGAGACACTAATAGCACAACTCTGTGCATCGTCCTAAATATATTAGAAGTTTTTTATTGATTCTCTTTATCGTATTTAATATTTCACAAGTAATTTTGTAAGATTTATCAAAGGATATCAATAACATATTCCAAACAACTTTCAAGTTTAAATCATGCATTCTCATACTTTTTCATATAACAAAGCATTCACTTGAAACATCACACACATACGTGTATTTTTATTAAGAAAAGCCGCACATATGTACTTACCACTGAGATGAAGCACAACCAAAAGCAAGAAACTAATCCTAGCACTCCAACAACAACCGATCTCTTCTACAAAGGTAGATGTCTACAATCAGACGTATAACGTACTCGTTACAACCAATTTACACATCGATAATCCAAATGCAACCCTACATGAACCATAGTCCTATATGCCACAAACTCACATATAATGATGTTCACATGTCCAAATAAATCCAACATAACACTAAGAACTTCAAAAACTCGAGTTTTCTAAAAAATGTGAAACTACAATTCTGACAGAATTGTATCATCTTACTTTGGAGGCATATTTACCATATCAAAACATATCAGAAAATTATGAAATTAATTTATGATCAACCTCCATGTGTAAAATTTCTGAAACATGAATAAAATCATGTATATCTATTATAAAACTAAAGTTACAAAATAAATAAATAATGTTGTGCAGAGAAAAGTTTGGCAGAAAATTTCAATTTGAATACAAAATAATTCTAGTTGGAGAGGAGGTAAAAGGCCAATCTTATCCAGACTTAATCCTCAACGTGTCTAGATACAACACAAGAAAGATGAGGTGTCAACGGTTTCTGTAAATTGGATTTTTAATAAAAATTCTAAGACTGGTTATGAAACAGAGTTTTAGAAAGTATGCAAGTTCAAATGACCATATCTTCTTAACTAAGAATGCTATGAAGATGTTTTGTTTTCTTAAAATGACCCTCTCTGAGTTTTGTTTCAAAATATGAAAGATTTAAAAATTTTAAAGAGACAAAATTTGAAGATAATATACATTTTTCACAAACTGGTCAGATTGTAAAAAAATACAATTTTCACATAGAGTACTCAAAACATGATCAAATCAATAATATGACACATGAAACTTATACAATAAATTTAAACATGAAATAGATACTAACATCATATTTGAATAATCAAGTAAGGTGTTTGAGTAATTCATGCTCAAAATTTGTAAACCTAGACCCAAAACACACATGCAAGCAAAGATCAAGTAATTTTCTATTATGATCATGAATTTAACAAAAATACACAAATTTAAAAGGGAATGAAATCTTAAAAATGAGCCTTAAGAGATACATTTGGGAAAATGATTGTGCTTGGAGAAGCTTTAAATCCTTGGGATAGCTTTAAATTCCTTTAATGTGAGAAATTTGATGAAAGAGGAAGATGATGAAGAAGATCGCGATGTTGATGGTGGTGTCTCTATGTGGTTCAGCCAAGAAGAGTGATAGAGAGGCACTAGAGAGTGAGAGAGTGAAATAGGAGTGATGGAAATTCATAGGGAGTTGGTGGTGATGTGTGGAGATAATGTGAGGGTGATTAGATGCTTGCATGTATAGAGCATATGTGATAAAGATGATGTGAATATTATAATGTTGTTGACTCATTAGTGAATGAGGGCTCAAGCAAATATTTTTGGTTGGAAGACTAATTAGTTGGGGGTAGAAATTGTAAAATAAACAAATGAGTGGTTGAAATGTAACCATTAAAAAATTATGGTAACCACAAAATTTCATATGCAAGAGGGCTATTTTTGGAACTAAATACTAACTAACAAAATTGAAACAAAATATCACTTTTACTTTTGAAATTTAAATTAATAAATAGTCAAATACCACAAAACTTCTTAAAATTACAAAATGTCCCCAAAACGGGATACTAGACATTCATAAACGTCAAGTGACACCATTAGACTTTGAAACTAGATATAGGTCAAGAATAAGTTTGAAATAGAAATTTCTTTAAATTCTAAAATATTTTTCCGGACTTACCAAATAAGCCTTAACTAAAATATGGGGTATTACACCGATGACGGGGCCTTATGAAGAAGGGTCCAGGGGTCAGTAGCTGCGAGGTAGACGAAGATGCGTTTTGCGGGTGGGTGTGAACAACTCATCTTCTATCAATGTAGAAGTCAAGTAAGAGCAGCCGGACGGTCTACATACTATAATGAGTCTAGTGACAATGCTACGTCTTCCGTTAAGTCTACATCCTGATCTGAGGAAAGAGTGTATTCTATACATCTTCAGTATTCATATACCTAGTGAAGAAAGCCAAAGAAGGATTCAGTTGCACCAACCCATTCAAAGGCGATGACTCGCTCACATGCCGGCAGTTGACGTTCCTCCTAGCTCCTTGCTGTCGCATCCTCCGTGGAATTCATGGATACATGACACCAAAGAAGATGATGTAGATAATCGGTTCATCTACTTACCTATTTCTACAGTTGAAGTTCGTTTACGGTGACTTCACCGTTACCAAAATCAGTAAGTGTTGTGCTTCCCCGGTTTCATGTCTGAGAGTAATTTCTCACTCAAAGATGATGATGAGTCTGGACCTCGCAAAGCTCGGCGAACGTGCAAGGGGCTAAATATAGACAGTAAAAAAATTAGCTATCATTTACATTGTCATGTGGACCCATCAATAACTTACAAGTGTCCGCACCTCCGTATTCCGGAAGCATCCAATCATGCCACACCTTAAGGGAGCAATGAGACAGGGTCTCTCGCGCCTATCATCTCCACGGGAGTCGAGGATTCTAGCGCTATGAGGGGGGGGGGGCTCGAATAAGGCCTGTCGCATGTGGTTGTTGTCCCATGTGCGTTCAGTATTGTACTCATGAAGCCGACTTGTCCAGCCGTCCTCTCTATACTAGGTTTGACGTCATCCATGATAATCCTCCAGGGATTTCGGATACATTGCCATCACAATGGGTCGTGGGCCGCCGTACGCGCATATGTCTCCCATTGGTTTCCCTAGCCAGACTAGTATAAATAGGATAGTCATTTCTGCCATTACGTACACATTATTCTCCGTGTTGTGCACAGTGATTATTCTCTGTACTGATAGCTCAACAAGATGTCTCTACCCTTCAACAACACAATACTGCTTATTTTCACCCATTTCCTCTACATCTCCTTTCTCTCCGGTCAATATGAGTTCTTTCTATATGGTTGTTAGCTCTGATTTGCTATAGTCCGAACATTATCCCATAGTCTACAACACATCCTCCATTTCCATATAATAGTGTACCATACATCGTTGGAAAGATCTAGATGTCTAATTTATCATGATTCGAACCTTACTCCACAATTCCTTATATAATAGTCCAACTAGTGCTGACTGGTCGAGTGCAAATTTTCCAACTATTCTTTGTTTCTTTGTGTCTTCTTCGACGGACCATATCGTCCTCATCTGCGTAACACCCGTAATTCTCGAGAGTGTTCTTAGTGCAATATGAAGACTTTGAGGGAAAATTTGTAAATAATTTGTCACGGCCTTAAAGTTGGAATTTTGGAGTGTTAGCAATATTTGGAAGTTGTTATAATGAATTTGAGGCGCTAGAAATATTTGGGGTGGTTGTGCAATTCTATGAAAATTAAGTAGAACCTCTAATTCTAGTCTATACCCTATAGTTTGGAAAAAAACACTTTCACCCCCTTTGCATGAGAGCCACTTGGCAATCTGATTTTGACACCTCAATAGTGAGGTGGTAGCTGAGGAACTACCTTTTCTTCCACCATCAGATCCTGGAGATAACCATCTCTCTCTTCCTCATAATCTCTCATCATCTTCTTCATTCATCTCCACCATAAAACCACCACCACCACCAAGGCAACCACCTCTCCCTTCCTACAAATCAAAAACAGCTCCTACCGTAGTACCCCCTCGGCCCGCTGATCAAAACACACAAATCAATTTGAAGTTTCATTGGGTATCGAGAGAGAAAACCGCATTTGAAGGTGAAGAACCCTAAGTTGATCTTGATGGAAATTCTCTCATCCTGTTGTGATTTGGCAAGTTTGATTCGTGATCCCCATCTCCGGGCGAGCTCAAAGACACCAAGAAGCACTGTAACTCGCCGGATTTGCGACCAGTCGCCGAAGTCAGCAGGACCCGTCGCCGGCAAAGCACTGACCGGGGGAAGAGAGGTAACTCTCTTGTTTCTTCGTCGTTTCCAGTGATTCTTGCGTATTTGTGATCCCCAAACCTTATATAATCCTTCTAGGACACTGGAAACAACCAAGAACTTGCTGGTAATTCGCTGTAGCGTCAGAAACTGGGCTACAAGTCGCCGGTTTCTGCCATGGCCCCCCGAGAGAGAAGCAAAACGGTACGACCTCAATTCTTGCTTGTTTTGATCGATTGAAAGCCTTATCATGCTCCTAATCATGTCCTGAACTCATTTGCATCATCAAATCATGACTGTAACAATCGATGTTTTATTCTTGGAGTTCATGAGTTTTTGGCACGAAACCTCCCATGGTCAAATGATCGTATCTCCCTCATTTGTAATCCGTTTTGAGTACTTCTGGAATTTCGGGAATCCTCATACAATCGGCTACAACTTTCATATCTTAATTTTTGTCAAATTAGATCTCTAAACTACCTAAAAATCATGTTGAAGTCGTTGTATTCGTGATGTACAATCTGGCCAAGTGCATAATTTTTCTAAGTGTTGGATACTAAATTTTCACCCAACTTTGAACCTCATTGTCTCTCTCATGTCTTGATGGTTTGAGCTTCTGTTTCTTCCTACTTGTAGTTGGTGATGATTTCTTCAAATCCATATATATCATGCCTCATGAATCCCTACCAATTTCCCAGAAGTTGGCTGCAAAGCCACTACATGTACGACTGATTTTCATTTGTAAGAACTCCAAATTTTTCTAAGTGTTGAAAGCTCATTTTCACCCAACTTTGACTTGCTTGATCTCCCTCAATTCTTGGAGTTTCTTAGGGTTTCAATGTGTTCTGGAAAGCTTGAGACACCCTCTTCAATACACAACCTTAAGATTTCCTACACTCTCCCTCATTTTACCACAAATTAGCTCTAAAGTTGACTAGTTGAGATGATTTTGCTTTACGTTTGACTTTCAATTTTATCATTCTAAGTAACATTTTTAGTCTTAGCATTCTTCAAGAAACTTGTTCGTATTCTTATTATGAGCCTAAATATCAAGTTTGACCATGTTTGACTTTTTGAAAACCCTATTTTGACGGATCTAGGTAGGAGGAGTAAAATAGTAAGTTTACTTAAGCTTTGAATTGAGACTCGTTTAGTAACTTGGAGTTTGTCAGCATGTCTTGTATGCATATTTGGAGTAATTATATGTCATTCTCGGCTAGGGTTGACTAAGTCAACAGTTGGGACATTTTTGCAGTTTTACTAAACTTTAGGGGCCTAAGTGTAATTTATTGAAAGTTATAGATTTCGATGCTAAGTCCAAATGAGAGAGCTAGGAGTAGTTCTTTCATGTTGTTGGGACAATATGAGCATAATTTGGGGTCCGGTCACAGTCAGGGACTGTACTGGACAATTTTGGAGTATCAGGGGCGTTTTGGTCATTTATCTTGCACGACCTGCATTCCATTGCATTCTTGCATACAACCTTAGAGGGTAAATTCTAATAGACTGTATACTTTACTTGTTTATCCAGCCATTGTGTTCATACCAAATAGACGTACGTGTTTGTATCGCCGCATTGACTGTTAGACCCGAATTCACATGAGACAAGTAGGGATGGCAATACGGTTCGATCCGATCCGAACTCCGAGTGATTCGATCCGAATGGATCAAGTCCGAATCCGATCCATTTTAAAATGGATCATATATGGATATTAAAAATCAAAATCCGGTCCGTATCCGGATTCGATCCGAATATATTAGGATATCCGATGGATATCCGACCCGAAAGGATCCGAACACACATAGTTTTACGAAAATACATGTAGAGTTATAAAAATATATGTTTTTACCTACGCATATATATAAATACATTACACAATTCACTACACATTATGTTTTCAGGCCTAAAGAAAATATTCCACTCTGGTTATGGATACTTTTAGTGGTTCTTTTGATTGGTGCCTTAAACCTTTGAATGAATTTATTTTAGACATTATTGGTGCCTTAAACCTTTGAATGAATTTCTTATATTTCTTGGTAGATTTACGTTTATCATATTGCAAATTTTTTAGCATAATTTTACTCTTTTAGGCTGGTTTTTTTTTTTGTGTGGTGGCTTGTCTTTATGTATTTTTCTGAATTTGATGCGTATTTTTTATGAGAAAGTAAAAAAAAGTTGCTCAAGATCCGAATCTGGATCTGAATTAGATCCGTTTCAGGTGATTCGGGTTGTCTGATCGAATACGGATATTGCAAATTAAATCCGATCCGGGTTCAATCCGGATCAGTTTCGGATCCGGTTGGATTTGGATCGAATATGGATTCACTATTTTTAATCGGATTCGGATATGTATATAGGTGGATATGATCCGAATCCGATCCGTTGCCATCCCTAGAGACAAGCGTTGTATGAGTGCTAGCTTTGCTTTGCGGATTTCTTCGATCAGTGGTAAGTACATACGTGCGACCTTTAATGATCAAAATGTGCGTATGCGCATGAATTTTTAGAATGAACGCTTTGTTATATGAAATAGTATAAGAATGCGTGTTTTCCACTCGAAAGTTGTTAAACTATTTTATTCATCTCCTTTGTGAACTCACGTAAATTACTTGTCGTTTTAAATGAATATCGCCTTATTTGGAAGAGTATGAAAAACATGGTTTATACTGAAGAATTCTGATTGTTGATTTATAATGAGAACTCTTGGAAATGACTTTTGAATATTGTATACCAAATTTGGTTATGAGAAATAAAGGTAATAAAATACCTCTAATAGACTTAGGACGATGTACAGAGTTATGTTATTAATAGGTGGTGCCAAGTGATCCTCCATTTTCTTATGGCTAAGACCATTGAAGCAATGCTTCTTATTATTGGATAGAACTTTAATGTTCACAAATCCACCCCCGATGAGCCAAAATGTACCAATATATTGAGGCCAAGGGGTTTATAGAGCTCTAGAGTGCTACTTATACTTGTAAGGGTCACTACGGTATAGGGGTGTCGACACTTAAGTCCTTTTAGCTATTATTGTGAGCGGGAATTGACGTATGGGATCCCTTAACGATGGGGTGAAATAGGGTTTGATATAACCTATAAGGGCCCCTTATGATTATACCTCTGCTGGTGGCTTTGGACATGCCTCAGCTAAACCTAAAGTTTAATTAAACTTGAAAGAAAGTTTTCTACTCTATTGATGTTGTTTGTGGCTCTAGATATGCCCTAATCGAAATAAATGAGTTGAAAAACATTGACCACTCGTGAATTAATATTGTTATCAGTTCAAAGAAACTTGTTTATTCTTGAGATTCTACTGGTTTTTGATTTCCTTCAATACTCGTTGTTTCTTCAAGTTTTAAAGTTGAAAAGTTCTTGCTACGTGGTTACTTATAATTGTTCATAAATTCCCAACTCTCGTACTTATTAATGTTTCAAATATCTTGGTTTATTTAAACTTATACTTGTGTGCCACTCATCGCTTTACATGCCGTAGTGTGTATTTACTCAGTTTTTACTGATTATTTTCTTCAAAACTGCATCGGCTTTTGTTATTTTAAAACCGCGGGTCATCACTGAAGGTGGGGGGTGGGAATACGGATCGAGACGAAGACGTTTAGCTTAGATTGGATCACTTAGTAGATGACATAGTTTGTTACAATCACATTACATTTGTAAACTTATGTTCTCAAGATTTTGTATTTATTAGATGAAATGTAATCTTAATAGTTAATATTCTACTTTTGGTTATCGATTGTCTCTTTAACCCTGAACCGAGATCCCCGGATGTTTCAGTCAGGCCTCTGATTCAGCTCTGTGACCTACCGTTAGAAATCTCTTTGACCCCCTTCATTTTCCACTAGTTTCACTCTCAAATTCCCTGTAGAACTCAAGATATGATCAGCATAGTAAAGGTTGTCACTTTTGCTCCTCCAACATTGCTTCTCTCCATTTTCCTTGGCCATTCACCGAGCTTTCATTTGCTTCCGAAGTTTGTTTTCCTCTCTAAATCATTTCTGCGAGCCTCCGGTACCTGATAAACACAATACTAACATACCAGGATTATATCCAGCGTATAAAATGTTCAAACTAATACGAAAAACGCCCGGACCACACAATAATGCACATAAAACACTAATTCATGAACAATTTAATTATGCGACCAATATCATCTCATAACCACTCAGAAATCATGAAAATTGATAGATTATTAATATAGAATATAACTCATCATTCTCGTATCTTTTTGTTGCACATAGGACACAATAAATGTATTCGATAATAAGACTTACGAGGTAATCGGGGATACGATTATCCTTTACAGATGAGTGTAGTCTATTATTGTACTTATTAGTGATCAGTATATATCAAGAACTTTGTGAAATGTGTCTATTAGCTATTTAGAGGGAAAAAGAGCAGAAAATGATAGAAGTTGGGTACTAAGGGTGTTCGTGGTGCGGTTTGGTTCAGTTTGGGCTCCTACCACAAACCAAACCGAATATACCGGTTTTGTGATTAATCAGACCAAACCAAACCAAACCGTATGATATAAATAACTAAACCAAACCGTCAAATATTTTATCCTTTTGGTTCGGTTTCGTTCGACGAGATTTTCAAACGTCAAGAATAAGACAAAATGTGACTGAAAATGATTAACAAAACAACTACAATATCCAATACATTACAGATTTTTGAGTATAAAAAAACTTGTTGATTATTATTGTTGCGAGAAACCAAAGAGGCAAGGACCTTATGTGACTTTACTACCATGGTTCACTCACTTCACTGTAGCAGTGAGGCTGTGACAAAGGAGAACTAGCAGTAGAGTCCAAAGTGCACCAAAGTGCATCTAAATCTTCAATTTGATTATGCAAAAGTAGAACAGTATTATTCATCAAACAAAATCTGAAACTAAAAATTTTTCAACAACATTATTCAACAAAAGAAACTTAGTTCAAAAGTAAAATAAAATGCACCACCACCATGAACAATACAGCAGCAGCAACAAGATTGCAGCACCACCACGAACAATATAGCAGCAGCAACACGAATGCATCAACAGCAACAGAAATGCATCTCCAAGAAGGCAAGAACAATGCAGCACCACCATCAAGAATGATGCAGCAGCAGCAGCAACACCAACTCAGAAACTAGGAACCACTCCAGCAACACGAAAGGAAGGAAAACCTGGAACATATAGCAATTACAAAAATAAAATCATAAAGTTAACTACTTTATATAAGAAAAAATTGTAATCATCTATATAAATTAGTTCAATGAATAACATATTTAAGTAACACAATAACCCATAAATGTTTTTCTTTTCATTTGGTTAACTAAGCTTTGTCCCTATCTTTTGATGTTGTTCCACCAAGAATTTCTGCCAAAACAGTTCAATGCTAAAATATCAGACTACCGGAAAATAATGAGCAAACATAAGAGAAATGAAACAACTCCAACAACAAGAAAAGTGTTATTTAATATTTTCATAAAGTTGGAGATCTTTAAATGATTCATTGACGTCAATCATTGCACGAACTTCAAGCCAACTTTGTGTGCACAAAAGAGCTTGGACAGTAGAAGGACTTAGTGAACTCCGAAAACAATTAAGAGTGCGACCACAAGCACTAAAGTCAGATTCTAACGCCACGGTCGATATCAGAATTACTAACACATCACGTGAAATTTGAGACAAAATACAATATCTCCCTGAATTTACCTTCCACCAATTGAGTATAGAAAAATCTGCACTTTCATATTCACAGTTATAAGCCAAATACCTCTCAACCTCGAACTTGTTTCCGATATCGTTTTCTTCCTTCAATTTATTTTTAAACTGCTTAATTGTACGAACCCCGTCATCTTCTTCAACACTCTCTACTTCCATGTAAACAATAGTTTCATAGGTTTCTTCAATAGTAGTGGTAACCTCGTACTTAGCATACCATTCGTACATTCTTAATAAAACGTCCTTGACTTTTTTTGTCATATCGTTAGCTAAAGAAGAACATAAATATTATTGAAGCAAAAGCTCACATATCTCAACCTAAACATGGGATCAAGTATAACAACCACAAACAATAAGAAATTTACTTTATCCAAATTTTCCCAATACTTGTCATGCTTGTTCTTCATTTGAATGTCCATTGATACTAAAAGCAAATCATTACTTGACGATAACTCTCGCAACTTGTTTTGGATGAAATAGAGCTCGTGAAAAAACTCATTGGACGTAACTCGAAGTGTACCTGAAAATCTCAAGGTAGCGTCATAAATTTTTTTGAGAAATTTCACAAAAGTTTTTGCATTATCCCGATCCTTATCATTTGGTTCTCCTTTAATGTTCTTGCGGGCTTTTCCTCTTGCATTACAGTTTCCTCTCGCTATTCCGTTACCACTTGCAAGCTCACTATCATGTACATTTTCATTCAGTCCCTCGATCTAATCCTCCAACTTCTCATCCTCTCCAATATGAAAGTAGTGTTTATAACTAAAATCCTCCTCTCCCATCCTTTCAAATGCTTTTTGAAACTCAAGTTTCTCTTTCTCAACCGCTTTCTTAAAATCAAGGAGTCTAGATGGGGAAGATCTCACATATTTCACGACATTTCTCACCTTCTCAATTGAGTCATGCATTTCATTCAATCAATCATTAACTACCAAGTTAAGAATATGCGCACAACATCTCATATGCATGAACTCATTATTCAAAACAGTTTTCCAATTCTGGCTCTTCTTTTTCAACAATTGAATAGCTACATTAGTAGAGCTAGCATTATCCATGGTAACGGTTAGAGTCTTATCTAACCCCCACTCCAAAAAACATGCTTCAAGCGTCCTTCCTATAATTTTAGCGTTGTGGTTCTCCACCAAGCAAAAAATGATTATTTTCTTTAGGAGAATCCTATTGTGGTTGATAACATGGGTTGTGACACACATATTACTTATGTTTTGTATTGAAGTCCATGTATCCGTCGTGATACATGCTCTGTGCCCTTTCATGAAAGCCATTAGGTTCTTTTTCTCTTCCAAATACAGCTTCAAACAGTCTCTTGCTATATTTATCCGAGAAGGAATGATAGGGAACTTTGGTTGAACAACTTTCATCAAAACGTTTAAACCCTGGAGCTTGCACAAATCTGAACGGAAGCTCATCAACCACAATCATATGAGCTAATGCTTTTCTACAGGCTTCAAGACTAAACGAATATGGCACAAGACTGTTAACACCCCCATCTGATTCCTTATTTGGTTCATAAAGAAGTGTTGTTTGGCCCTTCCAGCTTTCTGACCTTCTCCCTTTATCTTGTCAAAAGTTGCAATGGTCATCATAATTTCCGGTTCCGGTTCATTTATTTTCCCAACAATATCACTCATCTGCAATAAGTAAAAATGAAAGCAAGAAAGAAAGTGAATACATTCTACAAGCTAGAAGTGAACACATTTTGCTGGTTTTTATTGATGGAAGCTTAACCTGAATCATGAAAACAATGGTTCTGAATTCTGATAAAACATAATGCATAACAAGTAGAACAGGTCAACATGCTTCAACCCTAGGAAAGAAATATAAATGCTAACCCAAATATCAGTCACATCCATTACTACCACAGAGTTGAAGGCACTAACAACGAAACTGAGGTCAATATAGTTCAATAACAACTTTTGCCTAAACCTAACCTCCCTGAAGGAGAAGAAAAACAGAAAGAATAGAGAAGAAACTGATGAACAACAAAAAGTGGGTGAAAATCAAGTACATATGACGGTTTATGTGCAAATAACCTCCTGAAACCCAACATAACCACCAACACAGTCAACATTTATCACCACCAACAACAAAAACTGGTGAAATTAAGATCCAAAAGACGAAATTTCTTTGAGGCATACAGACAAAATTCATCAAATACACACAAATCATGTACATACAATGAAAACTTTTTTGGTGACACAAAAAAGCCGAACTAGAAGTTAGTACATATTAAAGAAGGGCAGAAAAATGAAAAATACAAGCAAAATTTCAATTACTATGTATGAAATCCATGATTTTACCTCGAATAGCTTGAAGAACGTGGAGATCGAACTTCCAATACTCGACTACGGATCGGGGTAATCGCCCTATAGAACCATCAAGATGGCACTTGATTCCGACGCTGAGAGAGAGCAGGTTTTGAGAAGTTGAGCGTGAGAATCGTTGAACTCGGTTGAGGGTTTTTAAAGGGGGCAAAGAACAACAGTCTTGGCGAAGATGAAGGCTGGTAGCTGGTTGATTGGATCGGCGAAGAGATTAACGCGATCGAATCTGCAAGACGAAGATCCATATCGGCTCGATTGGAGAGACGATGAAAGGAATTGAACCTGCAAAGGTAAAGTCAGTCATCGTTGTGCCCTTTGGAGTGTGTACAGTCGTAATCAGAGGTAATATGATGATATTATACCGTATAATACTATAAATATATAATCATATATTAAATGACCGGTTGGTCGGTATAACGCCGATTTTGAAGCTGCACAAATCGGGAACTGAACCAATCTAAACGGTTTGCCGAATGTTAAACCGCATATGTACCAGATCAGTTAGGAAACCGACCAAACCCACTATATTCGGCCCGGTTTGGCCGGTTGATCTTATCCGGCCGGGTTTTTGGACTGTCCTATTGGGCACTACTGGTGAGATCCGTAGAGTCACATTTATTTGGTTACAACTTCTTAGCCCCACTATGGCAAATTTTCTAATCTGCCCTGATCATGAACATACTTAGAGCATTTCAAACCCCATGGGGAGGGGGATGGGAAAAACCTTATAAAAATACGGTCCAAGTCAAATCCCATGGGGGGGGGGTGGGTTATATGGGGAGAAATTTTGCCTCGGGTGTGGGATGGTTAGGGGATATTACCGCATGGACATGCCCCTCCCTTCTCCTTACATTGGTTAAAATGGATAGGAGAAAAATTGATTGGAGATGAGTTGAAGTTTAGGGGATGGATATGAGAGGAGGAAAGGGAAAATGGTGGGCCCATGAGGAGAAGGGGAGGGGGAGGGGGAAAATGACATGGTTGGTGAAATACCCCGTTTTGTGACTACGGGTATTTTGTGATATTACTGTAAGTGTTGGAAAGTTAATTTAATTGTAGAGAGTTAATTATAATGGTTTTGAGATTTTGGGGAATCTTTGTGACTTTAATCAAAGGTTTTAGTGTCTTTTACTTGATTTTGGGGGAGGTATTTGTCTTTTGGCAAAACTAAGGGGGAATAAGTGTATTTTGACCTAACTTTTCTTCCTACGTAAAAGTTTCCTAATCCAAGAGGGTTTCCTACTTATGAAGTTGATTTTATTTCCAACTCTCATAAAACCCTCACTCTCCCTATTTTCTCTAACTCTCTCACGTCTCCCTCACTCTCACCCGCCCTCTCTCTCGTCTCTCTCTTGTGGCCGAAGGCAGCAACCCGCCACCGCCGCCGTCTCTCTCTCTCTCTCTCTTTTTCCGTCGAGGTAATATCTCTCTTTCTCTATTTTTCTTCTTTTTTTCTTTCTTTCTTTTCTCTTTTTCTTTCTCTCTTTCATTCTCTCTCTCTCCGTCCGCCTCTCTCTCCGTCCGGCCTCTATGGCGGCGGGTTTGAGGTAGTCTTGTTTCTTCTTTTCTTTTCTCTTGTTGATCTCTTATTCTTGTGATCACTTGTTCATGATTCATGTATGTTGCATGTAATCTTTAATTTTCATTTTGTTATTTTTATGATCATTGTTCATGAATTGGTAGGATTGATATTCAAGTTTTAGGGTTTATCATGTTCTTGGGTGTTGGGAAGAAACCTTAGTTTGGAGGAGAAGTTTGATTGAATGATTTGGGTGTTTGAATGATCATAATATGGGGATAACAACCTGATTTGAATGTGGGAATCATGTTATATTAGGTTTAGTATGAATATAGGATGAATTAGATGCTTGGGGGAAAAGTTTCATGAAGATTGACAATTCCCGTATGGATATTTTGAATGAAGTTGGAAACTTGAAACTAGTGTAACTTTTGATTTAAGAATCGAAATTAAGATCCGGTTGAGGCTAAACTTATTATTTCAAACGTTTTGAATCCAATGAAACTGTTTTTAGACCATAATCTGTTTGGGAAACTGGAGTAATAGATTGGTGGAGTTATGATAGATTATGTATGCTTTAGGTTAGAGGATTTTGAAGCAAAGTTTTGGGTTTTGTTTTGAAGTATGAATTGAGTGAGATGTTAGGTTGGTGTTAGAGACCTAAAACATCGACTATCATATGCATGTAATTAGTATAGCAAGTATATTGCTAGAATAATTGTTTGATTAGTATATTGTTATGTGTAGGTAACGAGTTCGTCGACGACGAGTACGTAGAGTACGTTGACAAAGTTGCTATAGTTGGAATTTGCTTTGAGGTAAGTAAACATGCCAAGCCTAGTGTGCTTATCTCTTTCGTGTCAAATGAATACTTTGATTTGTTACGACTCAAAATGTGTTTACGTGATACATGACTTGAAATACGTGATTTCTACTTGTTAAATGTTTTTGCTAAAAAAAATCACCATGATATTAATGAAATATAACGTAAAGTGGAAGAAGTTGTGCGGGGACATTATAATTCTCTTTGGGCGGTGTTGGCTGCGGTCCCGTCTCTTTTTGATCCGGTTGCAAGTCCCCGGATAGCGGCATGTACTCACTCCTCTGGCCGGCGTAGTCTTAGGGGGGTATCGACACTTAAGGTCATGGAAGCTGTGGTTTATTTGGTTTCCCCCCGTCAGAACGAATTAATAATGAGTATTTTGGGGTTTTGTTAACGGAAAGAAGTTAACGATGGATTTGGATTTTTCCTAATGATTATTGAATTGGTTTGGAAATATATTGGAATTGGGAACTCTTATGTTTTATTACAGGAGTTAACATTATTACCGCTGTGTTTGCGAAAAACTCTTACTTATAAATGAGTCTTGGTTTTATAATTATTCCATCATCGTTTTACATGTTTGGATGTTTATTTACCAGTATTTCATGCTGATTTTGTACTGTGGTGTTTCTTTTTGATTCCGCACCACAGGTTTAGAGGATGGTTATCTGGCGTAGAAGGGGACGCGCATCACATGGAATAGTAGTAGTAGTATTTCATTTGAATTTGAATTATTTATTAGTTTAAACGCTTTAGTTTGTTTATGCCGGTTTGTGGCTAGGACGTTGGATTATAATAATGTATTGTTTCAATTGGATTTAATTATTATTGTGGATGTTTTGTGCTTGCGAACCATGTTATAAAATCTCCTTGTATCAGGGCTCCTCTCGGGTACGGAGTGACATCCCCGGGTCTCCGGCTTGGGCCATTTGGGGGTGTTACAGGTAGTATCAGAGCCGGCATTCCAAAAAGGAAATCAAAACTTGTTAGGGTAACTAAAATGGATATAGGAGAAATAACTTAAAATTTGACAAGCCGTGGAAATTTGGGTAGTATGGATAGGATTATTATGTGTAAGTGTTTAGAAAATAGGATAGAAAGCAAGTACTTCCACCCAACCATTCCTAACTAAGAGCCTTAGTCTATCCAAGATGCGAATGGATTTAAATTTTGAAGCGTTTCATTTGAGTTCTAAGTTGTAAGCCTACTTTTAAAGGATTTTGTTGGGAAATTTCTTCAAGAGTCTTGTGACTATTAAATTGGAGTCTTGGGAATAATTATTGGTTTGCGAAGAGTAGTTATTTCGGATTACGATATGTGCCTTGTGAAATTAGAGATTTATTAAGTTGTTTCCTCTTGTAGATGGCTAGAACTAAGCATACAGCAAGGAAACGTGTGTTGCCAGTTGAGAAGCACCCTGTTGTGACACGTTGGGTCGAAGGAGAAGACTTTCCAAATTTTTGTGACCGCGTGGTTCAATATTGTGAAGATAGATTCCAAGCCTTAGATTTTCCTCGGTATAGGAATCCAGCTTTTCAGGCTTACTGTATGGTGAAGGCATTACCTATGAAACCCATGTTTGGGGAAATTATTACGAAGTATAGTAACATCATGGGCAGGATGAATCGTATAAATGATAGGGATTATCGCTGCCAAGGTGAATGGACGGTAAGTGCATATTTTATATGCAAGTTGTTGATGGAGACTTATCTTAAGTGGCAAAGTTATACAGTTATTGAGATAGAGTCCAGTGATGAAGAAGACGTGGTCTACATAAGCTCTAGTGATGAAAAAGATGTGATTATTATAGACTCTAGTGACGATGAGGAAGTTGAAGAGGATCCAATGGAAGATGTCGATGAATACCTCGAGATTGAGGAAGATCCCATGGAGTATGAAGAAAGTGAAGAAGAACCGAGTGAAGATGAAGAGCACGAGTATGATTCCGATAAAGAGGAAGAGATGGATGAAAGCGATGAGGACGAAGATTAAGCTTGTTAGAATTCTTTAGATTTCCTAGACTAGATGCTTTTAAGTTTCATTTATTGGTTTGAATATGGCTATGGCGCCAAGCAACACTTTGAAGTTTTAGAATAATTTTTGAATAGTCACTTTTGGGCTAGAGTTGAATTTTTAGCGTTTTGCTTTGGGATGAATAATGTTATGTTTTGAAGACCCGATTTGGGGAGTTTAATGAATTTAGCTTTCTGAAATTTTGGAGTATGATTTGATGAATTAAGGTTGTATTATTGTTTGTTATTATTGATTAAGTGCGTAGAAAGTGTTCATGGAGTTAGAACGTGAAAACTTTGATCTTCGGTGTTGTTGAATCTGCGCAGCAGTGCGTTTTTCTTGTAGCAGACATATTTAATTTTGGATTTATTTTTCCCTGAGTTTTTCCCAAAAATTAGACATACCGAGGTATCTCCCATAAAAATTTCAGCCCTATATGAGTTCTGGAGAATTAGTTACGAATTTTCAAAGTTGGTGGTTCTGTAGCAGAATTGCAAAGTGACTAGCTGTAGCATTTTTGATTGTTACCTATCTTCCAGATCTTGTTTTGATCTCACATTTTTATGAAAACTATTATACACGTTTGGCTAACTCTGGGAGAAAGCCTAGCTCATTTTAAGAATTTTAAAGTCAGTTCAAGGCTTTTCAAAGTCAAAGTTTCTGTTCTGGTGGGCTGTGACAGCAGCTGTAGTATTTTCTGTGTATCTTGAGTTCTACAATTGATTTTGAGTTGATTCTTCTTGATTATGAAATTAGACTCAGATAGGGTGTTGCACACCAAACACAATTTTTTATTGATCGATTGATCCTTTTTCCAATTTTGGAAGTAGATGAAAGGCT
This sequence comes from Linanthus parryae, assembly GCA_023055425.1. Lineage (NCBI taxonomy): Eukaryota > Viridiplantae > Streptophyta > Magnoliopsida > Ericales > Polemoniaceae > Linanthus > Linanthus parryae. The sequence goes on along the minus strand of JALGPY010000001.1, from coordinate 70,612,380 downwards.
AAGACGTGATCAGTCTATGTGGAAATGCTTGTGTAATTGATGTAAATGATGATCAATGTGTGACATTGCTTGTTTAATTGTGCACTACATGCCATATATGCATGATTGTTTGTACTTCTTTATAATTTATAAGTAATACAGTAGGCTATAGTGTAGGGATCATGACTGATAGACCACATCAATACTACACCAGGAGAAATCGCCAAGTACCAATGGCCGCACCAACAACAACAATAACAATAACAACAACATGGAGCAGTTCTTTGCGCAATTTGTTCATATGGCGCAGAACACAAACCAGGGAGAGCAGAATAATGCAAATTGGGCTAAGAAAGTGGCAGACATGAAGCCAAGGAACTTTACAGGCAATGAGGATCCTGTTGAGCTCGAAAATTGGATCGATGAGATGGATAAGGTCCTTGAGCTAGATGAGTGCCCCGAAGACTGCAAGGTTGTTTGCGCGACATTCTACTTGAAGAACGAAGCTAATACATGGTGGAGGAGCACACGTCAGAACTTTTTGGCCCAACCCAATTTCAATTGGGAGGCTCTTCAAACTGCATTACGCACTCGCTTTTATCCGGACCATGTCCAGGATCAAAAGTACATAGACTTCGTGAATCTGACACATGGGAACGGTTTCGTGACCGAGTACTTCAAGAAATTCATGGAATTATCCTGATTCGCAGGTCAGCTGATGCCTGACGAGGCGACTAAAGTTAGGAAGTTCATGTCTGGTCTCGAACTTCATCTGCAGAAAGACTTGATGTGCAGGACGTACGATACTCTTCAGGAATCTTATGATAGAGCTGCAGCCGTTTGGCGCATTCAATAGGCACATGATGAGAAGCGTGGAAAGCGCAAGGTTGATAGCGCTGTGGGCTACGGAAACAATCAGAGTAGGACTAACCAAGGTAGTCAGGAAAAGAGGTTTAAGCCTAACCACGGAGGGAGTAACCAAGGACAGTATCGTGGTAATAAGCAGAATAATGGAGATGATCAATCTCGCCGTTATATCTGCAAGAAGTGTCAACAGAATCATCCAGGAAAGGACTGAAAGGAAACCATGTCACTTGCTACCATTGTGGCAAGAAGGGTCATCGTTCGTTTGAGTGTTGATCGAAACCAAATGGAAATCAACAAGGGAACCAAGGAGGCAATTACCAAGGAAACCGACAGTTCAACAACAACAATCAGGGCGGAAACCGGAACTATGGGAACTACAACAACCAAAATAATGGAGGCAACAATTATGGTAGGCAGCAAGTGAACAACCAAGGCAATGGAAGGAACAATGGAGTTCAGAACGGGAATAGGAACAACAACGCTCCAGTCAACGCCAACAACAATGGGACTGGTACGGCAGGAACTACCACACAGAACGGGAATGTTGCAAGGATCGCTGTCATGAGCAGGACTGAAGCTAAAGCAGCAAACGGAGTAGTCACTAGTACATTTCTTGTTCATGATCAATCAGCTTTTACTCTATTTGATTTCGGAGCTTCGTATTCATTTATTTCATCATCATTTGTGGAAAAATTGAGTCTCAATAAGCCGTCTAGAATATTCATCCCCGTAGCTACCCCAACCGGTCATGTAACAGTATGTGACGCCATTTTTGAAGGAGTAGAAGTTAAGATTTCGGCTAGTACCCTACCAGCCAACCTGATACAGTTTGATCTTGGAGGAATAGATGTTATATTGGGAATGGATTGGCTGAGTAAATACCGAGCAGTCATAGACTGTCACGATCAGAAGATCAGGCTTAAAGGTCCAAAGGGAGAAAAAGTTTCTTACCGTGGTATCACAAAAGAGCCATGTATCCGACTAGTGTCAGTTTTGACCATAGTCAACCAAGTGAAGAAGGGGAATAGTGCTGATTTGTGTTATGTACAAGACATGTCTAAGAAGGAGAATGTGCTGGAAGAGATACCAATAGTTAGAGATTTTCCCGATGTGTTCCCGGACAAAATTCCAGGAATGCCACATAGAAGGGAGATCGAATTCACTATGGACTTAGCACCTGGAACAGCTCCAATCTCAAAGGCACCGTACAGAATGGTGCCAGTAGAATTGAAAGAACTAAATGATCAGTTGCAAGAGTTGCTTCAAAAGGGTTATATAAGGCCGAGTGTTTCCCCTTGGGGTGCACCGGTATTGTTTGTGAAGAAGAAGGACGGAAGCTTGAGGTTGTGCATTGACTATAGGGAGTTGAATAGCGCAACAATAAAAAAAAAATACCCTTTACCCCGAATTGACTTGTTTGATCAGTTACAAGGGGCGAGCGTTTTCTCAAAGATAGACTTGAGATCAGGGTAACACCAACTTCGAGTAGCCGAGAAGGACGTCCCGAAGACAGTCTTTAAAACGAGGTATGGACACTACGAGTTTACTGTTATGCCTTTTGGTCTAACCAATGCACCAGCAGCATTTATGGATCTAATGAATCGTGTCATGAGAACGTTTCTAGATCGTTTCGTGGTCGTCTTTATTGATGACATCCTTGTGTATTCAAAGAGCGAGGAAGAACACGAAGAACATCTCAAAGAAGTGTTAGAAACTTTGAGACATGAGAAGTTATACGCTAAACTCTCGAAGTGTGAGTTTTGGCTAAAACATGTTCCATTTTTGGGTCACATAATCTCCAAGGAAGGAATATTCGTGGATCCAGGAAAGATTTCAGCATTGAAAGATTGGCCAACTCCGAAGAATGTGTCCGAAGTAAGAAGTTTTCTCGGATTAGCAGGATATTACAGGCGTTTCGTGAAAGATTTCTCGAAAATAGCTAGACTGCTTACTACACTAACCAAGAAGACGGTAAGGTATAAGTGGAGCGAAGATTGTGAAAAAGCATTCCAGACATTGAAGGAAAAGTTGACGACAACACCTGTGTTAGCTTTACCCAATGATTCTGGCGAGTTTGATGTTTACAGTGATGCATCGAAGAAGGGTGTAGGATGCGTGCTTATGCAAGAAAGGAGGGTTATTGCCTATGCTTCAAGACAACTGAAAACTCATGAAGAGAACTATGCTACGCATGACTTAGAGCTTGAAACAATATTTTTTGCACTAAAGATATGGAGACATCATTTGTATGGATATGTGTGTAGATTGTATACGGATCATAGCAGTCTCAAGTACATCTTCACGCATAAAGAGCGAAATAACAGGCAAAGACGTTAGTTAGAAGTCATAAAGGATTATGATTGGAGTATCCAATACCATGAAGGGAAGGCAAACGTAGTAATTGATGCGTTAAGCCGAAAATCGAGCCATACTTTGGATACTATGCTAATTTTGCCAGATCGGCTATGCCGAGAGTTCCGAAAACTTGGAATTGAAGTTGTAGAACAAGGCGGAGTGAAGAATATCCTTGGAAATATGATAGTTGTGCCAGATGTTTTAGAAGAAATAAAGAGTAACCAGCCAGGAGATGTGAAGCTGGAAAGGATAAAGAAGAAGATTGCAGAAGGTCAAGCAAAGGATTTCAAGATCCATGAAGACGGAAGTATTCGTTACAAGGGAAGATGGTGTGTACCGCATAAGTGTATGGAAACTAAGGAGAAGTTGATGCGATAAGCGCACAACACACCCTACTCAGTACATCCAGGAGGTGACAAACTTTATAAGGACATGAAGAAGATGTTTTGGTGGCCTAACATGAAGAAAGAAGTGGCAGAATTTGTGGAAAAATGTCTAACTTGTCAAAAGGTGAAGTTTGAACATAAAAGAATGGGAGGCTTAGCAACCATTAGATGTCCCAGTTTGGAAGTGGGATTCTATTTCGATGGATTTCGTGACTGCGTTACCGACATCAAAGAATGGACTGAATCAGATTTGGGTCGTAGTTGACAGATTGACCAAGACAGCAAGGTTCATTCCGATGAAAGACACTTGGAATATGGAACAAAGAGCTGATGCTTATATGAAGAACATTGTGAGGTATCATGGAGTACCAAGCTCTATAGTTTCCGACAGAGATCCCAATTTTCTTTCTCACTTCTGGAAAGTACTCCAGGAGGCATTGGGAACTCAGTTGAAGTTTAGCACGACATTTCACCCTGCTACACATGGACAAACCGAGAGGACAATCCAAACATTGGAAGATATGCTAAGATCGTGTGTTATGGATTTTCAAGGTTCATGGGTTGATATATTACCTTTGATAGAATTCTCCTACAACAACAGTTATCATGCCAGTATTGGAATGGCACCACATGAGGCGTTGTATGGAAGGAAGTGTAGAACACCATTGTGTTGGAACGACATAAGTGAGACGATAGTAATTGGTCCACAACTTATCGAAGAGATGACAGATCAAGTGAGACTTATACAGCAACGAATGAAGGCAGCCCAGGATAGACAGAAATCTTACGCTGATCAGAAAAGAAGACCATTGGAATTTCAAGTTGGAGTCTTAAAGTTTCGCCGACTAAAGGAGTCATGAGGTTCAATCAGAAAGGGAAGTTGAGCCCGAAATTAATTGGACCATATGATGTTATAGAGAAGATTGGAGAAGTGGCTTATCGATTGGATTTACCATCGAATTTGGGTCGTGTTCACAATGTATTTCACGTATCGCAACTGAAGAAGTATGTGCCTAATGCATCTCATGTATTAGATCCCGAACCAGTAAAACTGGACCCGTCTTTGAGTTATGAAGAACAACCTGTCAAGATTTTAGACACCAAGACAAGAAACACCCGTAACAAGAGTGTCAAGATTGTAAAGGTCTTATGGACAAACCACCTCACTGAAGAGGCAAATTGGGAAGCGGAGGATGATATGAGGAAGAAGTACCCTCACCTGTTTGAAGAGGTACCTTGAGTTACGAGGACGTCACTCCTCTAAGGGGGAGATGATGTAATCCTTCGTTTCTTATTAAAGTACTACTTATAGTATATTGCATATCAATCATGACCTTATGTTTGCATTTAGTAGTGGTACCATTGAGGGGAGGTGTATACCTTATTGTGGTTAAGGTTTAGTTTAAACTTCAAGGACGAGTTTCTTTTAGGAGGGAGGTTTTTGTTTAAACTTCGAGGACGAAGTTCTCTTTAAGGAGGGAAGGATGAAATACCCCGTTTTGTGACCACGGGTATTTTGTGATATTACTATAAGTGTTGGAAGTTAATTTAATTGTAGAGAGTTAATTATAATGGTTTTGAGAGTTTGGGGAATCTTTGTGACTTTAATCAAAGGTTTTAGTGTCTTTTACTTGAGTTTGGGGGAGGTATTTGTCTTTTGGCAAAACTAAGGGGGAATAAGTGTCTTTTGACCTAACTTTTCTTCCTACGTAAAAGTTTCCTAATCCAAGAGGGTTTCCTACTTATGAAGTTGATTTTATTTCCAACTCTCATAAAACCCTCACTCTCCCTATTTTCTCTATCTCTCTTTCACGTCTCCCTCACTCTCACCCGCCCTCTCTCTCTCGTCTCTTTCTTGTGGCCGACGGCAGCAACCCGCCACCGCCGCCGTCTCTCTCTCTCTATCTCTTTTTCCGTCGAGGTAATATCTCTCTTTCTCTCTTTTTCTTCTTTCTTTCTTTCTTTATTTCTTTTCTATTTTTCTTTCTCTCTTTCTTTCTCTCTCTCTCTCTCCGTCCGGCCTCCATGGCGGCGGGTTTGAAGTAGTCTTGTTTCTTCTTTTCTTTTCTCTTGTTGATATCTTATTCTTGTGATCACTTGTTCATGATTCATGTATGTTGCATGTAATCTTTAATTTTCAGTTTGTTATTGTTAGGATCATTGTTCATGAATTGGTAGGATTGATAATCAAGTTTTAGGGTTTATCATGTTCTTGGGTGTTGGGAAGAAACCCTAGTTTGGAGGAGAAGTTTGATTGAATGATTGGGTGTTTGAATGATCATAGTATGGGGATAACAACCTGATTTGAATGTGGGAACAGAGCTCTAGAGGATGGAGCAGAGCTCCTCTGCAACAATGGAGATCGTAGAACAGGATTTGTCTAATAAAACCTCAATAGCTCTAGAGGATGGAGCTTCAGCCTTAGAAAACCTCACCAAAAAATGTTTGTTCGGGAAAGTGCTAGCAAAGAGAGAGATTAGGGTTGCAATGTTGAAGCAATCTTCAAATCTATTTGGAGGATCTGAGATGAATTTACGGTAACGGCAAGAGGTGATAACCTATTCGTCTTCAATTTTAAAGATGCTGAAGATTGCGAGAAGATCTGGTTAGGGAAGCCATGGAATATCCAGAACCATTTGATGATTTTAAAGCGTTTTCAAGCAGATAAAAGGCCATAGGATGTGTGCTATAAGAATTGTGAATTTTGGATCCAAGTTCATAAACTCCCACTGGAAAAGCTGGTAGTGAAGAACGCAAAGAGGATCGGAGCTTTAATCGGGAAGGTCCTTGAGGTGGATGCGGACGATGAAGACGACGAAGAAGAAACACTCATGTCCCCCATCAGAATCCGTGTTGAGATTGATACAACAAAACCCCTGGAAAGAGGGTTTTTCTTACAGATGAGCACATGTATCTCTGAGTGGATCCCCTTTCAGTATGAAAATCTGGGAATTTTCTGCTACAGGTGTGGAAGGTTGGGTCATGATAAGGAAGAGTGTAAATTCAAAAACCAGCTTGAAGGCTTGAATTCTGGGTATGGATTACACCTCAAAGCCAAGGAGAGTAAGCGAATCAGTTTTTACCGGAAAAGCCCAAAAACAGATCGGTATACGGCGCCGGAGATGAAGAAGATGGTGGCGCGTGTAACTAAAACGCCATCAGACGTGGTAACACAGGTGGGTGAGCGCGTCAATGATTGGAGCACGAGGACAGCAAGGACAGCAAGGACAACAGGGAATCAAATCAGAGGAACCTTCCAGGAAGCTGATCCGCTACGCGCCCGTAACTGTACGGTTCGTGTACGAAATGATGAGCGGGACAATCGGCGGAGAGCAGAGGATTTTAGGGTTCCTGAAGAAGGTACAGGAAGGGATAAGGTTGAGCTTACTGGGCTGGGCCATATTGGGCTGGGCAAAGTAGTAATAAATCTACCAAGCCCAATTACAAACCTTTTTAATCCAAGTGGGCCTATACAGGTTGTAAGCCCAGTGGACCATGGAGGAATGGAGTCTTTTTCCATTAACCAAGCAAGGAATAGACCAACAAAGGTAAATGTAACGATGTCGTTTCAAGAAGTTGGAGAATTAGGAACGCCTTCTTCCAAAATCCAGAATGATGAAGAAGAAAACACATCACAAAACCTAGAAGGGAAAATAACGGAGAAAAGAGGGGAAGAAGAAGAAGAAGATTATGGCGACGCAGAGATTCGCAAGGAAAGGGAGTTACATGAAAAACTTCAACAAGGAGCTTATTCAAGTCAATTGGATATGGCTGCTTTCAAGGAAGACACCCGACGGATGACGGTGAACAAGTTGCTGGCGGAAGATCTAAGAACAATGGTTCAGTTAAAGAGGGATTTTGTGGATTCAGCAACCTACTACTAGAGGAGGTCAAAAATACAAGCGACGCAACAGGAGGATGGTACCAAATCGTGCAAGAAAACGGATATGGAAATAATTGAGATTGAGAACATGGACCATGACACTGGGGACCGGTATATCTCGCTCAAATTGATGCCGGCAAGGAAGATATATCATCGTGGGGTGGATGGAATCTTCAGAACTCATAAGGGAGGTATGATTAATCACCCTGCTAGTATTAACACAAATTTTTCAGATTCTTCTACTACTGTGGCTGAGGAGGCGGGCCTAAGCACGCCCCCAAATCTCCATGAGAGGAATGTTTTGGAATTTCAGAGGGTTGGGTCAGACCTCTGCAATCCAACAATTAAAGTCCCAAATAAAGCAAGAAGACCCTGGCTGGGTATGCCTTGTAGAAACAAAAATAGATGAGAAAAGATACAAAAAACACTTGGTAAATGCTGGTTTATGCAATGTTTGTTCTGTTGAGCATGTTGGGAAGAGTGGAGGAATCAGTTTCGCGTGGAGAAAGGAGTTGGATATTGAAATTTCAATAAGAGTAAAAATATTTTTGCAGTCTTATTTCATCAATCGGCACAGTTTGGAAACTGGTTACTTTTGTGTGTCTTCTGCCCACCATTTTGATGGGTGATGCAACACCCCCAAATCATACGGCCGGCCGAACCGTATATTTGGAAAGATGCCTCCGTCCGAGGATATAAACCCCACTGGATACGGAGCCGGATCGCCGGTTCTTAGTTAATACAACCATCGATAATCCAAATATAAGTTATTACATATTCATAATAAACCAGTGACATTGTTTGAAAAACATAAGTACATTACATTCGAAATGAAAATTACTAGGTGATGTACTAAATAGCCTGATACTCTAGCCATCCGCGTTGTGAACGTCTCCCACCTTACTCGTAACCTGCGGGTTTTGAAATAGCACAAGCCGACCGCAGGAAAAATTTTAATCAGTAAAAACTGAGTAAATTCATACTGCAATATGTAAAACGAGTTTTGGCACAAAACACGTATATGAATTACATGATATTTAACGGGAATCAAACTTAGCTGTCAAATAATAACTGATTCCTTTCTTATCTTTTAGTTTAGCTGGCGTAGTGTTGCCCAGCGGGTGTCAAATGCCCCAGAGAGGTTACGATGCAATATATACTACCATAGGGTGCCTCTTGGGATATCTAGGATCCCAATTCACCCGAGCGTTGTGGGATGCCCACACGTCAATCCCCGTTCATAAACACGACTATGAGACCTTAAGTGTCGACACCCCTATACCGTTGTAACCTGCACAGGTATAATTAGTACTACATAGTTTCACAATAAAAGGGAGATCGCAAACTGGCGCTCCCGGCCGGAGCCGTAAATATAAAAAAGGGGATCGCAAACTGGCGCCCCTGGCCGGAGCCGTAATTTCCGCATCCTCTGTGCATTGCCCCAATTATATTATCGTGCATTATTCATTTTCAATTCCCAATAATAACACATGGTCCCATCGTTCCTCACGATTATTACTTTGATTTCCAACTGTTGTTTCACAATCACAATATATGTTTCGGGAGTCAAGTTTTCCAATCATGGAACCAAAAGGAGATTTCTCGAAACGTAGTTCACAAACGTTTATGAATTCCAAGTATCGCAAGTTTTAACAAAATTATTTCCATACGCACACAAATCACATTTTGACAGTTAAGGTATTGCACATATGAACTTACCGGTAGCAAGCAGCACGACAAGAGAAGTCCTAGTACTCGTACTCGTTCTCGACAAACTCGTCGTCTACGAATTGAGTGTCTACAAATACGCAATAAGTTCTTATCAACACAGAGCTTAATTACATAACGACTCTAGTCATGACCTATATGCAATGCGTGCCCTTGATTTATCTCCCAACCCCTTGTATTTATAAAAGCTTATTATTATTATTATTATTATTATTATTATTATTATTATTATTATTATTATTATTATTATTATTATTATTATTATTATTATTATTATTATTATTATTATTATTATTATTATTATTATTATTATTATTATTATTATTATTATTATTATTATTATTTCTGAGTTCCTCAATTTTGGGGAAATAACGAACAAGCTAGTTTTTAAGGGCATAATACGATTTTGGTAATTATGTTATTTCAAAATGGTTTGTAATTTCTGATTATTTACTCCAATAATATACACTATCTATTATTATTATTATTATTATTTTAACTCTTGCGGGCATCATATTATTACTATTATTATTATTATTATTATTATTATAATTATTATTATTATTATCATTATTATTATTATTATTATTATTATTATTATTATTATTATTATTATTATTATTATTATTATTATTATTATTATTATTACTTCAACTATGCACAACACCATTCAATTAGTTTTGCATGTATTTATTTTTATGTATATCTATATATATACATGTTTTAGGTAGATAAACTAATACTCTCTTCGGCTTTCTTATTATTATATACAAATCGGTATCCTTTTGTATAGTGTGATAATATTATGCCTACTATTTTTAAAAGAGAGATATATATAAATGGATTAAGTTACTTTATTTGAGAAAGATATCTAAAATTTTATTTCAAGTATTGATAAAATGAGTTATTAAATGAGTTTATTTATTTATTTATTTATTTATTTATTTATTTATTATTATTATTATTAAATATGTTTATTATTATTATTTTCAGGAAACTAATTTATTAGATTTATCTATTTTAGTTAATTTGGGGTATTTAAACTACAACTAGTGTCCCCCAAATTAAGTTTAGTAAAAAGACACTTTTCACCCCACCTCACATGTTTTCAGCTTGCATGTAAAGACAGTCACCTCCCCAGCAGTTCCAGAAAAAGACACTTTCACCCCCCCAAAATTTGTTCTTCACGTATCTTTATCAACCCAATTCACCCAAGTCAAATTTTTCCTAACAAGACTCGATTTTGATCATTGTAATGGAACTAGGATGCGATTTAGAGCTTACCCACGCGACGAATCACGAAAAACGGTCAACGGGCGAAGCGGGTCGAGCCTCCGACCGTCGGGTTCGGAGGTGGAGATCGCCGGTGATGGGTTCGGCGTTTCTGGGTTCGTTCGAGGCCTTCACTGGTCTCGTCGAACCTCCTGGAGGCGAGGGAGATGGGTTTTAAGCGGTGGGTGCGTCGGTGGTGGTTGGGCCGAGCTTCACGCCGGCGTTCATGGAGGTGGTGGCGTCGGGCGTGGCTCGGGCCTGGGTTGTTGCGTCTGCTGATGCTCTGTTTTTGACAGAGAGGTGGGTGGCAAGGAGAGCAGAGCTTTGAGAGAGATGGAGGAGGTGGGTTTCGTTGATGGTGGTGATTTTGTTCTCGGTTTATTTCTCCGGCAAATTTTCCGGCGGTTTCCCGGCGTCTCTGTGTTGGCAGTGGTGAACTCGAGAGAGAGAGACTCAGAACAGAGGGATAGAGGAGAGGAGGGCTGTTGTGGTGGTGGTTTCTCTCGGTCGGGTTTTCAGCGGGTTCGGTGGCGGGGTGAGGCAACCCGAGAGAGAGAGAGAGAGAGAGAGAGAGAGAGAGAGAGAGAGAGAGAGAGAGAGAGAGAGAGAGAGAGAGAGAGAGAGAGAGAGAGAGAGAGAGAGAGAGAGAGAGAGAGAGAGAGAGAGAGCAAGGGTGGTGGAGCAGGTGGATTTGTGGTGGTGTTTCTCGGCGGCAAGGAGGAAGAGATGGTGGTGGTGATGGTTTTGGGTTGTTTGCCGAGGAAGAGAAGGAGAGGAGGAGGTGATGGTGGTGGTAATGGAGGAGGTGGTGGTGGTGTTGATGTCGGCAGTGTTGGTGGTCCTGGGTGGTTGTAGCTGCCACTGTTTTGTTGTGGCAGAGAAGGGGGGTGAGAGATTGAGGGAGAGATGGTGATGGTGGCGGTGGTTTTGTTGTTTCCGAATGCAAGGAAGAAGAGGATGAGGTGATGGTGATGGTGGGGGGTTGTTGTTTTGTTTTTGTGATGAGGAGGAAGGAGCAAGGGGGTTTTTATAGAGGAGGGGGTAGAGATTTGATGGAGTTGTGAGTGAGGGTGAGGGATTTTTTTTTTGTGTTTTGCCGTGGGGGGTGAGGAGAACAAAAAAGAGAGAGAGAGAGTGAGGGAGAGAGAGAGATATAAGGGGAGAGTCTTGTGGGGGATGTGTGTTGTGTTGCTGTGAGGGATGAGGAGAAAACAAGAGTGAAAGAGAGAGAGAGAGAGAGAGAGGTGTTGTGACGGGGAGAGAGAAAGAGGGAGGAAGGGGGTGTTGTGTGATGGTGGAGAAAATGAAAAAAAGGTGTGTGTGTGTGTGTGTGAGTGTGTTAGCCGAGAGAGAAAGGAGAGAAATAGATGATGAGTTGTTTGTGTGAGAGGAGAAAAAGATGGGAAGTGGTTGGTGATGTAGGGGGAAGGAGAAAAATAAATTGTTCAGGAGGGGAAAGGAGAGAGAGAGAGTGTTGATGGGTGTTATTTTACTATTAGTATTATTTGTATTATGATTATATATATACATATATATATATTTTTATTAATATTATTTTGCTATTATTTTATTATAGTATTTATACGCATATAGTCTCGTATTATACATGTATAAGAATACGGTATTATTATACAGTATAAATACACTATTATTTATATTTGTTTATGTAAAAGACAAATACTCCCCCCTTAGTTTCCATAATGCATGGTTTAGCCCCCGTATTTATAATAAACGTTTTAAAGAAATTGCACAATCGCCCCCATTAGATAAATTCGGGTATTTCATCTTACCACCCTTAGAAAAGAGCTTCGTCCCCGAAGCTATCACTACGGTATGTTAATTAAGCAACTCTTATCCGAAGCTAGTGCACTAGATATGTCATAAATGCCCAAGTAATACTATAATATGCACATGTGAGGTTATAACTGGTCATGCTATATGATATAACGATGCCTAGTACGTGTATGCCAACAATTTCTAATCGTAGGGTTATACTCTCGCAATTTATTTTACCTGATCAAACAGGTGAGGGTATCGTTTCATCATGTCAGCTTCCGCCTCCCATGTAGCTCTTTCTTGTAACTGGTTGGACCAGAGAACCTTGACCAGCGTAGTTGACTTGGTACGGGTGTTCCTGGTTTTCCTATCGAGGATTTTGATGGGTTGCTCTTCGTAGGAAAGAGAGGGATCTAGGTCGACTGGTTCAGGGTCAAGGACATGGCTCGGGTCGTGAATGTAAGGTTTGAGTTGCGAGACATGAAAGACATTATGAACTCGGCCTAGGTTGTTTGGAAGATTTAGGCGATAAGCAACTTCTCCTATACGATCCATCACCTCGTACGGTCCAATGAACTTGGGACTGAACTTCCCCTTCTGGTTGAACCTCATGATTTTGTTGGAGAAACCTTCAAAAATACTTTGTCACCTACTTTGAATTCCAACGGTCTCCTCTTCGAATCAGCGTAAGACTTCTGTCGATCCTGGGCTTCCTTCATCCTTTTCTGAATCATACGAATATGATTTGTCGACTCTTCAATTATTTGAGGTCCGAGAATGATAGTCTCACTGATGTCACTCCAACAAAGTGGTGTTCTGCATTTCCTTCCATACAACGCCTCGTAAGGTGCCATTCCTATGCTGGCATGATAGCTGTTGTTGTAGGAAAACTCTATCACAATAAAAGGGAGATCGCAAACTGGCGCTCCCGGCCGGAGCCGTAAATATAAAAAAGGGGATCGCAAACTGGCGCCCCTGGCCGGAGCCGTAATTTCCGCATCCTCTGTGCATTGCCCCAATTATATTATCGTGCATTATTCATTTTCAATTCCCAATAATAACACATGGTCCCATCGTTCCTCATGATTATTACTTTGATTTCCAACTGTTGTTTCACAAACACAATATATGTTTCGGGAGTCAAGTTTTCCAATCATGGAACCAAAAGGAGATTTCTCAAAACGTAGTTCACAAACGTTTATGAATTCCAAGTATCGCAAGTTATAACAAAATTATTTCCATACGCACACAAATCACATTTTGACAGTTAAGGTATTGCACATATGAACTTACCGGTAGCAAGCACCACGACAAGAGAAGTCCTAGTACTCGTACTCGTTCTCGACAAACTCGTCGTCTACGAATTGAGTGTCTACAAATACGCAATATGTTCTTATCAACACATAGCTTAATTACATAACGACTCTAGTCATGACCTATATGCAATGCTTGCCCTTGATTTATCTCCCAACCCCTTGTATTTATAAAAGCTTATTATTATTATTATTATTATTATTATTATTATTATTATTATTATTATTATTATTATTATTATTATTATCATTATTACTATTTCTGAGTTCCTCAATTTTGGGGAAATAACGAACAAGCTAGTTTTTAAGGGCATAATACGATTTTGGTAATTATGTTATTTCAAAATGGTTTATAAATTCTGATTATTTACTCCAATAATATACACTATCTATTATTATTATTATTTTAACTCTTGCGGACATCATATTATTACTATTATTATTATTATCATTATTATCATTATTATTATTACTTCAACTATGCACAACACCATTCAATTAGTTTTGCATGTATTTATTTTTATGTATATCTATATATATACATGTTTTAGGTAGATAAACTAATACTCTCTTCGGCTTTCTTATTATTATATACAAATCGGTATCCTTTTGTATAGTGTGATAATATTATGCCTACTATTTTTAAAAGAGAGATATATATACATGGATTAAGTTACTTTATTTGAGAAAGATATCTAAAATTTTATTTCAAGTATTGATAAAATGAGTTATTAAATGAGTTTATTTATTTATTTATTTATTTATTTATTTATTTATTTATTTATTATTATTATTATTAAATATGTTTATTATTATTATTATTTTCAGGAAACTAATTTATTAGATTTATCTATTTTAGTTAATTTAGGGTATTTAAACTACAACTAGTGTCCCCCAAATTAAGTTTAGTAAAAAGACACTTTTCACCCCACCTCACATATTTTCAGCTTGCATGTAAAGACAGTCACCTCCCCAGCAGTTCCAGAAAAAGACACTTTCACCCCCCCAAAATTTGTTCTTCACGTATCTTTATCAACCCAATTCACCCAAGTCAAATTTTTCCTAACAAGACTCGATTTTGATCATTGTAATGGAACTAGGATGCGATTTAGAGCTTACCCACGCGACGAATCACGAAAAACGGTCAACGGGCGAAGCGGGTCGAGCCTCCGACCGTCGGGTTCGGAGGTGGAGATCGCCGGTGATGGGTTCGGCGTTTCTGGGTTCGTTCGAGGCCTTCACTGGTCTCGTCGAACCTCCTGGAGGCGAGGGAGATGGGTTTTAAGCGGTGGGTGCGTCGGTGGTGGTTGGGCCGAGCTTCACGCCGGCGTTCATGGAGGTGGTGGCGTCGGGCGTGGCTCGGGCCTGGGTTGTTGCGTCTGCTGATGCTCTGTTTTTGACAGAGAGGTGGGTGGCAAGGAGAGCAGAGCTTTGAGAGAGATGGAGGAGGTGGGTTTCGTTGATGGTGGTGATTTTGTTCTCGGTTTATTTCTCCGGCGTATTTTCCGGCGGTTTCCCGGCGTCTCTGTGTTGGCAGTGGTGAACTCGAGAGAGAGAGAGAGAGACTCAGAACAGAGGGATAGATGAGAGGAGGGCTATTGTGGTGGTGGTTTCTCTCGGTCGGGTTTTCAGCGGGTTCGATGACGGGGTGAGGCAACCCGAGAGAGAGAGAGAGAGCAAGGGTGGTGGAGCAGGTGGATTTGTGGTGGTGTTTCTCGGAGGAAAGGAGGAAGATATGGTGGTGGTGATGGTTTTGGGTTGTTTGCCGAGGAAGTGGAGGAGAGGAGGAGGTGATGGTGGTGGTAATGGAGGAGGTGGTGGTGGTGTTGATGTCGGCAGTGTTGGTGGTCCTGGGTGGTTGTAGCTGCCACTGTTTTGTTGTGGCAGAGAAGGGTGGTGAGAGATTGAGGGAGAGATGGTGATGGTGGCGGTGGTTTTGTTGTTTCCGAAGGCAAGGGAGAAGAGGATGAGGTGATGGTGATGGTGGGGGGTTGATGTTTTGTTTTTGTGATGAGGAGGAAGGAGCAGGGGGTTTTTATAGAGGAGGGGGTAGAGATTTGATGGAGCTGTGAGTGAGGGTGAGGGCTTTTTTTTTGTGTTTTGCCGTGGGGGGTGAGGAGAACACAAAAGAGAGAGAGTGAGGGAGAGAGAGAGAGAAATATAAGGGGAGAGTCTTGTGGGGGCTGTGTGTTGTGTTGCTGTGAGGGATGAGGAGAAAAGAAGATTGAAAGAGAGAGAGAGAGAGAGAGGTGTTGTGACGGGGAGAGAGAAAGAGGGAGGAAGGGGGTGTTGTGTGATGGTGGAGAAAATGAAAAAAAAAGGTGTGTGTGTGTGTGTGTGTGTGTGAGTGTGTTAGCCGAGAGAGAAAGGAGAGAAATAGATGATGAGTTGTCTGTGTGAGAGGAGAAAAAAATGGGAAGTGGTTGGTGATGTAGGGGGAAGGAGAAAAATAAATTGTTCAGGAGGGGAAAGGAGAGAGAGAGAGAGAGAGAGTGTTGATGGGTGTTATTTTACTATTAGTATTATTTGTATTATTATTATATACATACATATATATATATATTTTATTAATATTATTTTGCTATTATTTTATTATAGTATTTATACGCATATAGTATTGTATTATACATGTATAAGAATACGATATTATTATACAGTATAAATACACTATTATTTATATTTGTTTGTGTAAAAGACAAATACTCCCCCCCCTTAGTTTCTAAAATGCATGGTTTAGCCCCCGTATTTATAATAAACGTTTTAAAGAAATTGCACAATCGCCCCCATTAGATAAATTTGGGTATTTCAGGTGATGTTTATGAGGTATGTTATCAGAAGGACAAAATAGGTGGGAGGAAGGTGAACCAGAAATCAGAAGGGGGACTTCTCAACTTGATTAATGAAGTTGGTTGGATGGACATTGGCTACACAGGAGCTCCCATACATGGAGTAATGGTTGGCAAAATGGAGGTTTCATTAGAGAAAGATTGGACAGATGCTTTGCAAGTCCAGAGTGGAGAACAATGTTTCCAAATGCTATTACTATCCACAAAACTGCAGGAGGCTCCGACTATATCCCCATTGTGTTGGAGCTAAAGAAGAGGATAAACACAGGTAAAAAACCGTTTACATTTGAGCCTATGTGGGTGAGAGACAAGACCAGCAAGGAAACAATTAGAGAAGCCTGACATAGCATCCATAATACCACACTGCAGCACAAGTGGGGCAGACAATTAAAAGCAACAAAGAAGTATCTCAAGAAGTGGAGCAAAGAAGTCTTTGGTCACCTGGAAACCCAGATTAGAGTAGCAGAAGCAGAACTAATGAAGCTGCAGACAAAAGCTGGTTTAGATACTGCAAAAGAGGAGAACCAATATAAGAGATGGCTGAATGAACTGTTTACAAGACAGAGTATCTATGGAGAAACAAATCAAGGGTTCATTGGATTAATGAGGGGGATGCAAACACAAAGTTCTTCCACACTATGGCTGCTATCAGGGGAAGGAAGAATAAAATTGATGCCATTTGGATGACAACAATTCTTGGCACACAAATACTGAAGGTATGAACACTGTTTTCTTAGATTATTTCCAAAAGTTGTTCTCTTCCTCAAACACCCTCTGCCCTGATTGGCTAAAAGAGCTCTTTCCCAACCAATTAACAAATGAGGAGTGTGTCCACCTCCTTGAAATCCCAAAAAATGATGAAATTTTTGAAACTGTGTGCCAGATGGGGAGTTTTAAATCCCCTGGACCTGATGGATTTCCAGTTTTATTTTACAAGAACTACTGACATATAGTGGGGAATGATTTATGCAATCTTGTAAGAAATTTCTTTCTTGAAGGAAGGTTTCCCCCAAACTTCAATAACACTTTCATTGCCTTGATCCCCAAGATTCCTAATCCCTCCAAAGTTTCCCATTTCAGACCAATCTCTCTTTGTAATGTGTCTTACAAAATCATAGCCAAAATTTTATCAAATAGAATCAAACCCCTTCTCAAAAAAATCATTTTCCCCTTCCAAACTGCTTTTGTTCCTGATAGAAATATACAAGATAACTCCATATTGTTACATGAAGTGGTGCATACCTTAAAGAAGAAGAAGGGAAAGGGAGGATTGCTTTTTTCTCAAGTATGACATTGAAAAGGCATATGACAAGATAGAATGGGATTGTATTATGACGATTATGAGATGGATGGGATTCCCAGAAAGGTTCTGCATGCTTGTCTTTGAATGTATCAGCACTGTTAATTTCTCAGTTCTTGTTAATGGCAGTCCTGTGGGGTATTTTAGAGCTACTAGAGGTATTAGGCAAGGAGATCCCTTGTCTCCAACACTTTTCATCATCTGCACTGAGCTACTTTCAAGAATTATTAGCTTTGCAGCAGAAAGTAAATGGCTCACTGGGATTTAACTTGCAAAGGAGGGTCAACCAATTACTCACCTAATGTTTGCTGATGATCTAATAGTGATGGCAAAAGCAACTGAGAAGGAAGCTGTTTATCTGGATCTTTGTCTTAAGTTGTATGAAGAGGCTTCAGGGCTTTGTGTAAACAAACAGAAATCTGCAGTGTACTTCAGTGGAAATGTGAAAGGGGATCAAAGAAGAATCATCAAGACAAGACTTCAGGTTAAAAAGGGAAAGAAAGATTCAATTTATTTGGGTATTCCCATTTTTACTGCACAAAATAGGAGCTCTGATTTCAATAACATTGTGAAAAAGATGACTGGGAAAGTCCAAGGTTGGCAAAGTAAAATGTTAGCAAAAGCTGGAAAGGTAATAGTCCTCAAAGCCACTTTAAATTCTATGGCTACCTATGCCATGTCTCTTCTTCTTTTCCCAAAGAAATTTGCTGAGAAATTGAATACTATCTGCTCCAAATTCTGGTGGGAAGAAACTGATGACAAAAGGAATATTCATTTTAAATGTTTTGGGGATTTGTGTAAGAGTAAGGATTATGGAGGGTTGGGTTTTAGAGAATTCAATGGTTTCAACAACGCCCTAATTGCAAAATTGGCATGGAAAATCTGGGTAAATGAAGACAGTGTGTGGGTCAAGTTACTACAAGAGAAGTATTGCAGGGTGTTGGAGTTCCAGAAAGTTGAGGTCAAGAAAGGGGATTCTTGGTTTTGGAGAGGGTTGTTGAAAGTTAGAAACATATTAGAAGACAATGCAATAAAATCTGTTGGTAATGGGAGAGATATTGACATATGGCAAGATAGGTGGGTTCCAAATTTAGAAGCTGCTAAACCCAAGCCACCAGATGATTTGATGAGAGCCCCTAAGAAAGTGTCTGAACTTATTGATTGGGAAGCTGGAAATTGGAAACAGGAGCTGCTGGCACAATGGTTCACCCCCCTGGAAAAGCAAGAGATTGAGAAGATTATGATCCCCATTGTGCAAAATTCAGATAAGTGGAGGTGGTGTCTAAGCCCAAATGGAAGCTATAATGTGAAAAAGGCCTATTACTGGATCTTGGAGGGAGGAAATAGTATGGTTAACCCACCTAACTGTTGTTGGAATAGATTCCCTAGAGGCAATCTAGTTTAGTATGAATTATTTGTGGCTAGAAATCCACTTATTATTTATTGGATATTTAATATAATGAAGTCCTTAGATTTACAATTGTGTTGTTTATCTTAAATATCCCTAGTCAAGTATAATGATTAATGGGACAATCATCTATAGACTAGTATGGGGTTGGATTGATATGGAGATATCACGATCCAACACATAGGTGTGCATTAGGGAATGTTGAACTGGATTGAACCATCTACGAGAAGGCTACATACACGTTATGTTGAGTCACAATCGATTCTCGCGGTGCAATGGTATTGTCATCCTTAGACTTGAAGTCACTAGATATTCTAGTTGTGGATTATTGTGATCTTGGTAGCGTTAAACGCTACACCGTAACTGGGTAGTTATAAAGGCGTGTACTGGATACAATAAGAAGCAAGCTTAGAGATCGTAGTGGACGTAGATAGGATTTGTCCCTCCCACATAACGGGAGCAAATATCCTAGGCCACTCGAGGGATAGTGCTTATAGAATGTCTGGCCAGACTCAAATAAATCAATGTGGGGTATTGATGTTATTTGCACGAATAAGGCTATTCCCATGGATCGAGAAACTATGGATTGGATATACGAGTGTGACTTGTATGTCTCGTGTCCAATCCGGATATAGAGACAAAGGGATGAGACAATTACTTGTACAAAGGTTGTCAAGATGACTATTCTATTAGTTGGCTAGAATGGATGTTTTGCTAGAGACCGCTCCATATTAGCAAATAGTTGCTACCAACTAGATAGAACCTATGGGGTCACACGCTACATAGAGTTGGACTAGATTTTGGAATTAATTAATTGGATTAATTAATTAGAAGGATCACTTTGCAAACCCTTGCAAACTTGGTAGGGACTAATTTGCAAGGAAGGGACTAAATTGAATTCTAGTAGGACTAGAATAAGTTCTTTAGGTAGTTAACAAGGAGTTGTTGGACTATATAAAGGACCTTCCTTCCTTCCTTCCCACATAACTTATGCAACGCCCCGTGATCCCCAAGCCTTCCGTTCCGGACCGGAAAGCCCAGGAGGGCGATGCTAAAGTGTTGGTGGAAGTCATAAGCACAACATCCATATATTACAGTACTATTAAACATTACACAAGTCTTTACATATTACATCTTATTAAACATAAACATCGCTCCAGAGTTTTTCATATTATCACTACTAAAACCTTACGCTTACGCTAGTCACACAAGATTACTTTACTAATTGTGATCATATCCTTCTTAGTGCGTCCCGTACCCAGCTACATCGTAGTCTTCAGCCTCTAAACCTGCGGTGGGAAGGAAAACAAGAACCGCAGTTTCTAAAGTCAGCTGGGAAATGCTGAGTAAATAAATACCCTAGCTCGTAAACAGATGATGAGGCATGATTTATTCTCAAAACAGTAATAAGAGGAAATAAATCTTTAATAGGAGTAAACAAAACACAATCCAGCTTTAAACTTCTCAACCTTTCAATTCCTTCCTTCTTGATCTTGAAACGGGGAGTAATATCCCAATCTTGTCTTCCTTTATACTCATAGACATTCTTGTCTTTAAAGAAAACCACATTTAACTTAGTTGATAAGGGGAAGATCTATCCATCTCGCATACTCCAAGACCTTAAGTGCCGGCACCCCCCTAGGACTTCTTGCGGCCAGAGAGGTGAGTACATGGAGCAAACCCGGCAGGTTGCGACCGGGTAAAATAAACGGGTCGGGTGGACGTAGCCAACCACGACCAATCTTATCGAAAAGTATATATAACGATCCCCGCACTACTCTTTCCACTTTATATTATTTACGGATTGAGATTGCTCGTGTGACAGTATCAAAGCAAAGCAACATCTTTCAGTTGTAAGAAAAACTCACATAGAATGTGTAAATCACAAACGCATTTTGAGACAAGTATCAAAATCAAAATTCGACACGAAAGGAGCTAGGGAAGCTAGGCTAGGCATATTTACTTACCTCGAGTCCGTAGCGTCGGATCGTCCTAGTCGTAGTTGTTGTCTACGAGTCCGTTACCTACAAATCGGAGCTTCTAAATCGTCACAATTCTGTGTATAGCTCTGCGAGTCTTATTAAGATTCCAATTTAATAAATCTTATACTAACTCGAGATTCACATGTTACTTTCTTAAAGTCTCTTTATTTAGCTATATTTTTCTTAGTAACCAAAAATTATAAAGCAACGAGTCTATATTTGAAAAGTTATTAAATAATATATTCCCAAAAATCTTATTTATTTATATATAGAAATCCTCTTCACAAACGTCATGAATTACAAGTAAAACTAATAATAGTTTATATTTTTATAACATATATATATATATATATATATATATATATATATATATATATATATATATATATATATATATATATTAGAATTAGCGAATAAACGATATTGAATTTTATGAAGAGCACTTCTCAATATTTGATACGACGCGGTTATTTTAGATAACTATTAAATTTTATATTTTGAAAAGTAATTATTTACTTAGCGTAGTTGTTGGTTTATAAAGACACGGAATAATAGTGAAACGGCTATTTGTTATATTTATGAAACATACTTTATCCAACTATAACAATTTAAACGGTGTTTATAATATTAAGTTTTTAAGAACATTTTTCCCAAACACGACACTACAACGTTTATAAACTAGCCAATATAATTTTTTTACAAGTATTACATAAACCGTTTTGAAAACTATTTGTTTAAAGCAAAATATATTTAGTTTTTAAACAAAACATTCCGCGTTTAATTTGTCACGAGCGGCTCGTATACTATTTTGACGCCCGAATCACTTTTCCGTAACGGGCATGAAAACTACTATTTTTAGAAAATATTTTTAATCCAAAATTAACAATTTTATTTTTTGCGTATAATATAACGTTTAGATAAACGAAGTTAAAACCCCCAAGTTTGTTTTAAAAGACAACATATAACCCTCCTATACACAAAGTAATTTTAACAAGAGACACCTTCAACCTTCTTAGTTTCAGAAAGTACAACTAGCTCCCCCTCTCTTATGTCAATATAACTTTCTGAAAATACACTTTCACCCCTTTCTACATAAACTTCAACTTTCATCAATCAAAGCATGGATTCAAGCATTCGAAATTGCATTTGGTCTATATAAAACAATAAATAAGAGGATTTAGATCATACCTAGGCCAAGAATCGTAAGAAACGGCCAAGAAACGCAACGGGTCAAGTTGTCGAAAACGGCGTCGGAAGCTATGGCCGACGGGGACTTCTCCGGCCGATTCTGAGCGTGGCTAAGACCTCCTAGAGGCTGGTCGGACCTTCTAGGTGATAGAGATACAAGTGGAGAGGTCTGGGTAACTCCCGTTTGGTTGGGCCGAAATTGTCGCCGGAAAATATGGAGGTTGGTGGTGGCGGCAATGGGTTGCTTCGATGGCTTCAGCTGCTGTTATCTCCTCTACTTTTAGATGGGGAAGAGGGTGAGACAGAGATATATAGAGAGAAATCGAGCAGAGGACAGAGAGTTGTGTGGGTGGCGATGGTGCTCTGTTTCTCGATGGCGGCAGCGGCGGTGGTGGCTCCGGCTGCCTCTGTTGCTGCTGCTTTTCCTCTCTGTTGTCAAGTCGCAGAGAGAGAGAGAGAGAGAGAAACAGAGGGAGATTAAAGAGGGAGATAGGGGTAGTGGGGTGTTGGTGGTTGTGGTGATTTCGCCGGCGATTTTGCCGGAGATGAAGAAGATGACGATGGGGATGGTCGATGCTACTGCTGCTGCAGGGTTTTCGTACAGAGAATAGATTGAGACAGAAAGTGAGAGAAAACAGAGGTTAGAGAATGAGGGTGATGAAGGTGGTGGGTCTCTCGATGGCGGTGATGGTGGCGTTGCTGTGGCCGTGGATGAAGGGGAAGAAGATGAAGCTGATGATTGAGGTTGGCATGCTTATATAGGAGACAAAAAGGAAATGATGATGATGATGATGATAATTGTGAGGGTGGCGGTGGAAAAAATCACAGGAGAAGAGAAGAGGATGAGGACGAAGTAGGAAAAAATCTGGGAAAGAAACTTCTCAAATTGGAATTGAGTTCTCGAGAGAAAGTATAAGGTGTGCTAGACACACCAAAAGTTAGAGAGCTTAGGTGTAGCTCTCACACTCAATTTCACGGTGATTGTATACGTGTTAACAACAAAAATAATACAAATAAATAACTCTCTCGCGTATTTATCTACAAATACTAGTTTACTATTTTCTAAAATCCGTACCCGAATTTCTTGTCTATAAAATATTATAATTTAAGTAACCTTATTTTCCCCACAATTAAATTCTTTATTTAACTTTTAAATTACTATTTTGTCCTTGTAAATTATACGGGGTATTACATTCTCTCCCCCTTAAACAGAGCTTCGTCCTCGAAGCTAAAATCAGCCAAATATCCTGATGCCAAAACCTTTTCCTCGAAGCTAAACTCAGTCAAATACTCTTGAGGCCAAGACTTTTATCTCGAAGCAAATTTGGCCCTGTACCCTTGGTGCCGAAGCTTTCTAATAAGAAACTAATGATCACAGTCACGATTCACATAACTGGCAAGAAATTTCACATAGCAAGTAATGGCAAATATAGTTACTATCTAATGCTTGCAGTGCAACACATAATTATGTACTACGCAAAGCACGTCCAACTTACTTATGCGATTATAGTCCCATTTGGTTACTAAAGGTCAGGGTTAAATATGTTATAAGGGTACTAACGCGTAATGGGTATTAACGTGGAATGGTACCAAATGAAGGGTTGCGTCCTCTCCCCCTTAGAGAGTGACGTGCCCGGAGCTTAATTCGCCCTCGAGAAATCACTAGCCTCTCGTATTTGGTTAAATAGGTCGTCAATCCGAGATAGAGGGTGTTAATTCAAATAATATGGCAGTTGGTTGTTCGTAGGTAGAGAAAGTACCCGTGACACTTCCATGAGCGGCTTCAGCCTCAGTCCTTGTTAACAAAGCGATTCTTCCCATACTTCCATTAGGACCTCTTGCTCCTCCTGCTGCACCAGCTCCGTTGTTGACATTCAACCCGTATTCAGCATTGTTGTTCCCATTCCCGGGTTGGGCTCCGTTCTGTCCTGCATATCCCGGGTTGTAATTCTGCTGCCTGCCATAGCCATTACCTCTATTGTCCTGGTAGTTGCGATTCCCGTTCTGCTGATTCTCAATCTGCTGGTTACGACCAAAGTTGTTTCCATTCTGCTGACGGTTCCTCTGGTTGTTGTTCTGTTGTGGCCTTCCAAAATTATCTCCCTGGATCACTTGCTGGTTCCTGGCTGGTTGTGAACGACATTCGTAAGCTCGATGTCCCCTCTTACCACAATTATGGCATATGACTGGAATTCCCATGCAGTCAACTCCAGGGTGATTCTGCTGGCACTTGTTACAGATGTAGCGGCGAGGTTGCTGACCTCCAGAATTCAGTTGATTGCCTCGGTATCGCCCCTGATTATCTGCTCCATTGTTGGGTTTAAACTTTTTATTTCCTGTGGCAAGGTTTTTGTTGCTTTCTTCTGCTTCTTCCACCTTGCGTTTCTTGCGTTTTTCGTCTTGGGAGACACGGACTCGCCATATGTCAGCAGCTCTGTCGTACGCTTCGTGGAGGGTTGAATAAGTTCTGCTCAGCAGAGACTCCTGTAGCCTTTCTTGCAATCCACCAATGAACCTAGATATCTTGGAGTCTTCATCAGGCACCATATTGCCTACAAATCGTATCAACTCCGTAAATTTTCAGAAATACTCAGTTACAGAGTCATTTCCTTGTTGAAGGTTTTGGAATTCTATTTCTTTGCTCCTCTTCACATGGTGTGGGTAGAATCGAGATCGGAGAGCAACTTGAAGGGATTCCCAGTTGAAGTTGGGATTGGCTAGCAGAGTTTCACGTGCATTTCTCCACCAAAGGTTGGCCTCGCTTTTTAAGTAAAAGACCGCACAAGTGACTTTCTTCTCATCAGGGCATTCTACCACCTCGAGAATCTTATCCATTTCCACGATCCAATCCTCCAATTCAACAGGATCCTCTTTTCCTGTGAATTCCTTTGGCTTCATTTCTGCCACTTCCTAGCCCAATTAGTTACTGTCTGACCTCCGTTATTTATCATCTTAGTCATTTGCTCGAAGAACTGCTCCATGGTGACGTTCTCAGCCATATCTTCCTGTCAGGCTTCCCTAAAGTGATATCGTAACGATCTATCAGTCACATCCTATGGTATCCTTGGTTATGGTCGCAAAATCTTAACAACTATCTCGTAACATCACAACTAGTGATATACCTAACACAATTATCACATAAAACGTGCATCTTATGGCTAGTTCACAGTAAAACACATCTGACTCACGTCTCCAATCAAGATATTGTAACACATCCATACAAAGAAGGTAGTACATCAAGTACAATCCCAATGTTTCCATCATCCTTTCATTATGAAAGTATCAAATATCCATAGCCAAGTAAAAATGCATTTAAAATTAAACCAGATACGCAAGAAACGTAACAAACAACACGTCTCTAGACATGATGAGGGTGGGCGGGAGAAATAAAAACCAAGACCTAGGCTACCCATAACCCGAACGGCTTTTCCGATTTTAATTATCTTTCCCTACGTGCATTTTAAGTTACCCTATAGGTTTAATTCCCTTTTCCGGATCAAATGCTCTGATACCACCTGCAACGCCCCGTGATCCCCAAGCCTTCCGTTCCGGACCGGAAAGCCCAGGAGGGCGATGCTAAAGTGTTGGTGGAAGTCATAAGCACAACATCCATACATTACAGTACTATTAAACATTACACGAGTCTTTACATATTACATCTTATTAAACATAAACATCGCTCCAGAGTTTTTCATATTATCACTACTAAAACATTACGCTTACGCTAGTCACACTAGCTTACTTTACTAATTGTGATCATATCCTTCTTAGTGCGTCCCGTACCCAGCTACATCGTAGTCTTCAGCCTCTAAACCTGCGGTGGGAAGGAAAACAAGAACCGCAGTTTCTAAAGTCAGCTGGGAAATGCTGAGTAAATAAATACCCTAGCTCGTAAACAGATGATGAGGCATGATTTATTCTCAAAACAGTAATAAGAGGAAATAAATCTTTAATAGGAGTAAACAAAACACAATCCAGCTTTAAACTTCTCAACCTTTCAATTCCTTCCTTCTTGATCTTGAAACGGGGAATAATATCCCAATCTTGTCTTCCTTTATACTCATAGACATTCTTGTCCTTAAAGAAAACCACATTTTAACTTAGTTGATACGGGGAAGATCTATCCATCTCGCATACTCCAAGACCTTATGTGCCGGCACCCCCCTAAGACTTCTTGCGGCCAGAGAGGTGAGTACATGGAGCAAACCCGGCAGGTTGCGACCGGGTAAAATAAACGGGTCGGGTGGACGTAGCCAACCACGACCAATCTTATCGAAAAGTATATATAACGATCCCCGCACAACTCTTTCCACTTTATATTATTTACGGATTGAGATTGCTCGTGTGACAGTATCAAAGCAAAGCAACATCTTTCAGTTGTAAGAAAAACTCACATAGAACGTGTAAATCACAAACGCATTTTGAGACAAGTATCAAAATCAAACTTCGACACGAAAGGAGCTAGGGAAGCTAGGCTAGGCATATTTACTTACCTCGAGTCCGTAGCGTCGGATCGTCCTAGTCGTAGTTGTTGTCTACGAGTCCGTTACCTACAAATCAGAGCTTCTAAATCGTCACAATTCTGTGTATAGCTCTGCGAGTCTTATTAAGATTCCAATTTAATAAATCTTATACTAACTCGAGATTCACATGTTACTTTCTTAAAGTCTCTTTATTTAGCTATATTTTTCTTAGTAACCAAAAATTATAAAGCAACGAGTCTATATTTGAAAAGTTATTAAATAATATATTCTCAAAAATCTTTTTATTTATATATAGAAATCCTCTTCACAAACGTCATGAATTACAAGTAAAACTAATAATAGTTTATATTTTTATAACATATATATATATATATATATATATATATATATATATATATATTAGAATTAGCGAATAAACGATATTGAATTTTATGAAGAGCACTTCTCAAAATTTGATACGACGCGGTTATTTTAGATAACTATTAAATTTTATATTTTGAAAAGTAATTATTTACTTAGCGTAGTTGTTGGTTTATAAAGACACGGAATAATAGTGAAACGGCTATTTGTTAAATTAATGAAAAATACTTTATCCAACTATAACAATTTAAACGGTGTTTATAATATTAAGTTTTTAAGAACATTTTTCCCAAACACGACACTACAACGTTTATAAACTAGCCAATATAACTTTTTTACAAGTATTACATAAACCGTTTTGAAAACTATTTGTTTAAAGCAAAATATATTTAGTTTTCAAACAAAACATTCCTCGTTTAATTTGTAACGAGCGGCTCGTATACTATTTTGACGCCCGAATCACTTTTCCGTAACGGGCATGAAAACTTCTATTTTTAGAAAATATTTTTAATCCAAAATTAACAATTTTATTTTTCGCGTATAATATAACGTTTAGATAAACGAAGTTAAAACCCCCAAGTTTGTTTTAAAAGACAACATATGACCCTCCTATACACAAAGTAATTTTAATAAGAGACACCTTCAACCTTCTTAGTTTCAGAAAGTACAACTAGCTCCCCCTCTCTTATGTCAATATAACTTTCTAAAAATACACTTTCACCCCTTTCTACATAAACTTCAACTTTCATCAATCAAAGCATGGATTCAAGCATTCGAAATTGCATTTGGTCTATATAAAACAACTAATAAGAGGATTTAGATCATACCTAGGCCAAGAATCGTAAGAAACGGCCAAGAAACGCAACGGGTCAAGTTGTCGAAAACGGCTTCGGAAGCTATGGCCGACGGGGACTTCTCCGGTCGATTCTGAGCGTGGCTAAGACCTCCTAGAGGCTGGTCGGACCTTCTAGGTTATAGAGATACAAGTAAAGTGGTCTGGGTAACTCCCGTTTGGTTGGGCCGAAATTGTCGCCGGAAAATATGGAGGTTGGTGGTGGCGGCAGTGGGTTGCTTCGATGGCTTCAGCTGCTGTTATCTCCTCTGCTTTTAGATGGGGAAGAGGGTGAGACAGAGATATATAGAGAGAAATCGAGCAGAGGACAGAGAGTTGTGTGGGTGGCGATGGTGCTCTGTTTCTCGATGGCGGCTGATAACGCCCAATTAGGGGTTATCTTTTAGCCTGATTTCACGAGTATTTGTGTCGGAATTAGCGGTTTTTGCCGGAAAATGCCTTAGAATGCCTCGGGAATCTAGAACGATACGTTTATTTGTACTTGCTGGATTTCGGCTTATTTATTGATATATTTGGATATGATCGCGGGTTTTCGTTCGTGTTGCCTTTTCAGGAACAGGTTCGAGAGGTGCATCGGGAAGCGTGCCGGGACCAAGCCGGGACTGTCTCGGGAAACGTGCACAAAACCGGGACACGACAGAAACACGGAAAAGCAGAAGTACACCGAAGAGGCAAACCGGGAGCGTCAGGCAGAAGAGTGGGACCCAGGGGACCAAACCTGGCCCACCAAAGGACCAAGTGGGGCCCACATCTCCACCCCCTGCCTGCGTATATACGCAGCCTTGCGTATATACGCAGGCAGGAGCCTTGCGTATATACGCAGGTAGGGAGGGAGATGGGGGTTGGTTGATGGGCCCTGGTTGCGTATTTACGCAACCCTGCGTATATACGCAGCCAGTTTTGACTTTTTGGTCAAAGACGGTGGACCGATGGCAGATTCCGTAATTTCGGGCGCGAGCGTTTTCGGGAAACAGCACTATGTAAAGACTCGTCCAGACTCGTTTTGAAGACGCGGTGACACAACACAATTCTCAGCACAACCGAAGGGCAAGTCAGTGCATTCACGGAGAGCACGAAAGCGCGATTCGAGATTCGAAGACTTAGTTTGATTTCGTTCTCTCTCTTTATATTCAGAAACTGCGTTTTGTATTATGTCTAGTCGTAGCTAAACTTCTCACCTAGGTTCTCGGTGAACCTAGGGTTTCGTACTCAGATTTTATGACTACTACGTTTATGGATTCATGATGATTATCTTAATTCAGCAAGTTATATCTGTTATTCTGGTTTTGAATGTTATCGTATATGCATGATAGGATTGACCACCCAGGATTGCTATAGACCCGAGCTTGTAGGTGAAAACGTCAAGTTAGGGTTACGAAGAAAAACCAGGATATAGTACCTTACCCTGATAGACCGACCAGAGAAAGGGAGATAGGACTAGCATCGAAAAAAGTGAGACCAACTGTTAGAGAATTTGACCCGGGCCATTCGGACAGGTTAGAAACCCTAACAGGATTAGACCGAGACTGCAGACTTAGGCAGCTTAACAAGAACCCGAAAGTCTGCAGGATCGGGATTATGTGTGGAATCTGAAAAGTCACTGCACAACTGGTACGTTGCACAAATATCTAAACTGCTGAGTGTTTTCATAATCGAACGTAAAACTGAAATCTGTAGAAACCCTAGGGGATCCTGGAGCCTAGTATTCATCTATTATCGTTACAACCAAATCAGCTTATTTCAGAAAACGTCACAAAAAATATTTACGTTTACGTTTTTAATTTCTGTTTTTAGTTTAGTCATTATAATCACCTCCTACTCCTCCTGGTTACTACTCTTGGATAACCAAAACTGACCACGTAAGTAAACCCGACACAGTCCTCGTGGGAACGATCACCCGAGTCTAATTGCACCCAGTACTACAAGATTCGTACACTTGCGATAGCACGTTAGTTTGCGCATCAAGTTTTTGGCGCCGTTGCCGGGGACTTTTTAGGGTCTATTTAGTAGTCAGGATTAGTTTTCTGAGTTTTTGTTTATTTTCAGTTTTGTTATTTTTCTTTTTATCTCACTGCGTTTTTGAATCTGCGTTTTCAGGACTGTTTAGTTGATGCCCAGATTGCCTCGCGATTTGGTGTCACCACTCGACAACCCGGAGAAACTGTATACCGAACAGAACCGCAGAAACCGAGAAAGCAGGATGGCAACCAACCAGAGAGATCCACCCGAGAACACCGAAGCCGGTGGTCAGGAACGAGAGACACGTACCCCAGCCCAGATGGCGCGGTACATTGAGGAGCTTGTCACAGCGGGACTTGCTGCCCGAAGCAACCAGAGAACATATAACCGATCTGGGAAGGCGTTGGTGGAAAATTTCGAAGTCCCCACCGGGGGGCATGAGCGAGCTATTGTGGTGCCCGAGATCACCGCCGAGCACTTTGACATCAAACCATCCACCATCCAGACGGTACAAACTCTCTGCCCGTTTCATGGCAGGGCCGACGAAGACCCGAACGATTTTATCGGAAAATTCGAAGATTACTGCAACAAGGTCAGATACAAGGGGGTAGAAGCAGAGGCACTCATGTTGATCTTATTTCCGTACTGTCTTTATGGAGTAGCCAAAGACTGGCTCGAATCCCGACCACCCCGATCCATCACCACATGGGAGGAGTGTGTCACGGATTTTCTGGCAAAGTTCTATCCCGCCTCCCGAGTCATACAGTTACAGAGCGAGATCCTGTCGTTCAGGCAGAAGATGGGGGAGACGGTGGTGGACGCATGGGACAGGCTCATGAGATTGGTCAAACGGTGCCCGAACCACGGTTTTGGAGACGCAAAAATCCTGCAGGTTTTCTACCATGCCCTAGACAGGGAGAACGCCGACAGGATTGACAGAGAGGCCGGGGGAAACTTCTTGTATCACGTGGACAAAGAAGGTGCGTATGACCTAATGAAGCAGTTGGCCAAGCAGGACACCCGACTTTTTGACGATCGCAGGATGGCGGCTAGAGCCGAACCTGCAGAGGATGACCGTATAGACAACCTGGCCAAGATCGTTCACGACTTGGTCAAGAAAGTCTACTCGGATAAGAAGACTGTTGCAGCAGTCGAAGAACCTGATCTAGACACAGCCATTGAGGAGCTAAGGACCGAAGACACCAATTACGTACAGCAGCAGTGGGACCCGAGCCGGTACCGACCGGGTACGAGAGACCATCCCGGGTTTCGGTACGGAAACCCGAACGCAGCAGTTTATGCACCGGGATTCCAGCACAGGCCACCAGCTCAACAGGCTGCCCCGGCCCAGCAGGCTCAGTCAGTCCCATCCGCACAGCAGTACGACGCTCAGATGAAAGAGATCAAGTCCATGTTCCAGACTATGGAGTCCCGGTTCAAGCACATGGACACCTTGACGGCAGATATACAGACAACCAAAACGTCACTGCGCGCTTTGGAAGTACAGGTGGGGCAGTTAGCACAGCAGCTAACGGAGAGACAGCCAGGAAACCTACCCTCGAATACTGTAAACAATCCACGGGCTCAGATCAATGCTATCTCCACTCGGAGTGGATTGGCACTGCAGGATCCACCGTATCCCAGCCACGCACATGCAGAAAATTCGAAAGAAGTAGAACGCAACTTGTCGGGCCAGGATAACAGCACAGTCGACCGCCCCCAGCCGAAGGGCTCGGTTGAGCAGGATGCAGTGCAGAACGAGACAGGTGCAGAAACTGCACCCGTCTCCAAGGAGGTCCCGTACCCCTTGCGAACACGAAAGAGGGATGACAGCAAAGACTATGCCAGGTTTCTTGAGATGTTCAAGCAGCTACAGATTAACATACCTTTTGCTGAGGCTTTGGCTAAGATGCCCACTTACGCCAAATTCCTCAAGGACATCTTGTATGGGAGGAGGCGAATGAGCGATTTCGAGACCATAAACCTGACGGCAGAAGTGAGCAATTGTGTGAAGAATGGGCTACCGAGGAAGAGAAAGGATCCTGGCAGTTTCGTTATACCGGTTACCCTAGGGAACGCTTACATAGGAAAGGCTCTGTGTGACCTAAGGGCCAGCATCAACCTGATGCCGCTGACGATTTTCAAGAGTTTGAAAGTCGGTGAACCCAGACCCACCAGAATCATGCTGCAGATGGCAGACAGGTCCGTAAAACAGGCCTACGGGGTTATCGAGGACATTCTGGTCAAGGTCGGCGAGCTTATTTTTCCGGCAGATTTCGTCATCCTGGACATGGAGGCAGGGGAGGTACCGCTCATACTTGGCAGGCCGTTTTTGGCCACGGGCGAAGCAATGATAAACTGCAAGAGCGGGGAGCTGACCATGCAGATTAACGAGGAAAAGGTGAAATTCAACGTTTTCAAAAATCTGCAACTGCCTAATTACTACGATCACAAGGACATCGTTGCGATAGATGTGGTGGACGAAGGATGGGAAAACGAGGAGATGGACCAGTTGTGGGAAGAGATTGACAGCATGTACGGGGAAGAAAAAGAGAAGACTCGGTGCGAGCACGCCATGAGAGCCGAGGACTGGACCACTTTGCACCAGGACGAAGACGGCGGGCAAAAGATGATTCTGGTCCCGTCACTCAAGGAGCCACCCGCAATGGAGCTGAAACCGCTCCCGAGCCATCTCAGGTATGCATATATTGGTGAAAATAGTACTCTGCTCGTAATTGTTTCGTCTCGTTTATCTCAGGAACAGGAGCAGAAACTGCTGGAATTATTGCGAGAGCATAAGGAAGCAATCGCCTGGACGATTGCAGATATCAAGGGAATCAGCCCCTCGTACTGCATGCACAAGATCCGAATTGAAGAAGGCAAGAAACCGGTGATTCAGCCCCAGCGGAGACTGAATCCAAACATGAAGGATGTGGTGCGAAAAGAGGTCATGAAGTGGCTGGAAGCGGGAATCATCTACCCCATATCGGACAGAACGTGGATCAGCCCGGTCCAGTGCGTGCCCAAAAAGGGGGGTATTACGGTGGTGCAGAATAACGACCAGAAGCAGATTGCGCAGCGTACCGTTACAGGCTGGCGGATCTGCATGGACTATCGGAGGCTAAACGATGCAACACTGAAGGACCACTTTCCGCTGCCATTCATGGACCAGATGCTGGACCGGCTCGCCCATCACGCTTATTACTGTTTTCTGGACGGGTACTCCGGGTACAACCAGATTTGCATAGCCCCGGAGGATCAGGAAAATACGACGTTTACCTGCCCGTATGGTACGTTCGCGTTTCGGCGCATGCCGTTCGGGTTATGTAACGCTCCGGCCACGTTCCAGAGATGTATGATGGCGATTTTTTCCGACATGATCGAGAAAAATCTGGAGGTCTTCATCGACGACTTTTCACTCTTCGGGGACAGTTTCGATGACTGCCTGTTCCATTTGGGCCAGGTTCTGATCCGATGCAAGAAGGCGAATTTGGTGCTCAATTGGGAAAAGTGTCACTTTATGGTCACCGAGGGGATCGTGCTGGGTCACAGAATTTCCAGCAAGGGACTCGAGGTGGACAGGGCGAAGATCGAGGTGATAAAGCAGCTTCCATACCCGACGAACGTAAGGGCGATCAAAAGTTTTCTAGGTCATGCAGGATTTTACAGAAGGTTCATCAAGGACTTTTCCAAGATCACAAAGCCACTCTGCGCTTTACTCGGAAAAGACGTACCCTTTGATTTCGATGCAGCATGCCGGCAGGCTTTTGACCATTTGAAAGAGAAGCTGACCACAGCCCCGGTTATAACCACGCCAGATTGGTCACTCCCGTTTGAGCTGATGTGTGACGCCAGCGACTACGCAGTCGGGGCAGTTTTGGGCCAGCGAAAGGATAAGGTATGCCACGTCATTTATTATGCGAGCCGGGTACTCAACGATGCCCAGCTCAACTATGGCACTACAGAGAAGGAACTGCTGGCCGTGGTGTATGCCCTGGACAAATTCAGGCCCTATTTGGTCGGGTCAAAAGTTATCGTTTTTACCGACCATAGTGCTCTGAAATACCTGCTGGACAAGAAGGACGCGAAACCGAGACTGTTGAGGTGGGTACTACTGATGCAGGAATTTGATGTAGAAATCCGGGACAAGAAGGGAGTTGAGAACGTGGTAGCGGATCACCTATCCAGACTTGAGAACGTGAAGGTGGACCCGGTGCCGATCAAGGAAAACTTCCCGGACGAGCACATCATGGCAGTAAAAATCGGGAGACCGTGGTACTATGCCATAGCCAATTACTTGGTAACTGGCACGCTTCCCGAGGATCTCACCCCGTCGCAGCGGAAAAAGTTCATTGCCGAAAGTCGACAGTATTTCTGGGACGATCTGTACTTGTTCAAACAGGGGGCCGACAACATCCTGAGAAGGTGTATCCCGACCCACGAGGCCTGGAACGTGATCCGACACTGCCACTCATCACAGTGTGGGGGTCATTTTGGGGGAACGCGAACAGCTCATAAAATACTGCAGTCCGGTTTTTTCTGGCCGACAATCTTCAAAGACTGTCACGACTATGTGCAGGGATGTGATAGGTGCTAGAGGACAGGAAACACGTCACACCGGGACGAGATGCCGATGACCGTGTGGCAGGAGGTAGAGCCATTTGATGTATGGGGGATTGACTTCATGGGTCCGTTCCCGTCTTCGATGGGGAATATTTACATTCTGCTGGCAGTAGATTATGTGACAAAGTGGATCGAAGCGATCGCGTGTCAGAAAAACGATGCAGCTACCGTTGAGCGTTTTCTGAAACGCAACGTTTTCACTCGTTTCGGGACTCCCAGGGCAATGATTAGCGACGAGGGCTCTCACTTCATCAATCGGGTTTTTGCGAAAGTTCTGAAACAGTACGGCGTGTCAGTTCATAAAGTCTCGTTACCCTACCATCCGCAGACAAACGGGCAAGCCGAGGTTTCGAATCGAGAGATCAAGAGCATACTCGAGAAAACAGTAAATCTCGGCCGAAAGGATTGGTCTGTCAGACTGGACGATGCGCTCTGGGCCTACAGGACTGCTTTCAAAACACCGCTGGGAATGTCACCATACCAGCTCGTTTTTGGGAAAGCGTGCCACTTACCGGTGGAACTGGAGCACAAGGCGTATTGGGCCATCAAACTGCTGAACTTGGACCAGAATCTAGCAGGAGACAAGAGGAAGATGGCACTGCTGGAATTAGAGGAATTCCGCAGAACGGCTTTCGAGAGCGCCAAAATTTACAAAGAGAAGACAAAGAAGTGGCATGATAACCGTATCACGCCAAAGCAGTTTAACGAAGGCGACAAAGTACTTCTCTACAATACCCGGATGCGGTTCTTTCCGGGAAAGTTGAGGTCTCGTTGGTCGGGACCGTTCATCATCAAGCAGATTTTTGCCTGGGGGGCATTCGAGCTGGAAAATCCAAAAGACAAATCCAGTTTCTGGGTGAACGGGAACCGGATCAAGCCGTATCTCGAGACCGCCGAAGTCGTCAAAATAGACCCGGTCTATTTTGATGACCCGTAAGAGGTAATAAGGTCGGGCCGTCGACCGTAAATCACAAGGCGCTGTTTGGGAGGCAAACCAAAATTTATCGTTTAATTATTTATTTTTATTAGTTATTACGTTATTATATCAGTTCTGAATTTTCGAAAGAGCCGAGATGAGCTGGTTTTTGACTTTGAATTTGAGAATGTGCAGATACAGAAACATCCAAAACAGCCAGAACCGGGAAAACAGGGGAAGAGAGATGATTTGAAAAAAAAAATAAAAAATAAAAATAAATTTTTACCTCGGGCTGCGTATATACGCAGCCCTGCGTATATACGCAACCCGAGGGCATGAAATTATTTTTTTTGTTTTTTTTTTGGTTGTTTTCTGGTTGGGTATATACGCAGTACTGCGTATATACGTAAACAGGAAAGAAAAGAAAAAAAAATTCGAAATTTTTTCAAAACCCCGGGGGTATTTTGGTCATTTTGACCATTTCGGGTTTATAATGAGAGAGGGGGCCGGATTTTGCCATTGTTGGCACCTCTCTTTCTCTCTCTACCTCCATTTTCTCCCACTTGAAGAACACAAATTGTGCATCGGACCTCCAAATCAAAATCCGGGCACATTTCTGGAATCCCCTCGTCGCAAGGATCAAGTTTCATCCATCAAAACCAGAAACAAGCGAAAATCGAGCGGGCAATTTCCATCAAAAAGTGAGGTGTTCTTGAGGAAAAGTGCAGATTCGAAGGTGTTAGAGCAAGAACTAGCAAAAACCGTACAAGGGAACGTGAACGAGGAGATCGAGGGCTTCGATTTGGTGGGCTCGGATTTCAATTCAGGGCAGTTGACTTTTCCGGCGACTTTTCGGGCGGCTTTCCGGCGACTTTCCGGGCAGAATCTCCGGTCTTCACCCCTGTTTAGGGAAGGTCGAAAATCTCATCCCTCGCTTTATTTTCCGTTTTGGCACGGCCCGTAGCCGGGCCCGTTATTTTCGGTAATTTTGCGTTTTGGAGCGGCACTTGCCGTGTGGACCTCTGGTAGCTCTTAGGTGGACTATCTATTGAGACACACTATTTTTGTGCACGTTTCACGTTTTTGCTTACTTTCCCGAGTCGGCACGTTTTACGAGGTTCGGTCTGTTATGGAGTTTCACGTACCCGTCCTAGACCCCGAGCGAGATGACATCCCGACTGACTACGAGGCGGATGAGCTAACCCCTACGCTGTTTGACAGTTTTAGGTTCGTCAACCACTATGCACAGTTTTACTTTATGACCGGAACCAAAATGGGTCATAGCCTTCCCGTTGACTACCAGTTTCAGGTAGACCATACGAGCATGCCGCCAGAGATGGCAGAGTATGCGAGTCAACCGGACATTTTCGGAACGTCCCTAGCGGGGTTTCCGGATGTGTCCAGTTCTGACTTGGTGCGTGAGTTCTACGCGAACCTCATGCACAAGGGAGAGGGTGAGGCCAACGGGGATGTCCGATGGGTCTATTTGCGGCGTACGTTTCTGTTGATCACGGCGGATACCATCCGCCAGGCGTACCAGATTCCGATGCGCCATTTCACGTGCGCATATGCTGACTGTGCAGATTACCGGCCTAGCGATGCTGAGCTTTTGCGGGTTGTGACTGGGGGGTACCCGGGTGCCCATTTTGAGAGAGAGGGGCCAGGCGAGATGGCAAGAAATTGCATTCTCATTTTATTACCGGCCCGTACTCAGCAGCCTTCGAGTGGCAGGACGACTTTGCGATCCCAGCCACCTAGCAGTTGGACTGGGTCCGAGTCGCAGTCCTCAGATTACCGGCCCCGTACACGGGCGCGTCAGCCGGTCTTTAGGACTGATTCCGAGAGCAGCTCGCCGGGTAGCATATCCGGTACGTCCGAGACCGGGTCTGACCCGACATTTTTTCCGGACGAGTGAGTGCCATGAGGGCATGCCACCTCTTAGTGTGGGGGTGGTAGTCGTGTCTGCATTTACCCGGTCTGCACGTTTTTTCATATTTATTTGCAGTTTTTATTTTTATTTTTGAGTCAGCATATTTTCCTTATTTGAGTCAACCCACCATAATCATTCTGGCCATGCATTGTATATAATTAATTAAAAAAAAATGAAAAATTAAATTTTTTTTATGCTGCTAGTTGGGTATATACGCAGACCTGCGTATATACGCAAACAGCAAGTATAAATTATTTTTCAAAAAAAAAAAGTTTAAAATCGGAAAATTTTGAGAAAGGGCAATCGAGATAACGAAAACAGTGAAGAAATTGAGTTTGAATCCTTTGAAAGAGCAGAGAACTTGCACCGAGGTATAGTAGATAGTTGAGAGCCAGTGACCTTTGGAATCCGCAAGTAATTATCAACTGAGCGAAAAATCCGACTAGTTGCTACACCACCGTCACATAGGTAGTCGACAACCCGCCCACGGGCGCCGTCACGGTCATCGCATTTTTCGGTGGAGTGACTGGCTATCAAGGGACCTCACGTCCTGTTTCTTACCCTTAGGTCCAATTAGTTAACCCGTTTGAAGCCATTTACCCTCTTTGTTCGTAGCCACTTTAGCCTAGGCAGCCTTCTTTGAGACCTCATCAGTCGATAGTTGGCTATTCTACGTGTTATGACGGAGGGAGTGAGTAGGGGCAGGTTTTAGATGGGAGAGCTTCATGAGTTATCAGTTTTGGACAGTTTCGATATTGACACGTTTTTTGAGGGAAGGACAGGGTGAGTTAGTGGCGACAGTGGATTAATTTGCGGAGGTGGATCACTTCACTACACAGTGACCACAGGAGGAGTTAGTCGCGTGCGAGCATCTTTTCGCACAAAACGGGGTTCCGGGGGGTTGTAGGGTCAATTGGTGGTTGTGCCGTTTTTCTACATCTTTGGTGATGAGGAGGTTCGGTGGGACTGCACAGTTTTATTTCGACTACAGGATCAGCGCTTCAGGATTAGTGTGGGGGTACTCCACATGAGGACATTTTGCGTATCCCACGACAGAGATTTATTTTCACGCACTCAGCTTTAGTCAGTTTAGTATTGTCAGTATTCGTGTACGTTTGTATATATAGTTGTGTTATAAAAAAAAAATATATATATATATTATGAAAAAAAAATAAGAAAAAAAAAGAGAGAAAAGAAAAAAAAAAATAAAAGAAAAATCATGATCTAGTTCTTAGTTTGTTTTATGTCTTTGTTATTTAAATAAAAAGCTGAGTGAGTGGCACAATTTTCGAGACGTTTTGCACCGCTTCACATTTGTGTCCGCGAGCACGGCGAAGACACACCGGGGGACAGGAGAATTGGGAAAGCAGGAACTTAGGTGTTTCGGCCAGTTTTTCGGGATCTCGGTGAGGGGTGTGAGTTTGGTAAATTGTGAGAATGTCATAACATGTAGGATTATGCTATACCTTGATACATATATTCATCCTACCTGATTAGACATAGATCCTTTCGGAAACAGCTCGGATGGTAAGTTAGCTAGGGATTTGCTCAGTTTGATAACCAAAGTAATAATACTTCGGTCCAGTGATTAAATCCACCATATAAATCTGTTCAGACTTACCAATCGCTTGCAGGGAAGTAAATTCTGAAAAGGATGAGATCACAAGGACACACTGTTTATGTTTTTGAGGTTGCCCGATCTCGCCAAAAATATTTTTGTCACTAGTCTGTTTTGAGTCGTTTGAGTCTGTGTATATTCTATCTGAGTCAGTTTTTCTATCGAGTCGTCCGGTTGAAAGGTTCGGGTCGAAAGCGTATGCAACGGTAGGGTATGTACAGAGTCAGTCACGAGGACAGAAATGCAGGCTAGAGTTGGCAGGATTGCTCGGGACGAGCAATGTTTAGTGCGGGGGTATTTGATAACGCCCAATTAGGGGTTATCTTTTAGCCTGATTTCACGAGTATTTGTGTCGGAATTA